>JAYESA010000019.1:145180738-146380738 GCA_036927795.1 Iris macrosiphon | reverse complement strand
CGAAAACCCAAACCCTACCCTCAAACTTCTTTCCCGCGACTTCCTCCTCTCCCCATGCTGTTGCCCGCCTGATCGACACGTTTGACCGTCGCCACAAAGCCCGTAACCGCTCCCCGAACGTCCCACGCACGACCAATAGCACAGACCCGAGCCCGAGGTATCCCTCTTCATCACATAATGTAGTATGTGAATATATAATTCATGAGAGGAAATTTTTGTTGTAATCAAATTGAAAAATCCAACAAAAATCTCAAAAAAAATACTATTTTATATAAATCATCGGTTGACAGAAAATTATTCCAAATACCCCTATTGAAAGGCAATTTTCTCCCAATCGAATGAACCAAAACCTGATTTTCTTTTTCCTAGTTAAAGACAACATATACAGGATTATTTTCCTTCAATTACTTTATTTTATTTTGCATTAAAATCTAGTTTAAAATATGTTCCAAAACTGATTTCACGACCTTGGAAAATTTTGATACGGAGTGCGTTCCTACAAACCGGACCACCATGTCACATACCAGTTGCACCGGAAGGAGAGTATGGTATGTTCTGACGTGTGGGCTTTCACGAAAGTTAATTTGGATGTTGTGCGCGTCGGAATCAACCCGTATCAGTAAAAAGTTTCCCGTATCAACATTTTATAAATTTTCCCATTAGTTGGTGCACGCTTGTTAGAATGTGATAAAACTTATGCCATTGGATTTTTGGTATCATGCGGGTCTTGTGACACAAGTTTTATGCGATTCCAAGATAGTTGACCGAGCCGCCTATTCGTGGACCCCACGGTTTGATTTTAAGGGCAAATTTTTGATCGACTAACCAGAATCCAAAATTGGATATACCGTTGAGTTCGTATCATCATTTAGTATTTGTTTGACCTATAATTTGTCCCATTTAGAGATCATTATCCGTGGCACATATTTTGATACAAAGTGGCCCACAAGTAGATCCCGCTTTGGCCCAAAGTTGATGTTTTGCCCCTGTGTCCAAATTGGACGGAACGGTAGAGTTACCTTATTATCTTGATAAATTTGGACACGTTAGTGATGTATATTTCAGCATCTGGAGATGTTAATTCGGAGGTAGTGGTTTCTGATCCCTTGTGCTTGACGTCTGGAAGCCTATTCTACACAACTTGCTTGCTAGGAAAGTATACCTTACCACAGTACTGTTTAGTTACATTGTTTGCTGAAAATTTAATTTATATTATTTATTTTCATCTATTTGTCAATATAAAACTGCACGTCCAAGAAAGACTTAGGTGCAACGACGGTTGCGTCGTCTTTTGTCTCTTATTTATATTATGCATGTTTACCTAGTTTTACGAGACCACCCCATGAGTTTAGGCATTATTAAGTTTCATTGGCTATGAAATATTTGTTACACAAGTGTGAGTCTCATATAGGACATGAACTTGCATGATAGGCTGGCCCCCTTTACGTAAAGGTCGTACGACGAATACAGAATAACTACTTATAAAAATATCATGTTTTCAGACTTAGCAGTTACTATAGGTGTTTGCGTGTAATGGATTGACACGTTAGTAGAATTGGGTAGGGCGAAGAATGAGTAAGCATATGTGACTCCTTTACACATTTCTTTTTGGCCCGTACGCTCCGTCGAAGATGCTAGGCATTATGACCCCATTATTTACTGTAGGCCTATGACAATTGAAAGACGTTATGCCAGTGGGCCCGGGATCTTCGAGAAAACTATGTCAATCAATAGACTAGTTAGGCGACCATGTTGGATGTTTACTTCAGTACTTTATTGACATACCATTATGTATCTTGTTACGTCCCTCTGAGGACCTGGTCCCTTTCCAGGTATAGACGATCAGGATTATCCGCAGGAGTATGGATCAGGACCTGACGCATGTTTCTCAGTTGAGGAGGTCTTACCCTCTAATTACTCATGATCACTTCATAGCTGATGGATGGTTAGTTGTTATTCTCTTTATTTGACAATTATTTTATATTGGGGTTCCGTTCTCCTCTATCATTTTAGTTTTGATTTAGACGTTTGGTAGTGGATTTGTATCTACCCAACTATTATTTCTTTTGATACCTCGTACTTGAGACTTTTAGTTATTTATTTTGGTATTCCTTTACTTGTATCTGTTGATGAGATATAAAATCCTATTACAATGTTGACAATATATGTATCACTTGTGAATTATTTACTCATATACAGCGTACGTGTGTGTTATGAATTTTCTAACATATTGGAGTGTTATACACATACGGCTGGCATGCTACGTATTCTTAGTCCTATGTATTTTGAGACTGGGGCGTGACAAGTATAACATCTTGGCTTGAACATAAGATTAGGCAGCAGGTAAGAGCAGTCAAGGGCACTTGTAGTGCCTATATGATATAGGTACAACAGTACATAGCCAAGGGGTGGTCGGGTCTTGAGATGGCAGGTCAAACTTTATGGCACATTGATTTTGATTAATTCATAGCTAAACTAATATGTCTGTTGTTTTTAGTCCTCTCTTAAATTGAAGAAACAAAAATGGACTCCTTGGTGTTAGAATAATCTAGGTAAAAATTTCTCAAATGCTCGAATCAGATGCGCAACAAAATATGTCAATAACTTGCAAAATGAGGGCTAAGTTTCAAGACAGCCTGCTCAAGTCTCTCCATCATATAGTAGAAAAAATATCTTATAAAACATATGAAACACTCATGATGGTTGGCAAATTCTGAAATCTAGGTTAGAAATCTATTATAACAATCTTTAGTAAAAAATTGGCATACCGACGGTACACTGGTTCGTACCTCCTATATACTAGTTTATATATATCTGAGCTCTCTACCTTTGGATCGGCATATCGATGGCGCACTGGTTCGTACCGTCGGTATACCAATGTTTTATATATTTTTGCTCTCTGTCGTTGGAGCAGCATACCGACGACACACTGATTCGTACCGCCGGTATACCGATATTTTATATATTTGCGCTCTCTGTCGTTGGAGCAGTATACCGATGACACACTGGTTCGTACCACCGGTATACCGATATTTTATATATTTTTTCTCTCTATCGTTGGAGCGGCATACCGACGACACGCTGGTTCGTACGGTTGGTATACCGATGATTTATATTATTTTTCTCTATCGTTGGAGCAACATTCCGTTGGCACACTGGTTCGTACCGCCGGTATACCGATGTTATATATATTTTTGCTCTGTGTCGTTGGCGCGGCATACCGATGGCACACTGGTTTGTACCGTCGGTATAACAATATTTTACATTTTTGCGTCCTCTGTCGTTGGAGCGGCATACCGACGGTACACTATATCTTACCGACGATGTACCGGTTATAAAATCTTTTGACTTCTTCAAAACCCAACGGTCAGATTTGCTGCATTTATTTCACCCAACGGATGGATTTATAGCCGTTACTGTAGAGCGAACGGTATATCGACGGTATAATACAATATACCAACGGTATACCATTGGCTGACAGTTTTGTGCATTAAATGCCTTCTACCTTTTAGTTTTGTATTTAAGGACTTTCAATCGCTTCATTCAAAACCATCCTTTCAGCATTAATTTTTCTTAACCACCAAAAGCCTTTGCTCTTTAACTTTACCAAGCTTTTAATTTTTTGTCTACCAAGTTAGAGTTATCTAAGAGTTGTTACTTTGATATTTCACTTATTCTAGAAGATCAAAACCCCTTTCTTGTGTAAAAGAAGTTCGCGAGCCTTCAGATAAAAAACCATGTATAAGAACTTGTCAAGTCTTCGGATCAAAGCTTGTGATGTACTATTTGGTTTAATAGTGGATTCAAGCCGACAGGAGTTTCCGGGACTGGAGTGCCTTCGAGGAAAGATACCAGGAAACATCGTGTGTTTGATTTCTTGAAGGAAAGATACCAGGAAACATCGTGTGTTTGATTTCTTGATTTATTCTTTTTATTACGCATTATAACTGCTAATTGTGCTTATAATTTTATTACTCTATTCACCCCCTTCTAGGGTTTCTACAATTGGTATCAGATCCTATACTCTAGTATCAGGACTAACCTCCTTAGAGTTATCAAATTGCAAAAAATCTTAGCTCCAGCTTAAACAGCACTGTAGGGCACTCCACAAATAGACCTCATTTATTCAATGGAACCAACTAATCCTATTAGAAATTTTGTATGAGTATCTATCTAAGATCCATAGACTATGAACATTGGGAGTGTGTCATGAAAGGTCTTCCAATACCTCAAGTAGTTGCTGAAGATATTGTTTAAAAAAAAAGACTCGTAGAAATACTTACTGAAAGTGACAAGAAGGTATCTTGCAGAGATGCTAAGGCTATGAACTCTCTTTACCCATGTCACTACCACATTTTCTAGAAAAGGATATTTTAGTAATTTCATATTTAATTAAATATTGTGCATGATAAATAATTATTGATATATTATTTAATTATTGTTAGATGTTAGTTATTTATTTTGGACTTGTGTTAGTGGACCTAACTAGTTTAGTTTAGACTCATGGACCAACATGTATTAATTGTTAGAATTTAGCCCATTTAGAAAGCCCATTGATTAGGAGGTTGATTAATTTAATTAAACCATTAGACTGAAAGCTTCCCTTCTTAATTATTTCTTCATGAGAGGCCCCAAGGGGTATAATGGACAATTCATAGTGACTTGAGGAAAGGGAAAGGGGGCCGGCCTATAATAGAGTGGGGGAATATTTCTCTCTCCTCTTTTCATTTGAAAACTAGATTTAGAATTTCTCTCAACCAAATTCCTTCATTCCCACTTCATTTTCTTACCAAATTTTATCCTAATTCCTTTATAAATCACCATTGGAGGCTAGTAGAGCAAGAATCTAGAAGGAGGAAGCAAGGATCTACAAAGAGGAGCAATGATCTACAAGTTAAAGGCCAATTTCATCATATTTGGAGGTTGCATTGGGAATCCATCTCCCAATAGGTACAATTCAGTTTTTTCCCTTAATTTAGGTTCTAAATCTGAGATTTAAGTATGAGAAATCAACCCATATGCATAGGATACCCATAGGATTTGATTTTCTGTTCATTGGAGGCCTATTGAGAAAGTTATGGTGCTTTTTGTGTCAATTTTGGGGAAATTCTGAGATTGACAATTGTTATGTGTGTCAATTGGTCCTATAGATCATTTTGGCATGTGCTTGTGTGTTTGCGGCTATTGTCATTTACACAATTGGGTACGTGTAGGTCGTATCCCAATAATTTTGTGATACGTGTTGATTTGGGGGTTTTTCCTCCGACACGGGACTTTGAGCATGTCCCATTTTGACACGGACACGTAGATTTGTGTTTGACTCTTCGTATTGTTCATAAATAATATTTATGACTTGCTCGTGTCCTTCGGAGTACGTTTGGATGTGTGGTAGACTCGTGTCGCATGCGTATCCTAGATCTAGTGGGATACGGGGTGATACGTTCTATGTGTTTGTGCAATTTAATTGTAGATTTATTTCTCTTTTGTTCTTATTCATGGAGAGGTGTGTATATATATATATATATATATATATATATATATATATATATATATGTTGTTGTGTATATATATTTATGTAATATTGTATCTTAGATCTATGTATCTATATATATACTATATGTGTATATTTGTTATGTAGCTATTCTTCTACATGTAAGTATATTTAAATATTGTGGTATGTATAGATATGAATATGTTAAATAGATATTTATATGTTGTTATATTTATATAATGTATGTTATATATTGTGTATGATTATATATACATATACGTATATGTGTTGTTATAAATATGTTACTATGTATGTGTATATTACTATATAGTTATTATGTACATATATATGTTGTAGAGGTGTAAGTATGTATTTATATAGTCATAGTTATATATATTGTAGTTATATGTATATTAGTATCTATTTATATTATGTGTTATATATATATATATTATATATATATTGGATATATATATATTAGAGATAGAGGGAGAGCAGAGAGCAATAGCGACAGCAACAACATCGCCAAAGCAACAGCAGCAGCAATAACAGCAGCAGTAGAGAGCAATAGCGACAAAAGCTGCGTCGCCAAAGCAGCAGCAGCAATAACAAACAGCAGCAGCAGCCGCAATAGTGACAGCAGCAACGTCGCAAAACAATAGTAGAAGCAATAACATACAACAGCAGCGACAGCAGTTTATCGACAGCAATAGAAATCATCACGAAAACAGCAGAGTATTAGCGGTATCGGTAGTATCAACGATAGTGGACAGCGGCTTTTAATGACAGTTTGGCAATTTTTATTAATATTAGATATTCATATATATATATATATATATGGTAATTAATATATATGTAATATGTTCCTAAGTTTCTAATTGTGTTTAGTATAATGTATGTGTAATATATAGTTGTTAGTATGTATAATTACGGGTAGTTAGTATAAGCAAGGTATTGGATATTACCTTGAGATACCAAGGTAAGTATCAAGGTATTTTAGGATACCTAAGGTATTGGGTTTGGGTATCAAGTTTATGGTTTAGTGTTGTGATACCAAGTTGGTTCAAAACCAAGGCATCTAATTATTGTTTGTAATTAGAATTTTATATAATTAATATTGTTTGACATATATATGTGATGATTTGCCTATTTATTTACGTATCCAGAGATACGGTATTCTAGATTCCTAAGATATAGTTTTTGTAACCTAGACTTTAGTTTTTGAACCAAATATTTTGTATTAGACTTATGCAACCTAGAAAAAGGTAGTTGACCATAGTTGACCATAGTTTGACTATAGTTGACCATAGTTGACTTAGAGTTGACCTAGTTTGACTTTTGACTTAGAATTGACTTGTTGACTTAGAAGTTGACTAGTTTAACTTATTTTCTTTCCGGAACCTTGTATTGATTTTGTATTCCATATCTAGGTCTTCGAGGCACCGTATCAGACATCTGTGAGATAATTCTTTGGACTTCAGGCGAGTACATTCTCTGATAGTTTCTCATTTATGATATCCTTTATGTTCATTGTATCCAGTGTAGATATCCATGTTCTTTTGACACGATGGTTACACGAATTGGTATATCCGAATCTTGTCATGAGATGTTATTCCTTGGTATATGGTGTATCTTGTGCAAGCATTATTTTATTGATTATCTTGTATATGTACAAACACTGATTCTCTGGAAGAGTCGCTATCTTCTTGGGGAATCTCGTGCCATAGCGTACCGTGGTTGGATCTATTATATCAGTCGAAGGTAGGGAGTACTTTAGTGTAGATATGTGATCATACCCTCATTGTATCAAGTATTGTTTCTTGAATAGTGATAATCATACATGACATGTATGATTAGCCAGGCCATATATATTGTATCATTTTCCCAAGCCGATCACATGTTAAAGCTAGTACTCACAAACTTAGTCATTAGTATTCTTGTTCATTGACATATTGTTCATTATTGTATTCATTCCAGTATTTTTGTATTGTATATCTCTCGTATCTATTGTGCATCTTGTATATTCACATCTATTTACTGTTATATAGTTTTTATCATTGATTAGAACTGCTGTTAGAGATGTACTCTGCTCCTTTCCTGACTGGATATATTTTTTCTAGATGACATTGAGAAGTGGTACCCTACATATTATGGACCCCAGGATGTTGTGGGCTTTGAGTTAGAGACCCTGGCTCAGGAGGGACTTATCCCGACTGAGACAGATGACCCGGGATTAGTACCTTCTTAGCATTTCTGTTATTGGATTTGTCTCTAGCTTATTTATTAGCATTCTTTCAGACTCATTGATGTATTATTTTAGACTCATGAGTTGTATGTTACTATTTTGATTCTTTATTATATTCGTGCTCGTTTCTATCTTAGATCTGTGATTGAGTATATTATTATTGTTGGTGGTTCATTATATTGCTAGATAGATTACCCAAATAGCGTTCTACCACCGATTCTGTGGCGTAGGCTGGGCGTTGTTTTTGACTTGCATCCTTACATCGGGTGTGGATCGTGACACATTTTTAGTGGTGGACCATGCTGGTCAAGCTTCGCAAGTTATGCGATATCGTGGTAGTGCGACGATTTAGTTGTACTACTGTGAGCCTGCGATAGGATATAGGATATAAGCTATAGGCTGAGAATACTCAATCACATCTAGAAAAATTCTTTTGATTCAACTATTCTCCTTTGATATTAATACTTGATCTCTTAAACTGTCCTTTCCTTGAGTGTCTTACATCATGTGCCATATTGATCATTTCTAAACTTTGTCTTAGGATGCCACCTAAGACTAGATCGCAGCAGGGGATAGGAGCTTCTGAGAGGTCTGCGATATCTCGAAGGCTTGCACTAGTCACTTCTCCGGTGATTGGAGTGTCAGCTGCTTTTGGAGGTCCACCACCTACTCAGAGGACTAAGTCAGCTGTATCTGAGGGGCTTCCACCTCCACCTCCTGTGCCACCAGAGGTGACACAAATGTTTACACTATTTCGTGAGATGCTCGAGGCATATAGGGCTCAGTCTGAGGCACATCAGAGGCAGACTGACATTTTACGGTAGGAAATCGAGAAAACTCATCAGCTTGCTCATGCCGTAGTCGAGAGAGGAGTTCTAGTCCAGCAGCAAGTTGCTCCTCAGGTTGCTCAGCTTCGGCCAGGCAATATTTAGGACTTCAAGAAGCTGGAGCCTAGGGTCTTCAAAGGGACGGAGGGCTTCGTCTATGCTGATGATTGGCTCGAGGAAATTGAGCGTCTTATAAGGGTCTCCCGTCTTTATGAGGATCTGAAGGTTGAGGCGGTAGGACTTCAACTATTCGATGTCGCTCATACTTGGTTCAGGAATGAGCCAATTCTAGATGATACAGGAAAGTCTTGGGAGGTATTCATGGACCTCTTCAAGAAAAAGTTCTTCGCTCGGGTAGACAGGCTAGACTTGGGAAGGCAGTTCGAGAGTCTCATTCCCGGGAGCATGTTTGTGGAGTTGTACGCTGCAGAGTTCGGCATGTTGAGCTGATTTACAGAGTATTTGGTGAGAGAGCCGGAGGTTTGGGCTATTCGTTTTCGTGAGGGTCTAAACTGAAAAGTGAAGATCCTTATTCCGTCTTTTTATGAGATATACTCGGAGATACTTGCGGAGGCACGCAAGGTTGAGCGAGAGTTGGGTTTAAAGCCCAAGAGAGACCGTGATTCTTTTCTGGAGGCCAACAATAGTGCAGTATCTGCCAAACATCCTCATTTCCAGTACAAACCTTTCCAGCAGCCATAGCAGCACCAGACTCTAGCTAGGGTGCCTTTTCACCAGGCACCACAGCAGTAGAGACAGTTATAACAAGCTTTCTGCCACTACTGCAAAAAGCCCGGCCATATCTGAGAAGTTTGCAGGAGGAGGCTAGGAGTTTGTATTATGGTACTAAAGGGCATCAGTCAAGTGAGTGTCCTCGTCGTGCAGTTCAGGGAGTAGCTTTAGCTCCGCGGGCACAGATGAGACCACCTGTAGTATATCCGAGGGACCTCTTCCGACACAGTAGCAGCGTTATGTCCAGCGTTAGCAGCAGGGTGGTGCGCGTCAGGGGCGAGCATTTGTTATGACCGTCGAGGAGGACCAACCCACCAGAGATGTCATCGCAGGTTCTATTCCTCTTTATTCCATTCCAGCTTTAGCTTTGCTTGATAGTGGTGCTTCCCATAGTTTTGTATCTTTTTCTTTTGCTCTGAAGCATGGTTTGGTAGCTGAGTCTTTGCTTAGGACTTGCACGATCATGACTGGGGGAGGCATTATCCTGGTTAATAATATTTGCAAGGATCGGAGAGTTACTCTGGGAGGCCGGAAGTTGAGTGCGTGTCTACTTGTAATGCCACTTTCGAGCTAGGATATTGTACTCAGGATGGATTGGTTGAGTAGGCACCGTGCTAGCATAGATTGTAGAGGAGGTAGAGTTTTGTTTGGTCCGTCGGGAGAGCCAGAGTTCAAGTTTGCTAGAGGAGCTGCAGAGCAGGGAGAGGCATTATTTGTGGAGCTATGGTGGAAGAAAGGAGTTGCCGTATCCGTTGATACAAGAGTTCTTGGATGTGTTTCTTGAGGAATTGCTCGGATTACCGCCAGATCGAGATGTTGAATTCTCTATAGACTTGGTACTGGGTGCAGAACCAATTTTGTAATATATCTATAGAGTAAATAACAACGAGCTGGTCGAGATAAAGAAACAGGTGGACGAATTGCAGGATAAGGGGTTTATCAGATCGATTTCTTCACCGTGGGGAGCCCCGGTATTGTTAATACCGAAGAAGGATGGATTGGTGCGCATGTGCATTGATTACAGGGCATTGAATAATCTCACTATCAAGAATAAGTACCCTTTGCCAGGGATTGATGATCTGTTTGATCAGTTGAGTGGTGTCAAGGTATTTTCTAAGATAGATTTGAGATCAGGCTACCATCAGGTGAAGGTGAAGCCGGTGGACATACCAAAGACTGCTTTTAGAACTCGGTATGGTCAGTACGAGTTTATGGTGATGCCGTTTGGGTTGACTAATACACCGATATTTATGAACTTTATGAACAAGGTGTTCCATCAGTACCTTGACAAGTTCGTGGTAGTGTTCATCGACGATATACTCATTTACTCGAAGACACCAAAGGAGCATGAGGAGCATTTAAGGATTGTGTTGGATGTGCTAAGAAAGGAGAAGCTGTATGGAAAGTTGTCCAAGTGTGAGTTTTTCCTGGACAAGGTAGAATTCTTGGGGTATGTTGTGACTGGTGATGGTATTTCAGTGGATCCGAAGAAGATCGCAGCAGTGGAATCTTGGAAGACCCCGAGTTCGGTATCAGAGATCAGGAGTTTCTTGGGATTGGCAGGCTACTACAGAAGGTTTGTGCAAGATTTTTGAGTATTGCCAAGCCGATGACCAGACTAACCAGGAAGGATGTAGAGTTTGTTTGGACGGAGGATTGCCAGGTTACTTTTGAGGAGTTGAAGAAGGGGTTGACATTTGCTCCTATTTTGACGTTGCCATCAGGGTCTGGAGGTTTCACTATTTATAGTGATGCATCGGGGAAAGGTTTGGTAGAGTTCTTCAGCAGAATGGAAAAGTGATTGCCTATATATCCAGGCAATTGTCTCCTCATGAAAAGAACTATCCTACCCATGATTTGGAGTTGGCAGCAGTCATCTTTGCCCTGAAGTTATGGAAACATTATTTGTACGGAGAGCGTGTGGAGATCTTCATAGACCACAAAATCTTGAAGTACGTTTTCACGCAGAAGGAGTTGAACATGAGGCAGCGTCGGTGGTTGGAACTGATGAAGGATTTTGATATATCTTTGCAATATCATCCTGGAAAAGCTAATATAGTTGCCGATGCTTTGAGTAGGTATCCGGTAGCTATGTTCTTGACGCATGATCGATATTTGCTGGAGGACTTAGAGAGCTTGGGTATATTGAGGTGATAGTTCCTGGTTGTGCTATGCAGATATGGGGATTGTAGATACATTCAGATTTGATGGACAGATCAAGGCAACACAGTATGAGAATGTATCTCTGAGGAGCATCAGAGCTCAGGTGAGTGCAGGATTGGAGGATGATTTCACCATTGCTGAGGATGCATCTTTGCGATATGGAGTTAGATTGTGTGTGCCTACTGGGGAGCTGCATGAGGAGGTGTTGCAGGAAGCGCATCACTCTCAGTATTCCATACATCCAGGTACCAACAAGATGTATCGGGATATGCGAAAGAGTGTGTGGTGGTATGGCATGAAGAGGGAAGTGGCATAGTTTGTATCTAGATGTTTAGTGTGCCAGCCGGTAAAATCCGATAGGCAGAGGCCAGGAGGTTTACTTCTGCCATTACCCATTCCAGAGTGGAAGTGGGAGCACATTACTATAGATTTTGTGTCCAGACTTCCTGTCACGACCCGTACCCGGAAATTCGGGCACGAGTGCGTGGGTACGTCCAGCCTACGCCGCAGAATCGGCGGTAGTACGCTGTCTAGGTCAAACCCAGATTTACTAACTAGCTCATTCACAACAACATGGGCAAGATAATAAGGAGAAAAGAAACTTAAGATTTGCAACTGGAAATAAATGTAACAACAGATTCAAATGTTTAAGTACAGAAATTCAATATTCGAATCGGGGACAAACCCGATTAATTAAGATAAAGAGCAAAACTAAGATAACTACTGCTAACTACTCAGCAGGAGTAGCTTCCTGTGCGGGAACTGGCTCTGCAACTGTATCACCTGCTGCCTCATAGGGGCCATAATAGGTGGGGGCAAGGTTCTCATCATCGCCTAAACAACAGATCCAGTCAGGAAAGGAGCAAAGTACACAGTGCACGACAAGATTAAACTAAATATTTTATGACAACTAAATATTGGAGATCATGTTGAGAAACAGCATTAGCAGAACATTATTATCTCAGAGTTAGCTGTACACAGGAATATGAGAGACAGAAATAAATGGAACAGGAAATGAACTACAATAGCCAGCAAGAAATATAACATGACCAGAACTATCTGTGTGAACTTGTGTTTGTTTTTAGAATACATAGTTGGCATGTAGGGGTTTATAAGGCTAATCCGGCCGTCATAAACGGCTATTAGACAATTCAATCGAGATCCGGCTGATGGACAGTCGTGTACCAACAGCTATTAGTCAATCCAGGGGAAAGGGTAAACTACATGCCTTCTAGGTATTCTCCCACCCGACATAAAAAACAAGACAGGAACTACCAATATTCAAGACATGAAATTCCATATTTCTAACACTAGGTGTAAACATCAAGGGTACATGTATGGCAGGGAATTAATTATCACAATATATAAAGATTAACTTGAAGTGCAGGTACTTGCCTGTTGTTTGGATCTGATTAATTAGGTTCTTGGGAGAAATTTCCACAGATGAGTCCAAAAGCTGAAATAGACATTACCATCACGCTCAGAAGATGTCAAATAGCTAGAAACGCCTGTCCTTGGGTCCAATTTGGAGACAAGGGCAAAAATGGCAGTTTCGGGTCAAAACGGGGTCCGCCGTTGGGCCCGCTTTGCACCGAAAAACGTGTCCGGGTCAAAAGTCTCCAAATTCACCAAACTTAGTGTCAACAGGTCAGGAACGCTGATACGAACCCAACGGAACTTCCAGATTTGGATTCCGATGAGCCGAACACAAAATCGCCCGTCGAGCGGGGCCTGTGGGGCCCACGACACGCGATTTCGTCAACGTTCTCAGAATCGAACCAAACTTGACCCACAGGACCAGCGTATCGCTACGAGTCCGATGGCGCAAGTTTCGTCTCGATCTGACGAGTGTGCACGAAGTTAGGGTAAAATGCCGAAAAGGCGGATACGGGGCGATGTCCCCGGATACGCGTTGATTCCGGTGTGCACGCACACCCGAATCAGCTTCCACGAAGACTCACACGTCCGTATCGATGAGGCGCACGTATCTGTGAAGACCGCGCGCGACCAAGTCGTCCCGTTTGGCGGGGCGTACTCAGTTCCGGGGTGAAACAGGGTCTGGGTTTTTCCTGTTTTTGGATCGCGGTGTGCGATCACCACAGGACGCGATGTCCCGAACAGTTTGTCCGGACACCGAGAGGGTCATACTGGCTACGCGTAGGAATTTACGGAATCGAAAACGGAGATCAGGGTTGCAAGATACGAATACCTGAAAGGGACCGAGAAACCAGGGTTTTTCGAGTCCGAATCGACTCGTGTCCTGGACGTGTCAGCGGCGTGTCCGGGCTCGTACCCGCGTCTGGGTCGTGTCCGCTGCGTGTCCGGGCTCTGGGGGTCTTGGCCGTCGGTCGGCGAGGTCGGGCCGGGGCTGCGGCGGCTCCGGCGAGGGCTGGGCGGTGGCTGCGGCTCCGTCGGAGGGGAGACAGCAGCGGAGAGGAGGGCTCGGGGGTCTGGCCGCCTGGGAAGGAGGAGGAAGGGGAGAGGAAGAGGTTCTGGCAGGGGACGGTGGCCTGGACGGCGGGTGGAGGCGGCGCAGGAGGCTGAGGGGAAGTCGGCGGCGTGTCCGGTGGGTTAGGGTTTTTGGGTGTGAGGGCGGATGCGGAAGAGATGGGGGAAATTTATAGGGGACGAGGGCGAGGTGATGGCCGGGGCGACGTGGCGGAGAGGTCGGAGGGGTTACGCGGTCGTGGCGCACGTTTTCCGACGGTGGCGCGGGTTTTCCGGTCGTGGGGATGAACGGGGACGACGGGGGTGACTGGGCGGGTCCGGGTCGGGCGCGGATCCGGACGGGGAGGACCCGCCCGACCCGCTATGGCAATGGGGTTGGGCTGGGTTGCACTGGGCTCGGCCCACTGGGCCGGGCCGGGCCCAAATCCTAATAATAATAAAAATAATAATAGAATTAATAATAACAGAAATTAATTATTTAATTAATTAATTTAGAAAAATAGTTTTTAGGCTTTTAAAAATAGGTCTGATGCCCAATAAAATCCCAGAAAATTACCCTAAGTCCAGTTTTCCATTTTACACCCAAAAATATTATTTTTATAATATTTTAATATTGTTTAATATCAATTAAAAATCATGTAATAATTCAAAACCCTGATTTTAATTTCAGAAAATTCCCAAAAAATTCCAGAAATTGTGAAAAATCCCAATTTAAATATTTTTGAAAAATCAGGGGCTTACAATCTACCCAACTTATAAAATTTCGTCCTCGAAATTTAAATTATGGCAGGGTTCTCTCTGTCCAAACTCACTTGGTTACAGTCTAACGGTTTCTCTCAGGTGAACATTGTGGTCGCTACCCAACTTATACTTTTACCCATATCCTCTAAGGTTGTACAACTAGTAAAGCTAGGTCCCAACTTAATAAATCATGGTATTGAATCTTAAGTCTGTAACACAAAACACAGCACATAGGGTCTTGTCTTAGTCATAAAGGGTTATCATCAATTCGTCCGGTCTGAGGGGTATGTCTAGCACTACAAATCATCTTATACCAACCACAGGTTTCTGTCCTTCCGAAGTAAGGGAAGGTGAGGATCAATAATGAAGAGTTTAAGGGCGAGGTGGTAGAACAGAGGTATAGGGATCAAGGCGTTTTTTCAGAAATTCTAATAGGAATTGTCAGGCGGTTAAGGATCGAGGTTCTATTCTGGTAATGCTGAAACGATATGCTCGGACGTATTTAGGGGCAAGTAGACTAGTCGACTATACCTCAATCCACATAAGTAGTCATGCGAAGTGCGAATCAAAATGCACTAAGGTTGATCAGACCGTAGTACACTGATTCTGAGTAGACACTTGTATTAGTGGGGTTGATCAGGCCTCAATAATACATGTGTCATGAACAAGCCCGATAAAGGGTAAGCTTGCAAAACTAAGCTATAAAATAGCAGCATGTGTCAAGTTCAGCAAAATTTTAGTACGCTAGATGATGATGAAAAGGAGGTGCAAATTATTGAAGTTCACAAAACACATATAAGCACAATAGCAAAAGCCTCTAAAACTCTACATTTATCAAAATTAAAAAGCATACTAGGTTATTTAGCAAGTTCAAAATTACTAGGTTGGGGCTGAGGTCACGAACCAATAGGCACGAAAATAATACTAGAAAAGATATCTACGAATCACTTACGCGCATTAGCTGCTTCCAGAGTTTGCGCGTTCTCCACGGTCATTACGTAAGCCTGTCCGCGTCCTTGAGCAGTGGGGCAATCCCTCACTCGATGTTCTGCTGAGCCACAAAGTAGACAAACACCTAGCCTCTTTCTGCAAACTTGCCAAGTATGGCCTGGTCTATGACAATAGTTACAAGCAGCAGCTTGTTGGTTCTGTCCCTGGGCCTGGTGTTGGGGTGCTGGAGCTCGAGGGAGTGGACGCTGAGCTTGTTGCGGGGCCCCCTGCTGTTGTTGTTGAAAAGGGCGTTTGTTGGGTCCCGCATTTCCGGTATCTCTTTCTCGCTTTAGTTTATGCCCCATGTCTCTCTCAACGCCTTGTGCCACGTTTAAGATTTCCTCATAGGTGCGAGCTCGGCTGGTGGTGACAGCAAGGCGAATATCCGGAGATAGCCCCTTCTTGAATCTACGGGCTCTGTCCTCCGGGGTACGAACCATGTACTCCGCAAAGTGGCTTAACCTGCTAAATTCAGCAGTATACTCATCAACAGATAGGTTACCTTGTTCCAGTCTCTCGAATTGGCTTTCGAGAGCTTCCCGAGCCACTTCGGGGTAGAATTTCTCCTTGAATAGTCTCTTGAAGTCCTCCCAGGTGAGGTCGGGAGCAGATAGTTGAGGTTCGTCTCTAAACCAGGTCCGAGCTATATCGAACAGTTGCAGGCTTGCAGACTCTACTTTGAGATCATCAGGGACCCGAGCAGTCTTTAGGAGTCGCTCTACGTTCTCTATCCATTCATCGGCGTAGAGAATACCCTCAGTTCCGTAGAATTCCAGGGGTCTGAGGTTCTTGAAATCTTTGGCACTCCCTGGCCTCTTGTGTGGCGACTCCTGGGACCTAAGAGCTTCTGAGAGGCTGGTCCGCAGAAGTGCAGTCTGTTCCTTCTGGGATTCCACTAGTCCCTGGAACACTCCGAGTAGCTGTGTCCCATCTAGAGTAACTGCTGGAACAGATGGAGGCGGCGGGAGTGCAAGAGTCTCGGGCACATTCTGCTCAGCTGGTTCTGATGTGCCTCCTACTGTGTTCCTTGTCTGGACCATTCTGAAAGATTAAGGGATAGGAGAATCAGAATAGGATACTTGAAAATCAAAGGCGATAGGATAATTGAGCAGAAATGATATCAAGAATTAAAATAAGGACCCTATACTGTGAATGAGCTTTATCCTAAAATTCTCAATCTTGTTGCAGGCCTGTTCGGTCCCTAAGTTTGAACCGAACAATTTAGTCGTTTGACCTGCATGGGCCACCATAAAAATGTGTCACGACCCGTACCCAGAAATTCGGGCACGAGTGCGTGGGTACGTCCAGCCTACGCCGCAGAATCGGCGGTAGTACGCTGTCTAGGTCAAACCCAGATTTACTAACTAGCTCATTCACAACAACATGGGCAAGATAATAAGGAGAAAAGAAACTTAAGATTTGCAACTGGAAATAAATGTAACAACAGATTCAAATGTTTAAGTACAGAAATTCAATATTCGAATCGGGGACAAATCCGATTAATTAAGATAAAGAGCAAAACTAAGATAACTACTGCTAACTACTCAGCAGGAGTAGCTTCCTGTGCGGGAACTGGCTCTGCAACTGTATCACCTACTGCCTCATAGGGGCCATAATAGGTGGGGGGCAAGGTTCTCATCATCGCCTAAACAACAGATCCAGTCAGGAAAGGAGCAAAGTACACAGTGCACGACAAGATTAAACTAAATATTTTATGACAACTAAATATTGGAGATCATGTTGAGAAACAGCATTAGCAGAACATTATTATCTCAGAGTTAGCTGTACACAGGAATATGAGAGACAGAAATAAATGGAACAGGAAATGAACTACAATAGCCAGCAAGAAATATAACATGACCAGAACTATCTGTGTGAACTTGTGTTTGTTTTTAGAATACATAGTTGGCATGTAGGGGTTTATAAGGCTAATCCGGCCGTCATAAATGGCTATTAGACAATTCAATCGAGATCCGGCTGATGGACAGTCGTGTACCAACAGCTATTAGTCAATCCAGGGAAAAGGGTAAACTACATGCCTTCTAGGTATTCTCCCACCCGACATGAAAAACAAGACAGGAACTACCAATATTCAAGACATGAAATTCAATATTTCTAACACTAGGTGTAAACATCAAGGGTACATGTATGGCAGGGAATTAATTATCACAATATATAAAGATTAACTTGAAGTGCAGGTACTTGCCTGTTGTTTGGATCTGATTAATTAGGTTCTTGGGAGAAATTTCCACAGATGAGTCCAAAAGCTGAAATAGACATTACCATCACGCTCAGAAGATGTCAAATAGCTAGAAACGCCTGTCCTTGGGTCCAATTTGGAGACAAGGGCAAAAATGGCAGTCTCGGGTCAAAACGGGGTCCGCCGTTGGGCCCGCTTTGCACCGAAAAACGTGTCCGGGTCAAAAGTCTCCAAATTCACCAAACTTAGTGTCAACAGGTCAGGAACGCTGATACGAACCCAACGGAACTTCCAGATTTGGATTCCGATGAGCCGAACACAAAATCGCCCGTCGAGCGGGGCCTGTGGGGCCCACGACACGCGATTTCGTCAACGTTCTCAGAATCGAACCAAACTTGACCTACAGGACCAGCGTATCGCTACGAGTCCGATGGCACAAGTTTCGTCTCGATCTGACGAGTGTGCACGAAGTTAGGGTAAAATGCCGAAAAGGCGGATACGGGGCGATGTCCGCGGATACGCGTTGATTCCGGTGTGCACGCACATCCGAATCAGCTTCCACGAAGACTCACACGTCCGTATCGATGAGGCACACGTATCTGCGAAGACCGTGCGCGACCAAGTCGTCCCGTTTGGCGGGGCGTACTCAGTTCCGGGGTGAAACAGGGTCTGGGTTTTTCCTGTTTTTGGATCGCGGTGTGCGATCACCACAGGACGCGATGTCCCGAACAGTTTGTCCGGACACCGAGAGGGTCATACTGGCTATGCGTAGGAATTTACGGAATCGAAAACGGAGATCAGGGTTGCAAGATACGAATACCTAAAAGGGACCGAGAAACCAGGGTTTTTCGAGTCCGAATCGACTCGTGTCCTGGACGTGTCAGCGGCGTGTCCGGGCTCGTACCCGCGTCTGGGTCGTGTCCGCGGCGTGTCCGGGCTCTGAGGGTCTTGGCCGTCGGTCGGCGAGGTCGGGCCGGGGCTGCGGCGGCTCCGGCGAGGGCTGGGCGGTGGCTGCGGCTCCGTCGGAGGGGAGACAGCAGCGGAGAGGAGGGCTCGGGGGTCTGGCCGCCTGGGAAGGAGGAGGAAGGGGAGAGGAAAAGGTTCTGGCAGGGGACGGTGGCCTGGACGGCGGGTGGAGGCGGCGCAGGAGGCTGAGGGGAAGTCGGCGGCGTGTCCGGTGGGTTAGGGTTTTTGGGTGTGAGGGCGGATGCGGAAGAGATGGGGGAAATTTATAGGGGACGAGGGCGAGGTGATGGCCGGGGCGACGTGGCGGAGAGGTCGGAGGGGTTACGCGGTCGTGGCGCGTGTTTTCCGGCGGTGGCGCGGGTTTTCCGGTCGTGGGGATGAACGGGGACGACGGGGGTGACCGGGCAGGTCCGGGTCGGGCGCGGATCCGGACGGGGAGGACCCGCCCGACCCGCTATAGCAATGGGGTTGGGCTGGGTTGCACTGGGCTCGGCCCACTGGGCCGGGCCGGGCCCAAATCCTAATAATAATAAAAATAATAATAGAATTAATAATAACAGAAATTAATTATTTAATTAATTAATTTAGAAAAATAGTTTTTAGGCTTTTAAAAATAGGTCTGATGCCCAATAAAATCCCAGAAAATTACCCTAAGTCCAGTTTTCCATTTTACACCCAAAAATATTATTTTTATAATATTTTAATGTTGTTTAATATCAATTAAAAATCATGTAATAATTCAAAACCCTGATTTTAATTTCAGAAAATTCCCAGAAAATTCCAGAAATTGTGAAAAATCCCAATTTAAATATTTTTGAAAAATCAGGGACTTACACTTCCACGATCTCCAGGAAAGAAAGACGCGATCTGGGTCATCGTTGATAGGTTGACCAAGTCGGCCCACTTTTTGTCTTTCAAGGTGGGTTTGTCTACGTAGAAGCTGGCAGAGATGTATAAAAGACAGATCGTTAGAATACATGGAGTTCCCGTCAGCATAGTCTCGGATCGGGATAGTCGTTTCACTTCTTATTTTTGGAGGAGTTTGCAGGAGAGTTTAGGTACTCAGCTCAAGTTCAGTACTGCATATCATCCCCAGACAGATGGACAGTCAGAGAGAACAATTTAGAATCTCGAGGATATGTTGCACACTTGTGTACTAGCTTTTGAGGGTTTTTGGGGGGACCATCTCTATTTGGTAGAGTTTTCTTACAATAACAGCTACCAGGCTAGTATAGAGATGTCACCTTTAGAAGCTCTGTACGATCGGAGGTGTTGTACTCCCTTGTCATGGGACGATATTAGAGAGAGAGTTTTTCTTGGGTTAGAGATGGTTATAGATGCAGCGGAGAAGGTTTAGTTGATCAGAGACAGACTTTGTGTGGCACATGACAGACAGCGACATTGGGCCGATAACCACCGGAGACCTTTGGAGTTTGAGGTATAGTTTAGATTTTTTATTTGTGCTTGTTATTGGTTGTTTGTTATAGATTAAGTTTTTAAGGTTGTGTTTTGTTCTAGGTGGGTAGTTCGGTGTTTCTGAGGATTTCTCCGACACGAGGCACGATTCGCTTCGGTGGAGGCAGAAAGCTTAGTCTACGATTCATCGGCCCTTTTACTATTCTAGAGAGGGTCGGTGCAGTTGCTTATAGACTGGACTTGCCACCTGCATTGGAGGAAGTGCACAACATGTTTTACGGGTAGCAGTTGAGACGGTACGTGGCAGATCCTAGTCATGTATTGGATCACTCAGAGATAGAGGTGGGCCCTAATCTTAGCTATCCACAACCGCCAATTGAGATTCTGGATCGGAGAGAGAAGGTGCTGAGGAACCAGACTATTCCTTAGCCCTACTCTTAGGCATCACTCTCCCGGGGAGTCTACTTAGGAGAGAGAGGATGAAATACGATAGCGTTATCCATATTTGTTTGTGCTTTGAGGTATGTTCTTTCCTAATTATGTTATGTTCTTTCATAGTTAGTTCTGTCCTTTTGTTATGTTCTGTTATTTTCTGGGGGTAGTTTTCTTCTTTGAATTTTGAGGACAAAATTATTTTAAGGAGAGTAGACTTGTCACTACCACATTTTCTAGGAAAGGGTATTTTAGTAATTTTATATTTAATTAAATATTGTGCATGATAAATAATTATTGTTGTATTATTTAATTATTGTTAGATATTAGTTATTTATTTTGGAAATGTATTAGTGGACCTAACTAGTTTAGGTTAGACTCATGCACCAACATGTATTAATTGTTAGAATTTAGCCCATTTAGAAAGCCCATTGATTAGGAGGTTGATTAATTTAATTAAATCATTAGACTAGAAGCTTCCCTCCTTAATTATTTCTTAATGAGAGGCCCCAAGGGATATATTGGACAATTCATAGTGACTTGAGGAAGGGGAAAGGGGGCCGGCCTATAATAGAGGGGAGAAAATGTTTCTTTCTCCTCTTTTCATTTGAAAACTAGATCTAGAATTTTTCTCGACCAAATTTCTTCATTCCTACTTCATTTTCCTACCAAATTTTATCCCAATTCCTTTTCAAATTACTATTGGAGGCTAGTGGAGCAAGGATCTATAAGGAGGAAGCAAGTATCTACAAAGATGAGGAAGGATCTACAAGTTGGAGGCCATTTTCATCTTATTTGGGGGTTGCATTGGGAATCCATCTTCCAATAGGTACAATTCAATTTTTTCCTTTATTTAGGGTCTAAATCTAAGATTTAACCGTGAGAAATTAACCTATTTGCATAGGCTACCCATAGGATTTGGTTTTGTGTTCATAGGTGGCCTATTGAGAAAGTTATGGTACTTTTTGTGTCAATTTTGGGGAAATTCCGAGATTGACAATTGTTGTTTGTGTCAATTGGTCCTATAGATCATTTTGACATGTGCTTGTATGTTTGGAGCTAGTGTCGTGTCCATAATTGGGTACGTGTAGGTCATATTCCAATAATTTGGTGATATGTATTGATTTGGGGAACACGGACAAGTAGATTTGTGTTTGACTCTTTGTATTGTTCATAAATAATATTTATGACTTGCTCGTGTCCTTCGGGTTACGTTTGGATGTGTGGTGGGCTCGTGTCGCATGCGTATCCTAGATCTAGTGGGATACGGGGTGATAAGTTCCATGTGTTTGTGCAATTTAATTGTAGATCTATTTCTCTTGTGTTCTTATTCATAGAGAGGTCTAATTATATATATAATATACATATATTATTGTGTATATATATTTATGTAATATTGTGTTTTAGATCTATGTATATACTATATGTGTTTATTTGTTATGTAGCTATTTATGTAGCTATTCTTCTACATGTAGTATATTTATATATTGTAGTATGTATAGATATGTATATGTTAAATAGATATTTATATGTTGTTATATTTATATTTATATAATGTATGTTATATATTGTGTATGATTATATATACGTATACATATATGTGTTGTTATAAATATGTTACTATGTATGTGTATATTACTATGTAGTTATTATCTACATATATATGTTGTAGAGATATAAGTATGTATTTATATAGTCATAGTTATATATATTGTAGTTATATGTATATTAGTATCTATTTATATTATGTGTTATATATATATATATTATATATATATTGGATATATATATATTAGAGATAGAGGGAGAGCAGAGAGCAATAGCGACCGCAGCAGCATCGCCAAAGCAGTAGCAGCAGCAATAACCGTAGCAGCGGAGAGCAATAGCGACAGCACCATCGTCGCCAAAGCAGCAGCAGCAGCAGCAGCATCAACAGTCGCAATAGCGATAGCAGCAGCGTCGCAATACAGCAGCAGAAGCAAGAGCATACAGCAGCAGCGACAACAGCTTAGCGACAGCAACAGAAACCGTCACGAAAATAGCAGATTATCAGCGGTATCGGGAGTATCAGCGATAGTGGGCAGCAACTTTTAATGACAGTTTGGCAGTTTTTATTAATATTAGATATTTATATATATAGATATATATGTATATATATATGGTAATTAATATATATGTAAATATGTTTCTAAGTTCCTAATTGTGTTTTAGTATAATATATGTATAATATTTAGTTGTTAGTATGTATAATTACGGGTAGTTGGTATAAGCAAGGTATTGAATATTACCCTGAGATACCAAGGTAAGTATCAAGGAATTTTAGGATACCTAAGGTATTGGGTTTTGGTATCAAGTTTATGGTTTAGTGTTGTGATACCAAGTTGGTTCAAAACCAATGCATCTATTTATTGTTTGTAATTAGAATTTTATATAATTAATATTGTATGACATATATATGTGATGATTTGCCTATTGATTTACGTATCCAGAGATACGGTATCCTAGTATCCTAAGATATAGTTTTTCTGACCTAGACTTTAGTTTTTGACCCCAATATTTTGTATTAGACCTATGCAACCTAGAAATAGGTAGTTGACCATAGTTGACCAAAGTTTGACTATAGTTGACCATAGTTGACTTAGAGTTGACTTAGTTTGACTTTTGACTTAGAATTGACTTGTTGACTTAGAAGTTGACTAGTTTAACTAATTTTCTTTCTGGAACCTTGTATTGATTTTGTATTCCATATCTAGGTCTTCGAGGCTCCGTATCAGACATCTGTGAGACTATTCTTTGGACTTCAGGCGAGTACATTCTCTGATAGTTTCTCATTTATGATATCCTCTATGTTCATTATATCTAATATAGATATCCATGTTCTCTTGACACGATGGTTACATGGATTGGTATATCCAGATCTCGTCATAAGATGTTATTTTCTTGGTATATGGTGTATCTTATGCAAGTATTGTTTTATTGTTTATTTTGTACATGTACAGACACTGATTCTCGGGAAAAGTCGCTATCTTCTTGAGAAATCTCGTACCATAGCGTACCGTGGTTGGATCTATTATACCAGTCGAGGGTGGAGAGTACTTTAGTGTAGATATGTGATCATACTCTCATTGTATCAAGTATTGTTCATTGAATAGTGTTAATCATACACCGTATATATGATTACCCAGGCCATATATATTGTATCATGCTCCCAAGCCGATCACATATTAAAGCTAGTACTCACACACTTAGTCATTAGTATTCTTGTTCATTGACATATTGTTCATTATTGTATTCATTCCTGTATTTTCTTATTGTATATCTCTCGTATCTATTATGCATCTTGTATATTCACATTTATTTTCTATTACATAGTTTTTATCATTGATTAGAACTGTTGTTAGAGATATACTCTGCTCCTTTCCTGACTGGATATATTTTTTCCAAATGACACTGAGGAGTGGTACCCTACACATTACGGACCCTAGGATGTTGTGGGCTTAGAGTCAGAGACCCTGGCTCAGGAGGATCTTATCCCGACTGAGACAGATGACCCGGGATTAGTACCTTCTTAGCATTTCTTGTACTGGATTTGTCTCCAGCTTATTTGTTAGCATTCTTTCAGACTCATTGATGTATTATTTTAGACTCATGGATTGTATGTGACTATTTCGATTCTTTATTATATTCGTGCTCGTTTCTATCTTAGATCTGTGATTTAGTATACTGTTATTGTTGGTGGTTTATTATATTGCTAGATAGATTACCTAGACAGCGTTCTACCGTCGATTCTATGGCGTAGGCTGCGCGTTATTTTTGACTTGCATCCTTACATCGGATGCGGGTCGTGACACCCCAAAGCCACAATAATCATCGAAGAGAATAATCTTACAATCATGAACATGGAAATACTTATTGGGAAGCTAATAACGCATTAGCTAGATATAAAGGATCAAGAGGATGCATCCATTCAAGAAAAGACAAACGAGAAAGCTCTCGTTCTAAAAGTTAATCATTGCAGGCACACCTCAAAGATAGACACTAATGATGACGACGACACTGATGTTAAAGAAATTGCTCTCATTTTTAGACACTTTAAAATGTTTCTAAGATTCAACAAAGAAGATCGTCAAATAAGAAAAAATGATGAAGATCAAACATGCTACCATTGCAGAAAAGCTGAACATATCAAGAAGGAGTGTCCTCTAATAAAAAAAGACTCCAGCAGACATGAGAAAGCCAACAAAGGTAGCACATCTTCAACAAGGTATGCTCGTACAAGCATTTGGTGTGAAACTGAGCTAGCGACTCAAATCATGACAAGGACTCCAGGCACACTGTAAATCTATGTCTTATGGCACTTGATCAAATAAGGTACAAAATGACTTCTCTATAAGAAATCTTACTTATAATGAATTAGAAGAGGCTATTTATGAACTTCATGATGATTACAAGGTTTTAAAAAATAAATTTAAGAAAAACGTGAAAGAGAATGAATGTTTTAAAAAGGAAATAGAGAGACTCACAAAAGTTATAAGTGATATCAAAGGAAAGCCCCATGTTTGTTAAATAGACCAAATCGAGTCTCTTAAATTAGAACTAAATAAAGCTCAAGAAGATCTACAAGAGAAGATTTTTGAGTGTAAAACTCTCCAAGATGGATATGATCTTGCAAGAAATAGAACTTTTATTCCCTCCCAAAAATAAATTGCAATCACCACTAAGTATAATGATCTTTTCACTAAATACAAGACAAAAGAAAAATACTTTTAGCTCACATCATCACTCACATGGTACACATGATCAAAGAAACACACATATGAGACACAATATGCATGGTCATTATCTTTTACAAAATAGATTTCATGATCACAACCTTCAATCACAAAGAAGGACCCATATGAAGAAGTCACATAATATTGCACCACATTATGCTTTTTACTATAGATATCATGCCAAAGATTGTGCTCAAAACACCTACTCTTCTTTATCATCTACTACATGTTACTATTATGGTATGATTGGACACACCTGTCACTCCCCATTCCCAATATACGTATTTAGAGCGTAATTATTTTCTTGCTAGCGTAGTTGTATGTTGTAGAGAGACTAGACCTATTCTTTGGCTCACTTGGCTCTGGGTTTATTTTTTTTATTTGGTTTTATCATGAGTTGAACCCTTGGTCCAAACCTCAAACCCTCCATATATAATCCAACTTCACTTTTCCTTCTTTTATTTTTTTTCTTCTATTATCTTTCTTAGGTTTTCTTCTCCCCCTCCATAGATAAGTACATCTTGCAAGAAATGGAGAATCCCTTTATATTTTTTCTATTCTAATCTTATATGATTCTCCAAGCATTTATAACTTGGTATTTTTGGATTTGGTGGATGGATTAGTGTAGATCTAAGTTTTATGTTTTTAGATTTTCTTTGTGTTCTTGATTGCTCTTAGGTTTTGATCTCTTAAAACTAAATATTTTCAAAAACTTGTTACTTTATGTTGATGAGCACTTAATTTGGAGTAGTTTAGAACTTTACTTTGCTTGATTTAGGGCACCATTAGAGGTTTCTATGGAAGAAATAAAATCTTATTTTTGAGCATTTGGCCATGGCCGAAAAGCTGCTGATTGGTGGAGACGAAGGAGTGCTATGTGGCACGAAGTACTATACGGCCTGGACTTCTCATCTTAAGTCAGCATGCGGCCAACCCAGTTGGACGCATGACTGAATCTGCACATGCACCCTTGGTAAAATGCATGAACTTGAACGAATAGAATTTTACTAAGTCCAAAAAGATTTTATACGGCCAAGTGTGTATGCAGCTGAAGAGGAGTATGCGGCCTCGTTGGCTATCCGGCCAGGAGCTATGTGTCCCTCTCCTTCTGGACGAATAACTTCTGACTGACTTGGCATGACTTTTCATAATATGTCTTTTCTTCTGACACACTTTTATCGTATGTCACATCAGTCACTTTTCTGACTTGACTTCACTTATATTTATTGTTTGTCACATCACACGTTTCTCGAAGAATAGACTTTGTTCTGTCTTTGCAGACTTAACCTTATACGACCTTGACCTTATGTAGCATTGATCCTATGCGGCCTCGATGTTATGCGGCACCTTGCTTTGCACCTTTGCTCCTATGTGCCAATTGTTTCTTGCATACATATAAAACTTGCTTGGTTTAATGTTGATATTAATTAAACGATTGTGATGCTATGTGTTAAACTTAGAAATGACTTGTATTACCCAGATGTGACCATGTGTTAAATGACTAAGCACCTGACTTGAGCCCTTAGGTATGACCCTACATATACTTACTTGCTAATTAGGCTACTTTTAATGGAACACCTTTTTATACGTTGGATAGAATAAGGGGCATAGTTTAACTCGAGGGAGGGTCTGCAATCCCGGTCCTTGTTTGGTTTAAGGATTGTGGATCTGATCTTGATGGGGGTCCTTACACTAATATTATTTTATCTATCGATATAATAAAGTGACAAATTAATGTGACCATTATTTGCATGTCCTATCCTGAATACATTGCTACTTGATAACTTGACCAAAACCTTGATACTAGAACTCGTTACTGCCCTGAATATTGTATCCGTGATCATACACCTGATCGCACCAAGAGTGCTACTTGGTATATGGTGAGCCATCGTGCCATATACACTTGATATGTGATATTTATAATTATTTTCTTGCACGGATCTGATAGTTGGATAGTGACTTTAGCTGTGGCTTCATAGTATTGATTGTTGTATTACCCTTGGGTGAATCCAGGTTTAATATTTAAGTGACAATATGGATACGTATCAAGAGTGCCCATACTAAAAGTACGAGATTTAGAAAGGAATGTTCATGTGACCACGGTATGAGATTCTAAATCACCTAGGGTTAACTAGCAAACTTAATTTGTAGAGCATTGGGACTAAACGGTATCTAGAGATCGTGTATATCGAACCACCATAAGTTAGCTGAAAGTAAAGGCTGGCCACCATGGATATTGTATATCATCCGCACTAGTGGAGTGCAGTATCTGACTTAATTATAAGTTGAGCCAGTGTCTTTCCTATAGAAAGCCTGGAACTGCTATTGATCATTAATTAGCTCAGGGCCTTTGCAAGGGACCGGTGCATTATATATTATTGTTTGTATATCATTTGTTCAGCCAGTCCTGCTCGATTATGGCATGATCTGAGGATACTTATATATTGCATTACTGGGATAACCCAGAGATCACGTATCAAGCCATAAAATTCGTTTGGCCGTTAAAGCTATTTTAGTTAGAGAAGTAGACCGTTGCAGCATGAAAGTTTAACTCTTGTCCTTGTTTGGTTGTTGAGTTGCACTGTTGTGTTACAATAGGACACGGATAGAAGCTACTTGTTATCACTAGGTTATTTTACTTAATATTGTATCCCTTCTTGTGTATTGTGCCATCTGTTGTGTGGAATTAGAGACATAGACTATCGTGGCATGATAGTTCAACTCATATACTTGTTTGGTTATTGGGTTGCGCTATTATGTTACGATAGCCTATGAACTGAAACTACTGTGCAGATTTATTCTTGCTTGACCATAATCATGGGATGTATTTTATCTTGATGTGAAGTGGCACTTCTTGTCCTTGTTTTGTGAAGAAGTATTATGTCATGTCATAGATGGGACATACGCCATTGATTGTTGGTTTAAGCATCTCATGCTATATAACTGGTTTTGTTTCTTCATTTCGTGCTTCTTTTTTGGTACTTTTTATTTGGGGTCTAACCCCACTGGTTTTGCATGGCCAGGTTTAGAGCCAGCACCCGAGGATCAAGCATATCTCACCCTCACTGATGGCACGCACCAAAAGGATGGCTGGTGAGTGTCACGAGTGGGTATCTTTATTCACTGCTCATCTTATGTAAAATATAATCTTTTGGGCATTTAACCAATCGGCTCCTGTTAGCCGGATAATCTGGACACTAGTTCCCTACAAGACTGTAATATATCGGACTGTAGCTGCCTCATTGTCATGTATACTTTTGATTGTATATCTGGCATATCATTTGTATTGCTAGATCTCTAGAATATTCTGATGCGACATTGGGGACGCTTTACTGCTTATTCTGAAATATTCTATATTATTGCTACTTTTTTCAATGATTGAGATATAGAAGTTCTTGACCATAGAAGACTTGATTTTAGTATGCACCCATTAGTCTCTAGACAATCTTAACACATTGCGGTTTGCTACGTTATTTTTGCAAGGTGTGGTTGGCTGAGTCATTCCTCCTCTCTCCAGTATTCTGGATCTGGGGCGTGACAACACCTCTTATAAAGGTCAACTTAGGACTCATGTCAATATGGGAAAAGTTAAATGGGTTCCTAAGACTAACATTCAAGAACCTACAAGATCTTGGGTACCAAAGTCTTTATCTTCAACTTGTGTTGTAGGTGGACCCCCCATCACATACTAGAAGCAAGTGATTCTCGATAGCAGTTTCTCCCGGCACATGACCGGGGATGCCACTTTATTTGCAACACTATCAATAAAAAAGGAAGGATATGTCTCTTTCGAAAATAACTTAAAAGGGAACATCATTGGTAATGGTAACATCGGTACATCTCCATATCCTTGTATTAATAATGTTGTTCTTTTTACTAATCTAAAGGATAACCTTCTCAGCATTAGCAATCTCATCGACAGTGGCTATGTAGTACAGTTCAATAAACATAAATGCCTTATTTCTGACGATACAAAAGGAACTTTAGTATATGAAGGCACTAGAGAAAACATCATCTATGTATTTTATCTTGTTAAAATTACTAACAATGACAAGTGCTTAGTTTCTATGAATTATGATAGCTGGCTTTGGCATAGAAGACTTGAACATGCCAACATGGACAGTATTTCTTGGCTTGCCACCAAGAAACTTGTAAGAGGACTTTTCGATAATCCCTTGAAGAAAGATATGATTTGTGAAGAATACAAAAAGAGTAAGTTGACAAAATATTCTTTCAAATCAATAAACTCTTTAAGTACTAATAAACCTCTTCAACTCATTGAAATGGATCTTTTGGGTCCTAGTAGAGTCGTTAGTCTTGGTGGAAAACTTTATGCCTTTGTTTTAGTTGATGATTTTTTAAGATTTACTTGGGTATTTTTTCTTGCAAACAAAAGTGATATTTTTTATGAATTTGTTAATTTTTGCAAACGTGTTCAAAATGAGAAAGGCATTATGATTAACAAGATTCGTAGTGATCATGGAGAAGAATTTGACAATGTCGATTTTAAAAGTTTTTGCACTAAAAATGGTTTTGGTCATGATTTTGCTTGTCCTTGTACTCCACAAAAAAATGTGTTGTGGAAAGAAAGAATAGAACTCTTGGTGATATGTCAAAAGTCATGTTAAACCAATATTAGCTTTCTCAATATTTTTGGGCGGAAGCCTTCAATACAGCATATATTATTATAAATATGGTATTAATTAGACCTATTTCTAACAAAACTTCCTATGAGCTTTGGTTTAAGAAAATTTCCTCTATTGATTTTTTTAAAGTTTTTGGTTCCACTTGTTTTATCTTGAACAACAAGGATAACCTAGGCAAATTTGAAGAAAAAGCCAGTGAAGGTATATTCCTTTGTTATTCATTGCATAGTAATGGTTTTCGTATTTTTAATAAAAAGATCCCTGTGGCTAAAGAATCTATCAATGTATTTTTACTGAGTTTAACACTACCACATCTCGCTCTAATGATGATGATGACATCCAATGCAATTTGAAAAGCACCTCAATTGGAGAAAATGATACTCCATTACCTAGTTGTGAAGTTAAGACCATATTCGATATCCCTCTGATAGAGACTTCTCCAAATAGCTTACCTAAGGAATGGAGATTTGTCTCTTACCATCTCAAAAAGATTATTCTTGGTGACCCATCCACCCGCATTTGCACGCGATCTTCTATGAGAGATCATTGTGCAAATATTGCTTTTATTTCCGAAATTGAGCCTAAAAATATTAATAATGCTTTTCTTGATGAATTTTAGATGCTTGCAATGCAAGAAGAACTAAATCAATTTGAACGAAGTTTGGGACTTAGTTCCTAGACCCAATAACTATCCTATTATTAGGACTAAGTGGGTGTTTCCAAACAAGATTAATGAGGATAGTTTTGTAACTCGAAACAAAGCACGGTTGGTTGCACAAGGTTATAATCAAGACAAATGTATCGACTATGAGGAGACCTATTCACCCGTTGCTCATTTAGAGTCTATTAGAATGCTTTGTGCTTTTGATTGTTTTAATAATTTTAAATTATTTTAAATGGATGTTAAAAGTACTTTTCAAAATGGTGTTATCAAGGAGGAAGTTTATGTTAAATAACCTCCCGGTTTTGAGGATTTTTAATTTTTTGATCACGTTTTCAAACTTCGTAAGGCTCTCTACGGCCTCAAACAAGCTCCACGTGCTTGGTATGAACGTCTTTGTTCTTTTCTTCTTTCGCATAATTTTTTCAAAGGCAAAGTTGACACTACTCTCTTTATTAAATCTCACAATGGTACGTTATTATTAGTTCAAATTTACGTTGATGATATCATTTTTGGCTTCAATAATAAAGTGCTTTGTGAAGAATTTGCAAAAGTCATGCACCTTGAATTTGAAATGAGTATGATGAGAGAACTATCCTTCTTTTTTGGCCTTCAAATCAAGCAAATTCTCAAGGAACCTTTATCAATCAAGCAAAATACACAAAGGATCTTCTCAAGCGTTTTGACATGGACTCTTCCAAAACTATGAGAACTCCAATGGCCACTACAACAAAACTTGATCAAGATGATGACGGTAAATCGGTTGACATTCGTAAGTATCGATGTATGATAGGTAGCTTACTTTACCTAACTTCTAGTCGTCTCGACATTATGTTCAGTGTTTGTATATGTGCATGTTTCCAAGAAAATCCTTTGGACACACTTATGTGCCGTTAAACGTATTTTTTGATATCTCAAAGGCACACTAAATATTGGTCTTTGGTATCCCAAAAACATATATTTTGAGCTCTTAGGCTAGTCGAATGCGAATTTTGCAGGATGTAATATTGATAAAAAAACTGCTAGCGGCATATGTCATTTTGTTGGAAAATCCATGCTTTTGGTTTAGCAAAAAGCAAAATTTTGTTGCCCTTTCCACAAACGAAGTCGAATATATTTTGGTCGGGTGTTGTTGTGCAAAAATTCTTTGGATGACACAAACTCTTAGAGATTATGGTATATCTTCGCATACTATTTCTATAAAATATGACAACACTAGAACTTTTAATCTTACAAAGAATCCCATTTGTCACTCACGTAACAAATATATAGAGATTAGACATCACTTCTTACGTGATCACCAACAAAAAAGGGACATCCAACTAGAGTTTGTAGATACTATAGACTAACTTGCTGACATATTCACCAAACCTCTTACTAAGGATCGTTTCTCGTTCATTTATCGTGAAATAGGCTTTTTGGATTTCTCCATCCGTCTAAACCAAAAATATTTAGCTTTTTTTTTGTTTCTGTAATTTTTTTTAAAAACGGTATACCAGAGGTATACTTCATTATACCGACGGTATACCGATTCGCAAAAACAGCCAACGTTCAGGTCAACTGTTGTTTTTTTTGTACTTTTTTTATTTCCTTTCTTCTCCAAACTTATTTGGTAGAGCCCACTCTTTTTAAATCTTTCCTCTTTTTGGTATCTTCTTTTCCCCACTTTATTCTCTCTTCCCAAAAAACATAACGTCCTATCCTTTCATATCCCTTCATATATTTTCCTTTTCCATTACCTTTTTGACCCTATCTCTTCCCTCCCTCTAATCTTCCATTATATTTAATGCTCCCTACCCTCTCTTCCACTTCCCACACGTTACATCTTCTTTCTCTCTATTAAACCCCATATTTTCTTATCATCCTCCTTGTGTTTCTCTCTCTCTAAAAAAAAAACTACACAACCATGTCCAACCCTAAGCATTCATGCTCCTCCTTCCCTGTTAATCCTTTTCGGACATCACCATTGCCAGTTGGCGACTACTACCAGAAGCTATTTAAATCTACGGACAACTCTGATGCCTGGTTCCAAACCTTCAACTCCAAGAAGATCTTTGACGGGAAGCCTATCCACTTTAATATCTTCAACGAACAACTAAGACTATTTGCGGCTGCTGGTATCGCACCCCTCCTTACCTGATCCATTCGCATCTATCTTGATGCCGTGAGGATGTTCTACTGCAATCTTATCCCAGATTTGACACACAATGCTGTTGAAACTCTGGTAAACGGATGATACTTTTGCCTAAATGCCAAAGACATTCCTGACATTCTCGGGGTTCCCAATCGCGGTGATGCACTCCCGACTCTTTCTACCCTAACTCCTACCCTTGATCTCTCTTTCGATACTTTTTGTCGCATCATTTGCAAAGGTCCTAACCCTCCCCCACTACCCACTCTCTCCAAACAACTTGAGCCCTTTTACTATGACCTACATCGCATCGTATAACACACTGTCATTCCTAAGTCTAGAAATTATGATGCTATTACGTCTGATGCGCTTGTGTGCATGTATCTTCCATTTACTCGTAAACCGTGATCCCTTCCAAAAACCATCTTGAACTCCTTTATGGTTGTCCACTCTTCTTCCAAGAAATCCCTAGATTTTGCCATATTCATTTCCCTTATTTTAGAAGTAAAAGACGTGGAGCTTTCTCTTTGCTATTCTCAGGACTCTCCTACTCATTTAACCAAGAACTATCTTTCACTTATATATACCTACCACTCAACCATCGAGTTCCCAAACTCAAATTCCTGCTGCAAACTCTACTTCCCAGTCACGTTATATGCTTCTCTCCCAATACTACTTTGATATGCGGATGGTTCAGGCTAAAGAGCTGATGAAAGCCAACACCCGCGGCCTTGGGAATCTGATCCACAGTGCGCTTCATGACCAATATTATTTTATTCAATGCACTATTCATGACATGAATGCCTATCTTGACCTTAACACTCCTTTTACTGATCCCAATGCCTAAGGATTCATGTACTCTTACGGCATTGATCCTTTCAGAGTATATCCTACAACTCCTCCTGATGGTGATAGTGATGGAAACGTTAGTGATAACGCATAGCTTCTTTTTGCAAGAGGGTAGGGTGGTTCTTGATTCAGTTGGTGCGAAGGTGGTCTAGTTGGTGTTTTCTATTGGTTGTTTTCTAGTTGTCATTTATGTTAAGTCTTTTGTGGTCCTACGGGGACTAGGTGTGGTTTGTTGTCCCAGCAAGAACTATATATTTTGGATATTTTTGTTCAACGGCCAGAGTATCGGCCATTATTATATTATGTTATTTGCCCAGGGGGCTTAGTCTTTCCTCTACTACAGCTCTTTCACTACTTTTATTATACTATTTTTCTGTTGGGTATTCCCCTTATCCATTTTTGTTTAAATGACAAAGTGGGATAAATATATTATTGAGGGGGATATTCTTAATTACGGGGGAGCCGTTTCCATTAACCCATAATAGTTTGTCAATTATAAATATAGTAGAGATTGTTGGCACATTGATTTTGATTAATTCATACTTAAAATAATATGTCTATTTTTATTAGTCCCCTCTTAAATTACAGAAACAAAAATGGAGTCCTTGGACTCAGAATAATCAATCTGAACATTTCTTAAATACTCGAATCAGATGCACAACAAAATATGTCAATAACTTACAAAAGGTGGGCTAAAGCTCAAGACCAGCCTGCTCAAGTCTCTCCATCATATAGTCTGAAAAATGTCTTAGGAAACATGTGAAACACTCATAATAGTTCACAAATTCTACAAGTTAGGTTAGAAATCTGTTATAACAATTTTTAGTACAAAACAGGCATTCCGAGGGTACACTTGTCCGTACCGTCGGTATACCTGTTTATATATATCTGAGCTCTCTGTCTTTGGAGTGGCATACCGACGGCACACTTGTTCATACCGTAGGTATACTGATATTTTATATATTTTTGTTGTTTGTCATTGGAGCGGCATACCGACGGCACACAGGTTCATACCGTCAGTATACCGATGTTATATATAGTTTTGCTCTCTATCGTTGGAGCAGCATATCGACGACACACTTGTTCGTACCACCGGTATACCAATATTTTATATATTTTTGCACTCTGTCTTTGTAGTGGCATACCGATGACAAACTATTTCGTACCATCGGTATACCAATATTTTATATATTTTTTCTCTTTGTCATTGGAGCGGCATACCGACGGCACATTTGTTCGTACAACCGGTGTACCGATATTTTATATATTTTTTCTCTCTATCGTTGGAGCGGCATACCGACCGCACACTGGTTCATACCGTCGGTATACCGATGTTTTTCATTTTTGTGTTCTCTGTCGTTGGAGTTGCATACCGACGGTACACTATATCGTACCGACGGTGTACCGGTTATAAAATTTTTTGACTTCTTCAAAACCCCAACGGCTAGATTTGATGCATTTATTCAACCAACAGATTTATAGACATTACTGTAGAGTGAACGGTATACCAACGGTATACTATAGTATATCAACGGTATACCATTGGCTGACAGTTCTGTGCATTAAATGTCTTTTGCCTTTTAGTTTTGTGTTTAAGGACTTTGAATATCTTTATTCAATACCATCATTTTGAGCTTTAATTTTTCCCAACCACCAAAAGCCTTTGCTCTTTAACTTTACCAAGCTTTTAATTTGCCATCTACCAAAAAGTGTTAGAGTCATCCAAGGGTTGTAACTTTGATCTTTCACTTGGTCTAGAAGATCATAACCTTTGGCCCAATGTTTATATTGAGTTTTTCAATATGGCTAATCGATTAAGTTTAATATTATGGTAATCGATCAATCACTATAGTATCTTCTAATTAAACTTAGCATTGTCTAGATATATAATATTTGCTTTTGTATAATTTCTTATTCGTCTAACATGTACTTACAGAAAGAAATAAGCAATATCAACAATGGACATATGCTATATGATGATAAGCCAAAGACGACGTTATACCAAAAATTTTTGTCCAACCTCCTACAACTTATCTAGAGCCTCGCACCCGGGGGTTCCGCTGATGTAAACAGAAAGGTATTTTGTCATGACCCAAATAATATTCGGGCACAAGTACATGGCTACATCCAGCCTACGTCGCAGCATCGACGGTAGAACACTGTCTGGGTCAACTCTAACTAACTAAACATCTCAGCAATATATATATGGTACATGTCAATCATCTCAACTCCAAATAGAAAAATAATATGGTATCTCACAAATATAACTATACTCAATCATAATGCAAACTAAGGAAGATAAGCACGAATGGAATAACGAAGAAAAGAATCAAGATACAATCCACAAGTCTGAAATAATATACATGCCATGAATCTCAATAACAGTCTAATACAAATCTCCCAAAATAAACTAAACCTCCTCAGGCTCTAGAACTAAGTCCTCTTGGTCTATAGGAGTATGCTCTAATGGTATGCCCTCCTGTAGTCCATAGAATATGGGACACTAAGTTTTGAGCCAATCATCAGAAAAAATATATCCAGTCAGGATTAGAGCGAAGTACATACCTCTGAAAGCAGTTTCAAATACATAATCGAGCATATAAAATAGATAATAGAAGAGAATCTAATATAACTAAACAACAGAATAAAATAAACTAGAGTGAGCAGGTAATTTACTGGAATGAATAACTTACAATAAAATATCTGCAATATAAAGGAATAACCAAAATCTAACTAATGTGCCTTGGAATACAAGTTTATTATGGGATAGATTTAGGTGGAACACGAATACAAAAAGGTAACTCGATTACAAGTGTGGTATGTAATCGATATGTACACGAATATACTGGGGCTTTGATCACACAATCAACTCCTACTCCCCCATCCACAACTAATACCAATGGATCCAATCACGATACGTTATGAATACGAATATGGGCACACTGAACACGAACATTATGTGTACACGAATATAAGCATACTTAACATGAGCAGTGTGTATACACGAATATAAGCTCACTGAACACGAGCAGTGTATGAACACGAATTATAATAAATTAATACCCGATACACACGATAAAATATATGTGAAAGAGTACCCGTTGAACAAAGTAGGGGATAACATCTCCTGACAGGATCCATGTAGTACCAGTTCATGAAACCACTGTGTCAGAATCAAGTATGCAGTTCTAGAACATGAGATATATACACTATTATGAAACAAAAACTAACAGAGAAATGTACTCGCCTAAGGTCCTGAGCAAGGTATGTCTCTCGATGCCCAAGCATGTGTCATACAAACCTATATATGGTATATGCATCAATACAAGGTTCTAGAATGTAAATAAGTTAAAGTTCTTCAATTGTAGATCAAAAAGCCATTTCTAAGTCATAACAGTCAAATTAGGTCAACTCTAGGTCAAACTTGGTCAAACTAGCTATTTCTAGGTTGTATGAGTCTAACTCTAGGATATTAGGTCCATACACTATGTAATAAGGCTATACTTAGTATATTAAGATACTAGGATACCAACGAAGTACCGTATCATAAGATACACAAGTTATTAGAAATGAAAATACAATATATATATATACAAGATAATATATATAGTATTCTTAGTCAAACTAAAGCTAAGTGGATAGCTTGGCTTTGAACCAATACGATATTACACCACCTACACACCCATCTTGATACTCAAACTCAATACCTTGAGCATAAACCAATACCTTGACATTACCTTGGTATCACAAGTAATTCAAATTCTATCATGTAATTAACTACCCATACACCTAACTATAAACTAACATGCATTTACTTATACTCTACTAACTACCTACTAACAAACCAATACATATATATATACATACATATAACTAATCTAGTAACTAATACGTATATATATAACTACTAGTTATCAATATGTATATACAACTAACTAGATCATCAGTCAAACTAACTAACTAAAGCTATACATCAAGCTAACTACCCCCTACCTTGTTGCTACCCCTATTCTTGCTGTTGATGTTGCAAGAGGCTACTGAAGGCTGCAGCTAGCTGCTCCTCTGGCTGCGGCTGCTGTAGTTAGTATTCTTGCTGCTAATGCTGCAGTTGCTGCTGATGCTACAGTCAATTGCTGCTAAAGCTGCTGCACACTGTTGCTCATGTTGAAGGTTGCTGCAGGCCTTGCTTGCAGTGGCTTGCTGTTGCGGCAGAAACTGCTGGCCTTGCTGTTGTTGCTGCAGCTGCAGTTGCATGCTCAAATTACTGCAGTTGCTCTGAATGTATGCTGAAGCTGTTGTTCCCTCCTCTTGTTGGGAATGTTGTTGTAGCTGTTGTTCTCTCATCTTATTAAGAATGTTGTTGTAGCTCTTGTAGTTGATCTACTGAATGCCTTTGATGCCCGACCCCCTCTCACTGAATACAACACTCACTCACTCACTCACTCACTCACACTCTATGCACATACACAAATATGTAATATATCACTATACATATATATATACATATATGTAACTCTCTCTCTCTATATATATATAACCACATACATACATATATATTTATATACATATATACCTCCACATATATATGTCTATGTCTATGTCTATGTCTATATATATATATATATATATATATATATATATATATATATATATATATATATATATATATATATATATATATATATATATATATATATATATGTATGTATATATATATATGTATATATATATATATATACATATAACTAACTACCCTAGTAATGCATATGAACCCCCAATCTCTCATGGCAACCAACACCTCAAAATAAAACATAGACATTCACATAAATATACATATACATTTATATCATACAACCATTATAATTATAACATTCTGATAGCTATTACCAAGATATATTAAATCTAAATGCAATAAAACAAACACGTGGAGTGTACCGCACCCGTATCACACTCATTCTATGATACGTTTGCGATACGGCTCTGTAGAAGCATGAAAAATATGCAGTAGAGTTATACGCAGCATTTTAGTGCTGGGCTGCGTAAAGTATAACTTCAGAACCATCGGCGTACAAACTGAGCTTTATCGTTAGTACAGCGTAAAATATAAGCTCCAGGATAATCCGTGTAATGAAGTATTTCTAGGCTGCTTCAGCATAAAAGGATTGTTGCATCGCCACTATGGCATAAAACTTATCCGCTTTTAATGCGATAGAAAGTGTACAAGGAACGCTTCGTATTCCTTGAATGAATCTGTCAGATCATGCAGTGAACCTGACTCCTGACAACGAGTACTGCATATCTATCCAGACGACGGCTGTAATGATGATGCGGCACAGAGACCCAAACCGTCGTTTAGTGACGTTTCCCTGATACAAAGTACTTTTACGCATGTAAGGGAATACGCTGCCTAGTTTTACACAGGCAGACGTGAGCTTTTACGCTCAGCAGAAGACAAAACGAGCTGCCACGTCAAAAGCAGCTCTTCGTACAGAGCTCGAGGCACGCCTCTGCATTTAATGCTCAGAATGGTGGCAGATCTTCGAGACAGGTCTCTGCATTTAATACTCAGAATGGTGGCAGATCTCTGCATTAAATGTACGAGATTTTGTTATATTTTCAAGGACTGGATGAACCATAATTACGACTAATATGTCCACATCATCACCTCTGTATATTACGCCATCAGGCTATTTTCAGCTATAGGAGCACGCTGTACGCTATCTCCTTGGAATACACCACCGGGCTACTTTCAGCTATAAGGAGTACGCTAATAAGCTCAAAGCCCCTGTCAAAGAAGGTGTAACAGCTATCTTTTACGCTAGCTACCTATCCACGCAGCACCAGGCTTCTACGCCTACAAGGCTTCTACGCCTATTTGGTTTCTACGCCAACCTGAAAACTACTTGGCTTTTACGCCAACCTGACAACTATTTGGTTTCTACGCCATGGTGACAGTTATTGGCTTCTACGCCAACCTTTTCTACGCGAAGGGCAGTTACCTACGTGGCTCTCATGCCGTGATCTTCGCAGCAGTTATACGTATTTTCTCATCATGGGACACGCATCACACGCTTATTTAGAAGATCATTTATACGTGGGTGGCAGTTATTATAACCGCTGCGTAAAAAGGGCCATACTCTCCACTGTCCGGCTTTTACGCCAACTGGACGGTAATTGTCACTAAAACCCTATAAATAGAGACCTCTATTGACAGAGGTCCAAGGTCAAAAATTCCAGGGTCGAAGAAAGGTCAAAACTTTTGAGAATAGAAGTCAGAGGGTCGAAGAATCAAGATCGAAGAATCAAGAGCACAGATAGAGAGTAGTGATCGACGATTTTGGCATCGAGTATCCACTCCCTCTTGCAATATTTAAAGCATCTCCTTCTTCAACAGCACTTCTTCATTATCGTGTGGTCAAGGAACAAAGTGATCGACTGCAGATCAGCCTCCTATAGCAATATTTACCCAGATTAAAATTTATAGTTAACATCCTCGTATAGGATTAATAGTACTTCTTGTTTGTTAACCTAAGAAAGGGTTTTGTATAAACCTAGTTTTATTTCTTCCGTTTATTATCAAATACAAGATGGCGACTCTGCTAGGGACCTCTTTCTCATCTGACGAGAAAGCAATTGCTCAACACGATGCAGTATCAGTAGGATCGATGAAGAAGACCTTGGTCGTCCAGTTTGACCAGTCTGCCTACGAAGTTATGCTTCGAGCAAGGGATAACTCTCACTCTCTCTCGATTCAAGACAACAGGAAACTGCGTAAGGTCTAAATGCCCAGGATATACCCTACCGTTCCTGTCGACTCTCCGATTTCTTCGACCAACCAGATTGTAGCTGCACAACCTTCGCGCTCCGTACGTAAAACTCTGTCTCCCGTTTGTGACGTGGCAGACAAAACTTCTGACAATGCCTCAGTGTTAGTCCAGAAGTCTACTCCACGCTCTGTGCATAAAACTTTGTCTCCCGTCCGTGACGTGACAGACAAAACTTCTGACAAAGCCTTAGTGCTAGTCCAGAAGTCTACTCCGTGCTTTGCACGTAAAATTCAGTCTCCCGTCTGTGACGTGGCAGACAAGATTTCTGATAATGCCTCAACGCTAAATCAGAAATTCCAAACGCGCTCCGCGCATAAGAATGCATCTGCCCTCCGTGGAAAAGTAGATGGTTCCTGCAATCTACGCAAGGGAAAACAAGTGGCGGACTACTCAACTTCTCGGCCTTTATGCCAGCATGAGAAAAATTTGCCCGCTCTTAAGATTACGTGAGAAGCGAATGGCCGATTGAAGGCTTCTCCTATTTTATGCCAGTCTGAGCAAAGCTCCAAATTACGCCAGGTTAAACCCCTCAACGTAAAGAAAACCCGATTTGTAGAGAGCCACACTCCTCGGGGATTATCTGCTACTCAGATGGCTAACCTGTTGTATACAGGTGGCAGGGGAAAAGTTATGGTTCCCAATATCCGTATGCCAACTGATGTAAACAAGAGAAACAAGCCATCCTCTTCTCCTTCTTCTGTAAATCCTTCTGACTTGCGTGATTATCTGATCCAGAAACGCAAGGATAGGGGATCTTCCATCATGTCTATTACGTCTCATAGGGGCACTATTGTAATAGTCATAGGATTATAGTTAATTATTGCTGTTCTGAAGCAAAACGGTTGGTTTTTGACCGCTTGAACTACTCTCTGTCTTTCCAGGAAGAAGAGCCTGCACATGCATCAGTGAACATGGCTTCGCAAATTCCTAGAGGAAGGTCGAATTCAAGACGTCATCCTTCTAGAACTCCAAGCCAAAGGAGATTCGACAAGCTCCTTAAGAACACTGAAGCTGGGGTGTTCCGAAACACCCGTTCGAGGTCACGACAACCCGCTTCATATTCTTCTGATTCCGACACTGAGGGTCGCCAGTTTCCCGAATCAGATGCTGAAAGTATAGAGTCATTCTCTACAGAGACCTATACCAGCCCTTCAATGACATCCAGAGAAATGAGAGTCTATATCATTGAAGATGAACACAAAAAAGCTTCCTCGTCAGGAAGTACCGAGCAACGTATAGCTATGTTGGAGACATCTCTAAAACCGATACAGTCCATGATGGTGAATGTGCACCAGATGATGCTGACTCAATACACAGCTGCTATAGCTTAAGCATCGGTCCCTCCGACTCAGGTACGTGTGGGGGTAGACTTACCACCATCCAACGCGAACAAGGAGCCTGTTCTAGATCAGGAATCAACAGCTCCCCCACTTCCTAATTCGGAGAATGTATTGCCTCCCGTTGAAGTGGCAATACCACCGATCTCTCACCACTCTGCTGAAGATCCAATGCAGGCAGTGCGGGAATTGAAAGCCCAATTTGATGTCTTGAAGCACAAAGATCAGCTCAAAAAATTGGGAATCAACCAACCGTACCCAGCTATCTGGGACGAGGTCCCTTTTCCTCCTAAATACAAACCACAGACTATGACTTTGTTTGAGGGAAAGACATCACCGAGTCATTACATGAACTACTTCAGTATGATGACTGTGTTATTACAAGGGAATAACGCCCTTCTTACTCGAGTGTTCAAAGGCTGTCTCTCGGGAGTGGCTTATAAGTGGTACCGTAGTCTTGCGGACAACTGCATTACTTTCTTTGAAGATTTCAAGACTTTGTTCTTCCAGCGATTCTACAAAGGAGGGATGGACATGTCTATATCCTCTCTCATCAAAGTAAAGCAGAAGGAAAAAGAGAACGTTCGCACTTTCATCGAATATTTTCGTCACGCCACTTTACAAATGCCTCCCGGAGTTCCAGAATCGGCACTGGTGGACATTTGCAAGAAGAATCTTCTTCCAGTGATCTCGGTGTTCATAGGTCCATATCAATTCCATAATTGGCCCTCGTTCATCATCTCAGCGGTAGCCGCTGAGGACAACAGTCAGAAGGTGCGTGATAATAAAATTATGATATCTACCTCTGATAAAGGCAAGAGGTCATCTTCCAACATCGACCATCCCCGTGGTTCTAAAGAAAAAGAAGCTCTGGCGATCAATACGTCCAGGCCAAAGACTGCGGCAACCACTCAGACGAAACCCGGGACTTCCAGGCCCATCGAAGTGTAATCTTTCGACGACGACGATATTCCGAGCATATTCGAGTGTCTCATCAAAAGCGACAAGATTACCCTCCCTGAGGTGAAGCAGCTTAATGAAGTCGGCAGTACCAATAACCCCAAGTAGTGCATTTTCCATAGGTACATACATCACCCCACAAAGGCATGTTATGTATTGAAAAGAAAGATCCAGGAGTTGATCGATGCTAAGGCCATCACTCTGCGCAACAGCGAGAAGACGGTCACAGCCAACATGATCTCTCTGCAATTTGGCAATCTGCCTCCCCAAGAAGTTCCGGATGGTGTTGTACCTATTTCTCGGACAACGATGAACATCATTGATCTCCCTTCAGCAGAGGTCAAAATCATGACCTGGTACCACTAACTACCCAGTGAGACGAGATTATATGGGTTCATCCAGACCTGGTGTCAGAGATCGAGGAAGAGGCTCAAGCTGCTAAGCCTAAGTCTAAGAAGACCTCGAAGCGTAAACCATGACATATGGTTGCGGTATCCTCGATATCAGAAGAAGAGATTTTGGCTACTAGAACCCGTTCAGGGAAAGCCTACCTCAAGGACTATGGAGGAAGTCAAGAAGAAGCATCGACAGACGCTTTAGCTGCCAAGCCTTCAGAACCGGAACCTGTCATATCAGAGGTCGGTCCTTCAAGACCAACTTCAATAGATAAGGGAAAGCAAAAAGAAGTACTCTTCGATAAACCTTTGAAGAATATTCAAATCAAAGGTTTAGAGAAGCCGTATAACTTCGATATCCTAGCCCAGTTGGCTCATACACCAGCCAGATTATCCATTTTTTAATTACTCAGGCTCTCTAAAGACACTCGTCAAGCCCTGAGTGAAGCATTAATGCAGGCGGATGCATACTTGACCCAGCTCATGTCCCCTGACGAAGAACCTGTGGCATTTCCTCAATGCCATAGTGTGTTGGAGGTGGTCCCGAATATCACTTTCACTCAAGATGACTTGATATTGAAACACAACAAGCATGACAGACCCCTCTATTATACCGAATATGTCGGTTCTAGGGAGGTTGACCGGATTCACATAGATCCGGGATCATCGATCAGCATCATTCCTCATAGTCTGCTCAGACCATTGAGGATTCCTACCAGCGAATTGGCTTACACCACCACTACAATCGTGGATTTCAACGCCAGAAAGAGTAAGTCGTTGGGGAAGATTCGCCTGAGGATCCAGATTAGCAACCTCAGATCAGAGGCTACATGCTATGTCATTAATTTAGAGGTATCCTATAACATTCTGATGGGCAGACCATGGATCCACGACCACAATATCGTTCCTTCGACTCTACATCAATGCTTTAAATATGTAGATGCCCAAGGAACAGTACAAACGGAGTTTGCTGACCTTAACCCGTTTAAAGGAGTAGAATCCTACTACTCTGATGCCATGTTGTACACCAAAGATTACATGGAGGAGGTGTCAAGAAAACAGAGGAGGAATCCCAACGGGAGCCAGATGAACCCTATGCCGAACAACCTCTGTCAATCAAGGTGAAGGGGCGAACTACTCGTCCGAAAGCCATGGAACCTCTGGCTATCCACCTGAACAAAACCAAGTCAGGAGACAGAGGTGATCCTCTGGTGATCATCTCTGAACCAGAAGCCTCCACCCTTGGTCATCAACCTTCGGCGCAACAAGCAGCCGATTGATGTAAATACAGCCAGGAACGTATTTTCTGATGATAATAAAGATCCTCTTTTCCAGTATATTGACGCTCAAATTCCTGGACAGGAATCCTCTCCCCATAACGATATAGAACCTATAGCACAAAGATTCTTGAATGCTATAGATTCCTATTATCCATATATGTGGGAAGTAGCGTCATAATCTAATGTCATCACGACATATGGACCACATGAGGATTCTATCTTCATTGTCCTGCCTACTCGCAGTGATCAGTGTTCAATAGTCTTCGGTCGCATGTGCAATAAATTGACTATACAAGAAGATTCTCCCGATGATGATGCTGGTAAAATGCAGGTTCACAGATATAGCCTGCAAGCTTTAAAAATTATGCAAAGTATGGGTTATAACTTGAAGCTGGAACCAGGTCTCAACTACGGGAAAGGTAGACGAATACCGTTGCACGGTGATCCCTACTGTCAACGAACTCATTTCGGGTGAGGGTATACCACCTCCCTTGCAACTTCTGAGTCAAATGAGGATATCTTTTCCTCTTCTCAAGATGGCTCACCGTCCTCCGGCTCATCATATGATGATCTAGAACGAGCATTATCAGTAAATGCGGTATTGACAGATTCCTTCGAAGCAGACGAACAAGAATCTGAACCGTTTGAGAATGACTCTTAGGCTCCGCAAATGGATACACAGTGGGAACTCTGGTTCGAGCAGAGAGAACCTCCCACTGAAGATAAAGTTATCCAAATTGATGTTGGGGATAAACTTTCGTCAAAGCCGATATTTATCAGTAACAATCTTTTCAAAGAAGAAAGGAAAGAAATGATCCAGCTGATAAGAGAATATATCGATGTCTTTGCATAAAATTATGAGGATATGCCAGGTCTCGATCCAAAAGTGGCTACTCATAAGCTCAATATATTGTCCAAGTCGAAGCCTGTGAAGCAACATCAACGCTGGTTTCGTCCAGACATGATGGACGCCATTGAAGCTAAAATCAAGAAGTTGATAGCCTGCGGCTTCATCCGGGAAGAACAACATCCCGACTGGGTCGCCAATGTTGTCCGGGTCATGAAGAAAAATGGGAAAGTAAGCGTCTGTATCGATTACCTAGATCTGAACGTAGCATGCCCCAAGAATGAGTTTCCTCTTCCATTACAGACGTCATGATCGATAATACATGCGGTTTTGAACGTATGTCCTTCATGGACGGATCTTCAGGATACAATCAAATCAAGATGCATCCTAAAGACGAAAAGCATACTGCCTTCCGGATACCATTGGGGGTATATTACTATACGGTCATGCCCTTCGGACTGAAAAATACCGGAGCTATGTACAAACGAGCTATGAGTAACATATTCCACGAGCATTTACGCAAAACAGTAGAATGTTACGTAGACGACATAGCTGTCAAAAGTCGCCACAAGGATAATCACATCCAAGACTTGAAGAAAGTGTTCGAGTTGATGTGCCAACATCAACTCAAGATGAATCCTACAAAGTCCATTCTGGGTGTATCCAGTAGCAAATTCCTGGGATTTGTCATAACTGCCAAAGGCATTCAAGTGGACCCTGATAACGTCAAGGCCATCTTAGAAATGCGACCATCCCGTAATCTGAGGGAACTTAGGAGATTTCAAGGTCGTCTGGCTTATATCGGGAGATTCATATCCAACCTCTTTTGGAGATGTCAGCCTTTTTCTCGTCTCATGAAGAAAGGTGTATCCTTCATATGGGACGACGCCTGTCAGCAAGCGTTTAATGATATCAAACGCTATCTCACTAATCCTCCAGTTCTGGTGCCTTCCGCCATAGGAAGACCATTCTTGCTGTATGTTCGAGTAATGGATCATTCTCTGAAAGCTCTCCTCGCACAGAAGAACGATGAGGGTCATAAACAGGCTATCTACTATTTAAGCAGGATGATGGTCGGAGCTGAACACCAGTACAATCCAGTGGAAAAAGAATGTTTGGTACTAATGTTCGCCATTCAGAAAATGCGACACTATGTTACAGGCCAGACTATTCATATCATCTCCAGGATCAATCCTCTTCGGATATTGATGAACAAGCCAAGCGTTCTGAATTCCCGACTCGTGACTTGGGCGATGTTATTAACACCGTATGATATGGTGTACGTCCCCCAGAAGTCTATCAAAGGACAAGCATTGGCTGATTTTCTAGCTGCTCATCCGATTCCAGAAACCTCTAAACTATACGAGGATATTTCGGACGAAGTTGCAGAATGTAATTCTGTGATGGAGAATGAGGCATGGCAACTATTCTTCGATGGCGCCTCTAGGACTGGTCCCAGGGGAAATATGGTGTCAGGAGTAGGAATCGTCTTGGTTACTCCTGAGAAACTCGTCATCTATCGAGCATATTCTCTTAGCGAACCCTACTCTAATAACGTGGCAGAATATAATGCCCTACTAATCGGGCTCCAAGTCGCTAAAGAATTAGACGTCGAATACCTGGAAGCTTTCGGTGATTCTCTGTTAATCGTCAATCAAGTCTAAGGAATATATGAAGTCCGGAATCCAGACCTCATACCTTATCACCAAGCAACGATCGAAATAGCCATGTCTTTCAAAGGATTCTTCCTAGAGCATGTGCCTCGATCTCAGAATCTGGAAGCTGATGCCCTAGCCACTCTAGCTGCAGATTTAGCTATTCCTATAAGAAGGTAGAATTCGGTGATCCTTCTTAACAGAGATTTATTTTGTGTTAAAAACAACTTTCACATAGAATGCAGCTACGCTGTGAACACAGATCTTCCAAAGAGAGACTGGAGAAGTCCCTTTATAGATTTCGTAGAATACGAAAACTTGCCAGAAGATCCTAAAGAAGCAGTATCCGTCAAAAGACGATCATTACGCTTCTATTTTGATGCGTCTTCACAATGTCTATATCGCCGGACTTATGACGGACTATTATTACGATGTCTCACTAGTGATGAAGCACAGCGAATTATCCGTGAAGCTCACGATGCCGTATATGGAGCACATCAACCAGGTCCCAAGCTTCAGGATCGTATCAGGAGGATGGGTTATTACTGGCCTACTATGATCACAGATGCAATAAAATATGCAAGACAGTGCAAATCCTGCCAGGTTCATGCAGATTTTATATATCAACCTTCTGAACATTTATATCCTACAGTAGCATCCTGGCCTTTCGAAGCATGGGGTATGGATATCAGTGGTCCTATTCACCCGTCTTCTTGCAGAGGTCATCGGTTCATATTAGCCATCACGGATTATTTCTCCAAATGGGCAGAAGTGATCCCCCTTGCTGAGGTAAAAACATCTAACGTGATCAGCTTCATTAAGCATCATGTCATTTATCGCTTTGGGATTCCCCGAAGGATAATTCATGACAACGGGCCTCAATTCATCAGCCAAGCGTTCCACCAATTTTGTGATAAAAATCGGATACAAAATGTGGCCTCTACGGCATACAATCCTGCTGCTAATGGTTTGGCGGAAGCTTTCAATAAAACCATTATCAAACTCTTAAAAAAGTTTGTCTTTTCAAACAAAAGAGATTGGAACGAGAAGCTAGGAGAATATCTTTCGGCTTACCGCACAACGGTACGAACACCGATGGGTTTTACCCTATTCTCACTAGTTTACGGGAGTGAAGCAGTTCTCCCCATCGAAATTCAAATTTTGTCACTGAGGATAGCAGTGGCTAATGAGTTGACTCAGGAAAAGAATGACCTATTAAGGCTTCAAGAGCTAGAAGGATTAGATGAAAAATGCCTCCAAGCTTAACAGCGTATCGCGTTCTATCAGGCACGTATTTCCAAAGCTTTTAATCAAAAAGTGAAGGAAAGAGTGTTCAAAGTTGGCGAGCTAGTTCTAGCAGTACGAAGGTCAATGATCATTACTCACAAGAGTAAGGGTAAATTCCAACCCAAAAGGGAAGGCCCCTATGTGATCGAGACAACGTTCTCAAACGGTGCTTACAGATTAGCCAAGCCTAATGGAGACTTGCTAATGGCTCCTATCAACGACAAATTCCTGAAGAGGTACTATTCTTAATCTACTTTGCTAAACGGAGTATGGTGAAGATCTCATTCTGACAATACTACTTTCAAAACAAAACTAGTTGGATCATATTCTATCATGTCCATATAACCTCTGAATTGATATATTCAACTAATTTGGAACTTTAAGACCTATCACGTCCATATTACCTCTGATAGTGTTTTGTGTACAAATTTTAGTTGGAGCATATTCTATCATGTCCATATTACCTCTGAATAGATATATCCAGCTGAAGCTTACCGAAAGTATATCACGTCCATATTACCTCTGGTATCACTTTAACCATAATCCGTCATTTATATTCCAAAATGATGGGTCCACAAAGTCAGATAAAGTCTCTTTATTATTCCCAAAAAGAGCAAAATTATATATAAAAAAGAAAAAAGGTACATCATTTGGGAGGAGCAGTTTAGTCGCAAATCTGCCGTGCCAGAGCAACCATTCTCTCATCCCTGGAGTTCAAGACATCGTCGCGAGCCCGCTCCAACCTTGCTGCATCATTGTTCAAAACAGATAGCTCGGACCGTTCACGTACAAAACCTGTGTGGATGACACCCACGTATGTCAGGTTCTGCTCAGCAGTCTCTATTCGATCCTTCAGCATATCTCGGGTTGCCGACAAAGAGAGAGCCTTCGCCTCTTCTTGAGCGAGCTCATCTTTCAGTCTACGGACCCTCGCTGTCTCTTGCTCATATTCGACTTCGTACTAAGTCAGCTGGGGAATGACATACTCCAATTCGGTACGCTCTTGATCCATCTCCTGCTGCCGCTCTTGGACGGATTTGTTCAGAGATTCTAGTTGCCCAGCAAGCTCTGCAGTTAAGGAGTCATACCTAGCTTGAACGAGACCGTCAATGTTGCCTCGAGATAGCTGCAAATAATCGTTAATGGGTTGTTCCAAACCATTAACTATCTGCTCCAGTGTGTCAGCTATCCTAGTGTCGTTAAAATCTCTGATCGGCACTATCGCAAACTGGGAGGACCTCCTCAGAGCCACGAAGCCTAGATTCTTCTCCAGCACCATTGATATTAGCGTTTTCAAGGTGGTGTAGAAAATACTAGTATACTGCTCAGTCAGCATGGCTAGATCCGAATGGACGCTGGAAGTGACTGCAATATCGGTGAATCTCCCTCCAGGAATGACTGTAAACGATATTGCCACAGTCGTCGGCTCAACTGATGGCGCGGCAAAAGAAGAAACTCCAACAACGGACGAAGTGACCGGCGTACTCAAAGGAGGCATTGTCGTAATGACAGGCTCATCCTCCTCTCGAGATATCGGAACCATTGCGGACGAGCCGGCACCCGAAAAAGTTTTCTCTTCAAAGTCAGGCACCTCCGTGCCATAGACAGGAGCTGAAACAGAGCCAAAAGTGCGTCGACGCTATCCTCCCCGTAGAAGTCCTCCCCTGAAAAGAAGACAAGAGAAAGTTAATATCAATCTGATGTTAATATTTTCTAAAAGAAGCATAAAGATGACATTTACTCATAGCCGATGGTATATATGTCGCGTCGGCGGCCAGTACAGCTAAATTATTTCTTAATGATGCTAAGAGAGCCGTCATACCTGGAGGAGGGGGTGTGTCAACTGACATTGGCAGGTATTCTTCCAAGTCTTCACCCAGATCCAATCGAGGTTCATCAAGTAGAATTTCGCTGGGTATACTTACAGATGCGGCAGGGATTTCTCCCGTTGCTGATCTAGATAAAGATATCCTTATTTGGGTCGGCCTCGAAGGCGATCTCGTACCACTACCTGAAGTGGTAGCAGCAACAGCAGCCTCAAGCAAAAATTCTCCGGCGCTGCCAGCCGGAACTATAGAGGTTCCCTCTCTAAAAGGTGAGGAATCTCTAATCAGAATATCATCCCCAACAGGGGAAACAACAAGTTCACTTCTAGGAGCTTCAAAATGGGAAGTTCTGACGGGACCATCAACCGTCTTCTTCTTTTTCTTACGAGGGGAAGTCTCATTCAGAACAGGAGCCCTTCGCTTATCAGGGATAACCAGAGGCCCTGCAGGTGGAGGTATTTTGCCTCTCGGTACTGCCAACAAAGGCTCATCTGGATTGACTGAATCCTCACCCTCGTCAGAGAAAACTGATGGGCTTCGTCTCTTCCTGTCGACTTAGAAAAGGGTATCCTAAAACTTCCATGCATATCAAAATCGCGATGGAAGGTATTGGTTGACACATAAAACTGGGCATACGAATGAAGGATGCGCAACTCCACGGAGAGTGAAGTCGCGGGCACAGTAAAAGCTGCTCCAGTGCAACCTATTATGAAATACCGCCATCCTCTCGCTCCATCCATAAGTCTACCCCTAGAATTGAAGCTGGTGACGGCATTGCCCACGTGCAATTGGTCATACCCAAACTGCCTGGCGAACGGACTAGGCAGGTAAGGCTCTAAGAAATATTGGTCTTCACTTCTGTACAATAAATGGGAAGGTCTAATACAGACCAACCAATTAAAAGCTTCAGGAGAAAGAATGGTCTTCCCTTCACCTGAGTCCTGAAGCCTGCTCCCCAGTTGATTGAGATATACAGAGGGGACGGTGCAGAAGAGCTTCAAGTTGTGACTAAAGTTTAGTGCCCGCCGACAGTCTAAAACTGTGGTCACGTTCCAGGTAGAATTCTTATAATTCAACAAGAAATTACTCCCCGAACTACTACCAGGGCCGGGAGACATCACCCTGGGGTTATGAAGAATTAACCATCCCATCAAATACAGGGACGGTAATTCTACCCTGGGAAAGCTGTCACGCCGAGTTTCATCGACAAGTAACCCATCAGTCATGGCCCTCAGGCCAGCTTGTATGCGGCTTACCAGGGCAGGGAGTGAGCCCAGTCTTGTCTCGAACACCAGACGCACGGCAGGCCATAAGGTATTGCGGTGAATACGATCCGCAGATATAATGCCGGGTACCACCAGTCGGCGCAGCCATATAGAGAGGAAGCCAGCCAGTTAAGCTTCCTTGGACAGAGGCCTGCGGCAATGCCTCAAATAATTGTAGGCTTTAGTGCCCGCATGATATTTCCGTATCCCTTCGTCGAGTATTTAATCTGAAGCCCCAGCGTCTTCCATAAGATCATCGACTACTTGAGGACTAAGCACACTCTGAAAGCTCAAAGGCCTATCCCTACTATCCACGACTTTGTATGGCTTAGCAGTCCTGGCCTGATGGAAGAAGAGGTAGGACGCTCATTTGTTGGTATGAGCAAAATCAGAGGGCTCATTATAGAAGGCGGTGCATGCCAGGAAGTGACACATCAGCTCCTGGTATACTGCCACTACCCGAGGGTCTGTATCTCCCAGTTCCCGGTTTGTAGGAACATACTCTTCATAAGGAGTATCCCCCATTGGCAGTCTTGAAATCTCTGCAATTTCGTGAAGGGCCAATCCCAACTCCTCCAGTGGAGTGGCAAAAGTCCCGATGAGCGAGATGTATCGCTCCATCAAAGCCAGAAACAGGTTAGGGTTGAGAGGTAACCCAACACTGGTGGCATTCACAGCCGCGTATAGACCAATGCTCTCCAGCTCAGTCTGAAAATGCTTCAAGGCCCAGTCAACTAAGGCCCATCAAAGATTTGTAGGGGTAAACCACCCATTTGTCCGAGGATTAACCTTGGGGTATACTCCTCTGTGCCCCATGAAGTCATTGCAGAAGGTCGATAATTGGAGTGGTTGCAGTTGTGAAGTGTCTTCACTCGGGACACTGCCCGGATATAATCTACTGAATGGCATGACCGAGCCAAAATGGCGGCTTACAAACGACAATTGGTCGGTTCCTTTCTGGTAGAATATCTTCCCCGGCTGGCCGTGGAGATTGGGAGTCAGAGTCCACGACATCCTCCTGGGATGCGTGGCACGGAAGAATGCCGAGATAGGATAATCTCTCAGCATCTTGGGCAGATACAGGACCAAGCCCTCGGCAGGAAAAACCCAGAGTTCTTTCTTGGGCTTCGTCTGGGATTGTTTGTCAATCATATCCCCGAAAAGAAAAGCTGATTTTATATATTGTGCCCCGTCTATATACGCCAGGGGCTCTCCGTTGATCATGCTCAACAGCATTCGGTCTCCTTGAGACGATATCAGGATTCCCCTTCTTTCAGGATATTGGGGTACAGAAATAGGAAATGTCACATGGGACAGATCCTCCAGGTAATTGGAATGCAGCATCCCAGCAGCAGAACCCATCACGTCAGCCAACGGAGATGCATGCAAATTAACTACAAAGCGCAAGAAAAATACGTCAGTTTCTATACTAGACCTCATAATCTTGCCAGAAAGCAACAGTCTGTGCTTTTACGCCTAGACTGTAAAAATTTGACTTTTTATGCTGGAATCATATTCCAAAGCATAAATTTCAAGATTAGCGGTATACACAAAAATCTGACAGTCTGTGCTTTACGCCAGACTGTCAAAGTTTGAGTTATTACGCCGGAATTCTCATCCAGAGCGTAACACTCAAAATTTGTAGTATACGCCAAATTTCGACAGTCAAAGCTTTTACGCCAGAACTGCAAAAATATGGAGTTTTTACGCTGACACATTAGAAATGTGGGCGTAAAAGATGAAACATCTCTGTGCATCATCTTCCTTGAAGAGGCTATCAGCACAGGAGATGACCTAGCGCGTTCACGGACAACGTGTGCGAACGGTTTTCCTCGTTCTTGTCATCTCAAAAAACTTTACCTATAACGCCCGGTGTACAGCTCGTTGGTGGGACACTACGTTCAGAGCGGGGCTCGCCCTGCCCGACGGGAGTTGCTCTTGCTTGGGCAGAATAGTGAGAAGAGAGGGCAGCCTTCTTTCCCTTAGAGGAGGAAATTGGTTTTGGGGCCATTGCTAAAAACACAGAATGCTCAGAGAAGAAACGAAGGAGAACTCAAAGAGACGAAAGTTTTCTTTTTCAAAAGATAGGTGAAGAGTCTTCTCTCTGAAAACCTTGGGATATATATATAGAGTTCAGATGGACTCCTCGCATCCCTCACCAAATTTGATATTTAATATTCGGTTATGATTGGGGACTACGTCAGCCTATTACTCAGAGAAGGCGGACAGTCAACGAATTCGAAAAGTTTTCATGTAGAGCAGATTCGTGATCTTTTACGCCAAGGAGCTACAAATCAACGATTTTACGCTAAGAGGCTATAAGTCTATGGTTTTACGCCCGGATGCTTTTACGCTCGATAGCTTTTACGCTCGAGAGGCTATAAACCTACGACTTCACGCTCAGAGGCTACAAATCTATGATTTCACGCTCAAAAGTTTTTTTTTAAGCTCAGAGGCGACAAATCTACGACTTCATGCTCGGAAATTTTCTTTTCATAAGCTACAAATCTACAGTTTCTACGCCCAGATGCTCTTATGCTAAGCAGCTTTTACGCTCGAGAGGCTACGAACTTATGATTTTATGCTCATCAACATTACAGATCTATGACTTTCCGCATATCTGAAAATACGCAGGCCAGAATATGCGTATATCTGAATGAATCTCAAGACGGTCAATTGCAAGGTTTTATACAGAAGATACTTCTTCTTGGCCTCAAAATATCCTAAGTACCCAAAGCATACAAAGTTCAATATTGGAAATAACTCTTCTTCTTGGGTCGATTGGAAGTTCATCTAGAATCCAGTCTGAATATTTCCTCTACAGTTCAAGATGTCGATTGGAAATAACTCAAAATATCCTAACCCATCAGTTTTGACAACCATTTCTCGCCCTATTTCAAGGGATTTTTGGGAAATTATTCTTGAAGACGACGGTCTGAACAAGAATTCTCCTTCTCAGAAGAGTGACAGTTCAGAATTCTACGCAGTTCCCCATTCCAAACAGCAGGACAAGTTCGAATATTCGACTTAAATCCTAAACAAGCTTTCTACGCATCTTCAGTTATACGCAAATGACAGGACGGGACCAAATACTCTTTTTATCAGAATTGGCGTAAAGTTATTCAGACGTGTCGAAGCTACACATATTCAGACTTTATCACAGGAAATATGGCAAAATTATCAGATATGCAAGAGAAGACGATTTTATTAAATCATGATTACATATGAGGGAAAACCAGTCTACAAAGGTTTTCTCCATCTTCATGATTACAAATGAGGGAAATCTTGTCTACAAAGGGTTTCTCATCCTCAATTAAAGATCACGCCCAGAATCTGTTCCGCCAGGTTCTCGCATTGGTGGAGATCTTCTTCCGTCTTCTTCAGCGGTTAGTCGGTTTTCGCGACCGATTAAAAAAAAATAATTAATGGCGGGAGGGTACAAAATTGGGCATGTATCAATTATGCAAGAGCCCATCCTCCATACACCATGACAGATTGAGTTGAGGTGTTAAACCCAACTCAATACTCGAGGACAGAGCTAGTTTATCTGCTCTCGTCCACGAACGACAGGAGAAAATACAGCTTGCAAGCTGTGTGGTCTAATACGACCCTTCCTCTCTCCTGGACGAATCGCCATATGAAGTTGCTGATTATCTCGAGCAAAGGAAGCTATGATATCCTTCCATGATCCATCGTTGCAAAGGATATTTGCTCGAAGATGCCTTCTTTTTCGGCTCCTTACATGCTGGAAGAACATGATCTTCTTCTTCCTCAAGTCGATCCGATGAACTCCGGCAATCATCTTTGTGTGATGAAGGAAATATGGGAATAACAAGTTAAATCCTCAGCCTTTATATAGGCAAAAGAGAACACACCGAATCCCAACAGATTCCCAAAAATCTGCCAAGAAATTAGCCTCGAAGAACGAGTCAGACTTGACCGTTTCATGCTTCATTCAAAGTGTTTCAAATTACGAGGAATTTGAAAACTTTGAAGGGGGTCTTGTAGAAGCATGAAAAATACGCAGTAGAGTTATACGCAGCATTTTAGTGCTGGGCTGCGTAAAGTATAACTTCAGAACTATCGGCGTACAAACAGAGCTTTATTGCTAGTACAGCATAAAATATAAGCTCCAGGACAATCCGCGTAATGTAGTATTTCTAGGCTGCTTCAGCGTAAAAGGATTGTTGCATCGCCATTATGGCGTAAAACTTATCTACTTTTAATATGATGGAAAGTGTACGAGGAACGCTTCGTATTCCTCGAATGAACCTGTCAGATCATGCAGTGAACCTGACTCCTGACAACGAGTATTGCACAGCTATCCAGATGACGGTTGTAATGATGATGCGGCACAGAGACCCAAACCGTCGTTTAGTGACGTTTCCCTGATATAAAGTGCTTTTACGCATGCAAGGGAATATGCTGCCTAGTTTTACACAGGCAGACGTTAGCTTTTACGTTCAGCAGAAGACAAAATGAGCTGCCACGTCAAAAGCTGCTCTTCGTACAGAGCTCGAGGCACGCCTCTGCATTTAATGCTCAGAATGGTGGCAGATCTTTGAGACACATCTCTGTATTTAATACTTAGAATGATGGCAGATCTCTGCATTAAATGCACGAGATTTTGCTATATTTTCAACGACTGGGCGAACAATAATTACGGCTAATACGTCCACATCATCACCTCTGCATATTACGCCATCAGGCTATTTTTAGCTATAGGAGCACGCTGTATGCTATCTCCTTAGAATACGCCACCGGACTACTTTCAGCTATAAGGATCATGCTAATACGCTCAAAGCCCCAGTCAAAGAAGGAGGAACAGCTATCTTTTATGCTAGCTACCTATCCACGCAGCACCAGGCTTCTACGCCAACAAGGCTTCTACGCTTATTTGGTTTCTACGCCAACCTGACAACTACTTGGCTTCTACGCCAACCTGATAACTACTTGGCTTCTACGCCAACCTGACAACTATTTGGCTTCTACGCCAACCTGACAACTACTTGGCTTCTACGCTAACCTGACAACTATTTGGCTTCTACGCCATGGTGACAGTTATTGGCTTCTACGCCAATCTTTTCTACGTGAAGGGCAGTTACCTATGTGGCTCTCATACCGTGATCTTCGCAGCAGTTATACGCATTTTCTCATCATGGAATATGCGTCACTCGCTTATTTAGAATATTAGTTATACGTGGGTGGCAGTTATTATAACCGCCGCGTAAAAGGGCCATACTCTCCACTGTCCGGCTTTTACGCCGACAGGACGGTAATTGTCACTAAAACCCTATAAATAGAGACCTCTATTGACAGAGGTCCAAGGTCGAAGAAAGGTCGAAACTTTGGAGAATAGAAGTGAGAGGGTCGAAGAATCAAGATCGAAGAATCAAGAGCATATATAGAGAGTAGTGATCGACGATTTTGGCATCGAGCATCCCCTCCCTCTTGCAATCTTTGAAGCATCTCCTTCTTCAACACCACTTCTTCATCATCGTGTGGTCTAAGGGACAAAGTGATCGACTGCAGATCAGACTCCTATAGCAATATTTACCCAGATTAAAATTTGTACTTAACATCCTCGTATAGGATTAATAGTACTTCTTGTTTGTAAACCTAAGAAAGGGTTTTGTATAAACCTAGTTTTATTTCTTCCGTTTATTATCAAACAGGCTCTACCACAAAACCAAACGTATCCTGAAGGATACGAGAAAGTCTAAAATCATAATTATGAACAATACGAAGAGTTAACAACTCAACTACGTGCCCGTGTCAAAATGTGACATGCTCAAACCCCCGTGTCTGAGAACACCCCCCAAATTATATCGTATCGCCAAATTATTGGGATACAGCCTACACGTATCCAATTATGGATGCAACACTCGTCACACATATTCAAACATATGTCAATTTGGTTTAATTGACCTATTGACAAACACAAGATATGCCAATCTTAAAATTTCCTCAAAATTGACACAAAATACCATATAGCTTTCTCCATAGGCCTCCTATGAACCTAATTCCAATTCCTATGGATAGCCTTCATATATGGGAGGGTTCCAAATAATTAAATTATAAATTTATAGTCTAATTAGAGAGAAAAAACTAAATTGTACCTATTGGGAGATGGATTTCCAATGAAATTCCCAAATTGAGTGTCAAGAGCCTCCAACTTGTAGATCCTTGCTTCCTCCTTGTAGATCCTTGCTTCTTCCTTGTAGATCCTTATTCTAATAGCCACCAATGATGAATAAAAAAAGAATTGGGAAGAAATTTGAGTAGTAATTGGGGTGAAAATGAAGAAATTTGGAAGAGAGAAAATTCTAGATTTAGATTTGGAAAGATAAATGAGGAGAGAGAGAGTCTCTCTCCACCCCTATGGTGGCCGGCCATAATCCCTCCTCTAAGCTACTATGGAAAGTCCAAAATATCCTTTGGGGCTTATCATGAAGAATTAATTAAGAAGAGAAGGTTATAGTCTTTTTGGTTTTACTAATTAATTCATCCTCCTAATGAATGGGCTTACTATTGGGCTCAATTCTAATTAGAATTAAATGTTGGTCCATGGATCTAAACTAAACTAGTTAGGTCTACTACACGAGTCCAAAATCAAATCTAACATCTAACAATAAATAAATAATACAATAAATAAATATTTACAACATGCACAATATTTAATATTATATTCCTAAAAATAAAAATATCCATGCCTAATTATCAAAGTACCCTTAGTTGGAAAAGTGAGGGTGACATTTTCAGATTACCAAATCTAGTTATCTTTGGATAACTGCCATCAAGGTAAAAAATGACTTCAAGTCAGCAGATGTTTCAGAAGTTTGGCGTCATTATTGTTCTTAGTTTTCGTAAGTAATTTGATATTTTATTTCAGTCTAGGACTGATGTAATCTAAGTCGCAGAGGCAAATCCCAAGTACCTATACCTGGATACCTAGTCCACTCAAATGAACAAAAGAACCTATCCACCAAATTAGGCCATATTCATTTACAAAGTCTACTATAGTAGAAGACTGAACTCGGGCCGAACTCGTGCCAAACTCGGACCGAACTCGATTACCCTTTTGGTATAAAATCAACCAGTTCAATTACCTCATGATTTCTGGGCGTAAAGGTTGGAAATTTGAATTAAACCCTGAATGAACTCTGGCCAAATTCGGTTTGCCAATACCCTATAAATAGGATTGAATCTCCACATTCTTACTCAATCAACCATTCTCAATCTTTCTATTATATAATGAGTAAAACCTCATAGCCTAAACTTTCTTATCTCCAAGATCAACTCCTAGCCTTCCTAGTGCCAAGTGCGATCTCGATCTGGAAGTCTTCGGTGTTATAAAGAGCTTTGTCCATCAGTTACTCTCTCTCTCTAGCTGTGAAGTTGTGAGACTTCCGATCAAACTTCATTGTGTAAGAAGTGGCAAGCCTTCGGATCAAAGCTTGTGATTCACTATTGGTAATTATAGTCAATAAAACCCCGAGCAAAAGTTCTCGGGACTGGACTTGTCCTCTCAGAGGAAAACCAGTATACATCGTGGTGTTTGTATTTGCTCTCTCCTACTCTTATTGATTTACATTACTGTCTTGTATATACACTACTAGTTAATAAATTCCTTTACTCTGCTTAATTTTAATTGGGTAGATTATTCTACTACACTCTATTGACCCCCTCTAGAGTTGCCATACACGGTCCTTCAAAAACCCCTTTCTTCTGTGAAAGAAGTTCGCGAGACTTCGGATCAAAACTTATGTGTAAGAAGTTGTCGAGTCTTTGGATCAAAACTCATAATGTACCATTTGGTTTAATAGTGGATTCAAACCGGATAAGAGTTTCCGGGGCTGGAGTTCCTTCGAGGAAGGATACCAAGATATATCGCATGTTTTATTTCTCGCTTCATTCTTTTTATTAGGTATTATTATTGCTAATTGTTCTTATAGTTTTATAACCCTATTCACCCCCGCTCTAGGGTTTATTCAAAACTAAGAGCAACATCAGCAGCAGGTTGGAGGGTAGGACCTGTGCACATGTGTGAACATGTAAGTATTGATAGATGCAACACTAATGTCTTATATGCAGTAGTTGTGTGTCCATGGTTAGATAGGAAAGGATGTGTCCACCTGCAGGGAACAGATATTGGGTACTCAAATGTTTGCAGATATATATATTTGGCAACACACATGGGGTTGTGAGTGTTGGTTGTACAGAGTATCAGATATCAAGGTATCAAGTAGAATATAAGTGTCAAGATGTAGTACTAATAGGTATGTGAAGTAGTGGAATTAGAAATGGATATTACCTTAAGGTAGGTAAGATACTAGATTATGGTCAAGGTTTTGAGTATAAGGTAAGTGTTCATATATTAAGGTATTGGGTAATTCCTAGGTATTGGTAGAAATTGGGGAGTTAAGCTAAGTATTATATTAGGGTTATATATATATATATATATATATATATATATATATATATATAGTATATATATTGCTAGGTAATGTAATTATAACTAAGGTAATGCTAGATTGTAAACATAACTAGTATATTATATTAACTAGTGTATGTAGATATACTAATGATAGCTAGTTAGCTAATACCTGCAAGTTATGGACCTAGATACCTAACGAAGACCTAGTATAATCTATTAATAACTAGATTAGATTTGTAATCAACCTAGAAGCTAGGCATGGACCTAAAATCAAGGTAAACACCTACTTTGACCAAGTTTGACTTGTATGACCTAGGATTGTCTTAGAAAAGCATATTTAGTGCATTTAAGTTTGTTAACACTTCTTTTCACCCAATTAACATGATATTTCATATATAGGTCTGTGAGACACCAGCTCGGACACCGAGTTACATAGTTTGTTCAGGACCATAGGCGAGAACATTATCTGATAGTTTTTTTATTTGATAGTCTCTATGTACATGTATTTAGTATTGAGATATCTGATTCTTGACATGATGGTTACATGGATTGGTATACGTGGATTCCCGTCATGAGGTTTTATTATTGTGATTACTCAGTGATCGGCTTATCGCTCTTCGTGATTACTCAGTGATTACATGATATCTTCGTGGATCTGATGGCCTCAATGATGGTGCAATATGGATGATCCGGTCTTGTTGTTAGGTAATATAGAAAGATGAATGTTCGATAATATATTGAGGGATTATACAAAGATATTAATGAGGTTAGTTTAAATATTTACTATAAAATGGAAGTTTAGGGAGGTCGGTGGCTTAGTCTGTTGTTCCTTAGATTTAGGTTAAGTAGTTTAGGTTTAATTTAAAGTAGTATAGATTTGATAAAAAAACTATTAAGTAGATTTAAATTTATTCATATATATATCCAGAAATTGCCACCTTTTAAGTACCTACTAGCCATCCAATCATCCCATAGAGAACCACCTTGGATAAACTTCTATGTCAGTTTTATTCCAAGTCATTGTGGATGTGGTTGCTTGCCAGTTGGGTTAGTTAGATTCCAATTCATTGTAGAGCTCCATCAGCGTATGTCATAGTATGCAAATTAATGTCAAAATAATATTCCTGAATGGATGTGGTTGCTTGACTGTCAGTTTTAATCCAAGTCATTATGGATGTGGTTGCTTGCCTGTCAGTTTTATTCCAAGTCATTGTGGATGTGGTTGCTTGCCTGTCAAAATATGTCATAGTATGCAAATTAATGTCAAAATAATAATTTACATGCAGCTAATAGAACGATTTATCATCAAGGTCTTGAAGACAAATTATGAAAATCATAAAATCTCTATACGGTCTAAATTAAGCTCCCAAAATTTGGCATGAGAAGTTTGATAAGATCATCATATAAAATAGGTATATGGTATGCTAGAATAATAAGTGTGTATACACAAAATTATTGATGGTAGAGGGGTTAATGTGTGTCACTATGTAGACGACACGCTAATCCTAGGTACGGATCTAGAATGCATTACAGAGACGAAGAAGTTTCCTTCGTCCAAGTTTAGTATAAATGACATAGGAGGTGTTGTTGTTAACCTGGTAATAAAAGATTATCCGGACGAAACTTGGGCTTCCTCTATTACAAGATCACTATATAGAGAAGAAGATCACATGTTATAGATATCAAGATCTTCTTAGGATCGATACTCCGTATAAGGTACAAGAAGTTGAAGACAAATCTAGGATAAAGTGTCAGGCATTTGGAGTATCAAGAATCATTTCAAGTTTAATTTATGATATGTATGCCACCAGCCTGATAATGCTTTCGTACTAGAGATAATGAGTTTGTTCACCAGCAATCTACATGCAGAATACTAGAAAGTTATGAAAAAAATTATGAGATAACGCAAGAAGACTCAAAATTTTGCATTACACTATAACGGTTATACAATTGCAGTAAAAGGCTTCTGTGATTCTAGTTAGTGCTCAAAGAAGAGAGAAAATATCCACAAAAGGATATGTCTTCACTATGGGTAGGACTGCTATATCATGGAAGTCGAAGAAGCAAAATTTTCTCTCTCAATCATCTATGGAGTCTGAGTTCTATGCTCTGGCGACTACTACAGATAAAGTACAATAGCTTTGGGAGCTCATGTATGATCTTTCTTTGGTTGGTGCACATATTTTAAAATACCAATATTCTGTAAAACTAGGCGACTACAACAATGACATCAAATGATCTCTTCAAATGTAGGAATAAGACTGTGCAAATTTGTCACATGACATTGAATAAGCGAATCAAGGATGGCATTATTGTAGTAGTTGATATTCGGAGCACGAAGAATTTGGCATATTCATTCACCAAAGGCCTCAAACGTCAACTAGGCATAGACATGACAAAGAAAATGGGCTTGAAAGAGTTCTGATATTGTGTTATTGTAATTCCACCATAAAGTATTATTTTATTAGTTCAAAGAAAAATCTACTATGCATATTAATTTTGTTTCAAGGAAGGATCATTAACTACAAAAATATCAAGTACAAAGGTTAGTCCTTAGAAACATTATTATAATTAGATTTTGGAATATCTGTAGTCTACTATTTGTCTTTGTATAGAGAAATTCCTCTAAGATGATGACTTTAAGCGTTAATGAGTTCTTGGACAATTGTAATACTCGGTATGCTTAACATGAAGAACAGGTAGCTCAGCACTACAAAGGGGCTAGTACCCCGTGCTATAGTAGATTGATACCACATGAGGTGGAACCTCGGCTTATGGCCATGTCACAGCAGTATAGTACCGTAAATGCATATAGCCTAATACTGAAAGATAGAGAGTGGTAGTATAACAATAAAAAGAGACTAGGACCTAATACTACAGTGGTATGACACCACTAATAAGAGGTTGTTTGGGACCGTAAGGAAATTCTAGGGGGAGGGGTGAATTGACTGCAGCGGAATAATCTATCCAATTAAAAATTAATGCGGAGTAAAGACAACTATCAACTAACTATAGTTATGTATATACAAAGCAGATATGTAAAATAATAGATTTGAGATAGCACAAACGCAAAAAATGTGATATATACTGGTTTTCCTCTAAAAGGACTAGTCTAGTCCCGAGAACTCTGGCTCAGAGTTTTATCCACTATAATCACCAATAGTTAATCATAAACTTTGATCCGAAGGCTTGCTGACTTCTTACAACATCGAGTTTTGATCCGAAGGCTCAAAAGACTTTACACATACATTTGATACGATGGGCACGCCGACTTCAAATAATGAAAAGAAAACTTGAAAAACAAGCTTTTACAACTTTGACAGATTTTTAACCGAGATCGTACTTGGCACTTAGAAAGTTGGGGAGTTTATATTAAAGATGGAGAAGTTTAAGGCTCTATGTATTTTCTCACTAAAGGATAGAAAGATAAGAGTTGTTGAGTGAGATAGTTGGATGATTTGGCAGACCGAGTTTGGTCTGAGTTGGGTCTCCAACCGAGTTCGTCCCGAGTTCGGTTGGCCTCATTCAAGAAGGTGTTAGGTTTGGGTCAAGCTAGTTTTGGTCTAATTTTGGGATTGTTTTTGTGGTTTGGTTGCAGGCTATATTGAGTTGACTTTGAGTATTTTAATGCGACTCGATGTCTATAAGACCTAGACTCAATAAAAAATAAATTATATTGCTAAAATAATAAAAGTCTAGACAATATAAGTTCCAAATGATTAGTGTGGATGCCTGTCTTCGGTAGCAATGTGGACTGACTTCAGTAGCCATCCTTTACATCTAGTAGTTGTACTTTGTATTTAGACTTGGTGTTGTCGATTATCAGAATTAGGTTGACCGTGACCATTTTGTGTCAACAACCTCCCCTATGCCAATACAAATCAGATACTAGGTTTGATACAGTAGCCTTTGATCTGATACAGTATATGATCTTTGAGATGAGCTCCCCTGTAAGTAAATGTTCCCTTTGATTTGTGCAAAAGCTGAAGGCTGTTGTAGAACTTCTCAATAATAACAATTCATATTTCTATTAACATTTCTCTATCTAAATACAAACACATATATTTTGTATTTGACATTTCTCCCACTTTCTCATTTAATCATAATCAAAGAAGCTCCCCCAAAAAATGATGAAGACAAAAAGAAAGAAAATATGAAATGACAATGAGCATACTAAGCATAAATACTATTTCTTTATTGTAAAAAAATAATTTAAGATATATTTATCTTTCTCTTGATTACAATGAATATTTGAATGAGTAAATCTACGAATGCTAATAGTCAAAAGCATACATTATAGGATAAAACTGACAAGTTTGTATATAACTATAGGCATGGATTACAACAATCAGTCAAAAATTTGTAACCAACACAATTAGAAACGAAGAAAATAAAACATCATAGATAACGCTTCAACCATAGTTTCTATTACAATAATATTCAAATGAAATCATAAATAACTAATATAAAAACATAGACCCATACATAATCCAAAATAAAAAAACATAGATAAAAAAATAACTCCAAAAGCTTTATAGCACTATAGCAGCTACAGATCATCACCATCTGTAGGATCACCAGCTGCTTGGTGAGCGTCAAAGCAGGCTACGGTCGGATCAAAGTAGTTCTGTACATAGGGGTCGTTGATCTGGTAGCCTAAACGAGAAGGGTTATGAGCCAATAGGAAAGGTATGACAGGATGATGATCATGGCTGTACTAAAGATCTGCCATGGTGTTGGCCAAAGTATGGGCCTGAATGGTCTAACGGTAGTCCTGGTTGTCATGACCCGTACCCAAAAATTGTGCATGAGTCATGGGTACGTCCATCCTACGTTGTAGCATCGACGGTAGAACGTTGTAAGGTCCACAAAACTATCTAACAAACTCACGCAATGATATATATATATCCTATCATTGGTAACTCAACTCCAAAAGGACGATAAGATGAATATATATAACATCAATACTCAATCAAACTAGAGATAGATAATGGCACAATGTCATAAAAGAAGGGAAATAACAAGTTATCATAATATCCAAGTCTAGAGTTTAGCAAATAACACGAAGGGTCTTAATATAAATAACATGCCAAGGTCTAAGCTGGAAACATATCCAGTACCAATAAAAGATACTAGCTACTGGTCTGCTATAGCTAGGTGTGTCTTCTCGACGGCTGGAATCAGATCCTCCTCAGCTAAAAGATCTACCTCAGCTGGCTCTCTGTCATACGGGCCGTAGTAGGTAGGACACCAGTCCTCTAAACAGTCGTCTGGAAAAATATATCCAATCAGGAAATGAGCGAAGTACAAAACTTTGAAAGCAGTTTCATATACATGGTAGAAAATATATAACAGTAATAGAAATGAATACTAGATGCACAGGTAACTAGGAAGTAGAAATATAACTAGAATAGTAAATACAAGCAATATTGTGTGAACTTGCAATAAGAGAACTATAAATATGAGAACTGATAATACTAACTAGTGCCTTAGAGTACAAGTTCACTATATGATTGGTTTAGGTTGTACACGAATATTCTATGGTAACTCAATCACACGTGTAGAGTATAATTGACATGCACACGAATACACTAAGGGTTTGATCACATAATCAACTCCTACTCCCCCGCCCTAACCAATATTCATGGATCAAATCATGATACGTTACGCACAAAAATATAATACGAGCACATGGAGCACACGATATTTACGAGCACATAAAATACCCAAAGCACACGATGAAATACATGTGTAAGAAGTATCCAATGCACGTGTCAAATAAATAACATCTCCTGACTCGATCCATACACTACAAGCCCGTGTAACATGGTGTCAGCATCAAGTAAACAGATCTAGAATATATGATATATACACCATCAAGTACTGAAAATATCAGAGAATGTACTCGCCTGAGGTCCTGAGCAAATGAGGTAGAACGGTGTCCGAACTCGTGTCACAGAAACCAATGTAAGAATTTACAGGTTACTAGGTGTAATGAAAGAGAAATGAGATTAAATAAATAAAATTGGTAATTTCTAGGTCAAACTAGGTTACTTTGGTCAAACGAGGTCAAACTAGGTCAAATATTTACTTTTGGAGTCAAACTAGTTAGCATTGGTCAACTCTAGTCAAATTGACCCATATTAGTTATTAACTAGCTAATGCAAGTCAAATCTAACTAAACTTGTCAACTAATACTAATATCTATGGTATGCTAGATATCATACTAAATGTATATATAATTATCTAACTTATGTACACTAGTATTATATCGTATCTTAACTATATACTTAGTACCAATATCTTAATACTTAGCCCTGGTATCAAGGTATTCCAATACCTCACCAATAACTTAGTCAAAACACCTGTATCTAATTATTAATATCTTACCTCACCCATACCAACTCAAAACCTTAGCTAATTGGTTTCAATATACCATAACATGCTAACGATTTCCTTAGCTAGACTCTAGCTCCTATTGTCTGGCCCATAACCATATCTTGGTACCACTAAAATACCAATTCATAACTCTCTCACCCACCTAACCAAAATATATTGCTCATACTACCTCCCCTATACCCCGAACATCACTAATACTTGATATCAGTTCTGACTTCAGCTAACCTGTACACTCCCCTTTAATAAAAGAAGGCTTGGTTCAATTTCCTCACTGATAGCTCCCTGACTTGTGTTGCATACTGCTACTTCTAATGTTCAAATTTATCCCCAAGGTTTGAACCTTGGCCCTACTTGAGCCTGGGTATTTCTTTTGCTCACTGCCTCTGGTATCAAGACTGGTACCCTATATATACCAAGTCCCCCCTACATAGATGTTATTACTCTCATCCTCACTGCTAAGTCCAGTACTCACCGGAACTGCCACTGCTTGGTGCAGTCTACGCACAAGCCTTAGCACCACCGGCTACCCCAACTCAGTGCACACAGTACACTGTTCCCTGGGAACAGTCCCCTCTATACTGATTTACAGATTTATGATACCATACAACTATAAACTTATATCTATTATCTATATACATGTATACATAAATAATACACTGTAGGAACACACTCTCATCACTGCACTTCATACCATATATATACTACATAGGCAATAACAACTTGGTATCGGGTCTAATACCAACATTATTTCACTCACCAATACTTACTGATACATTCGAGCATTGAAACACCCTCAAGGAAATCCTACAACTGTACACTGGTACTCCAACTCAGATATACACACCCAACCTTTCTGCCTTGTGGTTGTTATCATGATCCCCTAATCTAGTAGCAAGTTGCTGCAACAACTGCTTCTGCTACCTTTGAACTCGACTCCCCTGTACCTCACCCCACAGTACATACACATCCATACTACCACTCACTCCTTGCACTTCACAGCACTGTCATAATGACCATATGCACCAACCCTTGATATCTGATCACTACTTACACTCACTGAAGTATCCTAACTCAGGGACATTATCTTGCTAATGCTCTATGTGCTCATCAGGATGCCCCCTACTCTTGTTCTAAACTGAACATAATATATCAGACATCAGTGCAAGCACTAAACACTCCCAAAACTGATAGCCCGAGCCTTCTTAAAGCTACTGCTGTGGCTTCTTACGTTGTTGTTGCCCCATCCTAAAACCCGATACCCCACCTACCTTGTTGATGCTGTATTAGTGCACAATAGTGCACAGATGGCACTGCAATGACCAATCCAACACCCATTTTTACTCATCCTCTTGTCCATTGATTCCCTCTAATACACCACCATCAAGTACACACACACACACACACACCCCCATGACTGAAACCACACACACAATTCACTGCGCACACCACAGTGCACATACATACTCACTAATAGATATAGACATATCATTAAATAGGTAAAAACTGAATGCTAAACCAAAATGACCAAATTATTATTTCAATAAATATTTCAAGTGCAATGCCAACTTCGCACAGCTCTCCATTTGGAACACACATCCTCGTGCCATGGCGTAAAGATCCATCATCTGCAATAGTGAAGTCGTCTGTCAATCCTGTCTAAACTTTTGCTCTAATATTCCTTAGAGTCTCATCATCATACTGAGCAGCTCTAATTCTGTCCATCAACTCCAATTGTATATGTAATCCCCACATCTGAATCTCAACTCCTGGAACTAGTAGTTCAATTTCCAAGCTCTCAAGATCAGCAAATAAATGTCTATATGTAGTTAAGTACATAGCCATCGATACCTGCTCAAGGCATCGACGACTACATTAGCCTTTCCTGGATGGTACTGTAATGAGATATCAAAGTCTTTTATCAACTCTAACCATCTTCTCTGCCTCATGTTCAGCTCCTTCTGTGTAAACACATACTTCAAGCTCTTGAGGTCTGTGAAGATCTCCATACGCTCTCCGTACATATAGTGTTTCTACAGTTTTAGGGTGAAGATAACTGCTGCTAACTCCAAATCGTGAGTACTGTAGTTCTTTTCATGAGAGCATAATTGTCTTGAAACATAGGCAATTACTTTCCCGTGCTGCTGAAGAGTGCATCCCAAACCTTTTCCTAAAGCATCACTGTAGATAGTGAATCCACCTATCCCTGACGGCAATATCAAGACTGGTGCTATCGTCAATCTCTTCTTCAGCTCATCAAATATGGCTTGACATTCTTCTGTCCAGACAAATTTTACATCTTTCTTGGTCAGCCTAGTCATTGGCTCTGCAATCTTGGAGAAGTCTTGTACAAATCTTTTGTAATATCATGCTAGTCCGAGAATGCTCCTGATCTCAGCTACCGAACTGGGGGTAGCCCATGACTCCACTGCTTCGATATTCTTTGGGTTAACTGAAATTCCATTACCTGTCACCATGTGTCCAAGAAATTCAACCTTGTCAAGGAAGAACTCACACTTGGAAAGCTTCCCGTACAACTTCTCTCTCCTGAGAGTCTCTAAGACCATCCTCAGGTGCTTTTCATGCTCTTCTGGGGTCTTCGAATATATTAGAATGTCGTCAATAAACACCACTATGAACTTGTTAAGGTATTGGCAGAATACCTTGTTCATCAAGTTCATGAATACTGCTGGTGCATTGGTCAAACCAAACGGCATTACTGTGAATTCAAACTGGCCATATCTGGTCCGAAAGGCTATCTTCGGTATATCTTCTCTTTTTACCTTTACCTGGTGATAGCCTGACCTCAAGTCTATCATTGAAAACACCTTTGCCCTGCTCAATTGACCGAAAAAATCATCTATCCTCGGCAGCGGGTATTTGTTCTTTATAGTGAGGTTGTTCAGAGCTCTATAATCGATACACATGCGTACCGTGCCATCCTTCTTCGGTACGAACAATACCGGTGTTCCCCATGGAGATGAACTGGATCTAATGAAACCTTTGTCTTGCAACTCCTCAACTTGCTTCTTCAGTTCTACCAATTTGTTGTTGTTGACTCTATGGACATGTTGTGAAATAGGCTCAGCTCCAAGTATCAAGTCTATAGAGAATTCAACATCTCTGTCTGGCGGCAATCCTGGCAACTCCTCTGGAAATACATCCAATAACTCTGCTATAAGTGGATTTGGTAACTCCTCTTCTTCTATCCTGGCTCCACAAAAAGTTTCTCTGCTCCGCTCCTCTGGCGATCTCGAACTCTGGCTCTCCTGGTGGTCGAAATACTACTCTACCTCCGTGACAATCTATAGAAGCATGGTATTTACTCAGCCAGTCCATTCTGAGTAAAATATCGTATCCCGGGAGTGGCATGACGAGTAAACTCACGCTCAAATGTCGGCCTTCCAATGACACTCTTCGATCCTTGTAATAATCACGGACTAGGATAATGCCTCCTCCTGTCATGATCTTGCAAGTCCTATCTAATGGTTCTATTTCTAAATGATGCTTAAGGGCATAAGATACAGATATGAAACTATGGGAAGCGCCAGAATCAATTAATGCAAGTGCTGGAATAGAATCGAGTAAAACTGAACCTGAAATCACATCTCCAACTGGCTCGACCTCCTCAGTAGTCATGGCGTAAGCTCGTCCCTGTGGTGCTCCACTCTGCTGCTGCTGGTGCTGAGCAAACCTTTAATGCTGTAGTGGAGGTTCTCTGCTGGCCTCCTGGTACAATAGGTGCTCTGGCTGGTCCTCTCTGAGCTGCTGCTCCTCCCTGGCGAGTCTGAACAACTGGGCAGTCTCTCAGTTGATGTGCTGATGATCCACATCACAAGCAAGTACTCAACCTTTTCCTGCAGATGTCCCTTGTATGTCCCATCTTTCCGCAATATGCACACTGGGCAACGGGCTGGTTTTGTATCTATGGTTGCTGCTGCTGGATATGTCATCGAACTGGTATTTGTTGCTGGTGTTGCTGCTGGTACGGCCATTGTTGTTATTGTTGTTGAAAGTGTGGGCGCTTGGCCTGTCCTGTGTTACCACATGTTCCTCCAGAAGTATCACGTCCTCTCTTGGGCCTGACGTCCAAGTCATCTTCAGCAATCTCGGCATCCATCAGAATACCCTCAAATATAGCAGTACGTCATCCCGAAGTACGAGACTTGATCTCTCTATTCAATCCCTTCCTAAATTTTCGTATTCGGTCTCCTGGGTCTCGAATCATCGATGGCGCGAATCGACTCAATCGACAAAACTCTGCGGCATATTCGTCGACTGACATGCCTCCTTGGATTAAGTCATGGAACTGACTTTCTAATGCTCCCAAGGCTACATCAGGAAAGAATTTCTCCTTGAAAAGCTCCTTGAAGTCCTCCCAAGTAAGTCCTTCAATAGCGAGTCTCGGCTCTGTACGATACCACGTCACCGCGATATCAAATATCTGACTGCCAGCGGCCTCTATCTGATGAATCTCCAGAATCTGTGCTAAACGCAAGTTCCTCTCTATGTTCTCTAACCAATCGTGCATAGAGTATTCCTTCTATGCCTTTTAACTCTCAAGGCATCATCCTTTTAAAGTCCACTATAGTACCTGGCCTCTGTTGTTGTTGGCCATGATGCTGCGGTTGTTGTGCTACTCTTTCCATAGCCTGAAGAGCCACCTGATTAGCATTCTCTATGCTCTCTCTCATAAACCCTGTCTGCGCCTGGTGTGCCTCTGTTTGCACTCTTTGAGCCTCAGCTTGAATATGCTGAGCTTCTGTTGTTACTCTCTGGGCCTCTAGCATGCCCTGTATCAGTGCGAACATCTGTGCCACGTCAGTGGGCACTCCTCTGGGAATCGGTGTCGGTGGTGGTGGAAGGTTGTCCGTCATAGCTGGGGAAATCCTCTGAATAGGTGGAGGAGGAATACCCTTAGCTGCAGATACTTCCACATGAATAGGAGATGTAGGGGGAACTCCAGGTGTGTGCCCGTCAGGTGGAGAGGTGGCAGACCTCTCTGAATCTGCCGTTTAAATAATCATGGATCTAGTATTCGACGGCATTCTAAATACAGATCAAAAGAATCAATTTAAGGTGATAGATACGATATTATCAAGGAAGGACAAAAAAATTCTAAAGGAAGCAATCAATTAGAATAGCATTGCGAAGATCAGAATCTCCTAGTGTGATTGAGCATACTCTCATCCTAAATCCTATTTCCTATATCCTATCGCAGGCTCGTAGCAGTACAACTAAGTTGTCGCACTACCACGATATCGCATAATTTGTGAAACTAGACCTGCATGGGCCACCACTAAAAACGTGTAACGACCCGCACCTGGTATAGGGGCACGAGAGCTTAGGTACGTCCAGCCTACGCCGTAGTATCGGCGGTAAAATGCTATCTTGGTCACAATAATACTATATAACTAAATACCTGTCAATGATATCAATCTCCATAAGGAGGACAATATACATCTCACAATATCTCATAATATAAACTCAATCACAACATCTATAAGAGTAACGCACGATAAAAGATAAGAAGAATGACATAGTTAAACACCATGTCTCAAATATAGAGATAAATCATAGTCTAGCTGTCCAACATAAGTCTCCACAAGTCTCAAATTAAACTTAACATAAGTCTAAACATAAACTGAAATAAACCTCAATAAGTCTCAGATGCATAAGATAAATATAATCTAGATAGCTGCAGGTAATGTCTCCTCTAAAGGAATAGTCTCTTCTAAGATCTCTGGTGTGTAATCTGCATCTATACCCGGTCCATAGTGTGTGGTACAGAAATCCTCAAGATCCTCTAGAAAAAATATCCAGTCAGGATTGGAACGAAGTACAAGCACTAACAGTAGTTCCACATATATTGACAAAAACTATAACACAGTGTAAAGAAATACAAGACAGATATGAAAAACAGGCAATAAGAAATACTGGAATAAGAAATACTGGAATAAATAGAATACTAGAATAATGAAGTACTGGAGCATATGCCATCATCAATATACATCTAGCAATGAAATAGAAATACAAGTACACGCTAGAACAATGAACTGGTATATATGTGAATGCTAGAATCATGACTAGAACATAAGGAATACTAGATCAATATACTAGAGATACATGTCACGAACATCTAACTAAGTGTGTGAAATATCAGCATATCATGTGATCGGCTTGGGACTGATCAGGCTTGCTATGTATGACTAGCTATGATTCATGTAAGGTCAGGCTAACCATCCGGATAGCTATGATGCGAGCAATAGTCAGGATAGTCACACATAACAGGCTATGAGGCATGTAATGGTCAGGCTGCACCGACGTGAGGTATGGGTGAGCTATGATGCATGTAAAGTTTGTGTATGATCACATAAGCTACTAATATTTTCCCGTTTTCCCCAGCTAGCACGATGGATTCCAAATCACGGCTCCTCGTGATAGGTCTCGATAATGCTAACTCGTGTAAACAATATTGTCGGAGTTATGTACGCTATACAACAAGAATTGTAGAGATAATTAACATATTAGAAATTGTCAGAGAATGTACTCGCTTGTGGTCCTTAGCTAGTAATACCAATGTCCACATTCCAAAGTATCGTCTGAAGGATCCAACAGTCCTATAGATATATCATATAACACAACACAGCATCAAACATTACACTACACACACAATCAAACACAATGATCTCGGAGACTACGCTAGAGGGGTCACGTTTGTAGTTGCTGTGCAAAACAGACAGTCAATGGTACGGTCTTGCCAGTACATCAGTGTATATATGGCAGTCTGCTAACATGTTATCTGGTCACAGGTCAATGTAACAACAGGGTATCCGTGGTTATGCTCGGGTCATCAAGTACATAGTCATATACTTACACATTATTAACTAACATATACAGTAATACTCATTAGTTACAATTATAATAGATATGTGTATATATATACTTTAAATAGAATTAATACTATGCACATATATATATATATATATTAACCATGTACTAGGGATACATGTTCAACACATATACGTATGTATATACTTAATTGAGAATTATACTATATATATACTAATCGGGTTCATACACATATAGGTATATACAATGTACATACAATCATACAAATATACTATCATATACTAAATACCATGTCTAAATACGTATGCAATACGATGGTAAAATATGTGGGTGCGCATACATGTACATGCACACGAGGGTAAATCGAACCTGGGTATGTGGGATGAGTCGTGTGCGTCGAGGTCATCGCGGAGTCGAAGTCGTTCAGTCGAGCGGGTCAGGCCTCCGGTCGTGTGCAGGCGACTTCTGGCGGTTAACAGCGGGGATAGTGAGGTATGGCGCTGTGCAGGTCAGGCGGTTCAGCGGTGCTCCGGTCGGGTCGTCGATGGGGTGCAGCATTCGGGACAGCGGGTCAGGCGGTTCAGACGCGGGCGGGTTCAGTGGACGGGCTCCGGCGTTCGGGATAACGGGTCAGGCGGTTCAGACGACGGGATGCTGTGCGACTAAAATGAAGCTCAATAAGACATAGTTACGAGTCATACCGAGATCAAAGTAACAGTTTGGCACGTCTAGAACAAGGGTGTGAATTCAGTTGGAAGACAATGGCTAGTGTAGTGTTCTAATTATCGAAGCAACGATAAAGTACAACAATCAAATAAAATTACAGCAATTTAAATATCATAAATTATCATGCAATCATTTACATATTAATTAAGAAAAGACAAAAATACCCCTAGTATGAAATATGGGGGTGACAGAAAGAAATATAGGTTCTTCCACATGAATGGAGAAATGATCAAAGATAAGAGGCATGTACATTGCGTAAAGGAGTTTACGTCTGGTCCTGTGATAGTTGACAATTTGATTGATAATGGTCTTGGGAATACTAAAGTGGATATAGGCATAGAAATGATACAATGCAGATATCTCAAGATAAGAAACATCATCAGTCGAGTATTTCTTAGGTAAAATAACAGAAAAGATAATCCGATAATGTTTATAGTAGTATTGGTTCAGATAGTGGACATGGAACTTCCCAGAAGAACAAATATGAGGGGCACACAAGATATCCTTGAAAGAGTCAAGGGTCATACCATCCTCAAAATTGAGTTTTTTGATGCTAACTAAGGATTCATCCTTATTCGGAATGTTGAGGATTTTGCCTAATTATTCATCATCAAACTCAATGTTGATGCCACTAACCCTTGAGGTAATGGTACCTCTATCATAGGATAAATTGTAATAGAACATTCTAATAAATAGGCTTTCTAGTAGAAATAAAATCATAGAGGTGAAAATTAACATTCATGATTTTAAATTCATAAAAAACTGTAAATTGATAGGACTTCCCGAGCATATAATCTGTTTAACAAAGTCACTAAACCATGCATTAGAGTTATCAAGAGAAGTAAATATAAAATCATCAAGTTTATCTCGATTGGACATAGATGGGTTGAATAATGAATGTTGAACATCTTCATGAGACGATGAGAAGATGGGGACTCACTAACTTCTCTCTTCTTCTTTCCAAACAATTTGGCAGCCATGGAAAATAAGAGAGAGGAGAGAGTTATACCTCAAAAAAATTGAGAGAGAGGTGGAGAACCTTGATGAGAACCTAGATCCAAAAGATGAAGGTGAGAGATCCCTTGAAGGAGAGCCAAAACCTAGGGTTAGGGTTTTTGGAGTATGAAAAGTGGAGAGGGGGCTACTGCGTTTTCAGGAGAAAGGGAGAAAGAGGTAGGTGAAGAGAGGGCAACAAATTTAAACTAGCTTTCAAGAAACAGCCTGACCAAATTCGGTCCGAACTTGGTCAAGGACCAACTTGGGCCGAGTTAGGTCTCCGTGTTCCAGAGGTAATCATTTGCTATGATATGCTCTTTTATAGTTTAAAATATATAAATAAATTATGAATCAAATTAATAAATAAAGATATATGAAATAAGGGTAAGATCTTGATATGATACATATACTCAAGGGTATATAAAAGATTTAATAGTATAGTACGCATAGCATATACATATGTAATTATGGAAATATATGAATAATAGTTTTATTCAAAATAATAGACTTTCAAAATAGCAATAACTATTTTAATCAATAGATATCTCATAATCAATGAATATTGAATGCCTGATAGAAATAATGAAATTATTAATAGAGATTCAAGACATGCAACTGTAAATCATTTATTATCATGAAGTGTATATGAAAGGTGAATCCTTAAAGAATGCATTATTTAGAACCATCATATTAATTGTATTTTAGAAATATTTGTAAAAGATTCTTTGTACATCGTTACTTAGTAAGGTCTTAATTATCTTGGATTAGCTGTAGGAGCCGGATCCCACCTAGCGATGGTCCGAAGACACTTAAGTACCATGTCGCTTTAGTTTTTTTAAACATTTTTGACAGAAGGGGTATTTTGGCTTGTTACCAAAATAATTTAAACTTTTAGAGAGCTCAGATTTAAAAGAAATTTTAAAAATGAATTTCTTCATACAATATCATAATAACTAAGCAGAAGCGTTAATGCAAGCATATAGAGTTATACAAATAACGTAATAGTTAATGGCTAAGCATTAAGATGTTGAATAGATGCTAATTGTCAGTAACCGTTTTAGATTGTTACCAAATGACTTTAACAGTCATATTTACGATGGTACAATTGCCTTAAAGATGACCTTCGTAGCTTTTACAATCACCAACGTACTCATTGATATTACGTCAAGAAGTAGAGTGTTCCACATATATAATTAAGTAAAGTCTTTGGAATCCAAAATTTGTATCCATAATTATTATCTTTTGGATGCCAAATATACATGTTCATATCAACCATTTTTCTAACCGTGCATGTCACTACCACATTCTGAAAACAGGGGTAATTTCGACTTTTTACAATATTTAGTATTATGGTAGTTATAATTAAGTAATTGTGTGATAATTGTTTGTTTTGAATAATTATGTGTGATGAGTAATTAAATATAGTATTAGATGCAGTGTTAATTTATTTTTTTGCTAGTAGACTTGACCTAGAAGCCAGTAGATGAACACCTGTCGGAATTATGGAATTTTTGTATTTAATTATTTATTTAGAATTTAATTCTTGGAGTTTGTAATTTATTTCCATAATTTATTTAATATTTTGCGCATTGCCTTTGCTTCGATATTTGGAGCACTATCCAGACTTTTGTCTTCCAACAAATTTCACCATCTTGCCCTAGACATGCCCGCCTTCCATTCTGCTATTTTTACAACTCATAATTGTGCTCTCTGTACATTATTTCTGGCCGCACAAAAATCGTCGCGGACGTTATTTTAAAATTCTTATTTTTGTATCGTTGTGCGTTCCAATCGAAAATTGGAGGCAATCTTGACCTATTTTTCGTGCGGCCCAAATTAGGGTAATATTCTGTTCTGAGTCTTCTTCATTATTGGTATTGATGACTTGACCTGATTTTGGCCCCATGTACTCCTAATTAATTGTTGAACACAACTTGCATTTATTTCTATTTAATTTGAGGATACCATTTTATCTGATTCTGAAATCCCTATTTAATTCCAGTGCCCTGCAAATTCAGCCCATACCCATCTTACAGCGTCCCCTGACCCTACAAAATACCGGACCCCGAATCGCCCGCCCAATTTTCGTCATTTTATGTGTTTGTGCAATTTCCCAAATTTAAGGGGGTTAAATTGCAAATTGGCATTTTGTGCCAACACCCAATTATTTTTAACCAATGAGGAATCCTTAATTATTTTTATTTAAACCCTCACCCTTATTTCCCACATGAGTTAATTTCCCTCATGTTCAATCCTAGCCACCCATTTACTTGGATGCATCACAACCCTTCATTCAACAACCCTCATCCCTATATAATATCACATCAACCCATGTCCCATCAAACCCTAATCCCCAAGCAAGCCCCCACCTCACAAGCCTCCACCTCCCCTCTCTCCAACGTAGGAGAACTCTTTCCTTCTTCCTTTCTTCTGTTTTTTTTTCTTCTTCTTCTTCCTTCTCTTCTTCTTTTCTCCTTCTTCTTTGATTCTTATTTATTTTGAAATTTCAAATAGTTAAAAGGGGGGGGAAACCTTACTGTGCACCCGGCGGTCCCCTTGATCCCTACTCCGGTCGGCAGTCCTTCGGCGGCCCACATCAGTCCGGCGCTGCACTGATCTCCGGCCCCTCTCCATCTCCTCCTACCACCTATCACTACCACCACCCAGGCCGACTGCTCCCGCTGCTCGACCGAGCTCCCTGCCGAACTGCACATCCCCACCGGCCATCCCGACTCCCTGTGTACCCCGGCCAAGTCCATCTTCGGCGGCATTCTTCACCACCACAACACTCCCTCCGGTCCGGCGGTCGGCCGAAGCCGCTGCTCCTCCCTGGCGGATCTTCGAACCTCCCTCCGCCTCTATTCTCCTCCCTCCGACCTCTGGCAGCAACTCCCCCGGCCGCTGCTACTCCACCTCCGGCAAGCGGCCAACTCCCACCACCACCATCATCTACACTACCACCACCATCCACCACCATCACCATTCAACACCACCACCACCACCAAACAAGACCCCAAGCCGATCCCCGCTCCGGCTGTTCTCCGGCCGTATTCCGGCCACCCAACTTTACACAGTAAGTTTTTCTTCTTCACCCTCTTCCTTCTCTTTATATATATATATATATATATATATATATATATATATATATATGTATATATACATATGTATATACATGAGTGTATATATAATATGTATATGTATTGTAGGTAATTATTTTATGTGAATATAATGGTATATTAATCAATGTATAAGTATATATAAATATTAGCATGTATTTTATTCATAAATAAAATGCTTAAATATAATGTATGAATATTAGTATAATTAATGTGTATACGTATATGTATATTTAAATTAATGTTTAATAGTAAATGTATTTGTATGTATTTAATTGACATATGATTATATATATACTACGTATATGTTAGTATATTCTGAAATCTATTAGTAATGTATATATATAGTTAATGTAAGAATTTGTATGTATTAAATTTAATATGTGTAGGTATACGTATAGTATTATTTAACTAATACTATATATGTATATGTAGAGCTTTTATTTAATTAATGTTTAATATGTATATATGTATAGTATATAAATACATTGGTAATGTATGAAGTTATAATGTGAATGTATATTATTTATTTAATTATGTTTAATACATGCATGTATAGTATACATATATTTTGTATAAGTAATTAGTATATTCTTAAATGTATATTTTGTATAAGCATTAGTATATTCTTAATATGTAAATTGGTATATACATATTTAAATTCTATATATATTTTGAATATTGTATTGTATTTTCATATAGACTATGTGTATTAAATATGTAAATGTATAGTATTATTTATTAAGTTTATATACATATACAAGTATCACTTATTTTAAAAGTATATATTGTAGGTATTTAACCAAGGTGTATGCATTAAATTTAACTGGTATAAAGGTATGTATATTCTTATGTGTATAATTATTTTTGACATATATATATGTATATACATATTTTGTATAAACCCTTAGTACATTTTTATAATATATACATGTATATTTTGTAGTTGTATTTAATTGGAGATATGTTGTATGTACATACAGGTATTAGTTTTATTTAAAGTGTATATATTTATACTTATAGCTATTATTGTAATTAAGGGATATTAATATATATATAGTTGGCCTATCTAGTAGATGACCCCTACCGTACCTAGCGTAGCCCTAAGGCCAGTGTATTTCTATTGTGTGTTAGTATAGCCCCTGATACAAGTGTTATTGTGATATGTTTTTAGGACTGTTGGTTCACCCAGGGGATACTCTGGAACAGGACATCCATAATTACCAGCTAAGGACCCAAGGCAAGTACATTCTCTGATAATTTCCAATTCTTGATAATTGCTATAAGTTCAATGATCTTGAAATGTTACAACTGAATCTTTGATACTGTGCTACACGGACTAGTATATAGCTTGGATCTGCAGTCATGAGATGTTACCTTGATTATCGTATTGACATTGTACACGACATGTATATTTAGACATCGTACATGATAGACTTGACTTGCTCGTGTATCGTGACGTGTCATGGTTGGATCCACAGTACTAGTTGGGGGCGGGGAAGTAGATAGTAAGAAATGTGATCATAACCTCTTATTGTAGTATAGAAAATTATAAGTGTTAATCATGCTCTTCACCCATGATTAGCCAGGCCCTGTAGCTATCGTACATGTTCCCAAGCCGATCACATTTTGAAACTACTATTTCAAACACCTAGAATAGATTACAGTTCCCTATTTTTAATCATATACTACATCACCCGTATATGATACTGTTTCTTGTTCATTTCATTTTCATACATGCACGGACTGTTTCATAATTGCCTATTGCCTGTCTCTTTATATTACCTGTCTCTCTTAAATTGCCATTTTAATTATTTCACTGTCTTCTCAGTAGCTAGCATGACATGTTTTATTGTATTATAGACATTATCAATTAATGGAACTGTTATTTGAGATTGTGCTTTGCTCCTTCCTGACTGGAAATATTTTTCCAGACTATGCCTTAGAGGACCGCTGTCCGACACTTATGGTGAGTAGCTGCAGACTTGACAGTAGTTGTGATTCCAGGAGGTCTAGCTGGAAATTATTATTTCTTGTTAGTTCTTTTAGTAGACTTTTTGGTACCGGATTTGTCTCCGGTATTTTGATGATTCTTGGATATTGTTGAGTTAGAATATTACTTGTGGACTTGTGTTGGGTTTAATTTAGTTTTATTATTCGAATCCTTATCGTGCTGTAATCCTGTGATTGAGTATATGTTCATCTTATTTGTGTCATCCGTACCTCCTAATGGAGATTGGATGCTTGCGTGACAGTAGTTAGATAGTATCAAGACCTTGACAGCGTTCTACCGCCGATGCTGCGGCGTAGGCTGGACGTACCCACGCACTCGTGCCCCTAAACCGGGTGCGGGTCGTGACACGTTTTTAGTGGTGGCCCATGCAGGTCAGACTTCGCGAATTGTACGATATCGTAGTAGTGTGACATCCTTGTTATACAACTGTGTGCCTGCTATAGAATCTAGGACATAGGATACTAGGACGAGAGCAAATACTCAATCATAATTCCTTGAGAGATTCCTGGGATAACCCCTGAGAATCTTGTTAAAATTTCCAATTTAAATCATTCCCTTGTTCTGTCCATTCTCACTTATTGATATTGAATTTGATTGTTGTTGATTAGTTATTAAATTAGGATTTTGGTTTCACTTGTTGGTTGTTGATTAGGTATTAAATTAGGATTTTGGTTTCAGTATAGGGTTGATTTCATATCAAGATATATTTACAGACTAATTTATGGTATTATTTGATGATGCACCTCAATGAGGACAGTGAAAATGAATTAACAGTAGAGCTATTGGACTACAGAAGGTGGATTTAAAATTTTTGAAGATTGAAAATGAATTTCAAAATTCTTGAATTCTGAGAAGATTGAGATTGTTATAAAAATTTTATTTTAAAGATTTCAATGAATTGCAAAATTTTGAAATTGAGGAGTTGAAATATGGTTACTAAAATTTTATTTTTGAGGAATTCAGATTCAATTTGATGAACCTAAACAAGCTGTAAGGATTTTGAGTGATTAAATTTTTATTTCAGTATTTAGATAATTAACCTTGAGGAAAGTGTATGCATTTTTACTGTAAATTTATTTGAGGAGTTATTTTGAGGAATTATTTCGAGGAAAGGATTTCATAGTGAGAGAGATATTAGTATATAAGTGTATAAGATGCATGTGTAAGGATCTGTTGACTTGAGCATGTTTGAGATTACGCTGCCAACTGGCTTAGGTGGTCATCGAGGATTGTATTGGAGAGAGAGCAGTACTTGGTATAGTGTGTTGTAATCGTTATGCACTTGAGTGATAAGGATAACTAGTATCAGCGATTGCAGTAGGTAAGGAAGCTAGCAGTGAGTGTGTTTGTGATAGAACTGTGGTACCTAAGGGATAGAGGTATCAGACCTTGGATGCATTTTTGACCTGTGCAATCACAACTAGGGTTTATTCCCAATCTTTATCTTGAATGTTGCTTCTTTAGATCTGTACTGTCCTTCCTTGATGATATCGCATTTTACCTTAATTGACTCTTTGGGATCTGTCTTCAGGATGTCGCCGCAGACAAGGTCTATGAGAGCTGGAACATCAGCTTTAGAGGGGTCTGCCACCTCTCTACCTGATGGACAGACAACCGTAGTTCCTCCTACATCTCCGATGCACGTAGGTGATCCTCCTCCTCCACCTGTTAAGAGGATAGCCGCAGCTGTAACGGACAACCTTCCTCCTCCATCAACTCCGATTCCCGGAGGTTTGCCCATTGACGGGACGCAGATGTTTACCTTGATCCAAGGCATGGTAGATGCCCAGAGAGTGACGGTAGACGCTCAGCGAGTTCAAGCTGAGGCTCAGAAGGTGCAAGCAGAAGCGCACCAGGCATAAACCGAGCTGATGAAAGAAAACATGGAGAATGCTCATCAAGTGACTCTCCAAGCTTTGGAGAGAGTAGCACAGTACCAACAGTTTCCTGGCCAGCAACAGCAGAGATCAGGCACTATAGTAGATTTCAAAAGAATGATGCCTCGAGAGTTCAAAGGTAGCTGACGACTGGCTAGAGGATATAGAGAGAAGCCTGCGATTGACCCAGATTCCGGAGAGCTTGCAGATAGAAGCCGCTCGCAGTCAGATGTTCGATATCGCACTCACGTGGTATCGCACGGAGCCGAGAATTACTGCACAAGGACTTACTTGGGAGACCTTCAAGGAACTCTTCAAGGAGAAGTTCTTTCCCGACGTGGCATTGGGAACCTTGGAAAGTCAATTTCATGACTTAGTTCAAGGAAACATGTCGGTCGACGAGTACGCTGCAGAATTCTATAGATTGAGCCGTTTTGCATCGTCTATGATTCGGGACCCAGGAGATCGAGCCCGGAAATTTAGAAAGGGACTGACGAGAGAAATTAGGTCGCGCACTTCTGGTCGTCGTACCGCTACCTATGAGGCTATCTTAATGGATGCTCAGATCGCAGAAGAGGATCTGGATCTCAGGCCTAAGAGGAGTCACAATACTTTTGGAGAAACGAATGATAGCGCAAGACCAGCCAAGCATCCCCGTATTCAGCACCAACAGCAGTACCAAGTACCATTTCATAGTCAGCAACAACCATGGACATTTCAGCATCCACCGCAGTACCTAGCACCAGTTCCTATCCAGCAATATCCATGGACGTATCAGTATCAACAGCAGTACCAGGCACCAATTCATGTTCAGCAGGATCAGCAACAGCCTCCAAGAGAGACACGGCGAACTTGTCACTTCTGTAAGAAGCCAGGTCACCTTTGGGAGAGCTGTAGAACGAGGCTAGGACTTTGTTTGCACTGCGGCGCTGCGGGACATCGAGTAAGGGATTGTCTTCTAGCCTCTTATCTTCCCGGCCAGCGCACAACTTCAGATTATAGAGATCCAGTTAGGCTACCTGTGGAACCGTATATTGTTCAGTACCCGCGAAGGGAACCACCCCAGCAGGACGGGCATTTGCGATGACGGTCGAGGAGACCGATATTGCAGGTAATGTGTTAGCAGTTTCTGTTCTTTCCTTTATTCTGTTCCTACCTATTTGATTGACTGATACCTTAGTACCGTAGCTTGTATGCATGATTTCTTGTTATAATGTAGTTAGTAGTACCCCTGATACATAGACTGCAACACCATAACAAATGAGACCATAACCATGTATGTTCTCCCTAGATTGTATGTGGCATGACTATAGGTAGAATTTTCTTAGACCATGATTATTGGTGTTGACTGTAGTGAAGATTCATGAAGGAGTTATGATTTGACAGGAGAGGCAAGATGATTAAATTCGAGGATGACCATTGATTTAAATTGGGGGTTAAGAAATTAACATTTCGTAATTGGTGGTTTAATTAATTCCAGGAAAGATTATGACATGTTTAAGTTGGTTATTAATTTGAAAATTTTGGGAGATTTATCAATGTATTTATTTAATTGCAAGTTATGAATTTTAGAACTTTATATTTGGATGTCACATTTGGAGAATCCTTAAATATCACATTGTTGAGTATTTTGAGGAGTGGATATTAAATTCCGGGTATTGAATTATTAACTCAAAACTTTCAAGGAAATTTTGACAAAAATGGACTTTGATTTTTTTCGAGGATTTTTCAGGAATGAAATAATTACAGAAATTTTATTTGTGAAAAGACATTGCGGATGATAACCTGATTTCCTGGTTAATGGATTTAAATTTTGAGGGAAATATAATGTGTATGATTAAAAACTAATATGAGGATTTTAAATTTTGAGGACGAAATTCTTTTAAGGTGGGTAGACTTGTCACTACCACATTCTGAAAACAGGGATAATTTTGACTTTTTACAATATTTAGTATTATGGTAGTTATAATTAAGTAATTGCGTGATAATTGTTTGTTTTGAATAATTATGTGTGATGAGTAATTAAATATAGTATTAGATGCAGTGTTAATTTATTTTTTTGCTAGTAGACTTGACCTAGAAGCCAGTAGATGAACACCTGTCGGAATTATGGAATTTTTGTATTTAATTATTTATTTAGAATTTAATTTTTGGAGTTTATAATTTATTTCCATATTTTATTTAATATTTTGCGCATTGCCTTTGCTTCGATATTTGGAGCACTATCCAGACTTTTGTCTTCCAACAAATTTCACCATCTTGCCCTAGACATGCCCGCCTTCCATTCTGCTATTTTTACAACTCATAATTGTGCTCTCTGTACATTATTTCTGGCCGCACAAAAATCGTCGCGGACGTTATTTTAAAATTCTTATTTTTGTATCGTTGTGCGTTCCAATCAAAAATTGGAGGCAATCTTGACCTATTTTTCGTGCGACCCAAATTAGGGTAATATTCTGTTCTGAGTCTTCTTCATTATTGGTATTGATGACTTGACCTGATTTTGGCCCCATGTACTCCTAATTAATTGTTGAACACAACTTGCATTTATTTCTATTTAATTTGAGGATACCATTTTATCTGATTCTGAAATCCCCATTTAATTCCAGTGCCCTGCAAATTCAGCCCATACCCATCTTACAGCGTCCCCTGACCCTACAAAACACCGGACCCCGAATCGCCCGCCCAATTTTCGTCATTTCATGTGTTTGTGCAATTTCCCAAATTTAAGGGGGTTAAATTGCAAATTGGCATTTTGTGCCAACACCCAATTATTTTTAACCAATGAGGAATCCTTAATTATTTTTATTTAAACCCTAACCCTTATTTCCCACATGAGTTAATTTCCCTCATGTTCAATCCTAGCCACCCATTTACTTGGATGCATCACAACCCTTCATTCAACAACCCTCATCCCTATATAATATCACATCAACCCATGTCCCATCAAACCCTAATCCCCAAGCAAGCCCCCACCTCACAAGCCTCCACCTACCCTCTCTCCAACGTAGGAGAACTCTTTCCTTCTTCCTTTCTTCTCTTTTTTTTTCTTCTTCTTCTTCCTTCTCTTCTTCTTTTCTCCTTCTTCTTTGATTCTTATTTATTTTGAAATTTCAAATAGTTAAAAGGGGGGGAAACCTTACTGTGCACCCGGCGGTCCCCTTGATCCCTACTCCGGTCGGCAGTCCTCCGGCGGCCCACATCAGTCCGGCGCTGCACTGATCTCCGGCCCCTCTCCATCTCCTCCTACCACCTATCACTACCACCACCCAGGCCGACTGCTCCCGCTGCTCGACCAAGCTCCCTGCCGAACTGCACATCCCCGCCGGCCACCCGACTCCCTGTGTACCCCGGCCAAGTCCATCTCCGGCGGCATTCTTCACCACCACAACACTCCCTCCGGTCCGGCGGGCGGCCGAAGCCGCTGCTCCTCCCCGGCGGATCTTCGAACCTCCCTCCGCCTCTATTCTCCTCCCTCCGACCTCTGGCAGCAACTCCCCCGGCCGCTGCTACTCCACCTCCGGCAAGCGGCCAACTCCCACCACCACCATCATCTACACTACCACCACCATCCACCACCATCACCATTCAACACCACCACCACCACCAAATAAGACCCCAAGCCGATCCCCGCTCCGGCTGTTCTCCGACCGTATTCCGGCCACCCAACTTTACACAGTAAGTTTTTCTTCTTCACCCTCTTCCTTCTCTTTATATATATATATATATATATATGTATATATACATATGTATATACATGAGTGTATATATAATATGTATATGTATTGTAGGTAATTATTTTATGTGAATATAATGGTATATTAATCAATGTATAAGTATATATAAATATTAGCATGTATTTTATTCATAAATAAAATGCTTAAATATAATGTATGAATATTAGTATAATTAATGTGTATACGTATATGTATATTTAAATTAATGTTTAATAGTAAATGTATTTGTATGTATTTAATTGACATATGATTATATATATACTACGTATATGTTAGTATATTCTGAAATCTATTAGTTATGTATATATATATAGTTAATGTAAGAATTTGTATGTATTAAATTTAATATGTGTAGGTATACGTATAGTATTATTTAACTAATACTATATATGTATATGTAGAGCTTTTATTTAATTAATGTTTAATATGTATATATGTATAGTATATAAATACATTGGTAATGTATGAAGTTATAATGTGAATGTATATTATTTATTTAATTATGTTTAATACATGCATGTATAGTATACATATATTTTGTATAAGTAATTAGTATATTCTTAAATGTATATTTTGTATAAGCATTAGTATATTCTTAATATGTAAATTGGTATATACATATTTAAATGCTATATATATTTTGAATATTGTATTGTATTTTCATATAGACTATGTGTATTAAATATGTAAATGTATAGTATTATTTATTAAGTTTATATACATATACAAGTATCACTTATTTTAAAAGTATATATTGTAGGTATTTAACCAAGGTGTATGCATTAAATTTAACTGGTATAAAGGTATGTATATTCTTATGTGTATAATTATTTTTGACATATATATATGTATATACATATTTTGTATAAACCCTTAGTACATTTTTATAATATATACATGTATATTTTGTAGTTGTATTTAATTGGAGATATGTTGTATGTACATACAGGTATTAGTTTTATTTAAAGTGTATATATTTATACTTATAGCTATTATTGTAATTAAGGGATATTAATATATATATAGTTGGCCTATCTAGTAGATGACCCCTACCGTACCTAGCGTAGCCCTAAGGCCAGTGTATTTCTATTGTGTGTTAGTATAGCCCCTAATACAAGTGTTATTGTGATATGTTTTTATGACTGTTGGTTCACCCAGGGGATACTCTGGAACAGGACATCCATAATTACCAGCTAAGGACCCAAGGCAAGTACATTCTCTGATAATTTCCAATTCTTGATAATTGCTATAAGTTCAATGATCTTGAAATGTTACAACTGAATCTTTGACACTGTGCTACACGGACTAGTATATAGCTTGGATCTGCAGTCATGAGATGTTACCTTGATTATCGTATTGACATTGTACACGACATGTATATTTAGACATCGTACATGATAGACTTGACTTGCTCGTGTATCGTGACGTGTCATGGTTGGATCCACAGTACTAGTTGGGGGCGGGGAAGTAGATAGTAAGAAATGTGATCATAACCTCTTATTGTAGTATAGAAAATTGTAAGTGTTAATCATGCTCTTCACCCATGATTAGCCAGGCCCTGTAGCTATCGTACATGTTCCCAAGCCGATCACATTTTGAAACTACTATTTCAAACACCTAGAATAGATTACAGTTCCCTATTTTTAATCATATACTACATCACCCGTATATGATACTGTTTCTTGTTCTTTTCATTTTCATACATGCACGGACTGTTTCATAATTGCCTATTGCCTATCTCTTTATATTACCTGTCTCTCTTAAATTGCCATTTCAATTATTTCACTGTCTTCTCAGTAGCTAGCATGACATGTTTTATTGTATTATAGACATTATCAATTAATGGAACTGTTATTTGAGATTGTGCTTTGCTCCTTCCTGACTGGAAATATTTTTCCAGACTATGCCTTAGAGGACCGTTGTCCGACACTTATGGTGAGTAGCTGCAGACTTGACAGTAGTTGTGATTCCAGGAGGTCTAGCTGGAAATTATTATTTCTTGTTAGTTCTTTTAGTAGACTTTTTGGTACCGAATTTGTCTCCGGCATTTTGATGATTCTTGGATATTGTTGAGTTAGAATATTACTTGTGGACTTGTGTTGGGTTTAATTTAGTTTTATTATTCGAATCCTTATCGTGCTGTAATCCTGTGATTGAGTATATGTTCATCTTATTTGTGTCATCCGTACCTCCTAATGGAGATTGGATGCTTGCGTGACAGTAGTTAGATAGTATCAAGACCTTGACAGCGTTCTACCGCCGATGCTGCGGCGTAGGCTGGACGTACCCACGCACTCGTGCCCCTAAACCGGGTGCGGGTCGTGACAGTGCACTATTTTAAAATGTGTCCTTTTACACCACAATAATGACATATAGTAAAAGCATTTGTGCTATGTGTAAGGATATGAGTGTGTGTAGTGCGGTACTGTGTCTTCCTTGGAACTTGTAGTAGAAAGCGTGATTGTGTGGGGCTTTAGTCTTGTTTGCTCTTCGTGTATCGTGGATGACTTTGTGTTTAGTCATGTATTTGGTAAAATGTTTAACAATCTGTTTACCCAGTCGATCTTCCTATATTTTGTTAACAACACACAAATCATCATATTTAGAAATAAGATCGTTTATTCTAAGTGAGGCACGGAGTACTTCTTCCTTTCCTGTTCTAAATCCTCCTTAAGTTTAGCATTTTCTTGATTGCTTTCATCAAAGCAGTTGAGTACTTCTGGTAGACTAAGCTTAAGTGTGGAGATATCAATAGAGTTGTCATGAGACGAATTGTCTCCAGCTTCGTTTAGTAAACAAGTAAGCTTTTCATTCTCAAGCCGATAAGAATTAATATCTTTTATAGCTTGCTTATAATTAATCCTAAGATTCTTGTAATCTTCAAATAAATTATTGAAAGCATCAGATAATTTATTATAAGAAAACTCCTTAAATAAAGGATTGTCATTTACCTCGCTTACCATTAAGCATAAATTTGTAGTATGTCGAGGGTTTTCCTCATTTGACTTGCTAGATTCACTATCGCACAAAATACTTCTTTCTGGGCTTACTTCTCTCTTATTTAAGACCATTCGGCATGAGCTTGCAGCATTATGAGGACGTTCTTCTTCTTCGGAGTTCCTTGTTTCCGTTTCCTTGCAGCTTTCATGAGTCACTTCAATACTTTCCAAATCTCTCTTGATATTTTACACGTGGAGATGCGATTGAACTCCTTCTTGTCCAAAGCACAGTAAAGAACATACATTGCCTTTACATAATATCTTGCTACTTTCTTTTCTTCTTCAGTATAATCCCCATCTGCCTTGTCAATCTTTTTGTAACAGTTAATGACATATGACCATAAATCATAATCAAGTGATTTCAGAAAAATAGGGCTGGCCTATTTGCATATTGTCCTTGACCACTATTGGTGAAAGGGGTCGTGTGGTTGACTTATTAGTACTCTAGGAGGTTAATCCAAAATCTAAAGATCTCTTGATCTGATATCGATTGAATACAGTATAATATTCAATTGACGCTTGAACAAGTTAAGTTTTAAAGAAAGAGAACCTGCTCTTATACTAATTGTAGGATCGTAAGACAACTCTAGAGGGGGGTGAATAGAGTATAGCAGGATAATCTATCCAATTAAAATTTGATATAGAGTAAAGACAACTATCAACTGGCAATAGTTATGTATATATGCAAAAAAATATGTAAAGCAATAGAGTTGAAAGAAGCAAACGCAGATACACGATGTATACTGGTTTCCCTCTGAAGGGACTAGTCCAGTCCCGAGAATACTTGCTCAGAGTTTTATCCACTACAATCACCAATAGTGACGCACAAGCTTTGATCCAAATTCTTTCGAACTTCTTACAACATCGAGCTTTGATCTGAAGGATCGAATGACTTCACACATGCTTTTGATACGAAGGGCACGTTAACTTCAAATACTAAAAAGAAAACTTGACAAACCAAGCTTTTACAACTCCGACAGACTTCCAACCAAGATTGTACTTGCACTTAGAAGGCTGGGAGTTGATCTTGGAGATGGAGAAGTTTAAGGCTTTGGATATTTGCTCACTAAAAGATAGAAAGATGAGAGTTATTTAGTAAGACAGTTGGATAATATGGAATAAAGAATTCCATGTCTATTTATAGGCTTTTATAGGACAAAGTTCGGCCAGAATTCGGTACCCAAGCATTTAAAAATTTGATCATTCGAACCACAAAATTAGGGATTATACAGCTAGCAATATTTCTGATTTTGGAAAACCGAGTTCGGTCCGAGATTGGTCTCCAACCGAGTTTGGCATGAGTTCGATTGGCCTCATTACATATGGTGCTAGGTTTGGGTCAAGCTTGATTTGGTATGATTTTGGGATTGTATTTATGGATGGGTTACAAGCTATTTTGGGTGGACATTGAGTATGCTAGTGCGACTCGATGTACATAAGTCCTAGTCTCAATAAACATTAAATTATATTGCTGAAACAATAAAAGACTAGACAATATAATTTAGAATCATAAAATCTACCATGCACCAACAGTAATCAAGAGCCATGCGCCGTAGTGATCAAGACTCATATGCCAAAGTAATCAGAGTCATGCGCAAAACGCTTCATAAGTAGTATTCCCTTGTGCCAATAGTGCCATGAACTACTACTTCTCCATTGTTCCATGTGCCAGCAGTGCCATGAACCACTACTTCTCCAGTGTTTCCAATCGCCAGTAGTGCCATGCACCACTTCTATCCCTCAGTGATCTCAATGCGCCAAGTGCTAGTTTTCCCAAGGTGCAATCAGAGCCATTAAAATTAGGGAATGATATGTGTCACGAGTATTATGGGCATCAACGATCCCAGATCACGACTTACCATGTGGCAGCCTTAACACAACATGTGCCTACAAGAGGACATGCGCCGAGATACAATCCGGGCACATATGCGCCTACATAAAGCCTTCTCAAGGCTATAAATAATGGGCATTTCCTACATGAAAAATGAGGACAAATAATAAAGAGAAAATAATAAGAAGTTTGAAGTGCCACCCAAGACCTCGTCAACCTCCTTGGTCCCGAATCGTCAACGGAGTTAAGAAGCTGTTGTAGTGCTCGATCTCCACCATCATACTTGTCCAGATTCTTATTATACTTAGACTCTATGTATTAGAAATTTTTTTGTATTATTTTTAAATTCCAATCAATACAAAAGTTCTTTCAACTTTTTCGATATTTTTTGTACGATATCGACAAAAATGGCAACTCTGCTAGGGAAGAGCTTCTCCTCCAACGAGAAGTTGGTGACACAATCCAACGTGACCAAGTTGGGTTTGACTCAGAGGATGTTGGTCATTTCCTTTGACCAACAGGTATTCAAAGACATGCTGGATAAGCCGAGCTCTCTAATGAGGCCATACGACCTCGAAATACTTGCAAGATTCGGGCCGCCAAGGCCGCTGTGCCGCACCCGAGATTAGTGGCCGATGAATTATCAACCACCACCGCAGATGCACACACGGTTGACATGTATCCCTCCGATAAGTCGAATTCTTCGACGAGGCCCGCACGACCTAACAAAGCTCTTAGGATTTGGGTTACCAAAGTCGCAGCGCTAAACCCAAAATCCATTCCAGAAGCACCGCTAACCTCTGCCGCAGACACACATGTGGTTGGCGCGCATCCTATTTCCATCTCCAAAGTCGTTCGTGAGAAAGTCGACACCAGATCCCAATAAGTGTGCCCACAGTGGGACCCGCGCAAGAAGAGATGCGCCATCCCCGAATGTAGGCACATACAACCTTCCATAACGATGATGCCTCATATAAGGATCCCTATGGTTCTGACTTAGATTCTATGTACTATGAGCCTAAGAACGCTGGTTCAAGGAAACCCAAAACATCCCGAACCATGCGCAATCGAGGGACTGTGCCACCAGCTCTCCAAAAGCATGAGTCGTTGGTCGTCACGCGCGCTGCTAGTGGAAGACTATATTGGGTTGACCCAAGCACTCATGCGCCAGATGTGGGTAAACCTTAAAGCTTTCTCAAACTCACTTGGATATTGCAGTTGCACCAGAACCAAGTCTAGGTACAAACATCGTGATGATAAACCCATGCGCCCAGCTTGGCTGCGTGTATAAAGTCAACCCGTCTTAAAACAAGCCTTACACCAATGATCCGGCTATACAGTTTCTGCATAAGAACTGGGTCAGGAAGAAAATCTCCCACTCTCACATCCATGTGTAAGGGTTTCCCAAGCACATGAAATAGGGATAAAAGTAAAGCTTCCATCGTCTGATTTATGCAACGTAATCAGGCACAAGCATAAGACAAGATATAAGACTATTGTGCACGATGTGTCCCCTCATAGACAAACTTGTGCCAATATCATCATCAACTGCTGATGCACTACAGCACCAGTTCCTCCAACCAGACATTCGGTGTTCCAACAGCTACAATCCGCAGTGCCAAGCCGACTATGTCCCCGAAGGCAACTGTGCGACGAGGAGGAATTGCCCATTGCATCATGTTTCTCAACATGGAGATCGCCTCCTATGAAGAATATCTCGAAGAGAAGCTCGTCCGACCTGAGGACGTCGGTTTATCTTCCACGGGTTAGCAAATAATACCAATGGTGGGGGTGTTACAAGGCACATGCTCAAAAATAAGAGGTGGGGGTAGTCAAGCCCCCCACCCACCCACCCCCCGAATGAACCCGCAATCGGAGCTGGGGGTAGTAATTCCCCGGTATTCCATGTTAACCCATCCTTCCAAGAGGACAGTGAATCTTCGTACATGCATGATAGCTTAGCTGCGGGTAACCAAACCTTCTAAGATGAGCCTGCCACTGAAAATTGGGGTACCAATTTATCAAATAACAAAAGTGACGTAACACTTTCCACTCTCCTCGAGGACAACGCGACCCAGACATCTGAGGCAGAAAGCGAGGCATCTACCTTCCTATCCACCTCTTTCCATGTAATGCCAGTGTATATTGCAGGAGACAAACATGACGCAGGATCCAATAACCAGCAACGCCTTGTGGCCCTCGAAGACATGATGTAGACGCTGAGTACCTCGATACATACTTTGACTCATACCGTGTTGGAACTCAAAGAAAACTTAGTCCTAACACAGCCACGGACCCCGAGACAAATAAACCTGGGCCAGAGAACCAACAAGGAATCTGACATGCCTTATCCGGCTCCTCATGTCACAAGAAGCCAGACCGTACCTCGATCCTCTGTCGCCCTTCTGCCAAACAATATCCAAAAGATTCTTAAGGACATTCGTGCCCGTATTGATGCTCAGGATAGTAAAGATAGGCTTTAGAGGCTTGGGATCCGGCAGCCCTATCTTCTCGAGTGTGATAACGTAGTATACCCTCCCAAATACAAGCCACTATCTCTGACTCTATTTGACGGAAAGACGTCATCCAGTCAATACATGAGATACTTTTAGTCCACAATGGGCCACCTACCTCGGGATGATGCCTTACTCACCAACTTGTTCGTCAGATCACTATTAGGGGTCACTTTTGAGTGGTTATGTAGCCTCCCAGATAAGTGCATCTAGTCCTTCGAGGATATAAAGTCCCTCTTCTACGCCCAATTGTATGAAGGAGGGATGAATATGACTATGTCCTCTCAGATGGACATTACACAAGGGGACAGAAAACTTGCACAAAATTACATCAAACATTTTTGACAGGCGACATTGAAATTGCCTCCCGGTATCCCCGAATCTTTACTGATGGACATGTGTCAAAATAACCTCCTACCATCAATAAGACTCTTGACGGCATCTGGCCCATTCAGTGGTTGGACGACATTTATCGCAAGTGCCGCTGCTGCATAGAATAGCGCAAAAGACGCACGCTTATTGGGATTCCAAGCCCCCAGCATTGAGAATAAGGGAAAGTCTCCTTTCACCGCCAGCAAAAATCTTGACATTTAAAGAAAGCAATCCTTGACAGTCAATGTATCCAAAAGTCTAACCTAACATGTTACCAAGCCGACAGAGCCACCAAAAGTATATGAGACATATTTCTTTGATGACGACGATGTCATGGAAATCTTTAAAGTATTGATGAAGGGTAACAAGCTATGACTACCTGACGTCAAGCGCCCCAATAAAACAGACAAGGTTGACAACCCCAAGTATTGCCACTACCATCGATATGTCCATCACACCACGCGAGATTGTTACATATTAAAAAGGCACATACAATGGTTAATCGACTCCAAAGCTCTCACTTTGGACTTCAAAGACAAAAGAGTCACTACAAACATGGTTTCCCTCTAGTTCGGCACCTTCCTGACAATAGGGTCCTAAGATGGTGTCATCCCCATACCTCGGACAACCAAGGAGGTCTTTAACATCCCTCTAGCCCAAGTAGACAGGTTGCTTCCCCTCACTACTCCAAGAGACGAAGTCATGTGGGTTCATCCTGCCCTCGTCACAGATGTGACACAGCCGACAATACCTCATATTCCAAGTCCAAGGAAAATAAGACCAAGTCCTATTACACGGTCTCTCCATCGATGATGAAGCTCTGACTTGCGTAACCAGGTCTGGCCTAGCTTATCAACGCGACTACAATGCTCCTAATGATGCTACACCTCCAGATGCCACACCCACGACACTCGTCACATCTGATCTGGGTCTATCCTAGCCTTCCGCAGCGGACAAGCAAAAGCAGAAAGAAACTCGCTATGATAAATATCTACGAAAAGACACAACTCAAGGACTGGAGAAGCCTTACAACTTTAATATTTTGATAAAACTGGTCAACACTCCCGCTAAGTTGTCACTCTTCAAGCTCCTCTGTCTTTCTAAAAGACTTGTGATGCTCTAAGTGAGGCATTATAGAACGCCGACTCTTATTTGGCCCAAGTTAAGCTACCGGACGAGAATCCTGTCTCATGCCCTCATTGTAACAGTGTAATGGAGGCAATCCCGAACATCACATTCTCTCATCAGAACATGTTGTTAAAGAATAATAGGCACTATCGTCCCCAATATTATGCTGGGTACATCGAAGACATTAAGGTGGACCAGATGCATATTGATCCTGGATCATCTCCTAATATTATCCTATGAAGTCTGCTACAGACATTAGGAATTCCAATGCATCGGCTAGCAGCCACCAATACCACTATCAGCAGCTTCAACGCCGGAAGAAGCTACCTGTTTGGTAAATTCGTCAGAAGTGCCAAATTGGCTATCTCCGAACCAAGGTGACTTACTATAACATCGACATGGAAGTGTTCTATAATGTCCTGTTCGGACGTACGTGGATACACGAGTACATGATCGATCCATCCACGCTCCACCAGTGCCTAAAATACGTCAGCGAAGACAGTATAGTCAAAACAGAATTCACAGATGTTGATCCTTTTAAAGGGGTCGAGGCGTACTACTCCGACTCAATATTATACAAAAAAATCCACCAAGACGAAGGAGATAACCACGCCGACGATGAAGCTGATACTGCTACAACTTCTGGCGATCACCTAGGGGTCCATTTTAGAGGACGTCCAGCCATACCAAATACTCCCCTCCCTTTGTGGTCAAGGTTCAAAGAAAGGCACCTGAATCCTCGGTAGTCAGACCCCAGGGACAAAGATACTTGCCAAACAAGGATTCCCTTGCCATGAGAACCTCAACGCAGTTGATAGTGAAACTCCGCAAGAAAACTCTAACATCATCAGTGTTAGTAAAAACCACTGAAGAAGATAAACTAGAATAGTACATCGGGTGCCTACCAACGTACCATCCCTCGATGATGTAATCCCTTTAAAGGAAATATCGTACTTCCTTAATAAAGGCTTCTCGTTGAGTTGCGTTATTGTCGTGCAGTGGGCACCGCATATTCTTTGGAGAATAGTCTTAGTTTACACCTGCATACAAAAGTGGCTATAGCCCATACAGTAATATGAATCCTCCTTAGCCAAGACTTCTGTTTCGTCATTCCAGCAAGGAAGAAAGGGAACAAACCCATCTTTTTTTGGAAGGTTGAAGGTTATCGGGACTTCATGTCAGAAAAGCTAGAATTGAAAAGTGGTAGAATACAACTTCAATGCTACAACATACAGACTAAGTGTATTCTCTATAAGATGGGATACGATCTGAAGAGTGACCAACGGCTGAACAACGGCAAGGGACGATGCTTAACATTATATTACTTCTCCCACATGGGCAACCCTGAGACATACTACCAACGAACTAGTCATGATTTGGGATATGTCATACCTCCTACAACTCTCGAAGACTCAGGGGACAAAGGCACTCTTTACAGTCTTTTGCTTGAGACTCCGATAACAACATCAAAGAGGTGCTTAAACATACGTTTCCATCAACATGGTATCAGTAAATCAAGAAGAGGACGACGAGTACCCTATTGATCTCTTTTAAGTAGAACCGTGGGCTCAAAAGCTGGAATCTCTATGGGAATTACGGTTCGAGCCGCGGGAACCTTCTACTAAGGATGAGGTTATATAAGTTGATTTGGGTGACGACGTTGGTCCTAAACTCATATTTATTAGAAAACATCTCTCGACATATGAGCATAAATCCCTTGTCCTCCTAGTAAGGAAATATATCAACATCTTCGCATAGAACTACGAAGATATGCCGGGTTTGGATCCGCAAATCGCGATGCACAAACTCAATATCCTGGCGAACACCAAGCCTATAAAGCAACAACAACAACGATTCCACCCAAACATTATAGACGCCACTAAAGCTGAGATGAATAAGCTAATAGCAAATGGCTTTATCCGCGAAGAACAACATTTGGATTGGGTAGCAAACATCATCTCGTCATAAAAAATGGTAAAATCTGAGTCTGCATTAACTTTCATGATCTGAACGCGGCATGCCCAAAGTACGAGTTTCCTCTCCCAATCACGGATGTGATGATCGACAACACTTGTGGCTTCAAGCGTACGTCCATCATGGATGGGTTTTCAGGCTACAACCAAATTAAGATATTTCTATACGATGAGAAGCATACATCATTCCGGACGCAAATAGGGGTGTAATGTTATATCGTCGGTCTGAAGAATACAGGTGATACATACCAAAGATCTATGAGCACTATATTTTGTGACCATCTGTACAAGACAGTGGAATATTATATTGATGACACCGCTATCAAGAGCCATTATTATGACGATTATCTCCATGACGTAAAGACGGTATTCAATTTAATGCGAGCCCACCGCTCAAGATGACCCACACCAAATAATTCTTGGGAGTCTCCAGTGGCAAATTTTTGGGCTTTATCATAACTTCAAAGGGTATTCATATTGACCCAGAGAAGACTAAGCCTATCCTAGATATGCATCTTCCAAAGAACCTGCGAAAACTTTGTGGTATGTAGGGAAGACTGGCATACATTAGGAGATTCATAGCCGATAACTTTGGATGATGCTGACCCTTTACTCAACTCATGAAGAAGGGAGTCTTTTTCTCTTAGACAAAAGAATGCCAACAAGCGTTCGACGACATTAAAAAGTATCTTATGAACCCCTAGGTTTGGTGGCCCCAATCGTGGAAAAACTATTCTTACTCTATGTTCGGGCAATGGATCATCCTCTCGACGCTATTCTTGCCCAAAATAGCAATGAATGCTATGAGCAAGCTATGTACTATCTCAGAAGAACAATGATCGGCGCAGAACATAGGTATAATCCGGTCGAGAAAGAATGTCTTACTCTAGTAATCGTTGTCCAAAAGACCCGCCATTACCTGTCGGGGCAAACCATCCATGTGATCTCTCTAGTGAACCCCCTCAGAGTCCTCATGACCAAGCACGGGGCACTTAACTCTCACCTAGCCATATGGGCAATCCTACTGTCACCCTATGACATGGTATTCCTCCCGAAAAAGCTTGTCAAGGGTCAAGCACTGTCTATGTTTTTGGCAGCTCATCTGGTGCCGGATACTTCAAAGCTCTACGACAAAATCCCCGACAAGGTGTTAGAGTCTAACACTATTATGATAGGAGGATCAGTTTGGCGAATATTCTTTGGCGGTGCTTGCAAAATAGGGCCCAAAGGCAATATTGTCACCGAAGTAGGGATAGTGCTTATCTTTCCCGACGACCTAGTCATCCATCATGTATACTCGCTTACGGAGCCATGTTCCAACAATGTGGCACAATACAACACTCGTATCGTTGGGCTCCAGCTGGCTAAATAATTGGAGGTTGACTTTCTATAAGCCAATGGCGACTCCAAATTAATAGTCAGTCAAGTCTGTGGCGAGTGCGAAGTTCGCCACGAAGATCTACTCCCTTATCACAAAGCGGTCTTTGACATAATTTCCACTTTTACAGAGTTCTTCATACAACATGTACCACGACTGCAAAATTTTAAGGCTGATGCACTCGTCGGCCTCGTCGCTTCTGAAGCAACTCCAATCAAAACCTACCTATTGGTCACAGTAGTTGGTCAAGAGCTGCTTACCGGAGGAATAACTCATGAATGAGTCTAAGTCACTCTGTGAACGCAAATACCAATGTCAAATATTGGAGACTCATATTTATGGACTATGTTATTTACGAAATCCATCCAGATGACCCCAAGGAGGCCACTTCCGTTAGAAGATGCTCCCTCAGATTCTACTATGTAACAACCACTAAGATGATGTATTCTCTTGCCTATGACGAGCTCCTGCTACAATTTCTATCAGAAGCAGAAGCAAAGCAAGCTCTCCGTGAAGCTCACGACGTTGTTTGTGGTGCTCACTAACCTGGACCTAAGCTTCAAGATCGCCTATGACGCATAGGATATTATTGGCCAATGATAGTGACGGATGTCACTAATTATGCGAGAAAGTGCATGATGTGACAAATCTATGCCGACTTCATTCACTAACCCTTGAAGTTTTTACACTTGACCATTGCATCTTGGCCGTTCAAAGCCTGGCGTATGGACATCATGGGATCGATCAGTCCAATTCGTCTTAGAAAAACTGGTTCATCCAGTCTATCATAAACTACTTCTCCAAATGGGTGAAAGTCATTCCTCTTAAAGAAGTAAAAACATCCAACATAATCAGTTTCCTTAAACATCACGTTATCTACCACTTTGGCTTGCCTCGAAGGATCATTCATGATAACGACCAACAATTTATAATAATAATAGAATCCAAAATGTAGCTTCAACCACCTATAATCCAGCAGTAATTTGATTAGCCGAAGCATTCAATAAGACCATTATCAAGCTACTAAAAAAAAAATTCGACCAACAAAAGTGACTGGAATGAGAAGCTGGGCTAATGTCAATAGGCCTATCATACAATGGTCCAAACTTCGACTGGCATTACCCCGTTCTCCTTGGTCTATGGAAGCAAAGTTGTACTTCCTTTGGAGACCCAAATTCCTTCTCTTCGGGTAGCCCTAACACATCAGCTAACCACCGAAGACGACTATCGTCGACGCCTACATGAATTGAAGGCACTCAATGAAAAATGCATCTTGGCTCAACATCGTATTGAGCTATATCAAGCACGACTTACCAGCACCTTCAATAAAATGGGGAAGGAATGGACATTCTAGGTTGTGGTCTCGTCCTAACTGTTAAAAGATCGATAATCATGACCCACAAGATGGCAAAAAAATCTAACCCAAGTGGGAGGGTCCCTTTGTAATAAAGACGGTCTACTCCAATGACGCATACAGGCTCGCTAAGCATAATGGTGACTTGCTCATGATGTGAATCAACCATAAATATCTGAAGAAATATTATGCCTAAGTCGGTATTATAAAAAGGGGGGGGAATGATGTGGGTCATTTCTATCCCTAGCAAAGGGACATAAAAGTGTAAATACTCACGCTTGATGTCTGCCCTAGCAAATTATTTGCGTCCGTAGCATGTGAAAAAAATCTGCTATCCGTACTTGGGTGTCCCGAGTACGCCATGGGTAACATATCCATAAAACATCTCTAAAGGCAAATGGTTCACCTCCATATCACCTTTGAACTATAAGTTGTTTTTCCCATAAAAAAAGGCAGTCACGTCCATACTACCCATGATTTATCCTTTTTGTTGTTATCTCCATAAAATTTCTATAAAGTAAGAAGTTCATGGCCACATTAACTCTGAACTATAAGCTTCCTATGTTCCTAGTAAAAGAAAGCAGTCATGTCAATACTACCTCTGACTCGTTTGCTTGACTATCAATTCTACACCAAAGTGTCTTTACCATCATATATGATATCTCCACTGAACTTCCTTAATGGAACTACGATAACATATCACGTTCATATTATCTCTGATAGGGCTTGGCGTTATCTCCATTATGATGTTATGCTACATCCATACTACCTCTGTATAATACTCATAGCCACGATAACCACAGTAGCAAGAAAAGTTCTAAACATAAAAGAAGGTAAATTTTTTATTAATATTCAAGATCATGAGTATATATGGAAGTCCATTACATTTAAGAATTTTTATTAATATTTATGATCATGTGTACATTTAAAAATAAGGAGATCCCTTTGTGTTATTTCTGGTACCAACGCGTGTGAAGCCGGTAGCTCAACGGATTATGAGTCATCACTTCAACAAACCCTTCAGTGCAAGCAACAGTACATGGAAAATAATCCATATTATTGGAAAATAAGGGAGATTGCAATAAAGAAATGAGCCTACCGACCCAACTCTGTCGTGTGAAAGGACGTAACTAGAAGTCCCGGTTGGGATAACTAGCCCCATCTATTCCATACAGAAGAGCCGCCAGGATCCGACCCGAGATCCAACCATCACATCTTAGTCGTATATGGGGAGTAGCTACAGTGAGCAAGGTTGGAAGATCACTGACAATCCTCCGAGTAACGTGCTTGATCATCACGAACAACAGTAACTATGATATCCTTTCTTGCTCCATCAGGACTCAAGGATTCCAAGACAGCCCCTGCAAGACGATTGCCGAAAAGGTCAGAATATGTAAGAGAAGATAAATATCGATGGCACGCATCCGTAAGAGCATGCTCCACTCGTCGACTCATGGAAATATAGCCATTCGTGCCTTCGGGGGAGATGCGCATGAGCATCAAGTCTTGTACATATGCGCTTGACTGAGACTGTGAAGTAGCGAATACACCCATGCAGCGTGGTCGTGCATAGCTTCTCAGTGTATGCCTCAGATGAGTATCCAGAGACAACATCACCCAAGCTACCGAGAGAGAACTCTTGCCGTCAGTGCATCTTAAAATCGAATCCCTTCGCAACGATAATGCGTATCAAGTCGAGAAGAAGTACCTGCACTTGAACGAGCAATTTTTTGCTCATGCAAATAGACAGTGCAGAAGTGTCCAAGTGATTCAAGAATGGAAGGCACAAGTTTTGATCCTTACCCCCACCGACGATAGTTGGATAGTCAGCCATCAAAGGAAGGGGATGAACGAACCGCTCAACCGATCTTTCCGCACTCGACTCACGGAGAGACATTGGACGAAGTAGAAAAGCACTATTCTCTCTCTCCCCTAGCCCTCTATTTAGAGCAAGAGAGGAATTAATGGCTCACGAATTGCTAGGCGCCTAAACCACGGGATGAACCTGATATTTAATGGATGAATCTATGCCTAGGGAATAGCCAGTCAAAACGATGACTCAACGTCTTGTCAACAGCAAGGCTATATCTGATGCGCCAAAAGCCTAGATTCGCCATGAAAGAGTGGTGTCGTACATGTGCCGTAGCAACCCATGCACATGTCTCCCATCCTTCTGTTCAAAGTATTCCAAATTTAAAATTTAAAAAGTTTAAGTTTAGAAACTTTGATGGGGGTCTTATAGAAGCATGGAAAATCTCTACCATGCGCCGTGGGGTTATCGTAACCCGTGTGCCAAATTGACCTAGAGCGATGCGCAAAAAGCTTCATAAGTAGTGTTCCCATGTGCCAGCAGTGCCATGAACCACTACTTCTATAGTGTTCCATATGCCAGTAGTAGAATGCGCCACTACTTCTCCAGTGTTCCCATGCGCTAGCAGTGCCATGCGCCAGTACTATCCCTTAGTGATCTTCATGCGCCAAGCGATAATGTACCCAATGTGCAATCAGAGTCATTAAAATAAGGGCATGATGCGTATGACGAATATTATAGGCATCAGCGACCCCAGATCTCGACTTGCCACTTGGCAGCCTTAACACAGCATGTACCTACAAGAGGACATGCGTCGACATGAAATCCGTGCACATATGCTCCTACATAAAGCGTTCTCGAGGCTATTAATAGTGGGCATTTCCCATATGCAAAAATAAGGACAAATAATGAAAATAAAATGAGAAAAATATAGAAGCGCCGCCCGAAGCCTCGTCAACCTCCTTGGTCCCGGATCAACAACGGAGTAAAGGTGCCGCTGTAGTACTTGATCTCCACCGTCACACTTGTCCAGATTCTTATTGTATGGACTCTACGTATTAGAGATTCTTTTGTACTATTTGTCAATTCCCAATCAATACAAAAGTTTAATTAACTTTTCTCGTATTTTTTTTGCGATGTCAACATATAAGATCCAAATGATTGTTGTGGATGCTTGTCTCCGGTAGTAATATGGCCTGACTTCACTAGCCATCCTTCACATCTAGTAGCTATACATTATATTTAGACTTGGTTTTGTCGATTATCAGAATCAGGTTGACCGTGACCATTTTGCGCCAAAAGATTGGATCTCGGCATCGGGTCATGTGATAGCGGCATAGCACAACATAAAGGCAGATAGCCTGATGTTGAAAGATAGAGAGTGGTAGTACAATGCTACAAAGAGGCTAGGACCTCATGCTATAGTAGTTTTACACCACTAAGAGGTTAAACCTCGGCCTTGGGCCATATCATAGAGTAGGTAAAAGGCATTTTATTGGAATTTTTTTTTTTACTATAATGAACTCACATATGTGTATGAACAGAGATGTAGGCCATCTTTTGAGGGTAATCTTGTAGACACCCAAGATACATACAGAGATATATACTAGGTTACCACATGGCATTTAATGTGTTACTAGTGGTACAATTGATGTTATTGTGTGCGTAAAAAAATAACAGCTATGGTACTGAAATCAAGGCATAGCCCATTTTTAATGATTCATGAAATCAGACCCGGATGAAAGTGATAACCAAAGCCCATATCAAGGCCAAACGACATGAATGAATTCATAAAATGGCGAGGGTACTCTATAAATGGAGATCGTAGTTGCTCAATAATAGACTGGTAACAAAAGAATGTGACAAACGACGTAGGAATTGATGTTAGGTACCACACTTATACGGTTGCACTTGAGTCGTAGAAGATGATGAAGGCAAAGAACCATCTGTGTACTGTTGTTTGACCCATGTGGGAAGTTTTAAGTCGTAAGCGATATCTATCCTAATATATGATGTATAATTACTGTGGGGAACGCTCAGCCCATATATTGAAATAATTGGAAGATTATTAAGGTTTTCTAATTTAAAACTCTAGAAATAAGTCCCATACCTATGCGACAACCCCAAATGTGTATTTCAATATAAGAATTTTCTTTTGTTGACTTTTACACATAGAAAGTGGTAGCACATATGATTGAGATGGTAGGATATTTTCAAGATAGAAAGGATCAAGACCTTCAAAGAAAATTTTTTTTTTCACTCATTTATTTGAAAATTTTCTTATGAGCTATGCCACTGTTTATGACTTGAACGAGAGCATGGACGAATGCAAAGTAGCGCTTTGTTGGAATGACATCAAACTTAGAACACAACTTCACACAATTCATTATCACACAAGTGAGTTTATTATCTCTATGATAGATCTATGTTTTAACAAGTCATAACAACTGGATACTTTCCTCGATTGGAAGAAGATGAATCCTTGGCCAAGATCTAGGTCGAGTTCCTCCATCCAATGAATCTCCTAGCCTCCAGGATTGCTTAAGAAACTCCTTGTAATTTTTCTTAACTTAAAGAGAAGAAGATGAAGAAGTGGAGAGCGATAAAGTAGGAGAAGAGGAGTGGATGGGTGGATGAGATGTGCTTGGCAGACGAGATCTGCTGTCCCACTATTTCTGTCTCATATTATGTTCCCACCCTATTACATGTGGGTTCCAGCCGGTATAAAACAAATATGGAATTCCCATGTAATAGGATCGGAACAGAATATGGAACAAAAATAATGGGACAGCAGATATGCCATCGTCATATAGAAAAAATAGGTGTTTGATAGCCTCCACGTGTCGTCTTAGGCATCATACATCTAGCCAAAGATCCATCTTTCTATCTTACCTTTCATCCAAACATATATGTACATGATTGTTGAGTCAATACATGTCAAGAGTAACTTACTGGACAAATTCCGTCGGAGCAAAAAATTTGCAAACTCCTAAGGAAGGTCAGTCCGGCATGTAGCACTTGTGCTTGTCCAGACTCAATGGCGAGTGGTCCCGGACACTCATGCATGATACCAATGTTGGTGTGTGGATTATTAAGTGATTAGAAAGAAATTTAGCCCTACTTAAACTCCGTTTCTTGAACTTATGGAGAGATACTCGAAAGTCTTCGAATGAGTCCATTTTTGTTAACCTATCAAAACCATGGTATTTGTTCATCCAAAAAAATTATAGTATTTGTTCACCCACACTAAAAACTTGTCACCTGTCATTTTCTTCCAACACAAAACCACTTTGGAAGTGGTTTTGTAAATATTTAAAGTGATTTTGACCTTGAAAATGATAGCTGACAAATATTTAGCAGAAGATAGAACAAATACTATGATTTTGATGGGTGAACAAAAATAAACTCCTCTAGGTATAGTTAATTAGGCTTTACATAATTAAATGAAGCCTAGGGTAGTATTCATAGCATCACTACACCATAATAATATAGATACTATAGTAGAAATAGGGGCCCGGAAAATTGAAGCTTCCAGCTTGCAAATTAAATGACTTACAAATTCACTACTAAAACTTATCACAATCATAGCAACAACAAAAAAATGACTGATAATTTTTATGCTCTGATATCTTATAAGTAGTCAGATTGGATGTGAAATCTACATTTTTCCATGCTCCGAGAGGAAGAATTGTAGCTAACATAGCAACATGGCAAACAGCAGTTTGAAAGCTTGAAACTAGTGCAGGAGCGTCTCAGTAGAACTTATATGAATGAAATATGAATGAAAATGAAAATGACTCGTTATAGATTGATTTATCGATCGATGGCTTTTCCAATAAGAAAAAGGTAATGCACCAACCATATAGAATATGCTAAGACTATTATGTTTATACAAAAAAAACAGGGAATTAATGAAGTACAGTGGCAAAATATCACTTTCAATATATCTTCTCGAGGGAAAAGGAATAAAGGTGCTAAAGTGCTGATGATAGAAACCCTTCCTCGTCGAAACCCCCAAAATAAACAAGATCTAACATGTTGGCAAATGGCAACAAAGAGAAAAATTGAAGGAAAAAAAAAACAAATAAAGGAGGAGGGTTTGTTGTGATGTACTAGAAATGAGAGGGAAGAGATGGGGTTGCAAGTGGCGATTTGGTGGAGCCAAGAGGCCAACTTGGCGGAGCCGCGGCCGCGGGCACCGGCACGAAGAGCCGGAGAGGTGGAGTCTGGAGAGCAAAGGTTGGAACTTGGAATAGGAATTTAGGATTTATTTCATGAGCTAAGGCTTTGTTTGGCTACTAGGCATGGAGGGGCTTGTTTGATTATTAGGTTTTGTTGGACATGGAGAGCAGGCTAAGCAGCATGGAGCTGGAGCTTGGACCAGGGTGGCTGGGAGCCTGGAAGCTGGAGGAGGTTGTCCAAGAACGGAAGGTCGTCCAAGCCCCAAGACTTGTTTGGCTAAACTGTCACGTCCCAGTTCCAAAATACCAATGTACAAGAGCCACTTGGCAATAGCCAGAAGCATAACTCCAATGGACAAACCCAATTTAATGGACCTCTTAGAGTGCACTTAAGCTGTAATACATATAAATAATGATCTACAACACCTGTCACAGTTCATATATCTAATCTCATCTACAATAAGAATCAAGATCAAAAAATGATAGTATAGTTACAATAATAATAAAATGAAATTGTCCATCATAAACGCAGTAAAAATAATGTCACAGGGAACAACCCGTCATCAAATAATTGAAAGAGAAAATAACCAAGTACAAATATCCAGAAGTCACTTAACCAAATTCAAATGTCTAAGAAACACTAAGCATAAATAAATAAAGAAAATAACTATATGCTCAAGAGAAATCATCCGGCACATCCTCATCCTCTGGTGCAAGTACTATTCCAACGTTAGCTCATGTCCCATAAACCTCGGGGTAACTCTCCTCGTCTATACCTGGGAACATAATCCAGATCCAGGTCCTCAGGGAGCATAACAAGGTACAATAAACACTCAAGCCAAAGTAACAGTAAATAATAATTGGTGTTCTCAAGGAAAACTATCATAACCAGTTAAGTGAATGCACATGAGAACACCCTCGTCCGCTAAACCACCAATGATGGTAGGGCTCGTTAGACACGACGGTAACTATGGAATATGGAGGTAGTGTACATGCCCCATTACAGGTACCCGTAGCACTAAGAATGACCGAAGCGCATGCAACGGTAGGCAAGTCATAAGTTGTAGCCCAACGGTACAGATATGTTCTCCCCGATCCTTATATATCTCACGTCTCATGTATATAACACGCAAGACAAAATACTAACTATGTCACCAGTCCACACGAAGGTTACTGTCAAGTCACTATCTCATAATCACAAGTCCTGTCCTAACATAGAAGCCTGAACCTCAAATGTCTCAAGTAAGGCCTCTGTACATGAAAGTCGTGTACAAAGTCCTAGGGTATGTAGTGCAAGGGTTGCACTTATAAGGTAATATGATGAAAATACAATCTAACGATATCCGATTCCGCGAACAAAAGTCGACAACCGAATACAACTCGGACGATTAGTATCGTAACGGTCCTAGGTCACAATAAATATATACAATGTACTAAAATTAAATAAGAAGGTAGTAATAGCAAGGAGCACAAAATACTGGAATAAAGGTAATGTACACTTGCCTGGTGCTTAGTGCTGCGATTTTGTCTGACTGGTGACCTCAACTGGTAATGTAGAGGATCCAAGTTGTCCTATTATAACATATTCTAGTTAATATTCAAAATCTAGTCTAATTAATATGGATGAATATGATCGTTGCACTACGCCGACTAGTATTACGATGTTCGTGCCAGCAATAAAGCAGTCTTATGGCATAGAATAGCATGCCAATAAACAAGTACCATGCTACTGTCTCTTACGTTGTGAGGGTCTTGTACATCATGACATCATAAGTACGTTTAGGAAATTATATGAGTTCCGATATGAGTATTCCTATACATACGTAGATATGCTACGATGCTCCAAGACTTGCAACAATGCTAACATTTACTTTTAGCATGCATATAGTTAATCAACCATGCACGTCGACACCAATTAATATTGAATTAAGGATAATTTAAATTCTGAAATTATTATTTATTTAGCGAAAAATATCGAGACAGTCGTCGTTGCATGCACAAAGTTGTGTTGCGCGTCGACTAGGTATTCTAGCTACTTTGGCAACTAGTTTGTGCATGCAATATTGCCAACTTGCATGAAAATTTATTTAATATATAAAATAATAAAATTAATATTCTGGAAAATATTATTTAGTTTTTGAAAAATTTATATTTTAATATTAAATTACCAAATCTATCAAAACTAGGATATTATGGTTTATACATTGTCATGTATTGGTTTTCGTGTCATCAATGAGTAGTTTTCATGTAAAATTAGGGTTTCTCCTATATAGGGGTTTTCTTATTTATCATCTAACATAATTATGTGTTCATACAAAGGTTTTTACATGGAAAAAAAAATATTAAGAAAGATGTTACAAAACTTACGTGTTCGTGATTATGATAGAGGCTCTTCTTACGACACGGACCTTTTAGATAGCCAAACAGACTCCAAACTCCACGAAAGTTGAGGGAGCTCTTGGGGGCTTCAAGTATGATATTAATCTAGGGTTTTATGGGACTTTTGCTATGGTTTACATAGTCAGATAGCTTCTGCAACCAGCAATAATTTTTGGTCCTTGGGTGGGTGGCCGAACCTTCTAGTGGTGGTCAAACACCATGGGGACTGGTGTGGGGCCTTGGAGATGGTGGAGAACTGAAATAAAGAGGGAGTAGGAGGCTATAGGGGTTGTGAGGTTGGGAGAGGGGGTCGAATAGGTGGAGGCAAAGAAGAGGGAAGTTAGGGTTAATGTTTGTGAAAGGGATTGATATATATATATATATATATATATATATATATATATATATATATATATATATATAGTTGGTTGTTCGGCCCATTTTGGTTGAGTTTGTAATAGAATTTAAACCTTGGTTCAGACCTATGAGATTTGGTTTAGCCATTAGTAGGGCTTTGGGCTAGTTGTTTGTGTATTGGTTGAGTTTGAATGCAAGTGCACAAGAAGGTTCTCTTTCGGTGTCTCAAATAAGACAATTATTTCGTTATTGGGTTGTTGTGCATGTACGAGGGTTTAAGTGTAAAGAATATATATATCAGTGAGGGATGAGGCTGGCGTTGTGTACATGTCTCTTGGGAATTTGTTGGAGAGTCCAAGTAGGGTGTTTGGGATCGGTTGGGTTTATCTAGCCAGTTAAAGGTAATTTTACAAAGTCATTGGTTCATGATGTTTGTCAATATTTATGGATCACTGGGGAGAACAAAATAATGAAACACCCATGTCCCAAGTGTATTAGGTACAGTCAAGGTCAAAATTATGAATTTGGTTGGAAGAAAAAATGTCTTGCATTGCTCAAAATATCTAAGCCATGGCAAAGTATCATATATATATATATATATATATGAAAGAATTTTATAAATTAATACATTAAAATTTTTAATTAAATAAAATAAATAAAAAATATCAAATTATCCCTATTCAAAAATGAGGGGACTTACAATCTACCTACCGTAAGAAAATTGTGTCATCGCAAATAAGAATAAAGATATAATAGGAATCTATAAGGACATGGTAACTAAAAGTAGTTCTAAGGTCATACCTGTATCCTGGAATAAATGAGGATAACATTGTCGGATGATATCCTATCGCTCCCAAGTAGATTCACCTAGAGAGTGATGCTTCCAAGCTACCCGAACTAGTCTAATTGTCTAACCTAAAAACATCTTCTAACCTAGTATCCACTATCCCAACTGGCTGCTCCTCATAAGTCAAACTCGGACCTACCGCAATCTCAGAATGATTAACTACGTGACTTGGATCAGTCACATACCTCGTCAGCTGTTAAACATAGAATACATCATGCACTCTCTCTAGAGATGGGGGTAATGCAAGATGATACTCCACATCACCAAAATGCTCCAAAATATCAAAATGTCCAATCTACCTTGGGGTCAACTTACCTCTGCTCCTAAATTGAATAGTGCCACGAGAAGGTGAGAACCTCATAAACCCATGTTCGCCTTCCTTGAAATCCAAAGGTCGGTGATGCGTATCAACCTAATGCTTCTATCTATCCTGAGCTGTACGAAGATGGCTCTGAATTTTCTTCACCTTCTCAACTGTCTATATCACCAACTCTGGAACGGGTATGTGACGCTTGCCCACGTCACTCCAACATATAGAAGACCTATAATTCCTACCATACAGTGCCTCAAAAGGTACCATCTGGATGCTCGCCTGGTAGCCGTTATTGTAGGAGAACGCTACCGGATGCAAGTGGTATTTCCAAGACCCTTCGAAGTCTAACATACAAGATCTTAATATATCCTCTAGAATCTGGATCGTGCTCTATGACTGGCCATCTATATTTCGATGGTAAGAAATGCTGAATTTGAGTCGGGTACCTAGACTCTCCTACATATTCCGCCAAAAGTGGGATATGAATCTAGATTCTCGATCCGACACAATACTAACCGGTACTCCATGTATCCTCAAAATCTGTCATATATATATGTCAGCTAGAATCTTGGTGGATTGTCCAACTATGAACGACAAGAAATATGCCGACTTTGTGAATCGATCTGCAATGACCAAAACTGCGTCCTTCCTGTTGGGGCTCCTTGAAAATCCTGTAACAAAATCCATGGTAATATGTTCCCACTTCCACTCTGGGATGGAAAGTGGATATAAAATACATGCGGTTCTCTGATGCTCGGCCTTAACCTGTTGACAGCCCAAATATTTTGCCACAAATCGTACAATCTATCTCTTCATCCCATGCCACCAATAGTACTGCCTCAAATCTCGGTACATCATTGTACCTCCCAGATGAATAGAATAAAAAGAGCTATGTGCCTCCATCATCAACTCTTTCCTTAACTCTCCATTCATAACATATAGGCATTTTCCGTACCTTAACATCCCGTCCTCATGGATCTGAAGTCTTGTCTGCATACAGGCTTATGTCCTCTCTCTAAGTCTCTAGAATCGAGCATTTGTCGACAATGCCGCCTTGATCCTCTAAACTTGCGAAGAGTGAACCTCAAGATTAGATAACAGTCCACTTCTTCCTGGTAGAATAACCTCTATCCTAAGTTCCTGAAGGTCCTCTAATAGCTGGAGCTGTATCGTCGAGAAATAAGATGTGGGCTTCCTACTGAGTGCATCTGCTACGATGTTCATCTTGCCCGGATGGTAATGCAAATCTATATCATAATCAACCATCAACTCTAACCAATGTCTCTAGCTCAAGTTGAGCTCCTTCCGAGTATAGACATACTTTAGACTATTGTGATAAGTAAAAAATTTTACTCGCTCTCCGTAAAGATTGTTCCTCCATACCTTCAATGCAAATATTATTGTAGCTAGCTCAAGATCGTGCTCCGGGTAGTTCTTGTCATAAAATTTTAACTGCCTCGATGCATAAGCGATAAATTTGCCATGTTCCATCAAAAATTATCCCAATCTACTACCTGACGCATCACTTTACACTATAAATCCTCCCAATCCTGAAGGAAGAGTAAAAACTGGTATTGTCGTCAACTATTATTTTAACTCTTCAAAGGTGTTCTAACACTCCTTTGTCCATTTAAACCCCTGGTCCTTATGCGTCAACCGTATCATAGGCTCTGTAATCCTTAAGAAGTTTTGCATGAACCTTCGATAATATCTAAAAAGTACGAGAAAAATTCTAACCTCTGCTACTGATGTAGGTATAGGCCATGTCTCAATTGCAGCAAACTTCTCTGGCTCAACTGAAAGTCCTTCACCAGAAATTATGTGTCCAAGAAAAGGTGACCATGTGTTTCTGAAGGTCGGTAGAAGATTTATGCCGACATTCACCGATGACCTATTGAGTTCTTCGAAAGTGACCATGTGTTTATGTAGGTCTCACCCATGCGAGGAGTTACAAGATTCGGAGTAGAGAGAAAAATAAGTTTGAGATTCGTCAACTCATTCGAAGATCTCAAGCGAGTCGCTCCAGTTGCCTATCAAATTGTATTCCTACCAGCCTAGTCAGACGTGCATGATATCTTTCATGTATCAAAGCTTAGGAAGTACGTGCATGACCCGAGCTATATGGTAGATTTTGGCTAACTGGATCTGTAGGCAAACTTGTCGTATATCGAAGAGCCCGTGTAGATCTTGGATTAAAAAAAAGCAGCTCCGGAATCGTACACTCCCATTTGTGTGCATACTCTAGCAAAATCACGCGGTCGAGGAGTCATCCTGGGTACTCGAATCAGATATGAAGAAAAAGTTTCCCTAATTATTTCTTATGGGTAGGTTCCATTCCTAAGTTTCGAGGATGAAAGTTTTTGTTAGCTGGTTAAGATATAGTTCCCCGTTCCCCCTTTTCGGGGAGCACGGCTAAGAAAAATTTGGTATCATTCAATCAGGACAGATTGAATCAAGATTCTTTCCTCGTTATGGATTGGTTTCTTCGAAATCAGGTCCCATATTCAGTAGATTGGTGGCATAGTCACGAGGGGCCTTTCCATTGTGTTGGTTTCTTTGCTCGTTTTTGATGCCACTTGGTTGCTTTCGCGTTGGTTTTATGACTTGCATTTTCTTGAATAGTTTCGATGGATTTAATGGTCATCGTTCTTTGAACTTCATATTTCATATCAAACTCTGGGAATCCAAGGCAAGAATATATTCATCATTGTAGATGCGTGTAGGTGATTGAGTAGGCGATGTGCAAGCGGAGTACTAAAGATCTCCCCTTTTCCTTTCTAGATTCACCAACTTGTTAGTGTCCTTACCTTCGATTATCTGGCCTTTCTTCTAAGCCTTCACTCTTAATAATTTAACTCATTTATGCATTTTTCTCAACAATATCATAATAATAATAAAATGAGTCAAGATTAAAAGAAGTAGACTTGAAACACATAATGTTTGTTACACATATAAACACACTGAATGATCATATTGTTGTGTGCTTGTCCACTATACATGTATCTAATTTATGTTTCAGTTGTTGCTAGAACTTACTCATTTATAACTATGCAAACAAATAGAACACACCTTATTATGCAATCACTTGAACATGTAAACTATGCAATCATATTGTGCTAAAGTATTTATGTTCATCCTGATTGTTTTGAAATGCTTTTCATGTTAATTTAGTATTGAGACGTAGTAAGGACGTGGAAAATACCTTCGTCAGCTTTGGCATCAAACTTGCCTAAGTTTTCATTGGTATTTAGGATAAAGCAGCGACAACCGAACACTTAAAAATAAGAAATAGTAGGAGACCTATCAAACCAAAGCTCATAGGGAGTCTTCTTCGATATAGGTCGAATCAGAATACTATTCAAAACCTGGCATGCTGTATTTACAACTTCTGCCCAAAAAAATTTTGAAAGAGAAAACAGATTTAACATGACTCTAGCCATATCACCAAGAGTCATATTCTTCCGCTCCACAATACCATTTTTTGGAGAGTTCTAGGGCACAAAAACTCATGATCAAAACTATTCAAATCATAAAACTTTTTGAAATCAGTATTTTCGAATTCGCCGTCATGGTCACTTCGGATTCGAGTAATCATGAAGGCTTTTTCGTTTTGTTCATTTTTAGCAAAAATTTTGAAAACAGAAAGAGTATCACTTTTATTTGAAAGAAAGAAAACCGAAGTGTAACGATAAAAATTATCAACAATAACAAAGGCATAGAGTATTTCACCAAGACTGGCTACTATACTCAGACCAAATAAATCCATATGAAGATGTTGCAATGGTATGGATGTACTTACAGTGTTGATGGATTTAAACCAAGATTTTGTTGCTTTATTTTTCTCACATTCGACACATACCTTATCCTTCTTGAAATTGATTTCTGGTAGCCCTCTTACCAGTTTCTTGGTTGAAAGTCTTGATATGGTATCCATGTTTGCATGTCCTAGATGTATTGCCATAGTAATCTTTCATTCTTGTGAGCGTAGAGGCATATTCCTGTAAGGTTAGTATCTTAAGAGAGATAAAAGATATATATGTTATCTTCCCTTACCCCTTAAAAAATGATGTCTCCTGATGATCTATCATATATAGGGAATTTATTTTTTACAAAGTTAGTACCATATCTGTTGTTAGCAAGATGACTGATGCTGCGTAGATTATTCTTTAACTCTGTTACTAAATAGACATCCTTATACGGGTAAGGGAGGATTACCTATTGTACCATTACCTATTATATACCCTTTCAGATTATTAACGAAGGATACTTATCCTTCCTTTTTCATCGATAGTGTTACAAAAAGATTAGCATCTCCAGTCATGTGTCGCAAGCATCCACTATCGAGAATCCATTTTCTTCTAGAAGATAAGGGAAGGTCCACCTACAACATGAGTAGATGTGACCTTTGGTACCAAAATTCTTGAGGATCCTGAAATGTTAGTCTTTGGCATCCATGCATATATATTTAAATCTACTAGTTTCCTAATTCTACATTGTCGTGATATGTATCCATGTTTACCAAAATAGTGACAGGTAGCATGCAAATTTGTGTTAGGAATAGAATAATAATGGTGCCTTTGTGTGGGTGGCTGACGTGCTTTATGAGAATAGGTGTACAAGAAAGCATGGTTGTGTGCAACATGTATATGTTTGGTCTTTTTGTGTCGTATAATCTTGTATTGTGATACATGTCTAGTATATGTGTTTCTAGTGTAAGACTGAGTTTGAGGTTACCTGATCTCTAACTTTTTAAAGGCATCATACATTTCATTATACTTGGCAGTTAAAGCATTAATTCTGACTGCTGCCATATTGTACTTCTTTTTCTCTTCCATTAACTCTTTATTGAGTTTAGCAATATCTGGTGTCTAATTCTCGATATGTGTTTCAGCATCGTGTAAGATCAATTTTAGTTGAGATAATTCCTGAGTGTCCTCCGTGGGTGGTGTCTCTTTTATATCAATTAGTAAGCAGGACAGTCTATGTATCTCAATCTTATGAGTATGAATCTCAGATTTTGCATGTTTGTATTTACCGAGCACTTTCTTATGATCTTCAAGAAGGTCACTCAAAGCATCCGATAACTCATCAAAAGTAAAATCATCAAGCTAATTTTCTATTACCTTGTCAGAGGTTGCCATTAGGCAGACATTTGCAGCTTCTTGGGGAGTTTTCTCTTGTTCTGATTTACTTGCCTCACTTTCATGCCATATGCTAGTGTTGGTACTTTTTTGTTGCTAACTTCTTCTTCATGACTGTCACTACCACATTCTAGAATAGGAGTATTTTTGTCTTTTCATTTATTATAAGTATTGTGTTAATATATTGCATAATATATATATATATATATATATATATATATATATATATATATATTATATAGTGTTCTTTAGTGTATGGGTTAGTAGACTAGACCTAGAAACCCAATAGTTGAGCCCTTGACCAAAATATAGGACTATGGACTTTAATTAGCATTTTTGGGATTTAATATTAGGGATTATATTTAATTGCTATAATTTTATTTGATTGTTGTACCTTACCGTTGCTTCGATATTTGAGGCGCTACACTAGCCATTGTCTTCCAACAAATTTTATACCCTTGCCCTAGACGTGCCAGTCATCCATTTTGATCCTTGTGTAACTCACAACTATGTCAATTTGTGCTTCATTTTAGTCACACAATATTCGTTGCAGACAATTATATTTAAACCCTCTTTTTTGTATAATTTTCCAATTGTTGGGGACGTTGATGCAAAAATGCAATGAGGTATCCACATCCCATTGGACCCAATACATGGAGAAGCATCCTTTTCTTCTTTGACCGGTCACATATGATTTTTCTTCATATTTTTGGAGTGTGCAACACTCAACATCTTCTCCCTCACCACTTTAGCCGTCCATCCAAAGACAATCAATCCTAACCTTCAAATTCTTCGTGTAGAAAACAAACCCCATCCCAATGAGTACTTGATCAAAACCTAATCCCTAGGTCTACATCAAACCCTATTTTATCCCCATATATAAACACTGTTTCTTATTGTATTTCACCAACACCACCAATAACAAAACCCTAAACCTATCACCATCACCATACGATCCCGTCTGCCTCAATCCCGTCGGATCCCCGACAGCGCCACCACCGCTGAACCCATCCCTACCTCCTCCTTCCCACGGACCCCGGCCATTCCTCGACCGCCTGACACCATCATCATCATAATCACCCCCACAACGCCATTCCCTGACCGATCGACCCGTCTCCTCCCTTCACAACCCCCAACAGCTGAACCACCGTCCACTTTGACACCGTCGGACTGAACCCAACCGCTGAGCACCAGTCCACCCGTTCTCGACCACCCCGTACTGCTCGCCATCACCCGACCCATCACCGCCGAGCACTCCCCCGACTGCACCGCTCACCATCGACTCCCTCCATCAACCCGCAACTACGACCGCCTCGCTTGAAACCTCACCGCCCCTCGACAACACAACACCACTACCTCCCTTCAGTAACATCACCACCATTAACACCGCCACCAGCACGACTCGACCGACGACCTCCTTAGCCTGAGCAACAGCCGCAGCCGGGCAAGACCTCCCTCGACGTCGAATAAACCCTCCCTTGTTCACATGCACACATGTTTGACTTTCCCTCCTTCATGATTGTGTGTATGTGCATGTGTGAATATTAATTAAGATTAGCAATTTCTTTATGACATTTTAGTTGACGTAAGACCTGTGTTGGTGAACCTAGTAATTAGTATGCATGTGCGTGTATGTGTATAATAATTAATTGATATATATATATATATATATATATATATATATATATATATATATATATATATATATATATATATATATATATATATATATATATATTCTATGGAAATTGATTGCTAGTACTAGGTATGACTGTAATATATATATGTTGTGTGGCCATAAGTGTTAGTAGTGGGTATTCCGTATTTGTATATGACTATGTGACCCTGAATATTAGTGAATTGACTGCCTTGTGTACACTAATGTACTGGCTTAGACCGTGTTGATGTTACACGGGATTTAGATCTTTAGATATGTGTTAGTGAGTTGACTCTCTGGTTATGCACATCATTGAGGACATAACACCCGTGCAGTTAGACGCAAATTTGACCCTGCTAGTTGACTAGTATCACCCCTAGCGTAGTCTATGAGTTCAGTGTAATTATATTTGTGTGTGTGCTAGTATAACGACTGATGCTATATTATTATCATATTATGTACATAGGACTGTTGGATTATTCAGACGAGACTTCGGAAATAGAATATTGGTATTGCTAGCGCAGGACCACAAACGAGTACATTCTCTGACATTTTTTATTATGTTGATTATCTCTATAATTCTAGTTATATAGCGTACTTGATTCTGACACTATGGATACACGGGTTAGCATCATCGAGACCTGTCACGAGGAGTCATGATGGGAATATATGGTGCTAGATGGGGACGGAAAAATATTAGTAGATTATGTGATCATACCCCACTATACATGAATCATAGCTCACCCTACACCTCACGTCCGGTGCAGCCTGACCATTACATGCCTCATAGCCTATTATATATGATTAGCCTCACTATTGCTCGTATCATAGCTAGCCGGATGGTTAGCCTGACCTTACATGAATCAAAGGTAATCATATGTAACAAGCCTGATCTGTCCCAAGCCGATCACATGATAGACTGATGTTTCACACACTTAGCTAGACACTCTATTCATGTATTTCCAGTTTATTGTTCTAGCATGCACTTGTATTTCTATTCATTGCTAGTTATACCATTGATGATGATATGTTCTCCAGTATTTCTTTATTTCCAATATTTCATTATTTCCAGTATTCTTATTTCCAGTATTATATCTATTTTTTATTTCTTTACACTATGTTATAGTTTTTGGCAATATATATGGAACTGCTGTTAGTGCTTATACTTCGCTCCAATCCTGATTGGATGTATTTTTTCAGAGGATCTTGAGGACTTCTATCCTACACATTATGGACCAGGTGTAGATGGAGACTACATACCAGAGAGCTTAGAAGAGTCCATTCCCTTAGAGGAGACACTACCAACAGCTATTTAGACAGTTATTTTATGCAACTTTTATTCTTATGTTGAGACTATGTTTAGACTATGTTGAGACTTTGGTTGAGACTATTTATGTTGGACAGCTAGACTTAGTTTTATCTTTTTATTTGAGTTATGGTGCTTGACTTATGTTAGTACTTCTTATCTTTTATTGGGCCATTTATTTCTTATAGTTATTGTGATTGAGTATAAATTATGAACTGTTGAGCAATATTTTATTTATTGTCCTCCTTATGGAGTTGATATCATTGACAGGTTGTGAGTTATGTTTAGTATTATTGAGACCTAGACAGCGTTCTACCGTCGATATTGCGGTGTAGGCTGGACGTACCCATGACTCATGCCCAAATTTTGGGTGCGGTTTGTGACAATGTCCATGCTCATAAGTAGCTTCAAGAAATTTCCAAATCTCATATGAGGTTGTACATAAATAAATAAGATCAAATTCAATGTTGTCTAAAGAAAAGTAAAGAGCATTCATTGCTTTTGCATCAAGACTAGCCATCCACTTGTCTTCTTCTGTGTAATCATAATAATGTTTGTTAACAATATTAGAAGTAAGACGATAGATGATAGTAGGTTTTCTGTAACATTCAATGACTTTAGTCCATACGTCAAAGCTAAGAGATTTTAAATAAAAACTCATCCATGTCTTTCAAAAAGTATAATTGCTTTTATCAAAATATGGAGGTCTATCTTTCGACTGGCCTTCTCTTGTAAACTGGCTATCATAATTGCGGAAGTAAATTGGTCATGTAGTTGCCATATATTAGCTCTGGGGTGTTAATCCTTTATCAAGAGAACCTTGCTCTGATACCAATTGAAGTTACGTGTAGGCAACTCTAGAGGGATGGTGAACAGAGTTATGTGTCAATAATGACCAATTAAAACTGATTAAGACTAAGTCCAGTAATCAACTACTAACAAAAAAATTAACCAGAGAATAATAATACGGAAAGTAAATAGTGTAAGGAAGAGAAAACGCAAACACAACGAATATCCTGGTTTCCCTCGTGGAGGACTAGTCCAGGCCCGAGAACTCTAGCTCGGACACAAGCTTGTGTCTGCAAAGAATGGTTGGGATAAGTTTCTAGCTGAATCGAGGGGGGAAATTACATAGTAACTTGAGGGAGGGGCTAAGGTGGTCGGCCTATATAATAGAGGGGGGAATATTTCTCTCTGCTTTTTTCATTTCAAATCTAGATCTACCATTTCCTTCAACCAAATTCCTTCATTTCCACATCAATTCCTTACCAAATTTATTTTCAATTCCTTCCCAAATTACCATTAAAGACTAGTAGAACAAGGATCTAGAAGGACGAAGCAAGGATCTACAAAGAGGAGCAAGGATCTACAAGTTGAAGGCCAATTTCATCAAATTTGAAGGTTATATTGGTAATTTATCTGCAAATAGGTACAATTTAGTTTTTCTTCTTTAATTATGTTCTAAATCTGAGATTTAACTATGAAAAACCACCCCATATGTATATGCTACCCATAGGAATTGGAATTAGGTTCATAGGAGGCCTATAGAGAAAGTTATGGTACTTTTTGTGTCAATTTTGGAGAAATTTTGAGATTGATACTTGTTGTGTTTGTCAATTAATCATACAAACTAAATTGACAAGTGTTTGTTTGTTTGTGGCTAGTATCGTGTCCAAAAATGGATATGTATAGGTCGAATCCCAACAAATTGGTGATACGTGTTGATTTGGGAGTTTTTTCTTTGACACGGGACTTTGTGCATGTCACATTTTGACACGGACACGTAGATGTGTGTTTGACTCTTCGTATTATTTATAAAGTAATTTAGACTTGTTCGTATCCTTTGGGGTACATTTGGTTGTGTGGTGGACTCGTATCGCAAGCGTATCATAGATCTAGTGTGATATGGGTGCGATGCACTCCACGTGCTTCTTGTGTTGCATTTCTAGATCCAATTTCCATTATTCTTAGCTATATATATATATATATATATGGATGGTTATGTTATAAGTTTATATATATGTATATCTATATGTTGAGGTTAATGTTATACTACATATGTACATATGAATGTGTGTGTGTGTGTGTGTATATATATATATATATATATATATATATATGTATATATGTGTGTGTGTGTGTGTGTGTGTGTGTGTGAACTGTGACTTATACATATACATAAGTAGTTATATATATATATATGATGATATGTTATGTATTGAGATGTATATATATATATATATATATATATAGTAGCATTGAGAGGAGAGTTATATTTATATGTTTAGTTGTGTAGTTATGTGTTTATATATGTGATAAGAGGAGGGGGCCTCGGTCAGTGAGCAACAGCAGAACTGAGCAGCAGCTAGGCAGCGAGCTCGAGCAGCAGCAGCTAGGCAGCGAGCTTTAGTAGCAGAGCCCGAGCAACAGCAGCTCGGTCAGTGAGCAACAGCAGAGCTCGAGCAGCAGCTAGGCAGCGAGCTCGAGTAGTAGAGCTTGGGCAGCAGCAGCTCGGTCTGTGGCACAACAGCAACATTCCAGTATCCGCATGAGCAACCAAGGTTCGAGCATGGATTCAGCAACAGCTATCTAGGTGAGTTAGTTTAGTTAGTTTTAGCTAATAGTTAGTAGTATATAGTTAGTTTGTTAGTTATATATTATATATATCTCTTATGTGTATCTCTAAATTATATATGTAAATGTATGTGTATATGTTTCAGTTGTATTAGTAGTTAGTGATCAGTTAGTAAGAGGTGTTCCTATATACATATGCTAGTCATTAGATTGTGTAGCTACTATGTACTAGAGTGGCATTACCTTGAGATACCAAGGTAAGTGCCAAGGTATTGGGGGATACTTAAGGTATTTGAGTTGGGTATTGAGATGGGTGTATAGTGGTATGATACCAAGTTGGTTCAAAGCTAAGGTATTCACTTAGCATTTGTGATTAGGATTAGTGTATTTAATATTGATTGAATATGCATATATGTTATTTCCATATCTCTTGTTTGTATATCTTGAGATACGGTATCTTAATGTGTTCATTGTATCTTAGATTTATCTAGTGTGACCTAGATTCTTAGTGTATGAACCCAATATCATAAAGATAGACTCATACAACCTAGAAATAGCTAGTTTGATCAAGTTTGCCCGGTTTGACTTAAAGTTGAACTAGTTTAGCTGTTTTGACTTAGAAGTGGCTCTTTGACCTACATGTTGACTAGTTTAACTTATTTTCATTCTAAAACCTTGTATTAATATTATATTCCCTATCTAGATATTCGAGGCACCGTACCAGACATCAGTGATACTATTCATCAGATTTCAGGCGAGTACATTCTTTGATAGTTTCTCATTTATGATTTCCTCTATGTTCATTGTATCTAGTGTAGATATTCTTAATTTTTTGACACGATGGTTACACGGATTAGTATATCCGGATCTCGTCATGAGATATTATTTCTTAGTATATATGGTATATATTGTGCAAGTCTTGTTTCATTGTTCTTCTTGTACATGTACAGACACTGATTTTCGAGGAGACTTGCTACCTTCCTAGAGAATCCCGTGCCATAGCGTACCATTATTGGATCGACTATACCAGTCGGGGTAGGGGAGTATGTAGTATAGATATGTGATCATACCCTCCTTGTATCATGTCTTATTCATTGAATAGTATTAATCATACACTGCACGTATGATTAGCCAGACCATAAATCTTGTGTCAAGTTCCCAAGCCGATCACATGTTAAAGCTGATACTCACTCACGTAGTCATTTAGTGTTCTTGTTCATTGCCATATTGTTCATTCTTGTATTTATTTCCAGTATTTTCTTTATTGTATATCTCTTGTATCTATTGTTGCATCTTGTATCTTCATATCTATTTACTGTTACATAGTTTATATCATTGATTAGAACTGTTGTTAGAGATATACTCTGCTCCTTTTCTGACTGGATACTTTTTTTTCAAATGATACTGAGGAGTGGTACGCTACTCATTACGGACCTCAGGATATTGTGGGCTTAGAGGTAGAGACACTGGCTCAGGAGGATCTCATCCCGACTGAGACAAACGACCCGAGACTTGTAGCATCTTAGATATTCTTTTGTACTGAATTTATCTCCATCTTACTTTTAGTATTTTTCCGACTCATTGATGTTATTATTGACTTGTGAGTTGTATTGTGACTATCATATTCTTTTATCATCGCGCATATTTTCATCTTAGATCTGTGATTGAGTATATTGATATTGTTGGTGCCTCATAATATCATTTGATATATTACCCACACAGCGTTCTATGGTCGATTATATGGCGTAGGCTGGGCGTTGTTCCCGACTTGCATCCGTACACTAGGTGCGTGTCGTGACATCCCCCCTAGTCCAAACTTCTAATTTTAACTTATAAGTCTTTGACAATTATATTTGTTCCAAGAGTAGTTTCCAGTGGAGAATGGACTTGTTATTGGAGTCCACTATTGGTTTATTAGTTAAACATTTGGTATTGGAATAGAATATTCTTGAGCCAAAGGACTTCCCAGTTGCCATTTTAGAACATATTTTCAGTCAGCTAAACTTGATGAACCTATGTCAATTATTATAAAGGATAATTTATAATTCCAGAAGAAAAGAGGATTTGAAAAGCTATTTTCTATGCATTTGAATCACATTTCAACTAAAGTTTATAGTAAGTGCAAAAATTATTTTTATAGATAATTAAGTTGCTCATCTCGAGGCATAAAAACTGTCATTAGATGCTATATTTTCTTTACTGAATTATTCTAAATTACTTTCAAGTCCTTAGTTTCTAAATTATTATATTGCTGGGAATGTCAAAAAAATTATGGGATCAAAAATTTCTATTGAATCCTGCGCTATATGGAGTTTATTAAGGATAATTCTTCTATAAATCCATTTGCTTTCAGAACATGTTAAATATTAAGCAACCTCATCTCAAATTCTCTGCACTCGTACTTTGTGTTCCTTATTATTTTTTGTATTCTCATCTAACATTATAGCTCCTGGTTTAGAGAAGAAGAATACTTTTGTAAGTTCCTTTGATTTAAAAAGTCTAAATATTAAGTGTAATGACCCTCTCCGCTCAGTTCAGCAAGATAATTCAAACAACGTAATGACATTCGGACATCGATTTTCAGCGGTTCGCTTGGCGAGATGACTCATTTGATGTAAAGGAATTTGGGCTTGGCCCTTGAGAAGAAGTTCAGGCTTTGGCTTTTCAATGGCGCACTTGGAGTCTCTCTCGGCCGATACGATTCATCGCTTAGGTGACTGGCTCTGATTAACCTGTCTTAGCTTAGCCTGCACACCGAATAACATGGACAATACATGCTAGTCACTAGACCAATCTATTGATGCATGTTAATAATGTTGAACCAACCTAGCTAAGAGAATAATCCCAACTTATATCACATTGTATAGAACATGGAGATAGTATCTTCTTATGTGTTTCATCATGTGCCATAGAGTTTCTATTGCTGCCGTTCTGAGTTTCTTATGCCATATTTCATATATTTTCGCATGGTTGAAAGGCTTGAAACACTTGATGCATGTCACACAATTTATGAAAACGATTATATAGTCATATACTTGTTCGCTATGAATTATTTTATCATGCTTCAATCATCGCTAGAATACATCCATCTATAACTGTATAATATGATTATTTGAACAGATAAACTATGCTATGGACTTATACATAATTATTGTGTTTCATTCATGTTTTATTGAAATTTTTTATTTAATAACTGAGTTTTTAAATGTCGCGTGGCGACTTGGACAATTTTGCACAAGGTTTAAGGTTCCTGCGAACGGTCAATGGGGCACTGGGACCGATTCGTCCTGAGCGAAACAACTGATAGTCGTGCTAATGGCCTAGTATGGATACAAATGGAGACATATAGCGAGGCTCTCTACCCCGCTGTATGGTATGCCACTTGTTGACACAAACTGGATCACAGTCAACCTAATTTTGATAATTAACACAGTGATATCGGTCATGACTCAATTATGATACATTGATTAATAGACGAGACATCAACAAACTTCGCCGGACTGCTGCTATATCATCATTATTATATTTCAGAGTCTGTAACTTTTTTATTTTATTTTAGTATAGGAAACATGTACGTTGAGTCGCAGTGTGGAATATAAACCCTCAACATATTTCATATAGCTCCACCAAACAAACAACCAAGTCCAAAACCAAACCAAAACCAAAAGCAAAACCAAAACCAAAACAAAACATACTCAAACCCAGTTATAGAGCTTCTGGTCTGAGGCAAACCGAACTCGTGCCGAACTCGGTGCCCTTAAAATTAGCAACCTGATTTTTTTGTTCCACCATGGAACAAGCTATGCAAACATTCAAATTTTTGAACGTTAGGGGACAGAACGCTGGCCGAACTCTACCTACCTAGACTAGTATAAATAGAGCATGGATTCTCTCATTTCAAATCATCCCTCATCTTTGAATCTCTCAATCTTCTAGGCTCTACTCCTCTAAAGCATACTCTTCCAAATCTCCTTAGCCACAACTTTCTAATCCCCTAAGGTGCCTCAGTGCGATTCAGCTAGAAGTTATGCAAGAGTTGTAAAGTGTTCTCACATAGAAAATTCTCAGTTTCTCCTCTGCGAAGTTGAAGTAGTCGAGCGCTTCAGATCAAAAGCTTGTGTCTGTAAAGAATGGTTGGGATAAGTTTCTCTATCTAATTTTATTAGGATAGGCTCTATATTTAATTTTTACATTGTTTGATTAGGCCTGAATTTTATGTTTGAATATGATTGGGATTTGTGTTTTATTAGGATTAGGATTTGTCATGGAAGTCCTATAAATATGCACTTTCTGTATAGACTCGACTGTGCCGTGTATTCAGAAGTCTCTCGCTTGAAGTTTTCAGGAAACTTTCGGGCGGACCCCTCATCTAGCTATCCGCAACAGTTTTAATGGTACATTTTCACTATCACCAAGCAACGGTGGTCTATTTATCGCCATCACCGATCGACTTGGCCATTGACAAATACAAAGGTAAGTCCGTTCCGCTATTATGCTGCGTTATTAGGATTGGATCAGCAACGGAACGACATCCAGGAACAAATTTTTTCCCTCTAAAGACTGTTGAACATAGCTAAAGAGTATCATAAAGTCTCTATTGACGTCCCTATATTAGGGTCTATCGACTTATACAATGACAAGAAGTCCACGACAGCATTTGCAATGAATCAACTGGCACGTGGAAGGAAAATAATATTGAGACAAAGTATCTTCTTATTCTACCACTACGTTTCAGTTTGCATCTACCATCTGTCCAGCTCAAATTTGGTCACTCCATCAATTATTGCCCCAAGGTTTGGCTCCATCATACATAAGAAGACAATCAACAAACCAATTATACAGGCATGCATGCTAGTCATAGTCGGGTGATATAATTAGTTAATTAGCCAGGCCCTAGAGACAACGACTAGCTGCCTAATTTGACTGTTTGATTCCTCAAGATTCAGTTGGCTCAATAGTACCCGTCTATAAACTTGCAAGGAAAAGGTTGCTTCATGCGTGGGAAAACGGAAGGTAGCAGATAACTTTCAGCCTTGCAGGTACATTTGATCAAGAACAGATATTGTGGAGTGAAGGAAAACTACGAAATTAGTAATAGGATATTCTTCACTTAAATGATTGGAACATAATATTTTTATTACCTTTAATATTTTAAACTGTTAGCTATGCTTGAGCAAAAGTTCAACTTCTCTTTTTTTCCTTTAGTCGCACATCGGATGGGCCAACCCCTCCTTTTATGTATATATTAGTTCCTCTTCGTTGCTTTCTTAAAGATGTTGTGTGGGGCCACTCGCGCGTGCCGCCGCCGCCTCCTGGCCTGGCTTGGTTCGGTTCGGTTCGACGCACGTAACGGGTGCCGGTACATGTCCACACCTTCGGTCGCCGAATGCCGATCCAATTTACTCTTCGGGTTCGGGCTGGGATCTAAAATATCTTTTTCCTCCTCTTTAATTTTTGAATTATCTTTGTTCAGATTCATTGAACCCTTGTGACAGCCTCTGTAACAACTCTTTTGACAGTCATTCATCCACGTTTCTTTTCTTTTGTTATTGCTCTTTAATGGCTAGTGTTATGAACCATTTAATCTCTTGTCGGTTGGCCGTGTCCTTGGTCTGCCTTTATATTGCGGTCACCTCCTCCTTCTTCATGCTCTACAAAAAATTCTCATACGTGAATCCTCTCTCCCTCAAACCACATTCTGGTCTCTAAATTCTTACTCTGGGCAGGACTAAGTTCGGTCTCTCTCTCCGAATTGTGTGTAACGAAGAGAACCCGGTCGTCAGGGTATTTTACCACTAGGAGCTTCCGATAAACGTCTGCACATAGACCTCGGATCAACTCTTAGGACAGTGTTTCGTGCACGACTTCTCCGGAAGCCGGTAACAAATTCAATATGTTTCTTTGTTCTCTTATTAAATTCTGAAAAATAATATATATATTTATATTATAAATATTGAAAACAAAAACTATATTTTATTAAGTTGATATCCAACCGTTATTCTTTTCACTTAAATATATACTATGAACTATCACTCTTTTTCTGTTTCTCATGAAGTTCAAGCCAAAAAAAAACCTTATTAAGACAATCCTTTTATAAAAATTAAATAACTCAACTTTCTTTAAAAATCATGAACCCTATCCCAAAAAAAGCCATTGTGAGCCACTAGTAATATAAGTCAAGTTGTCCTTCCTCAACGAACTTGTCGACGATATGCTTCAGCTTTTTTCATTTATTTTTGCACTTAAGTAGAACAACTGAGGTGGCCATTGGACAACGACGACAGGCGAGGTGACGAGAGACAAAGAGACAGGTAGTGCGTCGGGAGGGGACCCAACGGAGGAGCTAGGAAGCAACAACGACCGGAGTGGTGGTGGTTGGGGGTACTATTTTGGAGATAAGGTAAACTTAGGGTTTAAAAAATATTATTTTTCTATGGGGGTAATTATGATCATATCTTATTTGAAAAGAAAAAAAACTTCATATGTACTTATATTTACATTTAGAAATTTTCTATATTTGTAATTTACTTTAGGGTAATAGGACAAGAGTTACCTTGATAGAATTAGAATATAATTGTAAAAGCAATCAATCTACTTCCACATAGTCCTGAGGTTGTGTATGTCACGTCCCGATTCCGCCAGAATCGCAATCGGTCCCCTGGACGTGATGTCGTGCGAGGGTAAGTCGCGTCCGTACAAGACCTAGCATAATGATATATATATATATATATATATATATATAAACACAACAGTAGAGTGCGGAAGCTAAAGAACACACATTGAAAATAAGAAAAGTTCTCTTTATTGATAATATACATCTTTGTTAAAAACTATTGACTCAAAAGTAAAGCGGTATCGCGCGGGCTTACAAGAGGGATGCAAAATAAGATAGTCGTTCCAAATATTACATCCCATACTAAAACTTCAAAAGTAAATAGACACCTTCGGGCAAATCTATCGTCTTACCTCGGAGCTGCATACGATGTGTGCACGAGATCCAGATGATTTGTACAAGCTTCAAAAGACACGAACGGAGTACGCCAAGTTATGGACTAGTTGGGGGAAGAAGCTTCATCTCCTCGCCGCATAGCCTTGGCTCGGGAACCTGCTACAACGAGGGTTAGTACCCTGAAATGTACTAGTGAGGGCGAGCTAACCCAACTAACCAAATCGACACAGTATTCATCTGAATCATATCATTTATTGTTATGGAATTTCTGTCTTGCCTTAGTACAAGTTATAGCATGGAATAGATATGAAATAACTGAAATGAATATGCCATCGTTCGGTGACTTATACCTGCCCGTCTGTATATCTTATACATAAATTACCATGACCTTTCCTGCCACGAAGACATAATTAGCTTTCACAGTTTAAATATTCATATAGGGTCATTGGCTTTATGAGTCATTTTGACCTGTAGACTGAGTAGACGGCGATCATGGTAGCGACTGTAGCTAGCCCCGCTACGAGCCACCCAGTCTTACCCGCGCGAGATGCAAGCGCAACTGCCTTAATGTTCCGCCTAGGACAAAGCAGTTCCGGTACCTCGTTGATCATTCACAAGAACTCCTATACCTTGTGCACAAGATGACCAAGACCATAAGATGTCTCTATACTAAGTTATCATAGCAAGCATTTCAAGACATCTTGATGGAACATAAATACTTAGGCACAGTATGATGGCATAGTCTACCAACTTAAGCGATCATATTGCAATTATGTACTACACATTGAACCAGTTAAAAATGAATAAGTTATAGCTACAACAGAAATGATAAAGTATATATATGTACATCAGATAAGCACGCAATAATAAGATCATACGGTGAAGTGGTGTGACAAGCATAAGTGTTCCAAGTTTACTTTTTTCTATCTTGACTCATTATTATTAATATGGTATCCCTGATCAAAACGCACAAACGAGTCAGATTATTAAGAGTTAAGACTTGGAAGAAGGGAACTATTCAAAAGTAAGGTCACTCACAAGTTGGTGAATCGGAGGAGAGAAATGGAAGATCTTCAAGACTCCGCATGCGCGTCGCTTACATGATCAACTGTACGCACCAAAAGATGATCAATATCGCCTGTCTCGATCTCCAAGGGTTCGATACGAAATGCAAAATTCAAAGAACGAAGACAATAAAATTTATCAAAATTGTTAAAGAAAATGAATGTCACAAAACCAATAAAAAAGTAACCGAACGACATCGAAAACGGGCAAAGAACCTAGCACAACGGAAAGGCCCATCGCGACTCTGTCGTCGAGTCCTTCCTCGACGAACAATTCGTTGAATGTGGGACTTGATTTTGAAGAAACTAATCCATAGCGAAGAAAGGATCTTGATTCAATCTGTCGTAATCGAACAATACCAAGTATTTCTTAACCGTACTTCTTAAACAAGAGGAACGGGGTACTATATCTTAACCAACTAATAAAAAGTTTCATACTCAATAATTAGGAATGGAACCTGCCCCTAAGAAAATAATGAGAGAAGTTTTTCTTTCATGTCTGATTCGAGTTGCCAGGTCTACTCCTCGATCGCGTGTTTCCACCAAAGTATGCGTACGAGAGGGGCACAACAATTTTTAGAGCTTCTTATCCTTATAATCGATGATCTCCACAGGTTCTATTATATAGGACAAGTCTACTTGCAAATCTAACCGACCAAAATCTACCACGTGATTCGGATCATGCACGTACTTCTACAGCTGTGACACATAAAAATATTATGCATGTCTGATAGGCTTAATGTTAGGGTAATTTGATATGCAACTAGGGTGACTCGTTTGAGAATCTCAAACAGACCAACAAATCTAGGACTTAGCTTTCCCTTTACTCTAAATTTCGTAACTCCACGCATTGACATGACCTTGAGAAATACGTGATCACCAGCTCTAAATTTAAGGGATCATCTGAGGATGTCCGCATAACTCTTCTATCTGCTTTGTGCCACCTTTAATCGCTCTCGGATCAGCCGAACCTTCCGAACGATATTCTCTACTAGCTCTGGGCTGAGAATTTGTCGCTCGCTAACTTTATCCCAACAGATAAGCGATACACATTCGTCCAAACAAAGCCTCGTACGGAGCCTTCTTAATGCTATAGTGGTAACTATTATTGTATGCAAATTATGCCAATGGTAGATGGACGTCCCAATTTGACTTTGAGTCGATCAAACAGAGATGTAGCATATCTTAAAAGATCTGGTTCACCCGCTCTATTTGGCCATCGGTCTAAGGATGGTACACTGAACTGAACTTTAACTTGGTCCCCATAGCTGATCAAAGGCTTTTTCAGAAACATAATAAGAACCGTCTATCCCGATCTGAAATAATAGACACTGGCATGCCGTGTAGTCGAACTATCTCATCAAGGTATATATGAGCCAGGCGATCGATGCTCCATGTAACTTTGATGGCAATAAAGTATGCTCACTTGGTTAATTGGTCGATGATGACCCAGACAATATCGTTTCCCTATTGCATATTTGGCAAGCCAACAATAAAGTCTATTATGATATTATCCTATTTCTACTCATGGATAGCAAGGTTCTGTATCTTTTCGCCCGGCCTCTGGTGGTCGGCCTTTACCGTCGGACAAGACAAGTATTGTGATACGAAGAGCGCCACATCTTTCTTTATGATGTGCCACTAGAAGATCGTACGGAGGTCCTGATACATATTCGTACTTCCCGGATATGATACTTAGGCTGAATAGTGATCTTTCGTGAGGATCTCCTTTCTGAGTTATGCATCATTGGGCACGCATAGTCTTCCTCTTACCCACAATATTCCACATCCATCTACTGCAAAGTCGATCGCCTTTTCTGCTTATGCATCATTAACAAGAATAGGTCATTTGTATGAGCGGACTTGACATTTTCTATCAGGCTCGGTTCAAGGAGTAACTGAGTTAGTGATCCCCTAATCGGTCTGCCTCTATATCAAATTCGCAGCTCGATGCCCATACTCTCCAATTTCTTTTGAAGCCTGCTGTTGACGGATAGAGATCCCATAAATACTTGACTCAGCGAGTTTGCTGCAATATTCCCTTTTCCTGGAGTATAATTGATCGACAAGTCATAGTCTTTGATCAGTTCTAGCCAACGTCTTTGTCATAGGTTTAGGTCTAACTGAGTGAAAAGATACTTGAGGCTCTGGTGATCAGTAAAAATTTGACAATATGCACCATAAAGGTAGTATTGCCATAACTTTAGTGCGAACACAATCGCTACAAGTTCTAGATTATGTGTCAGATAGTTGCGCTAATGCGGCTTCAATTGTCTCAAAACAAAAGCTATCAACTTGTTTTCTTGTATGAGCACAGCTTCTAAGCCTCAGCTTGAGACATCGCTAAAGATTTGGTCCCATATTCTCATTCGGCAGTACATGTATTGGAGCAGAGACGAAGAGCTACTTTAATTCCAGAAATGAAGCTTCATAGTCAGCATATCACTCAAATGCGACCCCTTTTTGAGTGAGGCAAGTCAAGGGCAAAACAATTTTAGAAAAGTCCTTCACGAACCATTTATAGTAGCCCGCTTATCTGAAAAAGCTTCAAATTTTACTGACTGATGCATGTTTTTCTTCCACTCGACGTTTGCTTCAAATTTATTTGGATCGACTGAGATGCCTCTAGCAGAAATGATATGCTTGAGGAAAGATACAATACTTAGCCAAAACTCGTATTAGATCAATTTTATGAATAGCTTGTTGTCCCGAAGAGTCTGAAGTATGGTCCGTAAGTGCTCCTCATGTTCCTCCTTGTTCTTTGAATACACCAAGATATCATTAATAAATATTACTATAAATATATCAAGGAATGACCTCGATTCATAAATACTTGAAGGCGGTAGAGATATTGGTCAATCCAAACGACATAACTAAAAAATTCATAATGAGCATAGCGAGTGCGGAAGGCTAACTTTGGCACGTTGTTTGGCTTGATCTTCAATTGGTGGTAGCCCGAACGAAGTCCAATTTTTAGAATATTGATACACCTTGTAGTTGATCGAAGAGGTCATCAATTCTGGGAAGGGGATACTTGTTTCGAAAGGTGAATTTATTCAACTCTTGATAGTGTATGCAGAGCCTCATCGTACCATTATTTTTTCTTCATAAATAGTACTAGTGTGACCCATGGAGATACACGTGGACGAATGTACCCATGATCGAGCAGTTCTCTTAGTTGGACCTTTAGCTCCTTCAGTTCGGCAGGGGCCATTCGATACAGAGCTTTGGAAATCAACCGAGTATCTTAAACTGTATATAAAGTGAACTCTATCTCTCGGGCTGGTGGCATGCCTGGCAACTCCTCCAGAAATACATCAAAAAATTTTGCCACAACAAAAGTAGACTCTACGTTTGTACAATCTCACTGAGTGTGTCAAAAGGACGCCAAGTACCCTTCATAACCGAAATATATCATCTATCGAGCATACATTACAGAAATAACAATGCAGGCGCTCGACGCTTTCGACATCGGACTGCATGCATAAAAAAATTTGTCTCGCCAGTTAGACAAAATACGACTTTATTTTTCGTACAATCAATGGTAGCCGAACAAGCGCCGAGCCAATCCATCCACAGAATAATATCGTAGTCCATGATGTTTAGAACTATCTTTGAAGTAACAATTTCCTTCCTCCGATACAAATGCAGTCGTCGCGACAAATTGAGTTAGTAGGTGTCACAACCCATACCTGGAATTCGGACATAAGTTGTGGGTACGTCCAGCCTATGCTGCAGCATTGATGGTATAACGTTGTCTAGGTCATAATACTACCTATCATATCTCATAATGATATATATAACCGAACAATTATCTCAACTCCATAAAGAGTACAAGATGGATATAAATATGACAATAATAGCAATACTCAATTACATAATTCTATAACAAAGAAAATGACACGATAATGATATAAAGGAAAAGAGAAGTCTAAAAATATATACCTCACACATCCATAAGTCTAGAGTCTAAACATTAATATAAGGAATCCAAATAAAATATATTACTCAAAGTATCTCAAATCTATAATCCAACTATAAATGAATGCTATACTCTAAGTATCTACTAATGGAACCAATACTGTAATAGGATCCTACTGAAGCTCCTGGGTGAAATCCTTGTCTACTTTGGGTCCATAATAAGTATGGCAGAAAGCCTCGAGATCTTCTAAAAATATTATCTAGTCAGGATTTGAGAGAAGCATATAAACTAACAGCAGTTCTATTAATTTAACCAAGACTATAAAACAGTAAGTAATAAAAATACAAGATAGAAGAATACTGGACAATAATAAAACTGGTATACCGATAATCATCTCACATGTAATAATAAACTTTAAATAAGTAAGGAATAATTATATCAGCAAGTGTAAATTGTAAAAGAGATATCAACAACTACTAAGTGCCTTAAAATATTAATTATTATGTGATTGGCTTGAGACATATCAGGCTCTACCATATATGATTGGCTATGCACAAGTACCGTAAGAGATATGGTCAATCAAATATGATTGACTATGCACAAGCACAGGTAAGGGAATCAGGCCAATCATATATGGGAATCTTTGCACAAGTAATAAGGTCAGGCTACACCCTCGTGTAGATGAGGGTGAGCTATGCACAAGTAGGTGGCGTATGATCACATAATCAACTAATACTTTCCTATCTCTGGTTATTACAATGGATCCAATCACGACTCCTCATGACCGCTATCTATGATACTAACCCATGTATCCACTGTGTGTTAGAAATCAAGCATAACACTACATACTAGAATCATAATAATCATCAAAATAAAAAAACTGTCAGAGAATGTACTCATCTGTGGTCCTGGGCAAAGTGTAAGGATCGATGACCAAAATGGAGTCACAAACCTAAATATCAAGTATTACTGTTAAATGGGTGAAATGAAGAATGAGCATGATGAATTGACTAAAATGAGGTTTATATGCCATGTCTAAGTCCACACTAGTTAATGCTAGGTCAATACTAGGTCAATAGCTAGTCACACTAAGTTTCTAGTCATAACAAGGTAAACTAGTCTATATTAGACAATATTAGTTACAATAGCTAATAATACCAAGTATCTTATAACTCTCTAGTTATCTCTAATATTACCTTGGTATAGGAGTTATACTAATACTGTACTATGTAAATTATTTATACTATTAGCTTAACCTACCATCACTTGCCATCTTGAGTTTATTACCTCAATTACCATAGTATAACTTAAACCTTACCTTGATACCCCATGCTTGAAATACCTCTCTAACATACCTGCTCTAAGTATTAACCATATCAAACACTTTAACTTAAACATTACAATAACCTCTATACTAAGATATCTATGATACTTGCATATTCAAGTGTCCACATATCTAAACATTAGATACTAGGAACTACCCCTACTAATACTCTGAGTATCAGTCTTCACAGCCTGTCACCTTCACTTTTTTAAATATGGGTAATTTAGTCAATTTACATATAATTATTTCTAGAGAATAATATTTATTTATATTATTATAATAATTAATATTTGTAGTTGTGCTATTTATTTATTAATTAGTGGACTAGCCTATTAGTTAGACTTGATACTTATGAACCCAATTAGACTGTCATGCAAATAGTGAGCCAACATGGACCAAGCCGAATAGACATATCTTCACTAATTAATTAAGGAGAATTATTCTTATTTGCATTAATTAGAGACTTTCCAAATTATTCCTTCCCTAATCCTATGTATAACTACCAAGTAAGGGTATATTTGACATTTGATGTGACTTAGAGAAGGGAGATAGGGGCCGACCACTATAGAGGGGCTCTCATCTCTCTCTCTCTCTCTCTCCTCTTCATTTGCACTCTCAATTTTTGATCCCCAAATTCATAGATCCCCAATTCTTTTATTCTTCCATCAATCTCTCCCAATTTATTTGTGTTTTCTCTCAATTTTACCAAGCAAGAAGCATTGGAGTTTGAATTTGGAAGAAGCACTTGGAGAAGGAGCTTGTGGCAAGGAGATTGTATCAGGATCGTATCCATTGTATATTTTATTAGACATCCATCTCCCATTAGGTATAGATCTGAATTCCCATTATTCTACCTTCTAAATTATGCATTTGACTCTTAGGAACATCCCAATGGCATAGGACTACAATAGGAAGAAGTTCTAGGCTATTTGGTTGTGTATTTTGTCTTTTACATGGTATTTTTTGTCTATTTTGGAGGAATTATGATATTGACACATCAAGTGTATGTCATGAGACTAATTTAGTTTATTGGATTTAGATCAGAGTTGGAATACTAGATACGTGTCAAAAAATTGATACGAGTAGGCCGTATCATGGTATTTTGCGATACGGTTTGTGTGCTTTTGTGAAATTTCTTTTAAATTTTGTTGTAGCAAGTTATATTGGTCATTATATTGAGTATTTGATACATATGAATGTGTATTATGGAATAATTAAGATTTTAGCACTTTACTTGAGGTGTATTATGAGTATTCTAGAATATGTATTCAATGTGTTTTTGACTCTTAATTGGTATATGTACTAGTATATATATATATATATATATATATATATATATATATATATATATATATATATATATATGGATATGTATATAGATATATATATGTATTGAAGAGTGAATTAGAGTTGTGATGCTTGTGTCTATGTGTGCAGTTAGTGTAAGAAAGTTGTTGTGCAAGTGTAACTGGTTATTGTGTGTGTGTGTGTGTGTTGGTCAGGAGAAGGGTAGCAGTTGTTACTGATATTGAATTTGTTATGATTTGAAGAGAAGGATACTCGGGCATTTGTGCTCAGGCAACAAGTTTTAAACTGCACAAGTGCAGTGACTATGTATAGGCAGTGCTCGAGAGGGAGTGAGTTGTGTGAACTAATGCAAGTATCAGACAATAGCACCGGGGCAGTACAGAGGAGGCTGGACTCGAGTGATTACAGGTGCATGTATGTGTTCTAGGCCACATTGCAGGATTGTGTGGCATTGTTTGATGCAATCTTAGTAGGAGTATCAGGTTGACTTATTGAGTGGGGGTCGGGCAAGTGTGGAGTTGCTACTGCTGTAATTGATAGGGTGGTTACTGATTATTGCTGATGCTAAGTATCAGGTAATACATATGTTAGCATGAGTGAATTGGTGAGTCAGTTGAAGAGGGGATATCAAGTAGAGTTTTTAAGGGTTAGTTAAGCTTAGATGTTAGTTTCAACTCTAGTTAGTATTAGAGTATCAGTCTTGTATCAGACAGTAAGGGTGAATACCGGGGGATGTCTCTATCTGATCAACTACAGTGATGTGTTGCATCAGCTACAACATGATAGTATATAGTAGGGTATGGAAGTGTTCAGTATTAATTGAGATGTAGTTATCAGTTAGTGAATATTTAGATCTCAGTTAGTAAGTATCTTTAACAGTTAAAGTATGTACAAATCAGTATTAATTTACTGTTAGAATGTATGTTAGATTATGTAGTTGTTTGGGTAAATTGGTAGTAGTGGTGTGCAAGTTAAGGAGGGGGAAGACATGGCATGTGCTATGTACATCAGTGCACAACAAGTAAAGCTCGAGCCAGTACAAGTAAGGGGGCCCTATTTGCATAGATAAGTAGGCAGTGGTAGTGGCCATGGGAGGTATCGGGTTTTGAGCATGAGGGGTATTAGTTAGTATGACATATGGTTACGTAGTATATCAGTTAGCCGGGTTAGTTGGTATCAATAGTATATATAAATGTTAGTATCATAGCAATGTTATTAGTTAATCATATAGGGTATCAGTTAGCATTACAGGAGGATTAGTTAGATTAAGTCAAATATCAGTTAAGAATAGTGTTATAGCTAAGGTATTAGCTAGTAGTGGTATAAAAGTGTGGAAAATGACCTTGTATAGCTAATATAACCTAGTGATAGCAAGTTAATGACCAATTTAGACTTATAACCTTAGCTTAGACCTAAAAATTGGTGTATGACCTAGTATTGGACTAGAAAGCATCTTTAATTCATTTAGCCCAAACTGAAAGGGATAAACCCAACTCCTCGACCAGAAAGGAGTTTCAACCTAATTGACTAACTGGGTAAGTAAGTGGGTCATCTTAAATCACGATCCTTCTTTAGTACTAGAGATTGGTCATTCCTTTTTTACTCAATCAAAAATCAAGATCGGATGAAGCCCTGAGCTCTGATCTATTCCCCCTGCCCCGTATAAAATTTTGGCTGGTAAAGATGGGTTTCCCCTTTTTCCGGGTGGGGTGACCGGATCGAATCCTTCCTAATAATAAGAAGTTTAGATTGATTCAAGCCAGCAGTTCTCGTTTATCCTGAGCTAGGATCTCCGGTTTAATAAGAATGTACATAACCCTATTATGGTCTGGTCCGGTAATAATTGAGACTTTCCAATATGATGAGATGGAAGTCCGACAAAGGCCACGAATACTGGTGCAGCTGTTGTTGTCTCTTCTTAGTCATTGAGGGTCCATAGAATTTGGCCTTCGGGGTCAACCCGGTGGCTTCTATGAGGAAGGCGGTACAAGGAAGGCACAACCTTAAAGAATATGAGGGTGTCATCAGCATAGTGCAAATTAGCCAAGGGGGATGCCCCATGACTTGTGGAGAAACTATAATTCTCACTTTTATTACACCATTTGATATGCCATTCATATATAGGTGTTTGTGACACCATCTTGGATACCGTATGATATTATTTGCTTCGGACAGAGGTGATTACATTCTTTGATAATTTTTTATTTGATAGTCTCTATGTTTCATGTATTTAGTATTGAGATACTTGATTCTTGACGCGATGATTTCATAGATTGGTATACATGGATCTTGGTCATAAGATATTATTATTGTGATGACTCACTGATCACCATATCGTGTTTCATGATTACTCAGTGATTATCGTGATATCTTAGTGATTATTTATATCGTGATCATAATGCATGATATTATGGACCGTGCAGTATGATATACGTGTTATAACATGTCGTGATTTGGATCCATGTATTAGTCGGGGGTTGGGAAAATATTAGTGGATATATAATCATACCTTATAGCCCGTGATTTAGTGTAGCCTATGATAGTTAGCAGATCATGTAACTCACGTGTGATTACGGTAGCTCACCTTTTATATATAGCTCGTATTAGGCCCGAGCCGATCATATTATCTTACTAATATTTTAAGGAATATTTATTATATTATTTCTTTTATTCCAGTTCATTACATTGATGGTCCTCATCATATTATTCTCGATTTATTGCCATTATTCACCATGATACTTCTTCTCGTGATATATGCTAGTTTAGTTACTTATATCATTTATTTTTATTACTGTTACAGTTTCATAGCTTCTTTCATTTATTGAAACTATTATTGGGTTATAATTTGCTCCAATCTTGACTGGATATATTTTTTAGATGATTCATTACAGGGCTGGTATCCTACGTACTACGGGCCACAGGATGGAGAGACAGTTGAGCCGGTACCCGTAGAACCACTTCAGATAGTACCACCAGCTGGAGAGACTTAGACTTTTTATTATAAGTTATATTTGATTTTATACTTTACAACATGTATTATTATTTTAAGACTTATGTTGCGATTGGACTTGTATTGAGACTCTTGTATTTCTTTTACTTCTAATTCATATCGTACAATTCTTCCTTTAGTTTGATTTTGTTATTGAGTATTGATTATTTATCACACAATATATTATTCATCAAATTAGAGTTGATATAACATGACAGGTACCTTATATATATTGTGAAAGATGTATAAATAGTTATGTTAACTCAAACAGCGTTCTACCTTCGATGTTGAGGCGTAGGATGGGGGTTATTTACCACTTATGCCCTTATTCCGGGTGTGGGTCGTGATACATTCTACTCCTCCCTTGGCACTAGCTCAGGTACTTACTCGAGCCAATCCTCCTGCACATACCTTAGCTACAGGTTCTGATACTCTTTTTTTACCACTGATATTCCAACTTCTCAACCAAATCCCCAACCTGAGATTGCACTATTCCAGCAAAGTAACCCATTTGCTGAATGAACGAGTACTATTGTCTGTTGTACTACTTGTGCACTAGCTGTGCACTACACTCCACAAGCAGTGCCTATACAGTAGGCTTTCTCTAAGCATTGAGCTACTGTATCAGTCCCTACTGAATATCTGAACCTGAGCTATCTCCATGTTATTTGCTGTTGTCGTTCCTCCTAATGCTGCTACTGATTTTCCCCCAGTTCCATCTTCCTCATCGTCTATTACTCGGATACTTCATCGTATGTAACCATCAGCCACATACACTGAGACACACTTAATTGTGTGGTACTAACCTACTGTGGTAACTATAACACACCTTAAATATCAGTTTTATTTGATGCTCGAGAATTCAGTCCACACATAGCTATGAACACACTCAAAACTGAACACATCTACCCTTACACTCACTCACTGTTGTCAAAAACTTACACTAACTTCCCCTGGAATACTATCAGTATTATCCCGCATAACAAGTTGCACATAGGCAACTTCCACACTCAATTGTAGTAGGGTGACTCATCATGAATGCCATATTACACTGACAACATCAAAACACCCACACTCCTATATACAAATAATACACACAAAAAAATATATAACTAACATGTCGATATCCATACAAAATACCAATCTAACATAATATATATATATATATATATATATATATATATATATATATATATATATATATATATATATATATATATGAGCAACTATTAATACAAGTGTCAAAACCACAAATACTAGATGAGCAAATATTGATACACCCCCAACTCAAGTGTCAAAACCCATGATACCCAAATATAACCAAATATACATATAAATCATAGTTAATAATAGCTATTAGAACTTGCTATGAATGAATTAGGACTCAAATGCACATAATCCCCAAATTAGAGCCACGTATCACACCGTATCATACCGTATCATGATATGGCCTATTCGTATCCAATTGTGAACATGTATCTACCTCCACATGACTAATCTAATACTAATTGGGTCTACCAAATATAATACCCAACACTTGGGGTCCCATTCTTGGATTTACTCTAAAATGGACACCAAATCAATGTAGAATTCATAAATAGGGTCATTAAGAGTTCAAACTACTTTCTATGTGTAGCCCTAATGTATGGGTACATTCTAAATGCTCTAAATAACCAAATAAAACTAATTAGTGAAGGAATTTTAGAATTTACCTATTAGGAGATGGTTTTCCAATAAACAAACCAATAATACACTATGTGGACACAAGCACCAAGTTAAAACTCCTTTTTTTCAAGTTCCTTGCAACCACTAGCTCCTAATCTCCTTACATGGTGAGGATGAGAGAAATTTGAGAGGAAAAATTAGGGTTGATTTGTTGGTGGGATGAACAATTGAGGAAGAATACTAATTGGGAATAAAATTGAATGAGTGAATGGAGGAGAGAGAGAGACCCACCCTCATATTATGGTCGACCCCCTCTTCTCCCTTTCCCAAGTAATGTGAATAATCTAAAATGTCCCTAGTGGGTTGTCATGAAGGAATTAATTAGTTGAAGCCTCTAATCCTAATATGATTTTAATATAATTTCTAATTAAAGAGGAGGGTTAATTTAGATTGAGTCAAATATGACTAGTCCAATAAGTTGGTTAAGTTGTCATGTCTAGTTGGTTAGGTCCACTAGGGTCTTGTCTAACTAAATAATCTAATCCCTAACCAATACTAACACTAATCATTACATATAGCATACAGATCTACATAAATAAATATAACCACATTATTTACAATAATACTCAATGACCAAAATATCCCAATCTAGAAATGTGGTAGTGACAACAGGCAAGTCCATACCCAACGGGGTACTAACACTAAGCCTTAGGCCTAACGGTGTTGAAAAAATTTGTGCTCCCTTAGCGAAGTTTGTGATACAAAATAATATGTGACACTAGAATAAAATAATACTCGTGAAGGAACATTATTGAAAAGCAATATACCTGTCAGTACGGTGTCCGAGATAAACGGCTCGGACTGCGTTAATGCATAAACCCGACCACGTCTTTCGGATGACGCTCTTGTTGTTGCGCAGGCCGATATGCTTGGGGTGCTTGAGATGGATTATGTTGCTGTAAACGGCATGCATTGGGACTTTCAGGACAGTCTTTAACTCGATGGGTTTGTTGACCACATATCACCAATGCCCTGGTCCTTCGACGACATTCATTGTAAGTGTGCCCTAGGTTATTATAGTAGGTACAGTATATCCCTTTACCCTGCCCTAGATTGTAGCCCTGAGAACCATCATTATTAGGACACTTTTGAGCATTGTGTCCTCCCATGTTAAGAGGGCACTTGTGATAAGAATATTGTACAGCATCGACAGTAGTTAAAGGATATTGCGGTTCTAGGATGAGGGCATGGTTGAGAACTTCCCTCATCATATTGTACTACAAAGCGACTACGAGTGTGTGAATAGAATGTTACAAGCAGCCCTTGAGCCACCTGGCTTCACTTGCCACATCTGATAGGTAAGAGCTGGCAAACTTGGTGAGCCAGTTAAATTTTGTGGCATACTGCTTCACTAACATTCTTCCTTCTTGAAGCCGCATGAACTATTTCACATTTTTCTACGAATGGGTGCAGGTATAAACTCCTCCTTGAATGCGCTGCAAAAGGTAGCCTCGCGATCGTCTGGTCTTCACCATCTACGATGATAGATCTTCGATGCACATCCTACCAATCATGTGCGTTCATTCAGAGTTGGAGTTGTAGTTGGGCACAGGCGACTCTCTGGCCTTCTGGGACTTCAAGGAGCTTAAAATAATCTTCAATTTTAGCTAACCAATCTAGAGCCATGATGGGCTCCTCGGTCTCGCAGAAAGATGTATTGCAGACCTTCTTGAAGTCGATAAAGTCGAAGGTATTCACATCCTTCTTCTTTGGGGTTTGAGGCATCTCGACTTCATTTGCTGGTTGTTCCACCTGTGTCGCTGTCATTGCGGAATGGTTGTAGTCAATGGTTTCAATAATTTGTTGTAGGGCATCCACCGACTTTTGTTAGATCATGAATCGGGATTCTAGATTCTTTTAAAATTGGTCCTGTCGAGCCTCATCCCTTTGTTACTGTGCCTCAAACAAGCACATAATTTCCTCAATTGGGTCGATGGGGGGCGTAGGTCGTTGGCTCTCGGAACTTGTCAAAGTGCCCGAGGTACTTGCTTGCACTTACGCTTCTACTTGCGTTGTTTCTTGTATTTTGGACATTCATTCAAAAATAAAGAACTTGTATCAGTCTCATAGAGTATTACGGACTCACTGTATGGAATATATCTTATTTTGGCCAAATAATTTTAAGAGTTCAATTGGGAGGGACAGGGTCATTTTCAAGAAAACTTTTCTGACATAAGACCAAAAGATCTGAAGTCGTGCTCTGATACCAATATGTTACGTCCCGATTATGCAAGAATCACTATTGGTCCCCCGGGCATGATACCGTGCGAGTGTAAGTCACGCTCGCATAAGTCCTAGCATAATGATATATATATATATATATATAGAAACACAATAGCAGAGAGCGAAAGCTAAAGAACACATATTGACACGAAGAAAAGCTCTTTATTTCTAATATACATCTTTGTTACGAACTCTTGACTAAAAAATAAAGGGGTATTGTGCGGGCTTACAAGAAGGACGCAAAATGAGATAGTCGTTCCATACATTGCATCCCATACTAAAAGTTTAAGAGATAATAGACACCTTCAGGTGAAGCTATCACCTTGCCTCAGAGCTGCATAAGATGTTACACGAGCTTCGGATGATTTGTACAAGCTTCAAAAGATATGAACGGAGTGTGCCAAGTAATGGACTAGTTGGGGGAAGAAGCTTCATCTCCTCGCCGCGATACGTTGGCTTGGGGAACCTGCTGACACAAGGGTCAGTACTTTGAAAAGTACTATTGAGGGCAAGCTAACCAAATCGACACAGCATTCATGTGAAGCATATCATTTATTGTTGTCGAATTTCTATCTTGCCTTAGTACAAGTTACAACATGCAATAGAAATTGAATAACTGAAAAGAATATGCCACTGTTCACGGACTTTTACCTGCCAGTCTAAATATCATATACATAACTTACCATGTCCTTCCCTGCCACGAAGACATAGTTTACAAAATTTTAATATAGATATGGGGTTCCTAGCTTTGTGAGCCATTTTAGAATATAGACTGAGTAGACGATTATGGTAGTAGCACCGATAGCTAGCCCCGCTACGGGTCACCCCATCTTATCCATGCGAGATGCAAGCACAGTTACCTTGATATTCTGCCTAGGACAAAGCGGTTCCAGTGTCCCGATGATCGTTCGTAGGAACTCCTATATCTTATGTACAAGTTGTCCAAGACCATAAGACGTATCTATACTATGTTATCATTCCAAGCATTTTAAGACATCATGATGGAACATAAATACTTAGGCATCAGGATGGAACATAAATACTTGGGCACAGTACGATGGCATAGTCTACATGTTCAAGCGATCACATTAAAATTATTTACTATACATTGAACCAGTTATAGATGAATAAGGTATAGATACAACTAAAATAATAAAAAAGATATAAGCGTAGAGGACAAGCATGCAATAATAAGATCATATGGTGAAGTGGTGTGACAAGCATAAGTGTTCCAAGTTTACTTCTTTCTATCTTGACTCGGTTATTATTAATATGGTATCGTTGATCGGAATGCACAAACGAGACAGATTGTTAGGAGTGAAGACTTGGAAAAAGGGAGCTAATCGAAAGTAAGGCCACTCATAAGTTAGTGAATCAGAGAGATAAAGGAGAGACCTTCAAGACTCCGCTTGCGCGTCGTCTACACTATCACCCACACGCACCAATAAATGATTAATATCTCCTACCTCGGTCTCTAAGGGTTCAATATAAAATACGAAATTCAAAAAATGAAGACAATAAAATCTATCAAAATCGTTCAAGAAAATGTAAGTCACAAAACCAACAAGAAAGTAACCAAATGGCATCGAAAATGGGCAAAAAAACCAGCGCAACGAAAAGGCCCCTCGTGACTCTACTGCTGGGTCCTTCCTCAAGGCATAATCCGCTGAATATGGAACTTGATATCTAATAAACCAATCCATAACAAAAAAAGATCATAATTCAATCTGTCCCGATCGAACAATACCAAGTATTTCTTAGCCGTGCTACCCGAATAGGGAGAATGGGGCACTATAGTGTCTCAATCCCTTATGTTCGAAAGATATGGGAGATCAGGTTCTATGGGAATTCTCCTTGGTTTAGTTCAACGACAGAGAGTCATCGTAAAGTGAAGATTTGGGGAATAGAACAAAATTTAGGTTTTTAGAAGATCTCACCTAGCTAGGCAAGGAAAAAAGGGGTCCAATAAATCAACTAGAGGTGCCATTAGTTTGTTTACCAAACCTAGACCCAACGTCACATGTCACGACCCATATCTTGTGTAGGGATGCAAGTAGTGAACAACGTCTAGCCTACGCCACAACATCGATGGTAGAACGCTGTTTGGGTTTGCTATATATCTAGTAATCAATATATAATAATGCCACAAATGTAAAATGAATACTCAATCATAGATCTATAAGAGGGAATAAAGCCCGAATATGATAAATGAACTGAAGAGTCACAATATAACTCATAAGACAAAAATAATATCCAATGAGTCAAAGAAATACTAAAATAATGTTCGAGACAAATCCAGTATAAAAGATCTAACAACTTTGCTACAAGTCCTGGGTCGTCTGTCTTAGTCGGGATGAGACCCTCCTGAGCCAAGGTCTCTGGCTCTAAGCCAACCACGTCAGGAGGTCCATAATGAGTGGGGTACTTGTCATGCCCCAGTCCCAAAATATATGGGACCAGGCCACGTGGCAATAGCCAGCTGTCACATCTCCGAGGATATCTCAATTTAATTGATCCTAACGAAGAGTGCTACGCTGTCCTAAATACTAGCAGGTCCCATATAAATCAACAATAATTAATCTAATCTCATCCACAAAATAAACAGCAAGAATGTACACATAATAAATGCTGGAAGATAAATGCCAGTCTCAAATATCATAGTACAACCAAGAATATCTGGTGGGGACAAACCCACTACTATGACGAAATAAAGTATTGAAATGATAGATAAAAGAGTAATGACTAGGGCATCGGTTGACTAGATAATGATGCACCCAATCCTAAGCAGAAGGTCTACCAAGTAATTACGGAAACTCTGATGGTAACACCTCTAGCTCCTCTACGGTAGCGAACCTCGTCTCCTGTCCTAGGCCGTACACTATGGGGTAATATGCCTCATCTAAATCTGGAAAGGTACCAGGTCCTCAGAGGGACATAACAAGATACATAAAAATATGCCATATATAAATACTGAATAAAATAAATATAATGAAGGGTGTGCTACCAACTAAATGAATGCAATATGATGAAAACATTGGTACGTATGAGTAGGTGTAGGTATAATGTCCATACTGCTCTAAAGAACGGAGAATCTATATAATATATAAAATCCATACCGCTCCGAAGAACGGGGAATCTGCATGTATATAACGTCCATACCGCTCTGAAGAACGAGGAATCTACATAGTATATAACGTCCATACCGCTCCGAAGAACGAGGAATCTGCATAAAGGGGGTCATTGGATCCGTGGATCCTCTGGATACTATGGATTCCAATGTGTGTATCCCATACGCCTACTAGTTGTCCTCCCCGCCCAATATAGATACACAAATCGAATACTCGACGTGCATACCACATATCTATATGCCAGTCTCTATGAATAAAAATAACCCTGAGTTACGTACTAGCCGTGATGCATGTCACACGCACCGATAGCTAGTCGAGTACGCGGACCCGTATCCCAATATGAATATGTCACAGTAAAATGTGTAAGAGTGTCCGGTCTCGAAAGATATCAGAGTATCCTCCAATGTGGTGAGTCTGCTATTATCTAGGTCATGTATAATAATCATCGACGTATCCTTCGACTGCACCCGAGTAAATTTCAGACGCGCACAGTCATATGAAATAAAGCACAAGAATCATACGACATATGCATAATTTAAATTAACAGTAAATATGGCAAGGTATCTTGGCTGAGTCCTTAAGCTGTGAATGCCAGAAGCTAGTTCTTGCAGTATCTCCTAGCTGGTCCAGTGATCCTAAACACACAATATAATACAGCAATGCTGACATCAGACACTAAGCAATATATATACATACGACTACGATGCTACTCCTGGTTACTGTCACAAGTTCACGGCTGATCGAATACAGTGTCACGTGTGAACGTAGCTAGGGTGTACACGTGTTCTGTCCTCGGTTAATATGCACCTTGAGACAATAATTTCTGCGTTATTAGTTACGAAACTATATTACGTCTAGAATAATTACTGGTCCTTATTTCCTGTATTAAGGATACTTAGCGAGGTCTAAGTTTTATTGATGAATTATAAGTTTTTAATAACAAGTCTTGCTATTAGGGCCTTTACTTATTAATTATTAAGTAATCTAATTAAATATACGCATATTTACAATTAGGATTCGATTAACTATCTCATGTCCATGAAATAACACGACACGACGACATGACGATACGCGACTATACGACGATATCATGAAGAAGCAAAGAATTTAGGTGGTTACCACGACGTGGCTGACTGGATAGGGCCTGTGGGTGAGTACTCTGACGAGGGGGCGACTCCTTTCTGTGGCCAGCAAGGTAGCAACTATAGCAGGTGCGGCAGTGACAACAGTGGCAGCAGCGACAGTTTAACGTGCGGCCGTGACAGTTGTGTGTGGGGGGTTGTGGATGGTCGACGGGGTGGTGGGGCAGGGCAGCAGCGGCAGTTTAACGTACGGCTGGTAGTTGAGGTAGTGATGATGGGGTATCGGGTTGGTTATGGTGGTGAAGGAAGATGGTTGATGATGGAAAGGGTGGTGATAATGGGGAAGGTGGAGACGGTGGTGTAAGGGGTGGTCTGGCATCGAGGGAGGGAAGGTGCAGGCGGTCTCGGCTGCGGTGGTGGCGGTATAGGTTGCGGTGGTGGCGGCCTGACGTTGGTGGTGGAGTTAGAAGGTAGGGAGAGGGAAGATGGTTGCTCGGTTGGATGAAGGGGGGTGGCTCGGCTAGGGTTTGGAGGTGGTGATAGTTTTTGTGTTTTAGGGTTTTCATGTAAAAAGAATTTTATATATATATATATATATATATATATATATATATGTATGTATATGGATGATGGCATTTATAGGATAACTTCGAGACTTGGGCCGGCCAGGGCTCAATGGGGTAGGGCTGGTCCACATGAGAGGGTGCACGTGGTCTTGGTTAAGTCCTGTTTAGGGTGAAATTGGCCTTAAATTTAATTAGATTAATAAATGTAAGGCGTTCTTTTAATAAATATTGTGTAGCTAAGATGAGACGCAATAACGAGTATCTAAAGTTACACAATGGTCAGATGGGTAGTCTGGCATGTCTAGGAGATGTTTGTGACATTTGGTTGAGGGTAATTACTAGTGTGGCATTCCAACCTCGAAGCAACGGTAAGGTGTATTAAGGCATATAATTGCCGCTCGTTAACTCTAATGGTACCAAAATTAATCGTAGTCTTCTTAATTTAAATAAATACAAATCCTAAATTGGTCGAGGAGGTTTATAATCTACCCTCCTTAGAGCATTTCATCCTCGAAATTAAAATATACATATGGGTAAGAACTGCTGACTGAAATAATAATACCACAATATACCTAGGCCTTCGAAGAGATGGGGATAACGCTGTCGAATATCCTCCTCGCATTCCTAGGTCGATTCGCCTGGTACATGATATCTCCATGTGACATGGACTAGGGTGATAGTCTTTCCTCATAATACTTTCTCACTTCTGTCTAGAATCTCCACAGGTCCTCTTCGTATGATAAGCTCGGGCCGACTGTGATTTCTGAATGATCGAGCATATAACTCAGATCTGGTACGTACCTTCTCAGTTGAGATACATGGAAGACGTCATGGACTCCTTCCAAAGTCTGTAGCAAGGCTAATCTATAAGCAACCTCTCCGACGCATTCTAACACATCGAATAGTCCAATGTACCTCAGACTCAGCTTTCCTCGGCCCCCAAATCTGATAGTCCCTCGAGTAGGCAAGATCTTTAGAAATACTTAATCTCCAACTCAGAACTCTAAGGGTCGTCGATGCGCATTTGCCCAATGCTTCTGTCTGTCTTATGCTGCTCGTAGGTTTCCTTGGATCTTTTTCACCTTTTCTACTGTACGAACAACCAACTCTAGCCCAATAATCTGTCGCTCGCCTATATCACTCCAATATACTAGGGAACGACACTTCTTCCATACAACGCTTTATAGGGAGCCATCTGGATGCTCGCTTGATAGCTGTGGTTGTAGGAAAACTCGACCAAGTGCAAATGGTCCTCCTATGATCCTTCGAAATCAAGCTTTCACGCTCTTAACTTTAACATGTCTTCCAATGTCTGAATGGTACGCTCTGACTGGCCATTTGTCTGTGGGTGATACGATATGCTAAATTTTAGGCAAGTACCGAGACTCGCTTGTATACTCTACCAAAAGTAAGATGTAAACCTCGTATCTCTGTCAAACACGATACTAATTGGCACTCCGTGCAGTTGCACAATATCTCTCATGTACATGTCTGCTAAGACCTCTGTAGATTGTCCAACTCTGAAGGGTAAAAAGTGTGCAGACTTGGTGAGTCTATCTACGATTACCCATACTGTATTTTGACCACTAGGAACCCTCGGAAAGCCCGTAACAAAGTCCATAGTGATATGCTCCCATTTCCACTCCGGTATAGGGAGCGGTTGAAGTAATCATGCAGATCTCTGATGCTCAGTCTTGACTTGCTGACACACCAGGCACTTGGCCATAAAGTGTGCTATCTCTCTCTTCATTCTATGCCACCAGTAGTACTGTCTCAAGTCTCTGTACATCTTTATGCCTCCTGGATGAATATAATAGGTGGAACTATGTGCCTTTGTTATCAACTCCTAACAAAGTTCTCCATTTGGAGACGATCTCCACATCTCAAGGTTCCGTCTTCATGTATACGCAGTCCTATCTGTATTCCAATCTCTGTCCTCTGTCTAAGCCTCTGAAATATAGCATCTGTTGGTAAAGCAGCCTTGATCCTCTCCACTAATGTCGATTGCAACTGAAAACTCCAAAATTGTCCGTCTACTCCGGGCATAACGACCTCTATACCCATCTGCTCACTATCTCTCAACAGATGTTGTTGTGTAGTCAAGAAAAATGCCATGGGTCTTCTGCTCAATGCGTCAGCTACTACGTTGGCCTTTTTCGGCTGGTACTGTAGCTCAATCTCGAAGTCTGTCATCACCTCGAGCCAACGTCTCTGCCTCTGATTAAGGTCCTTCTGGGTGTAGACGTACTTTAGGCTTTTGTGATCAGTGAATATCTCTACTATTTCTCCATATAGGTAGTGTCTCCAAAGCTTCAAAGCAAAGATCACTGCGTCAAGCTCCAAGTTATGGGTGGAATAGTTCTTCTCATGGGTCCTTAACTGTCAAGAGGCATAGGCCATAACCTTTCCATGCTGCATCAAGATATATCGCAATCCTTTTCTGGATGCATCGCTATAGATCACGAATCCTACGGGTCCAGAAGGTATGGTCAAGATAGGTGTTGTAGTCAAACGCTTCTTCAGCTCATCGAACGCCTTCTGACACTCCTCTGTCCAGGTGAACTCCTGCTCCTTACGGGTCAAGTGGGTCATCGGTTCTGCGATCTTCGCAAAGTTCTCCACGAACCTCCGGTAATATCCGGCTAGTCCTAGGAAACTCTTCACTTTTGAGACGTTAGTAGGGGTTGGCCATGCCTCTACTGATAAAATCTTCGTCGGATCTATTGAAATACCATCTCCTGAGATGACGTATCCAAGAAAAGTGACACGATCTAGGAGAAACTCGTACTTGCTCAGCTTGGCATAAAGCCTTTCTCTCCTCAGCTTCTCTAACACTAGTCTCAAGTGCTCTTCCTGGTTCTTCGAATATATCAAGATGTCGTCGATGAAGACTACCACAAATTGGTCTATATACTGGTGGAAGACTCTGTTCGTCAAGTTCTTAAATACAACAGGTGCATTCGTCAGTCCAAAAGGCATCACTAAGAACTCATAGTGACCGTAATGAGTCCTGAATGCTGTCTTTTGAATGTCTTCTCTTCGCACATTTACTTGATGATAACCCGATCTCAAGTCGATCTTTGTGAACACTATTACTCCAGTCAGCTAGTCGAATAAATCATCAATTCATGGCAGGGGGTACTTGTTCTTGATAGTCAAAATATTAAGGGCTCTGTAATCAATGCACATACGTACCATTCTATCTTTCTTAGGTACAAACAACACTGGTGCTCCCCAGGGTTATGCACTAGGACGGATAAACCCCTTGCTCTGCAACTCCTCTAATTATAGCTTTTGCTTATCTAACTCCTTCTTCGCCAATCGGTATACATTAGAAGATATCGGGGCTGCTCCTGGTACTAGCTCAAAAGTATACTCTACGTCTCTATCTGGCGGTAAGCATGGCAATTCTTCAGGAAAAACATCCTCGAATTCTATAACTATTGGTGGGGGTACATCTCCATAGCCATGTAAGTTTCATCTATCTGTCCTACTCCTTGTTCGACGGTCCCTCGCATGTACTTGAAGTTTGGTTGATCTGGCGGTCTAAAAGTGACGTTACCTTTTCGGCAATCCAGTACGACATTATACTGGCTTAACCAGTCCATGCCTAGCACAACATCAAAGTACGACATGTGTAATACCAAGAATCATGCTCTCATCTCTCTACCACATACGACTATCGAACACGTTCTAATAGTACTGGTAACCGGCATGATACCTCCTCCGGTAAGAATCTTCCAACTCTTAGGTAAGGGAGAAGTAGCTACTCTATGCATTGCTACGAATCTACTAGATATAAATAATAATGTATCTCCAGAATCAAATAATGCAGTTGTAGGTAATGATACAACTAAAATGGTACCTGTGATAGTTTCCCCTTTTGTTTCTTCTTCAGTAGCTACTAAAGCAAAGGCCTGTCCCTGCCTCTGCCCTCCGGTCTGCTATCGGGCTCGATCAAACTGTGCCTGCTGTGGGGCCTAGGGAGGTCCCCTCTGAAATCCTCCAGGTGCTGGTGGACACTATCCTCCTGGTGGGGGTAGTATCCTCGGGACTGGTGCTACAGGCCTCTGACCTGTCTGCGGGGCTGTCTCTGCGCTGTGGGTAGTCTCGGGCATAGTGCTGGCTTGCTCCACAAATCATGCATATTCCTAGTCTCTTTCGGCAGTCCTTCTGGTAATGTCCTCTCTTACCATAGTAGTTGCAAGACGGAAGCTTATTTTGCTGGTATGGTGCTATCCTCTGCTGTGTCTGTGCTCCGGGACGACGGATCGATCCTTCTGCTTCGGGCTGGACTCTGGCTGGCATGGTCATGCTAGAACGTCTAGCTCCTCTGGCAATGGCCTCCTGGATCCTCGCCTTCAAGTACCTCTTCATAAGTAATCCTCGCCTGTGTGGTAGTATACCTCTGTAACACGTAGGTGAGGCCGTAATAGAATCTCTGGGCCTTCTCTAGATCATTGGGTATCAGGACGACACCAAATCTGCTGAGGCGGCTAAACTTCGCGTCATATGCGTCAACAGTCATATTCCCTTGTTCTAGATGTAGGAATTGGGAGTACAGGGCATTTTTGACTGTACCTAAAAAATACTTTGCATTGAAGTACTCTAAGAACTGTTTCCAAGTCTAGTTCTTGCCTACACTGCGCTCAATAGAATCCCACCAGTGATGGGCGTTGTCTTTTAGTTGGGCCCTCACCGTGATCATCCAAAGGTCTGGATGCAGTTGGGAAGCTTCTAGTAACATCTCCGTATTGGCGACCCAATCGGAGATTTGCTCTATGGTCTCATTTCCTAAAAAAGTATCTGGCCCCATCTGTCAGAACCATCTAACAGTGCCAGCTGTCTGAGCTGGTGGAGGTACTGGTATTAGTGCTGTGACATGTGTCCTCTCTAGTACTGCTGTCAGATTCTGTCTCAGCATCTCAGTTTGATGCCACTGTGCTTGCATCATGGTCTGGAAGAACTGAAGCATCTGTGGCTGTCCATCTGATGGTGGCATCTGGGGTGGATAAGGTGGAGGTGGGGGTAATAGAATCTCTGGCTGTGCGATAGGTGTCTCCCCAGATGTCAGCCTCTCGGTCTGCGGCATTGGGGTAGCTCCTAAAGTCTGGCCCTCAAAATGCTGCATGGGGATTGTCTGGGAAGTCTGTCCCTCGGACTGCTGTATAGGATCGCCCTGAGAAGTCTCGTGCCAATGTATCAGCGGGGTCGGTAATGGTGGTTGTCCTCCCGGTAGTCCTTGGGGTACCTCATCTCCTTGGGTGGTGTTGGTAGGCACCACGACACTGGGTGCTCCTAGTCCACTGCTTAAGTTCATCTTGCTGCAAGAGATAGGACTTTGTCAAAAAGAGTATGGAATCAAGCAAACAGGATATAGATATTTAGAAGTAATAATAAGGAAGTTCAAAGACGTAATCAAAGTGGATAAGACCTAGTAATTTCTATCCTATTGCATGCTCGTTGGGTATGTTACCATACCAAAAGCGAATAAGTATACCTGTATGGGCTACCACTAAAACCATGTCATGCCCCAGTCCCAAAATACATGGGACCAGGCCACATGGCAATAGCTAGCTGTCACATCTCTGAGGATATCCTAATTTAGTGGATCCTAACTAAGAGTGCTACGTTGTGCTAAATACTAGCCGGCCCCATATAAATCAACAATAATTAATCTAATCTCATCCACAAAATAAATAGCAAGAATGTACACATAATAAATGCTGGAAGATAAACACCAGTCTCAAATATCATAGTACAACCAAGAATGTCTGGTGGGGACAAACCCACTACTATGATAAAATAAAGTACTAAAATGAAAGATAAAAGAGTAATGACTAGGGCATCGACAGACTAGATAATGATGTGCCCAATCCTAGGCAGAAGGCCTACCAAGTGATCACGGAAACTCTGACGGTAACACCTCTAGCTCCTATGCGGTAGCGAACCTCGTCTCCTGTCCTGGGCCATACACTATGGGGTAATATGCCTCGTCCAAATCTGGAAAGGTACCAGGTCCTCAGAGGGACGTAACAAGATACATAGAAACATGCCATATATAAATACTGAATAAAATAAATACAATGAAGGGTGTGCTAACCATCTAAGTGAATGCAATATGAGGACAATATTGGTACGTATGAGTAGGTGTAGGTATAACGTCCATACCGCTCCGAAGAACGGGATATCTGTATAGTATATAATATCCATAATGCTCCAAAGAATAGGGAATCTGCATGTATATAACGTTCATACCGCTTCGAAGAACGGAGAATCTGCATAGTATATAACATCCATACCGCTCCGAAGAACGAGAAATCTGTATAAAGGGGGTCATTGGGTCCGTGGCTCCTCTGGATACTATGAATTCCAATGTGTGTATCCCATACGCCTACTAGTTGTCCTTTCCACCCAATGTAGATACACAAATCGAATACTCGACGTGCATACCACGTATCTATATGCCAGTCTCTATGAATAAAAATAACACTGAGTTACGTACTAGCCGTGATATATGTCACACGTACCGATAGGTAGTCGAGTATGCGGACCCGTATCCCAATATAAATATGTTACAGTGAAATGTGTAAGAGTGTCCGGTCTCGGAAGATATCAGAGTATCCTCCAATGGGGTGAGTCTGCTATTGTCTAGGTCAAATATACTAATCATTGGCGTATCCGTTGACTGCACCTGAGTAAATCTTGAATGCACACAGACATATAAAATAAAGCACAAGAATCGTACAACATATGCATAATTTAAATTAACAGTAAATATGGTAAGGTATCTTGTCTGAGTCCTCAAGCTGTGAATGCCAGAAGCCGGTTCCTGCAGTATCTCCTGGCTGGTCCAGTGACCCTAAACATACAATACAATATAGCAATGCTGACATTAAACACTAAGTATTATATATACATACGACTACGACGCTACTCCTGGTTACTGTCGCAAGTTCACGGCTGATCGAATACAGCATCACGTGTGCACGTAGCTAGGGTATACACATCTTCTGTCCTCGGTTAACGTACGCCTTGAGACAATAATTTCTATATTATTAGTTATGAAACTACATTACGTCTAATATAATTACTGGTCCTTATTTCCCATATTAAGCATACTTAGCGAGATCTAAGTTTTTTTGATGAATTATAAGTTTTTATAACAAGTCCTCTGTTAGGGACTTTACTTATTAATCATTAAGTAATCTGATTAAACATACGCACATTTATAATTAGGATTCGAAGTAACTATCTCGTGTCCATGAAATAACACGATACGACGATACGCGACTATACGACGATATCATGAAGAAGTGAAGAATTTAGGTGGTTACCTCGACATGGCTGACTGGATAGGGCCTGTGCTCGTCGAGGGTGGCAGCTCCGGTCGGCGGCCAGCAAGGTAGTAGCGGCGGTGGCAGCAACTACAGCAGGTGCGACAGCGGTAGCAGTGGCTGCAGTGGCGATTTGGCGCACGGCGGTGACGACCGTGTATGGGGGGTTGTGGGTGGTCGACGGGGTGGTCAGGCAGGGGAGGCCAGTGGTTGAGGTGGTGATGAGGGGCTGTCGGGTTGGTTATGGTGGTGTATGGGGAGATGGTTGATGATGGAGGGGGTGGTAATAATGGTGAAGGTGGAGATGGTGGTATATGGGGAGGTCCGGCGTCGAAGAAGGGAAGGTGCAGGCGGTCTAGGCTGCGGTGGTGGTGGTCTGACGTTGGTGGTGGAGTTAGAAGGTCGGGAGAAGGAAGATGGTTGCTCGGTTGGATGAAGGGGGGTGGCTCGGCTAGGGTTTGGAGGTGGTGATGGTTTTTGTGTTTTAGGGTTTTCATGTGAAAAGAATTATATATATATAGATGATGGCATTTGTGGGCTGACTTCGAGACTTGGGCCGGCCAGGGCTCAATGGGGTGGGGCTGGTCCACATGAGAGGGTGCACATGGGCTTGGTTAGGTCCTATTTAGGGTAAAATTGGTCTTAAATTTAATTAGATTAATAAATGCAAGGTGTTCTTTTAATGAATATTGCGTCGCTAAGATAAGACACAATAACGAGTATCTAAAGTTACACAATGGTCAGATGGTTAGTCTGGCATATCTAGGAGATAATTATGACATTGGGTTGAGGGTAATTACTAGTGTGGCATTCCAACCTCGAAGCAACAGTAAGGTGTATTAATGCATATAATTGCCGCACGTTAACTCTAATTGTATCCAAATTAATCCTAGTCTTCTTAATATAAATAAATAAAAATCCTAAATTGGTCTAGGGAGTTTACAGTACTACTCCTCAATGTCATCTGGAAAATATATATCTAGTAACAAAAGGAGCAAAGTACATCTCTAACAGCAGTTCTAATAAATAATATAATCTATATAATAGTAAATAGATGTGAATATACAAGATACAATATATAGATACAAGAGATATGCAATATAGGAATACTGAAAATAAGGACAAAAATGAGAAATATGGAAATGAACAAGAAATTCTAATAATTAGGTGAGTGAGTACCAGCTTTAACATATGACCAGCTTGGGAACTTGCACAAGAATAATGGCCTAGTTAATCATACGTGCGGTATATGATCAACACTCACAAGGAACAAGACATGCATAAGGAGGGTATGATTATATATCTATACTAAACACTCTCCTGCCCTGACTGGTATAGTAGATCCAACCATGGTACATTATGACAGAGAATTCTCTGAATAGGTAGCAAGTCTCCCTAAGAATCAATATTTTTACATGTAAAAGAAGAACAAGGAATAAGGTTTGCACAAGATACACCATAAATACCAAGGAATAATATCTCATATCAAGAAATCAAGGATATCTATACTAAATACAAGGAACATCAAGAATATCATAAATAAGAAACTATCAGATAATGTACTTGCCTGAAATTTGGTGATCAGTATCAAAGATGTCCGGTACTGTGCCTAAACGACCTAAATTTGGAATATTACATCAATACAAGATTTTTGAATAAAAAAGTTAAACAAGTCTACTTCTAGATCATAAAACCATTTCTACGTCAAAATAGTCAAACTAGGTTAACTTTATGTCAAACTAGTCAAACTTAGTCAAACTAGCTATTTCTAGGTTGTATGAGTCTATCTCTAGGATATTGAGTCCATACACTATGTAACTAGGCTATACTAGCTAAATCTAGGATACTAAGAAACCAACAAGATACCGTATCATAAGATATACAATTTATTAGATATAAAAATATTATAATATGTATACAAACAACAATATATAATACTCCTAACTAAACTAATGCTAAGTGGATACCTTGACTTTGAACCAAAAGCGATATCACACCACCTACACACTCATCTTGATGTTCAAACCTAACACCTTGAATAAAACCCAATACCTTGACAGTACCTTGGTATCTCAAAGTAATTCAATATCTAATATACAACTAATAACTATACACCTCACTGTACATTAATATATATATAAACTTATGACAATATTATACTAAAATAATATCCTAATATACCCCTTGATATCTAATACTCGTACCCAAGATATCTCAATCTCATTACCATGGTGCACCCCAAGGTAATCAAGAAATAATACTGACTAATATTAACAGGTGCTTATGCATATATAAATCTCATATATACAAACTAACTTATTAACAATATATACATAACTACTTGCTTATTAATATAAACTAATTATTCTTATATATATATATATATATATATATATATATATATATATATATATATATATATATATATATATATATATATATATATATAATAGCTTATTAACTTACTAGATTATTAAATAAGCTAACTAATATATATATATATTAACTTACTAACTTATCAACTTATCAATAAGTTGCCGCTTATTGAACTGCTGCTGGTGCTTTCTGCTACCATTGCTACTTTCTGCTTTCTGCTACCATAGCTTTTTGCTGCTGCTTCTACTTACTGCCGCAGCATCTGCTGTTGCTTTTACTTCTGATTTTTATTGCTTCTGCTGCTGCTTTTTCTCTCAGCTTCTCTCACTGCTTATCATTGCTTTTCTCTCTGTTTTTTCATTGTTTCTTCTTCCCTCAAGTTCACACACATAAATACACACACACACACACATATATATATATATATACATCTACACACCATATATATATATATATATATATATATATATATATATATATATATATATATATATATATATATATATATATATATATAAACCACATACATATATTTATAACAATATATATATATACATACATATAACTATCACATTATAATACATATAGTTATACTAGAGAAGCATATGAACTTCTACTCTCCCATGATCATCAACACATCAAAATGAATTATAGATTAAACATATAAATATACATATACATATATCTCACATAATAATTATAATTATAATATTATAATATCTATAATTGAATTAACTTACAAAGAACAAACACGTGCAGTGCATCGCACCCGTATCACACTAAATCTATGGTACGCTTGCGATAAGGATCCACCACACAACCAATTGTATCATAACGGACACAAGCAAGTCTAAAATAATAATTATGAACAATATAAAGAGCTAACTACTCAACTACGTGTCCGTGTCAAAATGTGACATGCTCAAACCCCCGTGTCGGAGAAAAATCCCAAAATTAACCCATATCTCCAAATTATAGGGATACGACCTACACGTATTCAATTATGGATCCGTCACTAGTCACAAATAATCAAACACATATCAATTTGGTCTAATTGACCTATTGACAAACACAAGATGTGTCAATCTTAAAATTCTCCCAAAATTGACATAAAGTACTACATAACTTTCTCCATAGGCCTCCTACGAATTTAATTCCAATTCTTGTGGGTAGACTTAGCTTATGGGATGGTTCCTAATGATTAAATTACATATTTATAGTCTAATTAGGGGGAAAAAACTAAATTGTATCTATTGGGAGATGAATTCCCAATAAATCCTTCAAATTGAGTGAAAAGAGCCTTCAACTTGTAGATCCTTGCTCCTCCATGTAGATTCTTGCTTTCTTCTTGTAGATCCTTGCTCTAATGACCTCTAATAATGATTTAGGAAGGAATTGGAAAGCAATTTGGATAAAATTTGATGTGGGAATGAAGAAATTTAAAAAAGAAAATTATAGATCTAGATTGAAAATAAAAAATGAATTGAGAAAATTTTCCCTCTATAATAAATATGCCCGGCCACATTTCTCCCTCCCCAAGCTACTATATAAAGTTTAAAATAACCCTTGGGGCTTTTCATCAAGAAATAATTAAGGAAGTTTCTAGTCTAATTTGTTTAACTTAATTAATCATCCTGATAACGATTGGGCTTACTATTGGGCTCAATTCTAACTAGAATTAAATATTGGTCCATGGATCTAATCTAAACTAGTTAGGTCCACTAACACAAGTCTAAAATAATAAACTAACATCTAACAATAATTAAACAATATAATAAATAATATTCAACATGCACAATATTTAATTAATTATAAATGACCAAAATATTTTTTCCTAGAAAATATGGTTGTGACAAGTCTACCCCCGTTAAAAATAATTTTTTTCTTTAAATTCAAAGACGAAACTACCCCCAGAAATTAAAAATAGAACTAAATCAGGAAAGAACATACCTCAAGGCACAAACAAATATGGGTAACGCTTTTTATCCTCTCTCTCCCAGGTAGACTCCCTCGGAGAGTGATGCCTCCAGGTGATGCGTACAAAAGGAATAGTCTAGTTTCTCAGCATATTCTCTCTTCGATCCAGAATCTCAACTAGCTGCTCTGGATAGCTAAGTGTAGGGCCTACCTCTATCTCTGAGTGATCGAATACGTGACTAGAATCCGCTACATACCGTCTCAACTATGATACGTAAAACACGTTGTGAACTCCCTCTAATGCAGGTGGCAAGTCTAGTCTGTAAGCAACTGTACCGACCCTCTTGAGAATACTGAAAGATCCAATAAATCGCGAACTAAGCTTCCTACCTCCACCAAAACGAATAATGCCTAGTGTCAAAAGAATCTTCAAAAATATCAAACCACCAACCTAGAATAAAATACAATATTAAGACTTAATCTATTATAAACAACCAATATCAAGCATAAAATAAAAATCTAAAACTATACCTCAAACTCCAAAGGTCTCCAGTGGCTATCGGCCCAATGCAGCTGTCTGCATGTGCCACTCGAAGTCTGTCTATGACCAGCTTAACCTTTTTTGCTGCATCCACAACCATCTCTGGCCCTAGAAAAGCTCTATCTCCAAATTGACCCATGACAAGGGAGTACGACATCTCCGACCGTGCAGAGCCTCAAATGGTTATATCTCTATACTGGCTTGGTAGCTGTTGTTATAAGTAAACTCTACCAAATAGAGATGGTCCTCCCAAGATCTCCCAAATTCTAGTACACAGGTGCGCAACATATCTTCGAGAGTCTGAATAGTTCTTTTTGACTGCCTATCCATATGGGAGTGATATGTAGTACTAAACTTAAGCTGGGTGCCCAAACTCGCCTATAAACTTCTCCAAAAATGAGAAGTAAAACGACTATCCCGATCCAATATTATGTTAACGGGAACCCCATGTATCCTGACGATCTGCCTCACATACATATCTGCCAGTTTTTTACTAGACAAACCCACCTTTAAAGGCAAAAGTAGGCCGACTTAGTGAACTTGTCAGCGATGACCCAAATTGTAGCTTTTCCAGGATGATACTACAATGATATGTTAAAATCATTTATCAGTTCTAGCCACCGACGCTGCCTCATGTTCAACTCCTTCTGAGTAAAAATATACATCAAGCTCTTGTGGTCTGTGAAGATCTTCACATACTCTCCGTACAAATAATATTTCCATAACTTCAAGACAAAGATGATTGTTGCCAACTCTAAATCATGGATAGGATAGTTCTTCTTATGAGGATGCAATTGCCTGGATGCATAGGTATTCACTTTTCCATTCTGCTCAAGAATACAACCCAAACATTTTCCCAATGCATCACTATAAATAGTAAAACCTCCAGACCCTGATGGCAACGTCAAAATAGGAGCATACATCAACTTCTTTTTTAATTTCTCAAAATCAACTTGGCACTTCTCTATCCAAAAAAACTCTATATCCTTCCTGGTGAGTCTGTTCATCGGCTCGACAATCCTCAAAAAATCTAGCACAAACTTTTTGTAGTAGCCTGCTAGACCAAAGAAACTCTTAATCTCTGCCACTGAACTTGGGGTCTTCCAAGACTCCACTATTGCGATCTTCTTCAGATTCACTGAAATTTTATCACCAGTCACAACATGTCCTAAGAACTCCACTTTGTCAAGTAAGAACTCACACTTGGACAACTTTTCATACAGATTCTCCGCCCTCAGCACATCTAACATAATCTGCAAATGCTCCTCCAGTGCCTTCGAGTATATGAGTATGTCTTCGATGAATACCACCACAAACTTGTCAAGGTACTAGTAGAACACCATATTCATCAAATTCATAAATATTGTTGGGGCATTAGTCAACCAAAACGGTATCACCATGAACTCATACTGGCCATACCGAGTCCTAAAAGCAATCTTCGAAATGTCCTCCGGCTTTACTTTTACCTGGTGGTAGCCTAATCTCAAGTCTATCTTGGAAAATACCTTAGCGCCAATTAACTAATCGAACAGGTCATCAATCCATGGTAATGGATATTTATTCTTAATCGTTAGATTATTTAATGCCCTATAATCGATGCACATGCGCACGGATCCATCCTTCTTCGATATAAATAATACCCGGCTCCCCACGGTGAAGAACTAGATCAGATAAACCCCTTATCATGTAACTCATTCACTTACATTATCAGCTCGACCAGCTCGCTGTTGTTTATGCTATAGACATATTATGAAATTGATTTTGCACCTGGTACCAAGTCTATAGGGAACTCAACATCTTGACCTGGCGACAATCTTGGCAATTCCTCAGGAAACACATCCAAGAACTCTACTATCAAAGATGCAACAACTCCTTGTCTTCTACCATAGCTCCAAAGATAATGTCTTATCCCTACTCTACAGCTCCTCTAGTAAACTCAAACCCTGGCTCTCCTGGTGGGCGAAACAAAAATCTACCTCCTCTACAATCTATACTAGTATAGTGTCTACTCAACCAATCAATTCTGAGTACAATATCTAACTCAGAAGTGGCATTACAAGTAGATACGCACTCATCTCCTGGCCTCCCAAAGTAACTCTCCGATCCTTGCAAATATCATTAACTAGGATAATGCCTCCCCTAGTCATGATCTTGCAAGTCCTAAGCAAAGACTCAGCTACCAAATGATGCTTCAGAGCAAAAGAAAAAGATACACAACTATGGGAAGAAGAACTATCAAACAAAGCTAAAGCTGTAATAGAATCAATATGGCACATGATATAATGCATCAAAGGAAGACCGTTAAAGATCAAATATCAATATCAACGAAGAACATTCGAAATAAATCAATAGAGTTTTCCTAGATGTGATTGAGTATTCTCAGCCTGTAGGCTATATTCTATATCCTATATCATGAAACAGTCTCATAATAGTACTCAAATTAGAGCACCACTATAAATCGCACTAATTATGATCTCGAAGACCTGCATGGGCCACCACTAAAAATATGTCACGACCCTTACCCGGTGTAGGGATGCAAGTAGTGAACAACATCCAGCCTACGCTGTAGCATTGGTGGTAGAACATTGTTTGGGTATACTATCTATCTAGTAATCAATATATAATAATGCCACCAATGTAAAATGAATACTCAATCACAGATCTATAAAAGGGAAAAAGCACGAATATGATAAAAGAACTGAAGAGTCATAATACAACTCATAAGACCAAAATAATATACAATGAGTCAAAAAATACTAATAACAATACGAGAGACAAATTTTATAAAAAAGATCTAACTACTATGCAATAAGTCCTGGGTCGTCTGTCTCAGTTGGGATGGGACTCTCCTGAACCAAGGTCTCTGGCTCAAAGCCAACCATGTCCGGAGGCTCGTAATGAGTGGTGTACCACTCCTCAATATCAGCTGGAAAAAAATATTCAGTCAGGAAAGGAGCAAAGTACATCTCATACAATAGTTCTAATAAATGATATAAACTATGTGACAGTAAATATATGTGAATATATAATATACAATATACAGATGTAAGAGATATGCAATAAAGGAATACTGGAAATAAATATAAGAATGAGCAATTTGAAAATGAACAAGAAATACTAATAACTAGGTGAGTGAGCACCAGCTTTAACATATGATCGGCTTGGGAACTTGCACAAGGATAATGGCCTGGTTAATCATGCATGCAGTATATGATCAACACTCACAAGGAACAAGACATGTACTAGGAGGGTATGATCATATATCTACACTAAATACTCTCCACCCCGACTAGTATAGTGAATCCAACCATGGTATGTTAGGATAAAGGATTCTCTGGGTAGGTTGCAAGTCTCCATAAGAATCAATGTCTGTACATGTACAAGAAGAACAAAGAACAAGGCTTGCACAAGATATACCATATATACCAAGAAATAATATCTCATGACGAGATTCGGATATACCAATCCATGTAACCATCGTGTCAAGAAATCAAGGATATCTACACTAAATGAGAAACTATCAGAGAATGTACTTGCCTGAAATTCGGTGAACAGTATCAAAGATATCCGGTACGGTACCTCAAAGGCCTAAATATAAAATATTATATTAGTGCAAGATTTTAAAATAAAAATAAGTTAAACTAGTATACTTCTAGGTCATAAAGCCATTTCTAAGTCAAAATAGTCAAACTATGTCAACTTTAGGTCAAACTAGTCAAACATGGTCAAACTTGCTATTTTTAGGTTGTATGAGTCTATCTCTAGGATATTGGGTTCATACACTATCTAACTAGGCCATACTAGCTAAATCTAGGATACTAGGAAACCAACAAGATACCGTATCATAAGATACATAATTTATTAGATATGAAAATATTATAATACGTATAGAAACAATAATATATAACACTCATAACTAAACTAATGCTAAGTGGATATCGTGGCTTTGAACCAAAAGTGGTATCACACCATCTACACACTCATCTTGACGTTCAAACCCAATACCTTGAATAAAACCTAAAACCTTGACATTACCTTAGTATCTCAATGTAATTCAATATCTAATATACAACTAATACCTTTATACCTAACTATACAATAATATGTATTTAAACTTATGATAATATTATACAAATTTAATATCCTAATATACCCCTCGATATCTAATACTCGTACCCAAGATATCTCACTCTCATTACCTTGGTGCATCCCAAGGTAATCTAGAAATAATACTAACTAATATTAACCAGTGCTTATGCATAAATAAATCTCATATATATAAACTAATTAATCTTATATATATATATATATATATATATATATATATATATATATATATAATGTACTAGCTTACTAGCTTATCAAATAAATTAACTAGCTTATATATATATATATATATATATATATATATATATATATATATATATATATATACAAGCTTATTAACTTACTAGCTTATTAAATAATCTAACTAACTTATATATATATATATATATATATATATATATATATATATATATATATATATATATATATATATATATATATATATAAACTTACTAACTTATGATTTTCAGTGCTTCAACTGCTGCTGCTTCTCTTAGCTTTTCTCCCACTCTTATCATTGCTTTTCTCACAGTTTCCTGTTGTTTTCTCACTGTTTTTCCATTGTTTCTTCTTTTTCCAAGCTCACACACATAAATACGCACACACACACATATATATATATACACACATGCACACCATATATATATATATATATATATATATATATATATATATATATATATATATATATATATATATATATATATATATACCACATACATATATTTATAATAAAATATATATATAGATACATATAATTATAACACTATAATACATATATATATATATATATATATAGCTATACTAGAGAAGCAAATAAACTTTTACTCTCCCATGATCACCAACATATCAACATCAACTATAAATCAAACATATAAATATAAATATACATATATCTCATATAATAATTATAATTATAGTATTAAAATATTTATAATTGAAATAAATTGCAAAGAACAAACACGTGAAGTGTATTGCACCCGTATCATCCTAGATCTATGATACGCTTGCGATACGGCTCCACCAAACAACCAATTGTATTCCAACGGATACAAGCAAGTCTAAAATAATAATTATGAATAATACAAAGAGCTAACTACTCGACTACGTGTCCGTGTCAAAATGTGACATGCTCAAACCCCAGTGTCGGAGAAAAACCCGAAAATCAACCCTTATCTTTAAAATATCGGGATACGGCCTACACATATCCAATTATGGACACAACACTAGCCACACACCATTAAACATATATCAATTTGGTCTAATTGACCTATTGACAAACACAAGATGTGTCAATCTCAGAATTCCCATAAAATAACATAAAATACCACATAACTTTCTCCATATGCCTACTATGAACCCTAATTCCAATTTCTATGAGTAGCCATAGCATATAGGGTGGTTCCTAATGATTAAATCATAGATTTGGAGTCTAATTAGAGAGAAAAAAATTAAATTGTACCTATTAGGAGATGGATTCCCAATAAAATCTCCAAATTCAGTGAAAAGAGCCTTTAACTTATTGATCCTTGCTCCTCCTTGTAGATTCCTGCTTTCTCCTTGTAAATCCTTTCTCTAATTGCTTCGAATAATGATTTAGGAAGAAATTAGAAAGAAATTTGGGTAGAATTTGATGTGAGAATGAAAAAAATTGAAAGAAAAAATTCAAGATCTAGAGTGGAAAAAAAAATGAAGAGAGAAATTTCCCTCAATAATAAATATAGTCGGCCATATTTTCCCCTCCCCAAGATACTATGTAAAGTCTAAAATATCCCTTGGGGATTTTTAACAAGAAATAATTAAGGAAGAAAGGTTCTAGTCTAATTGGTTTAACTTAATTAATCATCCTCCTAATGATTGGGCTTACTACTGAGCTTAATTCTAACTAGAATTAAATGTTGGTCCATGGATATAATCTAAACTAGTTGGGTCCACTAACACAAGTTCAAAGTAATAAACTAACATTTAACAATAATTAAATAATATAATAAATAATATTCAACATGCATAATGTTTAATTAATTATAAAATGACCAAAATATTCTTTTCTAGAAAATATGGTAGTGACAAGTTTACCCCCTTTGAAATAATTTTGTCCTCGAAATTCAAAGATAAAACTATCCCCAGAAATTAAAAACAGAACAGAATCAGGAAAGAACATACCTCAAGGCACAAATAAATATGGGTAACGCTCTCGCATTTCATTCTCTCTCTCCTAGGTGGACTCCCCCGGAGAGTAATGCCTCCATGCGACGCATACTAAGGAAATAGTCTGGTTCCTCGGCACCTTCTCTCTCCGATCAGGAATCTCAACTGGCTACTCTGAATAGCTAAGAGTAGGGCCCACCTCTATCTTCGAGTGATCCAACACATGACTAAGATCTGTCACGTACCATCTCAACTGTGACATGTAAAATATGTTATGCACTCCCTCCAATGTAGGTGGCAAGTCTAGTCTGTAAGCAACTACACCGACCCTTTCGAGAATACTGAAAGGTCCGATGAATCACGGACTAAGCTTCCCGCCTCCACCAAAATAAATCGTGTCTCGTGTCAGAGAAATCCTCAGAAACACCAAACCACCAACCTAGAACAAAATACAACCTTAAGAACTTAATCTATAACAAACAACCAATATCAAGCATAAAACAAAAATCTAAAACAATATCTCAAACTCTAAAGGTCTCCGGTGGCTATCGGTCAAATATTGTTGTCTATCCTACGCTACTCGAAGTCTGTCTCTGATTAGCTTAACCTTATTCACTGCATCCACAACCATCTCTGGCCCAACCAAAGCTCTATCTCCGATATCGTCCCATGATAAGGGAGTACGACATCTCCGACCATATAGAGCCTTAAATGGTGACATCTCTATACTGGCCTAGTAGTTGTTATTATTGTAAGCAAACTCTACCAAATAGAGATGGTCCTCCCAAGATCTCCAAAATCTAGTATATAGGTGCACAACCTATCTTTGAGAGTCTAAATAGTCCTCTCTGACTACCCATCCGTCTAGGATGATATATAGTACTGAACTTGAGCTAGGTGCCCAAACTCGCCTGCAAACTCCTCCAAAAATGAGAAGTAAAATAATTATCCCAATCCGAGACTATGCTAACGGGAACCCCATGTATACGGACTATCTTCCTCACATACATCTCTGCCAGCTTCTCCATAGACAAACCCACCTTTAAAGGCAAATAGTGGGCCGACTTGATGAACCTGTCAACGATGACCCAAATTGCGTCTTTCGCTCCTTGAGATCTTGGAAGTATGGACACAAAAATCTATATTAATATGCTCCCACTTCTACTCTGGAATGGGTAATGGCTGAAGTAATCCACTTGGCCTCTGCCTTTCGGCTTTGACCTGCTGGCACACTAAGCATCTGGATACAAACTGTACCACTTTTCTCTTCATGCCATACCACCATATACTCTCTCACATATCCTGATGCATCTTGTTGTCACCTGGATGCATGGAATACTGAGAGCGATGTGCTTCCAATAATACCTAGGCACACATAATCTAACACCATATCGCAATGAACCATCCTCAGCAATGGTAAAATTATCCTCCAATCCTGCTCTCACCTGAACTCTAATGCTCCTCAGAGATATATCTTTATACTGGGTTGCCTTGATCTTGTCCATCAACTCTGAGAGTATCTGTAACCCCTATATTTGTTTAGCAAAACAAGGAACTATTACCTCAATGCCCAATCTCTCCAAGTCTCCCAACAAATATTGATCTTGCATCAACAACATAGCTACCAGATACCTGCTCAAGGTATCGACAACTACATTAGCTTTACCAGGATGATACTGCAAAGATATGTCAAAAAAATTTATCAGTTCCAGCCACCGATGCTACCTCATGTTCAACTTCTTCTGAGTAAAAATATATTTCAAGCTCTTGTGGTATGTGAAGATCTCCACACGCTCTTCGTACAAATAGTATATCTACAACTTTAAGGCAAAGATGACTGATGCTAACTCCAAATCGTGGATAGGATAGTTCTTCTTATGAGTACACAATTGTCTTGATGCATAGGCAATCACTTTCATATTCTCTGAAGAACACAACCCAGACCTTTCCCTGATGTATCACTATAAATAGTAAAATCTCCAGACCTTGATGGCAACATCAAAATAGGAGCATACGTTAACCTCTTCTTTAATTCCTCAAAAGTTACCTGGCACTTCTCTGTCCAAACAAACTCTTCATCTTTCATGGTCAGTCTAGTCATCGGCTCTGTAATCCTCGAAAATTTTTGTACAAACTTATTATAGTAGCCTGCTAGACCAAAAAACTCATAATCTCTTCCACTAAACTTGGGGTCTTCCAAGACTCCTGTTGTGATATTTTTAGGATCCACTGAAATTTCATTACCAGTCACAACATGTCCTTAGAACTCCACCTTGTCCAAAAAAAAGTCACACTTGGACAGCTTCCCATACCGCTTCTTCTTCCTCAGCACATCCAACACAATCCACAAATACTCTTCGTGCTCCTCCGGTGTCTTCAAGTATATGAGCATGTCATCGATGAACACCACCACGAACTTGTCAAGGCACTAGTGGAACACCTTGTTCATCAAATTCATAAATACCGTCGGGGCATTAGTCAACCCAAACGGCATCACCATGAACTCATACTGGCCATACCGGGTCCTAAAAATATCCTTCAGAATGTCTTGGATAGGCTGATATCAAGTCTATCTTGGAAAATACCTTGGAGCCACTCAACTAATTGAACAGGTCCTCAATCCATAGCAATGGGTATTTATTCTTTATAGTAGGATTATTCATGCCCTTTAATCGATGCACATGCTAGTAAGCTAGTACATTAGTATATATATATATATATATATATATATATATATATATTAGCTTACTAATTTACTAGCTTATTAAATAAGCTAGTATATATATATATATATATATATATATATATATATATATATATATATATATTAACTTAGTACCTTATCAACTTATCAATAAGCTATCGCTTATTGAACTGATGTTGCCGTTGTCGCTGCTGCTTTCTACTGCCGCTGCTGCTTTCTGCTTCTGCTATCTGCTGCTGCTTTTACTTACTACCGCTGCTTCTGCTTTTCAGTGCTTCTGCTGCAGCTGCTTCTTTTAGCTTTTCTTCCACTTCTTATCATTACTTTTCTCACTGTTTTCTATTATTTTTCACTATTTTTTCATTGTTTCTCCGTCCCTCAAGCTCTCACACACACACACACACACACACACACATATATATATAAACCACATACATATATTTATAACACTATAATACATATATATATATATATATATATATATATATATATATATATATATAGCTATACTAGAGAAGCACATGAACTTCTACTCTCCCATGATCACCAACACATCAACATAAATTATAGATCAAACATATAAATATACTTATACATATATCTCACATAATAATTATAATTACAATATTATAATATGTATAATTAAATTAAATTACAAAGAACAAACACGTGAAGTACATCACACCCGTATCATACTAGATCTATAATATAGTTGCGATACGGATCCACCACACAACCAATTATATCCCAATAGACACGAGCAAGTCTAAAATATTAATTATGAACAATACGAAGAGCTAACTACTCAACTACGTGTCCGTGTCAAAATATGACATGCTCAAACCCCCGTATCGGAGGAAAATCCTAAATCAACCCTTATCTCCAAATTGTCGGGATATGACCTACATGTATCTAATTGTAGACACGACACTAGCCACACACAATCAAACATATATCAATTTGGTCTAATTGACCTATTGACAAATAGAAGATGTGTAAATCTTAAAATTTTCCCAAAATTGACACTAAATACTACTTAACTTTCTCCATAGGTCTCACATGAACCTAACTTCAATTCCTCTGGGTAGCCTTAGCATATAGAGTGATTTCTAATAATTAAATCACAGATTTATAGTTTAATTAGAGAGAAAAAACTGAATTATACCTATTAGGAGATAAAATTCTAATAAAATATTTAAATTGAGTAAAAAGAACCTTCAACTTGTAGATCCTTGCTCCTCCTTGTAGATCCTTGCTTCCTTCTTGTAGATACTTGCTCTAATGGCCTCCAATGATGATTTGGGAAGGAATTAAAATTTTTTGGATAGAATTTGATGTGGAAATGAAGAAATTTGGAAGAGAAAATTCTACATCTAGATTGGAAATAAAAAATAAAGAGAGAAAATTTTCCCTCCATAATAAATATGGCCGTCCATATTTCTTCCTCCCCAATCTACTATGTAAAATCTAAAATACCCTTTGGGACTTCTCATGAAGAAATAATTATGGAAGGAAGGTTCTAGTCTAATTGGTTTAACTTAATTAATCATCCTCCTAATGATTGGACTAACTATTGGGTTCAATTCTAACTAGAATTAAATGTTGATCCATGAATCTAATCTAAACTAATTAGGTCCACTAGCACAAGTCCAAAACAATAAACTAACATCTAGCAATAAATAAATAATATAATAAATAATATTCAACATGCATAATATTCAATTAATTATAAAATATCCAAAATACTCTTTCCTAGAAAATATGGTAGTGACATCACATGTTCTCCAGGTCAGAAGGGGTCCATTCGGCAACTACCAATTTCTTCCACTATTGCGTTATCAAATTCAATTCAGGAATAGTCATTATGGGATTGATGGAACTAGAGATCCCCAGGACAGTAGATTGGTGTGCATATCAATCAATAGAAGATTAACAAGTTTAATACGTGATCTAACCCTTCAAAGGCGGAAATTAGGGTTCACGAATTATACCGGAAGTAACGAGAAGAAGATGAAGATTTTCAGCAAACTTGATCAGTTAGCGACTCTAAGATCTTCTACACATATTTCTTTCTCAGATTGGACGTCGTGTGGGCGATAATATTCTAATATTTTCTTCTCCTTGGCCGACCCTCTTTCTCTCCTTACGTAAAAATAAATTTAGAGAAATTTGCTTTTTTTTAAAACCATGACGGCCAGAGTATAGAGGATATATATAGGCTATGGCAGGGACCATGAGGAGATATTAGGGTTAGTTCTCCTAACAAATTTGGGTATCCAATGTTCAGCCCGAACACACAACTCTGGCCTGTTAACAATAGCTCGGTCCACTAAAGATCTATTGTTGCACTACCTGCCTAATACCAAATTACGATTATGGGCTTCTTCTTATTATATGCTTGTTTGTCTCCCCATGTTAAGATATCGAAAGTTCGTCGATTAAATTAAGTTATTGACAACTATATTGATCGACATCCTATATCCTTAAGTAGTACCACTCAACTTTATTTATCATATCGGATATAATCCACCTGCTGGGTTTACATAACAATCCTTATGATTTTCTTAAGGGGATATCATCAACCCGATGTATCAGAATATGGATTACTTTTTTAATCAACAGTCCATCATACACACAATGTCATTACCCAATTCAAATAAATAATTGACCCATATTGGATCTCACTCTTTTATGAGTCAAAGTAATGCATGCTGCATATATATGTCTATTATTATATCCAGATTAAGAGCACAAGCATCCATAATAATAGAGGTTTTTGTTATCTTTTGTTGCCATTACAAAGAGAACAACCTCAAGTAGTCATGTTCAATACACACAAAGTGTACTAGTGTAAACCTATAGTCAAGATAGACTAATAATAGATTATACTACAAACTTTCCAATAGTTTATCCAAGTCCATCTAGGTTGTGAACTATTTATATATTCCACAGAAAACAGATAATATTATCTTCTATGTGACACCACACACCATATTATATACAATATAGAATATCAGACACTTGCATTAACATTATAACAAATACAACATGTAAATAATTGCCCATATGATTCTTATTTAAAATAAAGAAATATAGTTAATACAAAGTGATACTTTTAGTATATAACCCTAACAGGGATACCTATTACTATTTACAGATTAGAGAAGGCCTTTTTAATATATTCAAAAGAAGATCTTCACATGGGGTAGAAATACTTGCAATAGGAACTTAGAAAAATGTTTCACTGGTAAAGAAAAACCAACATAATTGGATCTAACAAACGAATTAGATCACCCAGTTGAAAGATTTGACATACCAAAATGGCCATAAACTTTCCGCCAAGAAGGAAAAGATCTGCAACTGTCACTCCCTATTCCCGATATACGTATTTGTGACGTATTATTTCTTGCTTGTATGTTTATTAGGTTGCATGGAGACTAGACCCATTCTTTGGTTTAGTATGGTTCATGGTTTATGTCATGTCCCAGTCCAAAAATACGTAGGATCAGGTATACGTACTCATGTCAGGTGTACAAACGAGTATAGGAACCCAATTTAATGGACCTAACCAGTCAAAGTACACTATAAAGAGTCACAATATCACAGGCTTATAATAATCTATTCTCATCCACAAATATCACCGAATAAAAAACTGAATGAATAGATAAAGTCTCAGATCCCACTATAAATAAAGTCTAAGAAGAACAATCCATGACAATAATGTATGAAAGAATACTGAAAGAAAATATAACTAGGCAATAATGAAATTGTTCGGACGTCAGCTAACTAGATAAGGACACCCAAGATACTAAGCAACTATCATCCGTAACGCTGAAGAAAACTCATGTGGCTCTACCTCAAGGTCCTCGTCAGCAAAATCTCCCACTCCATAGTTCGTCGGGTACAACTGCTCGTCTGGATCTGGAAAAGGTGTCAGGTCCTTAGAGGGACTTAACAAGTACATAAGAAATTGACATACATAAAAATAAAATAATAAACAATAAATAAGGTAACTAAACCATCTATATGAAATGCAATTGAGACATCTGTAGTGGCGCATGAAGGGGAAGAAATAAAAGAACCAGTCATCCCACCAGGCGTTCAATAGAACTCGGGGGTACACCATTTATACTATTTACACAGTAAAAAACATAAATTCCATACGCTCACTAGTAGATTTTTCCTTCCCAATGTACTATCTGTACCGTATACGCGGTACAAACATAATACAACGATGATAATAAAATCTAGAAAACTAGTCTAAACATTAACTACTAAAATAAGATGCGAACTCACGTATCAGTGGCCAGTCATCACGCTAGTCCTTGCACTTACTCACTCAGTAAACATGTTAAAGAAGTGTGCAGTCAAAAGATACCAATTACCTTCAAAATATACCATGTAAGTCTGCTACTCTAAGAAGCGTGGACACAACTAACAAATAAAACTAGGCATAATGTAAACTGAACAATACAACTAAGCAAGGGGTACTTGCATTATGAGCCAAGCTGCGAGCACACCAAGTCTGGTTCGGCGCTCTACACAGAAATATCTCGAACACCTACCAATTAATTATTACACGAGTTAGATTCTTATTTTATAGTTAAATTAGATTATTATCTAGTTATTACTTCTATATTGGTTGCACATACAAGTAGCTACACCCCAATATATTATTAGTCATTAAATATTGCCAAAACTATTTTTAAATTATTAATTATTAAAAACTATTAATTCTAGAATTATTATTTATTTAGTAAAAATACTGAAACAGTTGTTGTTGCATGCACAAATTTAATTGTGCGTCGAGTAGGAGTTCTAGCAACTTGTCATGCCCCAGTCCCAAAATACGTAGGACTAGGACACGTAAGCATGCCAGCCGTATGGGTATGGCAACTCCAATATATGGAAACCAAAACCCATATGTACGCTGTAATATGAATATCAAATCCACAAGTGGTATAAACATATATCACAAGTCACAGGATATAATCTAAATCTCGTCCACAAAAAATCAAATATAAATAATTAACCAATATCTATGAAACTAGATCTTAATATAAAGTATCTAAAGATGACAGTCGGATGGAAACAAATCTACTGCCGAACTAGAATATAAAATAAACACAACAATATAAGTACAACCATAATCACTGCGATTCAAAGAGAAGACCTCCTCAAAATATAGGTAACCAGTCCGGATCTGCGCCCCTGGGAATACTCATGAACATCTACACCTGGAAAGGGACCAGGTCCTCAGAGGGACATAACAAGATACATAGAAGCAAGCGAATTTGAATACAGTAAACATGCATAATGTTTGAAAATATATATGTATACTGTACAAGACAATCTATATGAATGCAAATGAGGAAAACTTTTTGACGTATGGGCAAGGGTAGTCTACTCGATCTAAGCCTCACAACTCACACACTCGTTAGGGGACATCAGAAATTGACATACCTCAGGGATAGCGACCAGCACGACTCTACAGAAATTGATATACCTCGGGGGTAGCGACCAGCGTGTCACATTATCGTAGTACGAGCTATATACTACGGTTTACCAGAGTGGTCAAAGCCCATACGCCTACTGATTGTCCTCTCATGATACCAAGTGTCATGTGTATGTCAACATATCTAATATACAGTAATGACTGAAAGAAAATACGCATGCAATGAATATACATAAATGCAATAAATATACAGAAATATAATAAGCATGCAAAGTACTATAAATTATTTGGCAAGGTTTCTTGACTGGTAAGAAAGCTGCAAAGTGTAACGTCTAGGAGTCAAGCACACATGATCAGAAGCTACGACCTCAGAATGAACATCTTGGGATGCTGAAATAAATATCACTAATGTTCCCAGAATAAGCGAGATAGCAAGAAAATACTATTCTTTCGTTCAATTTGGACACAGGGGCAAGATGGTAATTTCGAGTCAAAGCGGGGTCCACATGTGGTCCACTTTGCACCGAAAAGTATGTCAGGGGTAAAGGTCTCTAAATAGGACAAATTATAGGTCAAAATAATTCTAAATATCAATATGAACTCAAAGGTACGTCCAATTTTGGATTCCAGTGAGCCGAACACAAATTCGCACAAAAAGTCAATAGTAGGGCCCGCAAATAGGCGGCTTGGTCAACTATCTCAGAATCACGTAAAACTTGGATCACAGGACTAGCATGATACCACGAATCCAATGGCGTAAGTTTTCTCACGTTCTGATGAGCGTACACTAAATGATGCAATATTTTATAAAAGTTGCGATACGGGAACTTTTTACAGATACGGAGTGATTACGACGTGCACACGCATCCAAATCAGTTTTTGTGAAAGCCCACACGTCTGGGTATACTGTGCGCATCTTTTGGTTCACTTGGTACACGATGGGGCGGTCCAATTTGGCGGGGCGCGCTCCGTATCACAAATTTTAAAAGTTAGAAAATGGGTTTTTTATAATTTTTAACCTATTTTAATTCTTCATATAACGCCAAATAAAATAATATAATTGACAGAAAATAATCTAGGTTAGGTGATCTTCTCATAGCAAAAAGAATTTCTAGGTTTGGATCCCTGTGGTGGGAGATACAAGCCCTTGAACATGGGTCATCGCAACAAATTTCCTGAAATTAAAAGTGATCATTTTTCTTAGACTTGGCATCAATTTTAACCTAGGTTTGCACACTGCACGATGGAAATTAATCTATGGAATTTAAAGAGGGATAGGTCGGGATCATACCGGTGAAGACGGGGTCGAGTTTGGTCGAGCGACGGCACGAGAAATGAGGCATGAACACAGCTAAGTTACAGCGAATCTTCTATCGTGGGCGTTCACGCGGACGTGGACATGCGGTGGCGGGCGGCTGTGCGGTCTCCGGCGAACGGTGGCGGTAGCTCCGGTCGGTGGCGGCGCTTGGATATGGAGCATAGGGTTAGGGTTTACTTTATAGATTATATATATATATATATATATATATAGAGAGAGAGAGAGAGAGAGAGAGAGAAAGAGAGAGAGAGAGAGAGAGAGAGAGTAAAGAGGGGCGGGTAAGGGGTTCCTGGCGTACGGTTTGCACAGCGGGGGGGGGTTTCTCTGTGCTGGGTAGTTTAGGTACCGGGGGGGGGGGGGTATTTAGGTACAGTGGATCGGGTAGGAATTGGGTTATAGGGTTTAATTCATTAAGGTTTTCTTTATTCTTTCTATTTATTTCTTTTTCTATTTTTATTTTTATTCTAATTCTTTTTCATTTCTTTTTTAATTCTTTTTCTTATTCAATTCTTTTTCTAATTCTTTTCTTTTCTATTAAACTTTATATATATATATATATATATATATATATATATATATATATATATATATATAATTCTAGAAATTGATCTTAGAGCATACAATTAATCTATCAATTGTCCACAGGGTCTCCTACATGTAAATAATTAAGGAAAATTTATAATTGTTCCATAAATCCCCTATTACAAAAACACCCTAAAATAAAAATCTCATAAATTCTATTTCTTTTAATTAGATAATAAATAATATAAATCAATTAAATAATTAATTAAAAATTTAATACGATTTTTAAAATTAGGGATTTTACCCAACTTGACAACTAGTTTGTGCATGCAAGGTTGCCAACTTGCATAAAAAAAAATTTAATATATAAAATATATTAGTTAAAATTCTAAAAATTATTATTTAATTTTTGAAAAATTATATTTAAATAATAAAATAATAACATCTATCAAAACTAGGTTATTATGGTTACCGCATTGCCATGTATTGGTTTCGTGTCATCAAAGAGTTGTTTTGCATATAAAATTAGGGTTTCTCATTCATGAGGGTTTCATAATTCATCATATATCATGTTTATGGGTTTCTACAAAGGTTCTCAAATGGAAAAATATATATACTAAAAAAATATAAAACTTACTTGATCGTGATTACAGTAGAGCTTTTTTCTTGCGACACGGACCTTTTGGAGCTCCAAACGAACTCCAAATTTTCCAAAACTTAAGGGGGATCTTGGGGCTTCAAGTATGATATAAATATAGTATTTTTAGAATTTTTTGCTGTATAGAGGAGTCTAAACTACTTCTGCAACCAGCAGCCAATATTTGGCCTAAAAGGGGGTCCGGTTGGGGTTTTAGGTGGACGACTTATGGGGGATTTAATGGGGGAAGAAAGGAGATGGAAAAAAGAGAAGAGAGAAGAGAGGGTGGGGGAGAGGCTGCTTGTTTGTTGGTTTGAGAGAGGGAGAGGTTGGCTATTAGGTTTAGGTGTTGGTGGTTAATAAATATTTGTAGTTTAAATAGGTAGATGGTTAGGATTTAATTTTAGTGTTTCCATCTAATTATAGTATTTAAAGAGACTAAAATAGGGTGAGGTGATACTCTAGAATATAGAAATTATATTTTAAAATATTTTTTTTAGATTTAAATTGATATGCAACAAGATTGCATAGAGGTATTTCATAATTTAGAAATATTGCATTTATGGACCAATTAATTAATTTGTTCAGATTTTGTGGATATATTTTATATGTGGGATGTATTGTGTAGTAGAAAAAAATATGTGGGGGTAGGGTACATGTCTCATAGGAATTAGTTTGAGAGTCTGAGTTGGGTGTTTGGGCTCGGTTGGGTTCAACTAGCCAAATGAAGGTAGTTTTGCAATGTCAATGGTTGTAGATATTTTTTAATATTTTTGAAGCATGGAGGAGATCAAATTAATATAACACCTATGTTCCAAATGTACTAGGTACAATCAAGGTCAATGTTATGAGTTCGGTTGGAAGAGAAAAGGTCGTACATTGGTCAAAATATCCAAGCCACGACAAAGTGTCATAAATATTAAAAATGATCTTTGAAATTAATTCTTTAAATCTATTTAACTAAACAAAATAATTAAAAATTACCAAATTATTCCTATTTCAAAAAGAGGGGGCTTATAGTTTATTTTGTGGGTTGGTTGAAGTTATGAGAGAACCCATGTCTAAACCTCAAACCATAGCTATATAACCCAACTTCTTTCTCTCTCTTCCTTTATTCTCTCATTTCTCCCCATTCTCTCATTTTAGGCAAGTACACCTTTCATGATATGAAAAAATCCTTAGATTTTAATTCTTTCTCTTTTTTGGCATTTTATTAGTCTAATATATGTATATTATGGTTCTAAACACTTTTAATGTTTGGAGTTTTTGGTTTTGATGGGTAGATGTGAGTAAATCTACATTTTTAGTTTATGGTTTTTATGGGTTCTATAAGTTTTCTTGGTTTTGATCTATTAAAACATGATATTTTCAAAAATCAGTTTTCCTAGGTGATAGAGTATTCTATTTCAGGCATTTTGCTTTTGGTTCACTAGATTTGGAGTTAAAATAAAAATTTTATGAAGGGAATAAGTTTTTGGGTTCTTGGAACATTTCTATGGCCAACTTGTTATTCTGGAATGATGGAGTACCATGCGGACTAGTAACATGCACCCCTCTAGCATGTACACATCTTGTTGGATGCATGTCTACTCTGTGCATGCGTTCTAAAGTAGGACATATAGTACCTCAAAGCATGGGAATTCACTAAGGCCATATTCTGTGCGACCCATATTCTATGCACCCATGCGGCCCGGAGACTATGTGGCCACGAGTCAAGCGTCTCTTCTTTTTGGGTGCATGCCTCTCCACGAATTTGTGATTTTGCACAACTTTTTATGCTTTTGTCCTATCTTCCTGATATTTTTGGCTTCTCACATCAAGTCTCATCAGTGACTTCTATTTACTGGCCGCCACTTAGAACTTTTCCCGATGAGTGGACTTTGCCTGTCTATGTGCCCCATATTCTATTTACCCCCGATTCTCATGCGACCTAATTAACCATGCCGTCTTGATCTTCATGCTTCCATGCGCCCCCCTCTACACATTTATTGAATTAATTTGGTTTGAATATTTTATTGGACTACCAAGTGACAAAGTAGATTCGTATCTAGCATGTTTGTATTACAGTACAACTATAAGAGAAATATCTTGTGACCACGCCATGATATTTCAGTAACAGTAGGGTTATCTAGGCAACTAAAACATATAGAGGATTGGAAGGGACAAAATCCTGAGATCGTGCTTAACTAGCTACCCCCAAACAATTGTCTAGGGTGGGCAGGCTGGACCCCATGGATATTGTTTAAATCCTCATTAGTGGATAGAAATATTCGACTATTATATTGTACTATATATTCTATATAATCTTAGCACGGTGGCCTTAAGAGGGATTGGTGCATAAATACAACGTGTTATATGAAGATTCATGGCTCGGCTAGCCCGGCTAGCACATGGGGATTCCTATTATACGTATATCTCTGAGATAACACAGACTCCACCTAGTAAGGCGTACAAATGATTGGACGGTTATGTAACTAAGTTTAATTATTTATTGTATCTTTTTTAAAATGGTTTCGGGATATGAACTTTCATGATGCGATGGTCTAACCCTTGTCCTTGTTTAGGTGTAGAGTTAGATTATTGTATCAGGGTAGGCTATGGATCGAAACTATGAGATAGAACTATATATATTTGTTTATTTTCTCCTGAACAATGGCGCACACCAGACGGATGGCCGCAGAGGAACACCAGTGGGTTTCTTCATAACTTCTCGTTATTGTATATTTTTCTCTTTTAGGCATTTAGCCACAGACACTTGTTGGCCGTAAATCTGGACATTTAATTTTCATACATGATTCTAATTAATCAGAATACAACAGATCATGGTCATGTACTTTTGCTACTATGCCATCTTTTTATTTTGTAAAGCTGGTTTTTTGAATATTTTGACAGGAAACTTGGGGCACCTTACTTTCTTTTCATATATATTATATATTTACTATCCTCGGTTGACTGATTGAGACAGTAGATGTTCTATGTGACCCTAAATAACTTTCTTGTAGAATGCACCCCTTGTCTAGTTATAGCCGTGGCCGTCGTATGACGTTCTATACCTTGTACGAGGTAGCTGGCCATTTCCATCTTCGTATTTCGGTACAGGAGTATGATAATAGCTAATTCCTTAAGGAAACATCATACGTTATGTTTAAGTCATTTTTATATCTTTTTAATCTCCTTGTATATATCATATTTTTGGATAATTTGGCCAACTTTGATGATTTTGACTAATAAAAGAGAAGAGAGGAATTAAGTTAGTTTACAACATAAGTTAGGAATTATACAACTTTTTTTTATTATTCTTTATATAAACTTTGTATACTATTTTTAATAGGAATTTAGGTTTTCTACGTCATTTATCCAATTTAAGATGCCCCCTCCCTCCCCACCAATATTTACTATCGCATCTATTCCCAGATTTCATTTTTTTGAAGTTTTAGTATTTAATTTTTTTTATAAATTGACTTTATACATTATTATGTATTTTTTCGTATCTCATTTATCATATTTTTCATAATTGGATTTCATAATCTGGTTTTGATTTATAATTTTGATTTCATTTTGGTATGGAAGACTATACTAGACCCCTAGATCATCCCTTAGCATTGTCATAGAATCATACTAGGTCCCATGCTTGACTAGCGTAACATTAGATTTTTAAAACCCTGAGAAATTACCCATCTGTAGTTATATCATCGGTAAACCATGACATATCACCGGAATACCATTGAGATTTTATGGCAAAAACTACTAGTTGGTTATTGGGTTGTTCTCTTTAACCATTGCTCCAATGTTTTTTTTGTGGCATGTAAAGTCTCAAGCTGTTGAGCTATACAGACAGGCCATAAAAATTGGATGGAGTCTCAAGGGGTGTTCGACAGGATTTTCTGGAGTAAGAAAAACTTATTGAGGTGGTTCTTCAAGATGTTTTAAGGGATATGGAAGATTCGATTCATCGAGACAAAGTAACGATTGGTGATAAGTCAAAGAATAAGGGTCAATCTGTCAGCCCCACGATAGCTAGTCAATCACTAAGTGGGGGTTGTTCCACGGATCTAATTTTTGTGACGTATGGTTTGATAAAAGTTTGTAGAGCAACATCGATTTCAGTATTTTGAAGCTAGGAAGGAGTTCAAGGTGTGCAACAAACATAATCTGAGGAGGGTACATCTCTATTTGCATAATTCCAGGTGAGATATGGATCACCGATGACGTGTAAAGTGCATGATGTTCTGCTCGAGGATGCATGTGTGTCACGTCCCGATCTCCTACAGGAATCGGCCATCCCCGCTAGGCATGAATTACTGCTCCAGCGCTCCCTGTAGGACGATCACTCCCATCTGGACGTAATGTCGCACGAGCACAAGTTGCACCCATGCAAAGCCAAGAATTAAATAGGCAAAAAAATATCTAAGCTACAGAGTAGCACAAATAGTCTGAATACAGCAAAATGGAAACTAACAGGCGATTGGTAGCATGTTCACAGAGTCGTCATAGAGGAAGCATTGAATAATATAAGTATGGAAGTAAAACAACCACTTTATTGATATTTAACAAGTATTAGAAGCGGTACTGGGCCGAGATTACAAGTCGCTCAAGTCCTCTCTCTCAAAACAATAAAAGCGTGCTAAGTGGGCTATAATTTATGGAATGATACATAAATGATGTTCCAACATTATGTCCTGTATATGTGCTTCAGCTCCAATCGCGATGCTCCAAGGCTCCAGAGCAAACTCCATGCCTTAGCATGCACGAAGGGGTTTCTGCACCGAACGAGGTTGTCCCGCACCCTGCAAGCAATCTGGTGGATTATCAGTACATGAATGCACTGGTGGGGAAGTTTCTCACCCGCTCAAAAAATTTAAACACGTTATATAGGTTCAGTGCACCATCTATTAAGTTATCTTTTTAGTGTTGCCTTAGAAGCAGTTTTATGGTATGATGTATAAGCCTAACTCATGTGGCAGTGCATTATGAGATATAAAAGAAATAAGACGATACTTACCATTCGTCCTTCCCTGTCTAAGCTAAACCAAGTTAAACCAAGCATGAGTATATACATATAAAATCCAAGAAAAATTATATAGGCAAATACGAGTGTCATGAGCGGGGTTCTGATTTAGGTGCATGAGTTGCACGAATTACTCAAGTATGTTGCAATTGATTCTCAGGTGTTCAATATATATACAGAAGTCTTATAATCATAATTGTTCAGGTGTTTCAGATTACTAGATGTGATATAATAACTAACACACAGATTACGTCTAAGCGAGGATGACTTATCTATATAAATATGAGTCACTCGCATAGCCAAAAAAAGATGAGTTAGTCTCAGGGTTATATTAGTTGCGTTAGGTATGAGTCGCTACACGCTACCTTTTCCCGGGATGGTATGGGGTGCAACACAAGGCCAAGCAGGCATTTTACTCTATGCTGCCTACTACCATTCGACTATCATGAAGTTCCATCTGGATTGGATCGGCCTCGATGCCCCGATAATCATCTGTAAGAACCTGAACAAGAATAACTTGTGCACAAGTTGTCCGTGACATACAAGTCTTGGGTCTTCCAGATTTGTGACATAACATGATAATTCTTGGTTTTTGTCCTAAACGAGTATTGTTCCACGAGCTGTGATTCTTGCTTCCTTGACATGATTCTCATTCAGAGTTTAACTTGACTTGATGCATTCCCCTAGTTCAGAAAATACCTTGGTGACCCAACAATCATGTATACTTCAAGGTTATACTTGAACAGAATTACTATTAGATAGTCTTCCAATGAATTGGATGAATGCAAGATAAGGTAGTATTACCGGGGGTCGTGGCATAAATTCATGTGATAAGCATAGCGAATAAGTAAAGAAGGCAAGCATTGAAACAATATTAAAACATAAGCATAAGAAAACTTATTATATAGTCTATCTTAGAACATAAGCCTTTATGTTAGCACGGTTCTAAGGGGTTGTGCGAGGAGTAAAATTGTACAGGGGCATATCGGACAAAATAATCCATAAAGCAAGCAGTGTAAATAAGTGAAGCAGTGCACACTGAAGAGTGTCTAATGATCTACTCGAGGCATAGCGGAGTCTACTTGCACGAAGCTAAGGTAGCATGCGAGAGTCCAGCTATAAGCCATTTTTATGTTCTAACATAAGCAATATAAGATAAAATTATTCCCTTATCTAGGTATGTTATATTCTTTATTAGCATACATGGGTGATTCACCTAGCGACTAGCATGTATCGTCCATATTTTAAGTATGCATGCTAAGAAAATACAAGTTCATTGTAGCCACCCCCTTAGCGATGATTCATCTCGGTAGAGCGATACTCCGAGTGAGCCTTTGAAAGTCTAAGTCTGAACTCCTGAAAGTCCAAGACTGAAATCCTTTGCTTCAAGCAAGTCTTCTCACTGAGCAAAGAGGGTCAGGTCATCGCACTAGCATCGTTTAAATCGTCTATCCACTTGAATGGAATGGGTCATTATATTATACACCACTCAGAACAAGTCTCATCCTCAAGAATTCCTGAGCGCAAACTGTTTCATCGTATACTATCAAATCTATCTCAAGCATACAATCTGTGTCGCATGAATTCTGGGTCTATCTCGTTGAATGACTCCAACATTCAATCCAAGATCTGACTCAGTCTCTAATTTTCCTTAGAGCAAAACATTTATCGCTTAACACGGGGTACGTTATAATCTATTGTGAATGACGATCTAGGGCTGACGCAAAATTATCTTAATCGTTATACTCGTCCATGCTAATATAACATATTTACTTGCACTAGCATTCGAGATCAGCTTATCGCGAGTCTTGATCATGCACATATTCAAGGCATCCCTTAAACATATGTATGTCAACCAACTTAGCGATAACAAAGTCTTTACACTCGAGTTCAACATATTAATGAGTATTGGATCGTGCACACGTTCAAGGTGTCACTCAAATATATACGTTCAACCAAACTTAGTGATAGTGATTTCAGACAAGCTACTCGCAAAAATCTCAAGGGTTCATATCTTACTAATCATAATGATACCTCTAACAGGGTCAATCAAAAATCCAAGTTATTCTAATCCAACCAAAAATTAAGTATTGTACTACCGTCAAGCATGATCTATTGGCTAGCATTTATGTCCTATCGTCCATTATATTTGTGTCAAATATGGCACACGCTTACCGTTCCAAGTTTAACTCTAAATCTTGCTTCCCTATTTATATATCTTACTCAAGCAATACTCTAAAGTCGGTCGCATGAATTCTTTTACTCTACACATGGTCATCTGTCTAATTACTAGGTCAGCTCAAAAGATTATAGGTACAGTTCATGCTCATGATACATCATGCAAATTTATCGTAGATGCCTGCCCCAATTCCTAATATCAAACTATTATTCATTTGTATAGAATATTCTACCCAAGCTCATTTTACTCGGATTTCTAAACATAGACAACAGATCATCCTACTCACATTAATACGTTCTTTTGTATAGGGTCTGAGTCTGTTCAGTCAAATCCATGATATATCTATGTTGTATATCAAGCCTAGCAATTCGTATAGTCTATATCCTCAAACATATTTGATAGAACCCGTATATCCATTCTAAGTCTAGATTACCAAGCCATGATTAAATTTCCAATCACCAATCTCAATCATAAACTCTAAGTCGTCCAACAAGATTCATGTATCCATTCATGAAACCATCAAGCGTGTCTTACTCCATGTTCTAAATAAACTCATCCATAAAATACATCCAATTCACTTGTAATCTCAAACTCGTCTTATCGTGTCGAACCATAAGTCAAGATGATCTTTCAATTATAATGCTCCAGTCTCCAGCAAGTTCGATCATCCCCGCTGGATGTGAGATCACCACGCCAATGCTCTAGCTGAATAATTATCCTAATCCGGGCATGACGCATGTACGAGCAAGGAGTTACGCTCGCACAAGATAAGAACATTGAATGTTATAGTTATCAACAAAATGATCGAGACACCTTAGCACTTCACTTTGCTCCATCCGAGAAATATATCCTTTAAGTCATGTCCGTTCATGCCGTAATCAAATTAGTCTAGTCAAATCGTCCAACTTCAATGTTACCTTTCGATCAATCCATAATCTTACTTCTAGCATTCCTCAAACAACTAAGCTCAAATACTCAAGCCAAAGTCTATGAACCTTCGATACGTTCTATTTTATCGAGTTCGTTTAAATAATCATCGAATATATTCCCGTGAGTTCGATCAACTCTGCTGGACATAAAATTATCATGCCAGCGCTCCCATAAGATAATCATTCTCGGTCGGGACTGATTGTCGAAGGTTATCTTTTGATCTAGATTCAAGATTCTTCTTCCAAACTTGAAATCAAATTCGTTATCACTTACCTTTTTTAACGAACCATAATATTCCTTTACTTGTATCAATCCATACTATCTTCAAATTACCGATACTATATCAAGTCTATTAATCCGAAACCACAATATTCATTCTCAAGCTAACTTCTATTGAGCGATATCCTACTCAAGTTTAATCTATTTTGATTTAATTCAAAATTGTACGCATGATTCACCAAGTTTCCTTGATCAAGATATTAATTTTCATTACCTTGAATCCCTATTCGATATAAGCCTTATCACTTGTTTAACATATTTTTAAATCGTTCAAACTAGCTATCACATGAGACCTTCGATTTCGTTCGAGCATTTTCAAAATAATCTATACACCACTAGGGAATTGAGTCATCCAATTAAATCATCAATCGTATTCACCTCACTCGCTAGCATATCCATCATGTCGTTCCTTAGAACTCTTGCGCGATACCTAAGCATCGCATCGATAATTCTTAGTCTTGTATATATCCTTTTTGATAGTCATCCAAGTAAACCATATTTGATTTGTATATGCTGACACAAAATACCCTCTGAGCTATTTCTAAAAATCCAAGCATAATCCATTATATTCGCCTTAGCGATAAACTGATAATATTCTATCGGTTGCCATTTTAAGTCTGACTTATCCTTATCTGAACGATATGTCAATCTCGCTCACAAACTTGCTAGCACCAATGGGTCTTGGCGCACGATACTCAACACAACTTAGCCGGAAGACTGTGTGCATAGCTAACTGTTCGAACAATATTGTATCTCGCACACTAACCACCTTGGTAATCACGTATAGGTATTCGGGTTCGCAGATAACTTGCTAATTCTAGCACGATTCTACTCCCATAAAGTCTGAAACAGGTTGCCACAAGGGTGTTCGCAAACTATCCAGTTCAAGCAATCATATCAATCACATGCAATTTTATGAAAACTATTTAAATTTATTATATGGAACATCCAAATGGGTCAACGAGATAGAGTGTATGCACATAACCCACGAGACTGAGTGTATGCACAAAACCCATGAACGAGCTTTCAAAATAAAGAAAATTGATACAAACTCCAAAAATGTAAAGCCGATGCTCTGATACCAATATATCATGCCCCGATCTCCCACAAAAATCGGTCTTCCCTGCTAGGCACGAATTACCATGGCAGCGCTCCTTGGAGGACGATCATTCCCATCTGGATGTGATACCGCATGAGCACAAGCTGAACCCGTGCAAGACTATGAATTGAACAGGCATAGAAATATCTAAGCCACAGAGTCGCACATATAGTTTGAATAGAGTGAAAAGGAAACTAACAGGCAATTAGTAACAAGTTCAACGATTCGTCAGAGCAGAAGCATTGAATAACAAAAGTATGTAAGTAAAACAAGAAATTTATTGATATTAAACAAGTATTACAAGTGGTGCTAGCCTGAGATTATAAGTGCTTAAGTCATCTCTCTTAAAATAATAAAAGTGTGCCAAATGGCTACAATTTATGGAATGATATATAGGCGATGTTCCAACATTATGTCCTGTATACGTGCTTCAGGTCCGGATGCGACGCTATAAGGTTCCAGAGCGAACTCTATGCCTTAGCACGCACGAAGGAGTTTTTGCACCGAACGAAGTTCTTCCATACCCTGCAAGCAATCTGGTGGGTTATCAGTACATGAATGAACTGGTGGGGAGGCTTCTCGCCCGCTCGACAAATCCAAACATGTTATATAGGTTTTTTGCACCAACTATTAAGTTGTCTTTCTAGTCTTGCCTTAGAATCAGTTCTATGGAATAATATACCAGCCTAACTCGTGTGGCAGTGTACCGTACGATATAAAAGAAATACGATGATACTTATCATTCGTCCTTCCCTATCCAAGGTAAACCAAGTTAAACTAAGCACGAGTATATACATATAAAATCTAAGAAAAATTATATAGGCAAACATGAGTGTCATGAGAGGGGTTCTGATTCAAGTACACGAATTACACGGATTACTCAGATGTATTGTAATAGATTATCAGTTGTTCAATATGTACATATGTCTTATACTTATAATCGTTAAGGTATTTCAGATTACTGGACTATATACAATAACTCGCACGTGGATTGTCACTAAGCGAGGAAGACTTATCTATATGAACAATAGTCGCTGACATAGCTATAAAGGACAAGTTAGAGTCTCAAGGCAATATTGCTCCATAATCTATGATTCTTGCTTTCTTGATATGATATAATATTTCTTGGTTATTGTTTTGAATGAGTATTATTCCATAAGCTATGATTCTTTCTTCCTTGACATGATTCTCGTTCAGAGTTTAATTTGACTTGATATATTCCCCTAGTTCAGGAAATCCCTTGGTGACCCAACGGTCCCGGATACTTCCAGATTATTTCTTGCACGGAATGACTATTAGATAGTCTTTCGATGAATTGGATCGATGAATGCAAGACAAGATAGTCTTACTGGGGGTCATGGCATGAATTCATATGATGAGCATAGCAAATATGTAAAGTAGGCAAGCATTAAAATAGTATTGAAACATAAGCATAAGGAAACTTACTATATAGTATACCTTAGATTATAAGCCTTTACGTTAGCACAGGTCAAAGGGGTAGTACGAGGAGTAAAATCATACAGGGGCATATCGAACGACATAATCCATAAGGCGAGCAGTGTAAACAAGTGAAACCGTGTACTACGAAGAGTATATAATGATCTACTCGAGGCATAGCAGAGTCTACTTGCACGAAGCTAAGGTAGCATACGAGAGTCCAATTATAAGCCAAGTGTCATTTTTGTGTTCTAACACAATCAATATAAGATGGAATTATTCCCTTAGCTAGATGTGGTGTATTCTTTATTAGCACACAGGGGTGATTTACCTAACGACTAGCATGTATCATCCATATTTTAAGTGTGCAGGCTAAGCAAAGACAAGTTCATCGTAGCCACCCACCTTAGCGATGATTCACCTTGGTCGAGCGATACTCCGATCGAGCCTTTGAAAGTCTAAGTCTGAACTCCTGAAGGGCCAAGACTGAAATTCTTTACTTCAAGCAAGTCTTCTAGCTGAGCAAAGATGGTCAGGTTATTGTACTAGCACTGTTTGAATCGGCTATCCGCTTGAACGGAACGGGTCATTACAATGTGTACTTGGGAGCTTCATTGTCGGACACGAAGGTAGGAACATTTCGGAGTTTGAATCTCGAGAAAATAATACTATCCTCTTGGTTGGGCTAGCTAAGGGTAAAGAAGCTCATTGGAATGGTCGCACGTTCTGAAGGAAGAGAAAAGTCAAGAAAATACATCCAAGATTTACGGTAATATAGATCATCAACAACTTCGTTCTTGGCCGTATCATTTATGTTGTAAGGATACTAGTGATACAAGTGGTGCTACGTATGGCAACTAGCGTCGATGTGGTGGTCAAGGAGCTAGAGATGATGGAAGATGCAAAAGCTCTTGGGGGATTGGACAATAGTGACAAGGTGGAGTAGGAACTCTGTTACATGACAATAAATATGGAGTCTAATTGAGGAACCATAGTGTCATACCTGATTTCAGATTTAGTATTTTTTGTATTTCTAAAATTTAATTTTTCCTGATAATGTATTCTTACTGTATTTTTATGTTGGTTCCTGTCATTTATTATTATTTTATTTTTTTTGTTGAGAAAGAGATAACCCGAGACCAGTAGAATACCTATTGAAATTGCCATAGACTCGATTTAGGACCCGTATATAGAATGGACCCTTGGTTCGATGCATTTTGGGTGAACCATGGCTAAACCCTCTTTCTCCTCTCTTAGTATATATATGATTCTCTCTCCTCTCTTTCTTCTTCTTCATTTCTATTTCCATCTTCCTCATCTCCCTCAGGCTCCTTTTAGCGAAACCCTAGCCCTTGTAGAAGCAAAAAAAATACGCTGAGGAATCATACGCGTAAAACCCTCAACATGCAAGAAGCTGCGTAAAACGAAGCTCCAGCACTGGGTGGCGTAAGGCATGTATTCAAAGCCATTGGCGTACAACAGAGCTTCATCACTAGTACAGCGTAAAATATAGCTCCAGAACAACCCGCGTAATACAGTATTTCAAGACTGCTTCAGCGTAAAGATGTTGTTATATCGCCACTTTGGCATAAAACCTGCTCGCTTTTAATGCAGTGGGAAGTTGTATGAGGAACTCTTCATACTCCTCGAATGAACCTGTCAGATAAAGCAGTGAACCTGACTCCTGACAAAGAGTACTGCACGACTATCCAGACGATGACTGTAATGATGAATCGGCACAGAGACCCAGACCGTCGTTTAGTGACATTTACTTGATACAAATTGCTTTTACACATTAAAGGGAATACGTTGCCTAGTTTTATACAGGCAGACGTGAGCTTTTACGCTCAGCAGGAGATGAAACGAACCGCCACGTCAAAAGCTGCTCTTCGTACAGAGCTCGAGGCACGTCTCTGCAGTTAATGCGCGTGATAGGGGCAGATCTCAGCATTTAATGCACGAGATTTGGTTCTACTTTCAAAGACTGGGTGAGCCATAATTATGGCTAATACATCCACATCAGTACCTCTGCTTATTATGCCATCAGGCTATTTTTAGTTATAGGAGCACACCGTATGCTATCTCCTCGAAATATGCCAACTCAGGCTATATTTTGCATTGGTGCGTGATAAGGCTAATTTGCCTAGAATACGCTCAAAACCTCAGTCAAGCAAGGATAACCGGCTGTCCTTACGCTAGCTACCTATCTATACAGCATTAGGCTTCTACGCCTACTGGGCTTCTACGCCCACTTGGCTTCTACGCCAAACTTGACAACTATTTGGCTTCTATGCCATGGTGACAGTCATTGGCTTCTACGCTAACCTTTTCTACGCGAGGGGCAGTTACCTACGTGGCTTGTATTCCATGATCTTCGCAGCAGTTATACGCATTATCTCATAATGGGACATGCATCATATGCTAAATCAGAAGATCATTTATACATGGGTGGCAGTTATTATAACCGCCACGTAAAAAGTGCCACACTCTCCACTGTTCGGCTTCTACGCCGACTGGACGGTTACTGTCACTAAACTCTATAAATAGAGACCTCCGTCAACGGAGGTCCGGGGTGGAGAAAAAGAGATCGAAAAATCGAAGAGAGAGATCGGAAATTGATTGAGAAGAATCCAGAGCACAGACAGAGAGTAGTGATCAACGATTTTGGTATCGAGCATCCACTCCCTCTTGCAATCTTTGAAGCTTCTCCATCTTCTACAGCAATTCTTCATCATCGTGTGGTCCAAGGGACAAAGTGATCGACCGTAGATCAGACTCCTATAGCAATATTTACCCAAATTAAATTTTTGTACTTAATATCCTCATATTGGATTAATTGTACTTCTTGTTTGTAAACCAAAGAAAGAGTTTCGTATAAACCTATTTTTATTTCTTTCGTTTATTATCAAACACAAGATGGCAACTAAGTTGGGGACTACTTTCTCATCTGACGAGAAAGCAATTGCTCAATACGATACAGTATCAGTAGGATCAATGAAGAAGACCTTGGTCGTCCAATTTGACCAGTCAGCCTATGAAGACATGCTTCGAGCAGGGGTAGCTCTCACTCCCTCTCTGTCCAAGACAACAGGAAATTATATAAGGTGTGGTTGCCCCGGACATCCCCTACCATTCCTGCCAACTCTCTGGTTTCTCTGATCAACAAGGTTGTAGCTTCGCAAACTGCGCGCTCCACGCATAAAACTCTGTCTCCCATCTGTGACGTGGCAGACAAAGCTTTGGGCAATGCCTCAATGCTAGCCCAGAAGCCTACTCTGCGCTCTGAGCATAAAACTCTGTCTCCCGTCTGTGACGTGGCAGACAAAGCTTCTGGTCATGCCTCAGTGCTAACCCATAAGTCTACTCCACGCCCTGCGCATAAAATTCAGTCTCCTGTCTGTGACGTGGCAGAAAAAATTTCTGAAAATGCCTCAGCGCCAATTCAGAAATTCTAAATGTACTCCACGCGTAAAAATATATCTTCCCTCTGTAGAAAAGCAGATGGTCCTTGCAATCAACGCAAGGGAAAACAAGTGGCGGATTTCCCAATCGCTCGGCCTTTACGCCATTAAGAGAAGAATCTATCCGCTCTTCAGATTACGCGGAACGCTGATGGCAGTTTGAGGACTTTCTCAGTTTTATGCCAACTTGAGCAGAATTCCAAATTACGCCAGGTCAAGCCCCTCAGCGTAAAGAAGGCCCGGTTTGTGGATAGATACACTCCTCATGGATCATATGCTACTCATATGGCTGAACTGCTGTATACGGGTGGCAGAGAGAGGGTTGGGGTTCCCAATATCTGTATTCTAACAGATGTAAACAGGAAGAACAAGCTTTCTTCTTCTTCTTCTTATTTTAATCCTCCTGACTTGCGTTAATTTTTGATCTAGAAGCGCAAAGATAGGGGATCTTCCAACATGTCTATTATACCCCCTAGGGAGCACTGTTGTAATAGTCACAAAGTTGTAGTTAATTATTGCTGTTCTAAAGCAAAACGGTCAGTTTTCGACCGGTTGAACTACTCTTTGCGTTTACAGGAAGAAGAGCCTATATTTGCATCAGTGAACATGGCTTCACACGTCCCTAGAGGAAAGTCAAATTAAAGAAGTCATCCATCTAGAACTCCAAGCCAAAGGAGATTCGACAGACTCCTTGAGAACATTGAAGCTGGGGTATTCCGAAACACACGTTCGAGGCTATGACAACCGGCTTCGTATTCTTCTAATTCCGACACTGGGGGTCGCCAGTTTCCCGAATCGGATGCTAAAAGTATAGAGTCAATCTCTACAGAGACCTATACTAACCCTTCAATGACATCCAGAGAAATAGGAGTCGATGCCATTGAAGATGAACGCGAAGAGGCTTCCCCATTAGGAAGTACTGAGCAACGCATCGCTGTATTACAAACATCTCTGAAAGAGATACAGTCCATGATAGAGAATATGCACCAGATAATGCTGACTCAACACACAGCTGCAATACCTCAAGCGTCGGTCCCTTAGACTCAAGTACGTGTAGGGGTGGACTTACCACCAACCAATGCGAACCAGGGGCCTACTCTAAATCAAGAGTCAGCAGCTCCTCCACTTCCTAACTCGAAGAATGTATTGCCTCCTATTAGAGTTATGATACAACTGATCTCTCATCACTCTGCGATCCCTCTACCAGCTGAAGACCCGATGTAGGCAGTGCAGGAATTGAAAGCCCAATTTGATGCCTTGAAGCAGAAGAATCAGCTCAAGAAATTGGGAATCAACCAGCCTTACCCAGCTATCTGGGATGAGATCCCTTTTCCTCCTAAATACAAACCACAGACTATGGCTTTGTTTGAGGAAAAGACATTACCGAGCCAGTACATGAACTACTTCAGCATGATGATGGTATTATTATAAGGGAATGACGCCCTTCTTACTCGAGTGTTCAAAGGTTGTCTCTCGGGAGTGGTTTATCAGTGGTACCGTAGTCTTGCGGACAACTGCATTACTTCCTTTGAAGATTTCAAGACTCTGTTCTTCGCGCGATTCTATGAAGGAGGGATGGGCATGTCTATGTCCTCTCTCATCGAAGTAAAGCAGAAAAAGAAAGAGAACGTTCGTACTTTTATTGAACGTTTTAGACAAGCCACTTTGCAAATGCCTCCCGGAGTTCCAGACTTGGCATTGGTGGACATTTGCAGGAAGAATCTTCTTCCAGTGATCTCGGTGTTCACAGGACCATATCAGTTTCATGATTGGCCCTTGTTTATCATCTCAGCGGTAGCCACTGAAGACAACAGTCAGAAGGCACATGATAATGGAATTATGATATCTACCTCTAATAGAGGCAAGAGGTCATCCTCTAACAGCGACTATCTTCGTGGTTCCAAAGGAAAAGAAGCTCTGGTGATCAATATGTCCAGGCAAAAGACTACGGCAACTACACAAACGAAACCTGGGACTTCCAGGCCCATCAAATTATATTCTTTTGATGATGACGATATTCCGAGCATATTCGAGTGTCTAGTCAAAAGTGGCAAGATTACCCTCTCCGAGGTAAAGCGGCCTAATGAAGTCGGCAGTACTAATAACCCTAAGTACTACATTTTCTATAGGTATATACATCACCCCACCAAGGCGTGTTATATACTAAAAAGGAAAATCCAAGAGTTGATCGACGCTAAGGCCATCACTCTGCGCAATAGCGAGAAGACGGTCACTGCCAACATGATCTCTCTTCAATTTGGCAATCTGCCTTCTCAACAAGTTTCGGATGGTGTTGTACCTATTTTCTGGACAATGATGAATATTGTTAATCTTTCTCCAGCTAGGGGTCAAAATCATGACCTGGTACCCCTAACTACCCAGCGTGGCGAGATTATATGGTTTCATCCAGATCTGATGTCAGAGATCGAGGAAGAGACTCAAGCTGCTAAGGCTAAGTTTAAAAAGAACTCGAAGCATAAACCATGTCATATGGTTGCGATATCCCCGACATTAGAAGAAGAGGTTTTGGCTATCGGAACCCGTTCAGGGAAAGCCTACCTCAAGGATTATAGAGAAAATCAGGAAGAAGCAGCGACAAACACTTCAGCTACCAAACTTCCAGAACCTGAACCTATCGTACCAGAGGCAGGTCCTTCTAGACCAACTTCGGCGGACAATGGCAAGCAAAAAGAAGTGCACTTTGATAAACCTTTGAAGAATATTCAAAACAAAGGTTTGGAGAAGCCATATAACTTCGACATCCTAGCCCAATTGGCTAATACACCAGCCAGATTGTCTATTTTTGAACTACTCAGGCTCTCCAAAGACACTCGTCAAGCCCTGAATGAAGCATTAATACAGGCAGATGTATACTTGACCCAGCTCAAGTCCCCTGATGAAGAACCTGTGGCATGTCCTTAATGCCATAGTGTGATGGAGGTGGTCCCGAATATCACTTTCACTCAAGATGACATGCTGTTAAAATATAACAAGCATGACAGACCCCTCTATTACACCAGATACGTCGGTTCCATGGAGGTTGACCGGATTCACATAGATCCGGGATCATCGATCAGTATCATTCCTCATAGTCTGCTCAGACCGCTGAGGATTCCTACCAACGAAATGGCTTATACCACCACTATAATCGTAGGCTTCAACGCCAGGAAAAGTAAGCCGTTGGGGAAGATTCGTCTGAGGATCCAGATTGGCGACCTTAGATCAGTGGATACATGCTATATCATTGATTCAGAGGTATCCTACAACATTCTGCTGGGCAGACCATGGATCCATGATCACAACATCGTTCCTTCGACTCTACATCAATGCTTCAAATATGTAGATGCCCAAGGAACAGTACAAACAGAGTTTGCTGACCTTAACCCGTTTAAAGGAGTAGAATCCTACTACTCCGATGCCATGTTGTACACCAAGACTACATGAAGGAGGTGTCAGGCAAGACAGAGGAGGAATCCCACCGGGATCCAGAAGAACCCTCTACCGAGCAACCCTTGTCAATCAAGGTGAAAAGACGAACTACTCGTCCGAAAGTCATGGAACCATGGCTATACACTTAAAAAAAACCAAGTCAGAAAAAGGAGGTGATCCTCTAATGATCACTTTGAACCAGAAGCCTCCTCATTTGGTCATCAACCTCTGGCGCAACAAGCAGCCAACTGATGTAAATATAACCAGGAATGTGGTTTCTGACAATAATAAAGATTCTCCTTTCAAGTATATTGATGCTCAAATTCTAAATCAGGAATCCTCTCCCCATAACGATATAGAATCTATAGCACAAAAATTCTTGGAAGCTATAAACTCATATCATCTGTATATGTGGGAAGTAGCGTCACCATCTAATGTCATCACGATATATGGGCCACATGAGGATTCTATCTTTATTGTTTCGCCTACTCGCAGCAGTCAGCATCGAATAGTCTTCGATCGCATGCGCAACAAACCGACTGTACAAGATGATTCTCACGAATCCGATGCTGGAAAAATACAGGTTCACAGGTATAGCCCACAAGCATTGAAGATTATACAAAGTATGGGTTATGACTTGAAGCTGGAACCAGGTCTTAACTATGGGAAAGACAGGCGAATGCCGTTGCATGGTGATCCCTATCGTCAATGAACTCACTTTGGGTTAGGGTATACCATTTCCCTCACAACTTCTGAGTCAGATGAGGATATCTTGTCCTCTTCTAAAGATGGCTCATCGTCCTCTGGCTCATATGATGATCTCAAACGAGCATTTTTAGTAAATACGGTATTGACAGATTCCTTCGAAGCAGACAAGCAAGAATCTGAACCATTTGAGAATGACTCTTGGGCTCAGCAAATGGATACACAATAGGAACTCCGGTTCGAGCAGAGAGAACCGCCTACTAAAGATAAAGTTATCTAAATTGACGTTGGGGATAAAATTTTGCCAAAGCCGATATTTATCAGTAACAATCTTTTCGAAGAAGAAAGGAAATAAATAATCCAGCTTGATAAAAGAATATATCGACGTCTTTGCATAAAATTATGAGGATATGCCAGGACTTGATCCAAAAGTGGCTACTCATAAGCTCAACATATTGCCCAGTTTGAAGACTGTGAAACAACATCAATGCCGATATCGTCCAGATATAATGGATGCCATCTAAGCTGAAATAAGGAAGATGATAGCATATGGCTTCATCCGGAAAGAACAACATCCTGACTGGGTCACCAATATTGTCCCAGTCATAAAGAAAAGTGGGAAAGTACGTGTTTGCATTGATTACCAAGATCTGAATGCAGCCTACCCCAAGGATGAGTTTTCTCTTTCTATTACAGATGTCATGATCGACAATACCTGCGGTTTTGATTGCATATCTTTCATGGATGGATTTTTAGGATACAACCAAATCAAGATGCATCCTGAAGACGAAAACCATACTGCCTTCCGCACACCATTGGGGGTATATTGCTATACGGTCATGCCCTTCGGACTGAAGAATGCCGGGGCTACGTACCAACGAGCTATGAGTAACATATTCCACGAGCACCTACACAAAATGGTGGAATATTACGTAGACGATATAGCTGTCAAAAGCTACCTCAAGGATAATTACATCTAAGACTTGAAGATAGTGTTTGAGTTGATGCGCCAACACCAACTCAAAATGAATCCTACAAAGTCCTTTCTTGGTGTATTTAGTGGCAAATTCCTGGAATTTGTTATTATCGCTAAAGGCATTCAAGTGGACCCTGATAAAGTGAATGCCATCTTAGAAATGTGACCACCCCGTAATCTGAGAGAATTCAGGAGATTTCAAGGTCGTCTGGCTTATATTCGGAGATTCATATCCAACTTCTCTGGCAGATGACAACCTTTTTCTCGCCTCATAAAGAAAGGTATATCCTTCGTATGGGACAAAGCCTGTCAGCAAGCATTTAATGATATCAAACGCTATCTTACTAATCCTCCAGTTCTGGTGCCTTCCATTATAGGAAGACTGTTTTTGCTGTATGTTCGAGCAATGGATCATTCTCTTGGAGCTCTCCTTGCACAGAAGAACGATGAGGGTCATGAACAGGCTATCTACTATTTAAGCAGGATGATGGTCGAAGCTGAACACCGGTACAATCCAATGGAAAAAGAATACTTGGACCTAATGTTCGCCATTCAGAAAATACAACATTACGTCACAGGCCAGACTATTCATATCATCTCCAGGATCAATCCTCTTCGGGTATTGATGAACAAGCCAAGCATTCTTAATTCCTAACTCGCGACGTGGGCGATGTTATTAACACCGTATGATATGGTGTACGTCCCTCAGAGACATCAAAGGCCAAGCCTTGGCTGATTTTCTAGCTGCTCATCCGATTCCGAAAATCTCCAGATTATACGAGGATATTCCCGACGAAGTGGCAGAATATAATTCTACAATGGAAAGTGATACATGGCAGCTATTCTTCGATGGTGCCTCCAGAACTTGACCCAGGCGAAACGTGATTTCAGGAGTAGGAATTTTCCTGGTCACTCCTGATAAACTCGTCATCTACCGAGCATATTCTCTCAGCGAGCCTTGCTCTAATAATGTGGCAGAGTATAATGCTCTACTAATCGGGCTTCAAGTTGCTAAAGAATTGGAAGTCAAATATCTGGAAGCTTTTGGTAATTCTCTGCTGATCGTCAATGAAATCAGAGGAATATATGAAGTCCGTAATCGAGACCTTATTCCTTATCACCAAGCAACGATCGAGTTAGCCATGTCTTTCAAATGGTTCTTTCTAGAGCATACACCTCGATCTTTGAATTTGGAAGCTGATGCCCTAGCCAGTCTAGCTGCAGATCTAGCTATTCCCATAAGGAGACAGAATTCGGTGATCCTTCTTAACAAAGATTTATTCTGTGTGAAAAACAACTTTCACATAGAACGCAGCTACGCTGTGAACACAGATCCTCCCAAGAGAGATTGGAGAAGTCCCTTTATAGATTTTGTGGCATACGGAATCTTACCAGAGGATCCTAAAGAAGCAATATCCATCAAAAGACGATCATTACGCTTATATTTTGATGTGTCTTCACAATGTCTATATCGTCGGACTTATGATGGACTATTATTATGATGTCTCTCCGATGATGAAGTACAGCGGATTATCTGTGAAGCTCATGATGGCGTATGCGGAGCACATCAACCCTGTCCTAAGCTAAAGGATCGTATCAGGAGGATGGGCTATTACTGGCCTACTATGATCACAGATGCAATAAAATATGCAAGACAATGCAAAGCCTGTCAAGTTCATACAGATTTTATACATCAGCCTTCTGAATATTTACATCCTACGGTTACATCCTGGCATTTTGAAGCATGGGGTATGGATGTCATTGGTCCTATTCACCCGTCTTCTTCCAGAGGTCATCGGTTCATATTGGCCATCACGGATTATTTCTCCAAATGGGTAGAGGCGATCCCTCTTGCTGAAGTAAAAATATCCAACATGATCAGCTTCATCAAGCATCATGTCATTTATCACTTCGGAATACCCCGAAGGATAATTCATGACAATGGGCCTCAATTCATCAGCCAAGTATTTCATCGATTTTGCGATAAGAATCGGATACAAAATATGGCCTCTACGGCATATAATCCTGCTGCTAATGGTTTGGCAGAAGCTTTCAACAAAACCATCATCAAACTCTTGAAGAAGTTCGTTTCTTCGAACAAAAGAAATTGGAATGAGAAGCTAGGAGAATGTCTCTGGGCATACTGCACAACGGTACGAACACCGACAGGGTGTACTCCATTCTCATTAGTATACGGGAGTGAAGCAGTTCTCCCCATTGAAGTTTAAATTCCTTCACTCAGAATAGAAGTAACTAATAAGTTGACTCAGGAAAAGAATGATTTACTGTGGCTTCAAGAGCTAGAAGGATTAGACGAGAAATGCCTCAAGGCTCAACAGCGCATTGCGTTCTACCAGGCACGTATTTCTAAAGCTTTTAATTAAAAAGTGAAGGAAAGGGTGTTCAAAGTTGGCGAGCTAGTTTTAGCTGTAAAGAGGCCAATGATCATTACTCACAAGAGTAAGGATAAATTCTAGCCCAAATGGGAGGACCCTTATATGATCGAGATGACGTTCTCAAACGGCGCTTACAGATTAGCCAAGCCTAATGGAGACTTGTTAATGGCTCCTATCAATGGCAAATTCCTGAAGAGGTACTATGCTTAATCTCCTTTGCTCAACGAAGTATGGTAAAGTTTTTATTCTGACAACACTACGTCCAAAAATTTAGTTGGATCATATTCTATCATGTCTATATAACCTCTGAATAGATATGTTTAACTAATTTGGAACTTCAAAACCTATCACTTCCATATTACCTCTGACAGTGTTTTATATACAAATTTAGCTGGATCATATTCTATCATGTCCATATAACCTCTGAATAGATATATCCAGCTGAAGCTTACCGTAAGTATATCACGTCCATATTACCTCTGATATCACTTTTACCCTAACCTATCATTTATATTCAAAAAATGATGGGTCCACCAAAGTCAGATAAAGTCTCTTTATTATCCCCACAAAGAGCAAATTACATAAAAAAAGCAAAAAAAAAGTACATCATTGGGGAGGAGCAGTCAAATCACGGATCTGCTATGCCAGAGCTGCCATCTTCTCATTATTAGAGCTTAAAACTGTAGCGCAAGCCCGTTCCAACCTTGCCTCCTCATTGTTCAAGGCAGACAATTCAGACCGAGTATATACAAAACCTTTGTGGACGACACTCGCATGTGCCAGGTTCTGCTGAGCCGTTTCTATTCGGTCCTTCAATACATCTTGAGTTGCCGATGAAGCGAGAGCCCTTTCCTTTGCCTGAGCGAGTTCGTCTTCCAATTTGCGGACCCTCGCTGCCTCTTCCTCATATTCGACCTCGCTCTTAGCAAGCTGGGGAATGACATACCCCAATACGGCATGCTCTTTATTCATCTCTTGTTGCCGTGCCTCGATAGATTTGTTCAGAGTTTTCATCTCCCCAACAAGTTCTGCAGTCATGGAGTCATATTCAGCCTGAATCAGCGCATCAGCTCTCCCAGCGTCGTTGAAATTTCTGATCGGCGCAATCGCAACCTGGGCGAACATCCTCAGAGCCTCGAAGCCTAGATTTTTCTCCAGCACCATTGATATCAGCGTTTTCAAAGTGATGTAGAAAATGCTAGTATACTGCTCAACTAGCATGGCAAAATCTGTATGGACGCTGGGAGTAGCTACGATGTCGGTGAATCCCCTTACAGGAACGACTACAGAGGATGTCGTCACAGTCGCCGCTTCAGCAGATGGCTTAACAAAAGTAGAGGCACCAACAACGGTCGAAGTGGCTGGCGTACTCGAAGGAGGCATAGTCGTGATGACAGACTCATCCTCCTCTGAAGATATCATGACTGTATTGGGCGAGCCGGCACCCAAAAATGTTTCCTCTTCAAGGTCGAGCACCGCCGTTTCATCGACGGGAGCCGCAACAAAGCCAAAGGTTGCGTCGACGCTGCCCTCCCCGTAGATGTATTCCTCTAAAAAAAAGATAAGAGAAAGTTAATATCAACCTGATGTTAATTTTTCTAAAAAGAGGCGTAAAGACAACATTTACCCATGGCTGATGGTATATATGTCGCGTCCGCAGCCAGTACAGCTAAATTATTTCTTAATGATGCTAAATAAGCTGTCATACCGGGAGAAGGGGGTACGCCAACTGCCACTAGCAGGTATTCTTCCAAGTCTTCACCAAGATCCAATCGAGGTTCATCGGGTAGAATCTCGCTAGATATACTTACAAACGCGACAGGGGTTACTCCCATTACTGGTCTGGATAAAGGTATATGCAATCTTATTTTGCTCGGCCTCGAAGGCGATCTAGTAGTACTACATGAAGCGGTAGTAGCGACAGCAGTCTCGAGCAAGGAATCTCCGGCATCGACAGTCGAAACTGTGGAGGTTCCCTCTCAAAAAGGCGAGGGACCTCTAATCAAAGGATCATCTCTGACAGAGGAAACAGCAGGCTCACTCCTAGGAGCCTCATGGCTGGAAGTCCTGACAGGACCACTAACAGTCTTCTTCTTTTTGTGAGGGGAAGTCTCTTTCAAAGTAGGAGCCCTTTGCTTACTGGGGATAACAAGAGGCTCCGCAGGCGGAGGAATTATGCCTCTCGGTATTGTCAACAAAAACTAATCTGGACCAATAGAGTCTTCATCTTCATCAGAGGAAACTGATGTGACCTCCTCTTTTCCAATGGACTTATAAGAGGGCATCCTAAAACTTCCACGCATACAAAATTGCAATGGAAGGTATTGATGGCCACATAAAATTGGGCATACGAATGGAGGATACGCAACTCCATGGAAAGAGAAATTGCGGGCACAGTAAAGATTGCTCTAGTACAACCCATCATGAAGTACCGCCATCCTCTCGCTCCATCAATAAGTCCACCTCTGGACTTGAAGCTAGTAATGGCATTTCCTACATGCAATTGGTTATACCCAAACTGCCTGGCAAATCGACTAGGTAGATAAGGCTCCAAGAAGTAATGGTCTTCACTTCTGTACAACAAATGGGAAGGTCTCATGCAGACTAACTAATAAAAAGCTTCGGGAGAAAGAACGGTCTTCCTGCCACCTGAATCCTGAAGTCTCGTTCCCTGTTGATTGATATGTACAGTGGGGACAACACAGAAGAGCTTCCAGCTATGAGCAAAATTTAATGCTCGCCGACAGTCTACGACGGTGGTCACGTTCCAAGTGGAATTCTTGTAGTTCAACAAGAAATTATTTTCCGAACTACAGGTAGAGCAGGGAGACATCACCCTGGGGTTATGAAGAATTAACCATCCCATCAGATATAGGAATGGTAACTCTACCCTGGGAAAGCTTTTACGCCGTATTTTATCTGCAAGCAGCCCATCAGTAATGGTCCTCAGGCCAGCATGTATCCGGCATACCATGGCAGGGAGCAGGCCCAGTCTTGCCCCAAACACCAAACGCACTGCAGGCCATAAGGTGTTACGATAAATGCGATCCGAAGATGCAATATCAGGTACTACCAATCGGCATAGCCATACAGAGAGGAAGCCAGCCAGTTGAGCTTCCCTTGACAGAGGCTTGCGGCAATGCCTCATATAACTGTAGGCTTTAGTGCCTGCAGGATAAATCCTTATCTCCTCATCAAGAACTTGATCTGAAGCCTCAGCGTTTTCAATAAGATTATCGACTATTTAAGCATTAAGCACGCTCAAAAGGTTCAAAGGCTTATCTCTGCTATCCATAACTTTGTCTGGCTTAGCATCTCTGGCCTGATGAAAGAAGAGATAGGATGCCCACTTGTTTGTGTGAGCCAAATCAGACGGCTCATGATAGAAAGTGGTACAAGCAAGGTAGTGGCACATCAGCTCCTGATACACTGCCACTACCCGAGGGTTTGTATCCCTCAGCTCCCTGTTTGTGGGAACATACTCCTCATAAGGAGTATCCCAAATTGGTAGTCTTGAAATCTCTGCCATCTCATGAATAGCTAGTCCCAACTCCCCTAGCGGAGTGGCGAAAGTCCCAGTGAGCGAGATATACCGCTCCATCAAAGCCAAAAATAGGTTGGGGTTGGGAGGCAGCCCAACACTGGTAGCATTCACAGCCGCGAACAGACCAATGCTCTCCAGCTCCGTCTGAAAATGCTTCAGGGCCCAGGCAGCTAAACGAGCCCATCGAAGATTTCCAAGGGTAAACCATCCGTTGGTTCAAGGATTAACCTTGGGATATACTCCTCCATACCCCATGAAGTCATTACAAAAAGTCGATAATTAGACTAGCTAGAATAGTGCAGTGTCTTCACTCGGGATACTGCCCGGAAATAATCCCCTAAAAGGCATGACAGGGCCTAAAGGGCAGCTCACAAATAATCCTTGGCCTGATCCTTTCTGATAAAATATCTTCCCCCGGCTGGCCGTGAAGATTAGGGATCAGGGTCCACGACATCTTCCTGGGATGCGTGGCATGGAAGAATGCCGAGATAGGGTAATCTCTCGGCATCCTGGGCAGGTACATGACCATACCCCCAGTAGTAAAAATCCAGTTTTCCTTCTTGGGCTTCATTTGGGATTGTTTATCAATCATATCCCCGAATAGGAAAGCTGGTTTTATATATTTTGCCCCATCTATATACGTTACGGGCTCCCCGCTGATCATGATCAACAACATTCGTTCTCCTTGAGATGATATCAGAATTCTCCTTTCTTCAGGATACTGGGTTCCAAAAATAGGGAATGTCACATGGGACAAATCCTCCAAATAATTGGAGTTTAGCATCCCCGCAGCAGAACCTATTACCTCAGCCAATAGAGGGATCTGCAAGTCTACTACAAAAAGCAAGAAGAACAAGTCAGTTTCTACACTAGATATTACAGTCTTGCAGCTTACGCCAAAGATCAACGGTCTGTGCTTTTACGCCAAGACTGTAAAAACTTGAGTTTTTACGCTGGAACCTATTTTCGAGGCATAAAATTCAAGGTTGGTAGTATACACAAAAATCTAACAGTCTGTGTTTTTATGCCAGACTGCCAAAATTTGAGTTATTACGCTGGAATTTTCATTCAGAGCGTAACACTCAAAGTTTGTCGTATACGCCAAATTTCGACAGTTAAAGCTATTTCGCTAGACTGTAGAAATATAGAGTTTTTACGCTGATACATTAGGAATGTGGGCGTAAATGATAAAACATCTCTGTGCATCCTCCTCCTCGGAGAGGCTCTCAGCACAGAAGATGACCTAGCGCATTCACGTACAACGTGTGCGAAGGGTTTTCTTCGTTTTTACGTCCTAAAAGCTTTACCTATGAAGCCTGGTGCACAGCTTGACGATAGGACAATTCGTTCAGAGTGGGGTTCGTTCAGCCCAATGGGAGTCGCTCGTGCTTGAGCAGAGGAGCGAGAAGAAGACGCAGCTTTCTTTCCCTTAGAGGTGGAAGTTGTTTTCGATGCCATGGCTAAAACTCAGAGTTCTCAAAGGAAGAGACGAAGAAGAGCTCTCAAAAGAACAAAGGATTTTTGCAAAATATAGATGAAGGATTTTTTCTCTGAAGGCCTTGGGGTATTTATAGAGTCTGGATGACTCCTCGAATCCCTAACCAAATCCGATATTTAATATTCGGTTATGATTGGGGACCACGTCAGCCAATCATTTAGGGAAAACGGACAGTCAGCGAATTCAAAATTTTTGCGCAGAGCAGATCTATGATTTTACACTCAGAAGCTTTTTACGCTCGAGAGGCCACAAATCTACGAGATTCTACGCTCGAGAGGCTATAAATCTATGGTTCTATGCTTTTATGCTCACGAGCTTTTACGCTCAAGAGGCTACAAACCTACGATTTTACGCTCAGAAGCTACAAATCTATGATTTCACGCTCAGAAGCTTTTTTATGCTCAGAGGCTACAAATTTATGACTCTACTCTCGAAAGCTACAGATGGCTAATGGTAAGGGTTTACGCAGAAGATGCTTTTTAGCCACAAAACATCCCAAATACCCAAAATATATAGAGTTCAGCATTGAAAATGACTCTTCTTCTTGGGTCAATTGGAAGTCAAAATCTTCTCTTTACAGTTCAAGCATGGCCAATTTTGACAGCCATTTCTTGCCCTATTTCAAGGGATTTTTGGAAAATCATTCTTGAAGATGATGGTCTAAACAAGAATTCTTCTTATCAGAGAAGTGACAGTGCAAAATTCTACGCTACTCCTTGTCCAAAATAGCATGACAGTTCGGATATTCGACTTAAATGCTAAAAAACTTTTACGCGTCTCCTACCATGCGTAAAAGATGGGACGAGATCAGATATTCTTTTATCAAGTTGGCGTAAAATTATTCAGACGTGCCGAAGCTGCACATATTCAGACTTCCTAAACAGCAAATATGGCAAATTATCAGATGCGTAACAGAAGACAATTTTATTAATCATGATTACATATGATGGAAATCTAGTCTACAAAGGGTTTTTTATCTTCATGATTACATATGATGTAAATCCTTTTTCTATAAAGGATTTCTCATTTTCATTTAGGATCACGCCAAGAATCTGTTCTGCCAGGTTCTCGTATTGGTGGAGATCTTTGTCGTCTTCTTCAGCAGTTAATCGGCTTCCGTGGTCGATTAACAAAAAAATGATCAATGGCGGGAGGATACAGAACCGGGCTTGTATAAATTATTTAAGAGCCCATCCTCCATACGCCATGACAGATTGAGTTAAGGTTTTAGACCCAACTCAATACTGGAAGACGGGGCCAGTTTGTCTGCCCTCGTCCACCGTCATGATGGGAAAAAATATAACTTGTAAGCTGTGTGGTCCAATACGACCCTTCCTCTCTCCTGGATGAATCGCCATATGAAATTGCTGATCATCCCAAGCAAAGGAAGCTATGATATCCTTCCATGATCCATCGTTACAGTGGACATTTGCTCGAAGATGCCTCTTTGTACGGCTCGTTTCATGCTGAAAGAGCATGATCTTCTTCTTCCTCAAGTCAGCAAGACGAACAACGGCAACCATCTCTCTTTGCTGGCGAAGGAATTATGGGAAGAATAGGTTAACTCAGTCGCCTTTTTATAGGCAGAGGAGATCACACCAAATCCTAATAAATCCCTAAATATCGGCCGTAAAATCAGCCTCGCAGAATGTGTCAGACTTGACCATTTCATGCTTCATTCAAAGTATTTCAAATTATGAGGAATTTAAAAACTTTGAAGGGGGTCTTGTAGAAGCATGAAAAATACGTTGAGGAATCATAAGCGTAAAACCCTCAACATGCAAGAAGCTGCATAAAACAAAGCTCCAACACTGGTTGGCGTAAGGCATGACTTTAAAGCCATTGGCGTACAACAGAGCTTCATCACTAGTACAGCATAAAATATAGCTCCAGAACAACCCACGTAATGCAGTATTTTAAGACTGCTTCAGCGTAAAGATGTTATTATATCGCCACTTTGGCATAAAACCTGCTCGCTTTTAATGCAGTGGGAAGTTGTACGAGAAACTCTTCGTACTTCTCGAATGAACCTGTCAGATCAAGCAGTGAACCTGACTCCTGACAAAGGGTACTGTACGACTATCCAGATGATGGCTCTAATGATGAACCAGCACAGAGACCCAGACCGTCGTTTAGTGACATTTCCTTGATACAAATTGCTTTTACGCATTCAAGGGAATACGTTGCCTAGTTTTATATAGGCAGACGTGAGCTTTTACTCTCAGCAGGAGATGAAACGAACCGCCACATCAAAAGCTGCTTTTCATACAGAGCTCGAGGCACGTCTCTGCAGTTAATGCGCGTTATGGGGGCAGATCTCTGCATTTAATGCACGAGATTTGGTTCTACTTTCAAAGACTGGGTGAGCCATAATTATAGCTAATACGTCCATATCAGCACCTTTGCATATTACGCCATCAGGCTATTTTTAGTTATAGGAGCACGCCGTATGCTATCTCCTCGGAATATGCCAACTCAGGCTATATTTTACATTGGTGCGTGATAAGGCTATTTTGCCTATAATACGCTCAAGACCTCAGTCAAGCAAGGATAATCGGCTGTCCTTACGCTAGCTACCTATCTATACAGCATCAGGCTTCTACGCCTACTGGGCTTCTACGCCTACTTGGCTTCTACGCCAAACTTGACAACTATTTGGCTTCTACGCCATGGTGACAGTCATTGGCTTCTACGCCAATCTTTTCTATGCGAGAGGCAGTTACCTATGTGGCTTGCATGTCGTGATATTCACAGCAGTTATACGCGTTACCTCATAATGGGACACGCATCATACGCTGAATCAGAAGATCATTTATATGTGGGTGGCAATTATTATAACCATCGCGTAAAAAGTGCCACACTCTCCACTGTTCGACTTTTACGCCGACTGGACGGTTACTATCACTAAACTCTATAAATAGAGACCTCCATCCACGGAGGTCCAGGGTGAAGAAAAAGAGATCGAAAAATCGAAGAGAGAGATCAGAAATTGATTGAGAAGAATCCAGAGCACAGACAGAGAGTAGTGATCAATGATTTTGGCATCGAGCATCCACTCCCTCTTGCAATCTTTGAAGCTTCTCCTTCTTCTACAGCAATTCTTCATCATTGTGTGGTCATTGGACAAAGTGATCGACCGCAGATCAGACTCCTATAGCAATATTTACCCAGATTAAATTTTTGTACTGAATATCCTCGTATAGGATTAATTGTACTTCTTGTTTGTAAACCAAAGAAAGGGTTTCATATAAACCTATTTTCATTTCTTTCATTAATTATCAAACAGCCCTAAGAAGAAGTTACTATGACTTGGACCGTGAGAGGAGAGGCTAGGAGCCACCTAAGGCAAGTACATCTTGCTCAAGGGTAAAATCATAGATTTTTAAATGTTTTATATATGTTGCTGGTTTAAAATTTTATTTAATTAAAAATGTTTCCCTTGTAATCCTCATCATTTTTAGTTCTTTAAGTTTCTGCTTTTGGTGGATAGATTTTAGTACATCTGAGTTTTAAGTTTAGGGTTTTTATAGGTTCCTTGAGTTTTTCCTTGGTTTGATCTATGAAAACTTGTTATTTTCTAAAACAAATTTTTCTATTTGATGGAGCTTTCTATATCGAGCATTTTGGCTTTTGAATCGTTTAATTTGGAGTTAAATTAAAAAATTTATGGCCAAATTAAGTTCTTGAGCTACGTTCTTGGACATGTCTCGCAAGGACAATGAATTTTATGCCGTAGCAGTGTGCCACGCATGGAGTTTTATGTCGAAGCAATGCACCAGGTGTTGATGCACCACGAATCACCTTCTTGTCCTGAGCAGTGTGTCGTGCATGGAATTTTATGCCGTAGCAGTATGCCTCAAAAGTGTTTTCTTGACGCAGCGATGCGCCGCACGCAACAACCCTCGTCGTATGCATCTGTGGCCGCGCACATAATTCCTTGCTATGCAGTGCAAGGTGCTTGGATTTTCTTGCTGCAGTAGTGCGCCACGCATAGAATTCATGCTACGCGCATGACCCAAATATCTGTTTTTGCCTATTTAAGCTGGTTTTTGGCTTGAATTTTGAAAAACTCAAGGCATGAAAGAAGTAGATATATGTTTTTTTTGACCAAATATTTTTGAGTCACCTTATCTGGAGTTCATATGTGAGAGTCATCTCATCTGGAGTTCATATGTGATAGTTATCCTCAATTTACTATATTATATTATTTATCTAATGATTAAACTGTTTGAGCCCAATTAAGTATTGGAGCAAAGTTGGATGTTGTGCTTCCTTATATTAACATGTGATTTTGATCCTCATAAAGCTGTAGAAATATTTGTGTACAAAAATCTATTACATTTGGCATCGGACAATCATGTGTGAGCATTGTCCAATGTATCGCGTGTCATGAATATGATAACTCATGAAAAGCTCATACTCGCGATTTGTCATTTTAGGAAGTCCTCAAGTGTCCAAGACTCGGGAACTTCAAATAATTTAGTAATGATTAAACAACATAAGATTTATCTAGAGAATTTTTAGAGGGGAGAATATTGCGCTATCGGCTACACCGATTCCCAAGGGCCCCATGCGGCATGGACAACCCTGCTAGGCAAGGGCAGCATGACTGACCAAGTTTACGTGTAAAGTGGTATATTATAAGAAAAGTTTATGTTTACAAGAAAAAATTTATGATTATAAGACAAGTTTATGTTTACAAGACCAGTTTTGATTCACAAGTTTATGTTTATGCTTATAAGTTCAATTTATGTTTGTGATAAGTAACAAGTTATGTTATTGTATAGTTGACTGTGCATTTAAATTTACTAGACAAGCGTACCCTTGGCGATCTGAGTTGACTGCAGTCCTGGTGGTAGCAATATTCTTAGTAATGCATTCCTAGTAATAACGGCTTATGATAACTCTAGTTAGTTAATTATTGCAAGTCGTAGGCATATTTGGCCGTGAATTGGATGTTTATTTATTCGTATAGCTGGCTCTTCTAGATTCATTTTCTTCCGACTTGTGGTTAGGGTGATAAGTTCTGCTCGGGTGAAAACCCGGTCATTGTTTGGTTTAAGGGTTGTGGTCCCAGTCCAGAGTAGTTCCTATGCTCTCTTGTCGGTCATCGTCTTGCTTTCATTTTTGTACTTATTATCAGTTCTTCTAGTATTATTCTTGAGACAAGTATGTTGGTACCGTACAAGTCTCGATCTATAATTATTTAATATATGTCTCTTTTGCTTATGTTGTGATGTATTTGGTCTATCACCTCGAGCTCCTTTGTGGTACTTATTACTTGGGGTTCTGACCCCACTGGCTTTGCATGGCCAGGTTATCCCGAAGAGAACCAAGATCCATCGTGCCCCAAGCAAGATGGCTCACACTCGTAGGACTGCGGCTGTCACTACCATATTTTCTAGAAAATGGTATTTTGGTCTTTTCCTAATTAATTATATAGTATACATGATAAATATTTATTTATTGTATTATTTAATTATTGTTAGATGTTATATTTTATTTTGGACTTATGTTAGTGGACCTAACTAGTTTAGATTAGGTTCATGGACCAACATTTAATTCTAGTTAGAATTGAGCCCAATAGTAACCCCAATCATTAGGAGGGTAATTAATTAGTTAAACCAATTGGACTAGAACCTTCCCTCCTTAATTAATTTCTTTATAATAAGCCCCAAGGGATATTATGGATATTTCATAGTAGCTTGGGAAATGGGATAGTGGCCCGCATAGCATAGGAGTTGGGAGACTCTCTCTCTCTTTATTTTTTATTTTAAATCTAGATTTAGAAATTTTTTTCTTCCAAATTTCTTCATTCCAATATCAAATTCTATCCAATTTATACCCAAATTTCTACCCTAATCATCATTGGAGGCTATTAGAGCAATGATCTACAAGGAGGAATCAAGGATCTACAAGAAAGAGTAAGGATCTACAAGTTGGAGGCTCTTGACACTCAATTTGGAGGTTTCATTGGGAATCCTTCTCCCAATAGGTATAATTTAGTTTTTTTCTCTAATTATACTCTAAATATATATATTTTAATCATTATAAATTATTTTATATACTAAGGCTACCCATATGAATTGAAATTAGGTTAATAGGCCTATGGAGAAAGTTATGTGGTATTTTGTGTCAATTTTAGGAAAATTCTGAGATTGGCACATCATGTGTTTGTCAATAGGTCAATTAGACTAAATTAACATGTGTTTGGTTGTGTGTGACTAGTGTCGTGTCCATAACTCGATATGTGTAGGTCGTTTCTCGATAATTTGGAGATACGAGTTGATTTGGAGGTTTCTTTCGACACAGATGTTTAAGCATATCATATTTTGACACAGACACGTAGTTGAGTAGCTAGCTCTTTGTATTATTCATAATTATTAATTTAATCTTGCTCGTGTCCTTCGAGATACGTTTAGTTGTGTGGTGGAGCCGTATCACAAGCGTATCATAGATCTAGTATGATATGGGTGCGGTACACTACACGTGTTTGTTTCTTTGCAATTCAATTCAATTTACCTTGGTTATAGATATTATAATATTATAATTATATTTGTTATATGATAATATGTATATATATATTTATGTGTATATTTTATATTTTTTTGTAATGTGTTGGTGGTCATGGGAGAGTGGGAGTTCATGTACATCTCTAGTATGGTTATATGTATATATATCTATAATGATATTGTGGTTATATATATATATATATATATATATATATGGATGAATGTCTATGTGTATGTGAGCTAGAGGGGGGAAGTTATAAGAAAAAATAATGTTGATAAACAGTCAATAAGCAGACAAAAAGCAGGAAGAAGCAGCAACAAAAGCAGCGAGAAGCAATAGCAACAGCAGTGAGAAGCTGTAGAAGCTGTAGAAGCAGCAGCAGCGATAAGCTGCAGCATAAGCAGCAACAGAAGAAGCAATAATAAGCTGCAGTAGCTTTTGTGCTTATTGTTAAGTTGTTGATATGTTAGGATAAGCTAGTTAATAAACTAGTTATTTTATTTTGATAAGTTAGTAGTTGATTTTGATAAGCTAATTATATATATTGATTAGTAAGTTATGTTTATCTCTCTCTCTCTCTCTCTCTCTCTCTCTCTCTCTCTCTCTATATATATATATATATATATATATATATATATATATATATATATATATATAAGAACTACTTAATATTAGTTAGTATTTATTTCTAGATTATCTTGAAGTTAGATCAAGGTAATGAGAGTGAGGTATCTTGGGTACGGGTATTAAATATCATGAGATATATTAGTATGTTAGTTAGTATAGTATTGTTATAAGTTTAAATGTATATTAGTGCATAGTGAGATGTATGGCTAGTTAGTTATATGTTAGATGTTGAATTACCTTGTGATACCAAGATAATGTTAAGGTATTGGCTTATACTTAAGGTATTAGGTCTGAGTATCAAGATGGGTGTGTAGGTGGTGAGATACCATTTTTGATTCAAAGCCAAGGTATTATATATTATTTTCTTGTATGCATATTATTGTATTTTTATATCTAATAAATTACGTATCTTATGACACAAAATTTTGTTGGTATCCTAGTATCCTAGTATAGCTAGTATGGCCTAGATACATAGTGTATGGACCCAATATCCTAGAGATAGACTCATGCAACCTAGAAATAGCTAGTTTAACCAAGTTTGACTAGTTTGACCTCGAGTTGACCTAGTTTGACTATTTTGACTTAGGAATGGCTTTATGACCTAGAATTTGACTAGTTTAACTTATTTTTTTATTCCAAAACCTTGTATTGATATAATATTCCATATTTAGGTCTCTGAGGTACCGTACCGGACATCTTTGATACTGTTTATCGGATTTCAGGCAAGTATATTCTCTGATAGTTTCTCATTTATGATGTTCTCTATGTCTCTTATATTTATTGTAGATATCCTTGATTTTTTGACACAATAGTTTCACGGATTGGTATATCCGGATCTCGTCATAAGATATTATTCTTTGGTATGTATGGTCTATCTTATGCAAGCCTTGTTCCTTATTCTTCTTGTACGTATACAGTTCCTTATTCTTCATGTACGTATGCAGATATCGATTCTTGGAAAGACTAGCTACCTACCCAGTGAACCCCGTGTCATAACATACCAAGGTTGGATCTACTATACCAGTCGGGACAAGAAGTATTAGTGTAGATATGTGATCATACCCTCTTTGTGCATATCTTGTTCCTTGTGAGTGTTGAGCATACACTAAACGTATGATTAACCAGGCCATTATCCTTGTGCAAGTTTCCAAGTCGATCACATGTTGAAGCTGTTACTCACTCACTTAGTAATAGTATTTCTTGTTCATATTCTATGATGCTCATTATCGTATTTATTTTCAGTAATCCATTTATTGCATAACTCTTATACTTGTTGTGTATATTATATATTATATATTTTCTCTATTTACTATTACATAGTTTATATCATTTATTAGAACTGCTATTAGAGATATACTTTGCTACTTTCCTGACTGGATATATTTTTTCCAGATGATACTGAGGAGTATTACCCCACTCACTACGGTTCTCAGGAAGTAGTTGGCTTAGATCCAGAGACCTTGGCTCAGGAGGGTCTCATCCCGATTGAGATAGACGACCCAGGACTCGTAGCTCAGTAGATAGTTCTTTTGTACTAGATTTGTCTCCAGCATGATGTTATTAGTATTCCTTTATATGACTCATTGGATATTTTTATCATTTGAGTTATATTATCTCTTTTGTTCTTTATATCATATTTGTGTGATTGTTCTATCTTATAGATTTGTGATTGAGTATTCATATTTCATTGGTAGCATTATTATATCTTGATTGCTAGATAGATAGTTTACCCAAACAACGTTCTACCGTCGATGTTGCGGCGTTGGTTGGGCGTTGTTCACTACTCGCGTTCCTACACCGAGTGCGGGTCATGACAGCGGCCAAAGCTCACGAGTGGGTTTCCTTCTTCCACCCCACTTCTTGATTTATCCTTTTGTGGTGTTTAGCAAGGTGCAGAGTTTGATCCTTATATTTATTTTTTTGAGACTACGGTCAACATGATGTATATATTAGACCATGGCTGATATATTTGATCACGTATTATAAAACTCTGCTGGTGCAATATTTTGTATTTACTAGCTTCATGATAATATGTGACATGCAATTTGGGATACATTTTTTACTTTCATGTATGATATACTCTTGTACTTGTGTTACTGGATTGAGATAATAGGATTTGTCGGCCTTAGGACTGACGTCATAGAATTCTAGAGTTCACCCATTCGTCTTTTTGACAACCTTAACCCATTGCTGCTTATTTCGGTATTCTGCAAGGTATGGTTGGCTATGTCAGTTCTCGTATTTACCCAGTATTCTGGAAGCGGGATGTGACAAGGTTTTATTGGTGGCCCACACAGGACCATTTTTTAGATTTATGGTCTGAATCATCTTGTTAGAATCTCAATCCTCTTTAATCTTCAATTGAACTCTACTTGCACCATGCACCTCTCATTTTTGTTGAACTTTAAACTTACTTGACATGATTGTTCCATTCTCATCCCTTGTTGATATCCTTGAGTCTTTATCCTTCAGGGATACCCCACTTCCTCGTTCTTTTGAGGGTTCTGTTGCACCGATAATACCAGCAGATCCAGTAGGCCAGGGCCAGATTTTAATATTGAATAAAGGAAAAGCATTAGTTGCTTTTCATTAGCCAACTATGTAAGTCATGCATGAACGAACAGCACAATCAGCCCCACCAGCCTTGCCGGAACAGCCAGTTCAGCCCGCTCCGTCATTCATACCAGCCCAGACAATACCACTAGTTCTACCAGTACAACCAGGACAGGCAGGCTCATAAGATATGTTAGAGATGATCTAAGCTATGGTAATGGTAAAATAACAACAACAGCAACAACAACTCCAGCTTCAGCAACAAGTAGTCCAACTCTGCCAGCGGTTTCAGCAAGGATAAGAACAGACCAACACTACTCTTTTCCAGGGAGTTAGAGTAGCACTCGAGAGCAGTATGTGTTATACTCACAATGCGGCGATCAATGTTATTCGCATATGCCCAACCAAGTTTTGCGACACAGAAGATGTAGTTTTAGAATATTCTTGGCTCCAAGACTTTGAGGCCATCCTGGATGCAACCAAGACCCCAGATTATGAGAAGGTAGTAGTCGTAAAGCTAGAACTATCAAATCTTGCCCGAGATTAGTGGACAACACAAGAAATGGTGCTTTCAAAGCCAATTGGTTGACAGACGTTCAAGGAACGCTTCTAGGAGAAGTATTTCCATACCACCTCCAAGTTCTAGCTCTAACAGCAGTTCATCGACCTCCACCCGAAAACAAGATTGGTCGACCAGTATGTGGCCGAGTTTTGCCGACTAAGCTGATTTGCCCCTTATATGGTAGATTTCGAGGAAGACCAAGCCAAGAAATTCCAGCAAAGGTTACATCTTGAGCTTCAACAATTTACAGTGGATCATAATTATACCACCTATGATGCAATACTAAGAGCAGCTTGATCCTAAGAACTTATCGGCCAGAGATTAGTAGCAAGGGCCAGAAGAGGTAACATTCATGCCTGAGAAGCGCTAGTATTCAGTCGTCACCTCCAGCACTAGCAGTCAGAACACCTCACCCGCCAGTACCTTCAATCTCTACATTAGCCTCAGTGCAATCTACCAAGCAGTCTGTATCAGCAGGATGCAGCCACTACGGCAAGCCATGGCACACCCAAGAACAGTACAATAGGGCCAATGGCTAGTATTAAAGATATAGAGAATCCGAGAACATGATTGGTTCATGCCCACTTCTGTATCTAAACATCTTAAGTTTGACAGTTACCAGCTCAACCTTGGGTAGCAATTGAAGGCCCACGAGGACCAACATTATCAATTCGACCACTAGCCCAGGGTCCTCTCTCAACGTAGACCCAGCAATTCTAACAGCGATATCCGGCGTAGTATACGCAAGTTCAGCAAGTCAGAGCCACAACCCCTGGACGATGGTCTATCAAAATATTTGGCAACCTAGAGCAGTTGTTAGCCGAAGACGCTATAATTATGGATAAGATTTTCAAGCTCTCTTTAGCTTGTCTCATTCTTGGGTTCTTATCGAACGATCTCATGTTCTGAAGTATTCGAGATATGATAGTCATTTTGATCCTTGCATTGAGCAAAAGGCGAGTTCATGTCCCCGCTCTTTTGCCTTCTTGACTCGTGGTACATGGTGTCTGTCACGTATCCTGTTCCAAGATTGGCTTTTGCCCATTTGTGTGAGTCAGTATAGGCAAGCGCGAATGAGTTCCTAATCGACTGACCCAGGAGTATATGTATCCATATGCCTCTAATTTCATGAAGGTTGCTTTTGTGCATTTATTTTATTAGTTACTTTTGCAGGTATCTTTTATATTTCAGTTACTTGCTTAATTTAATTATTTGAATTATGATTTAATTTCTTGAGTTTTCTCGTATGTTCCAGCTCAACAAGCCTTGGTAAAATTTTAAGGACAAATTTTTTCTTAGGAGGGTAGAGATGTCACACCCAATTCCATATTTGGTATTTCTTGTATTTCTAGAATTTAATTTTTTTTGATAATATATTCTTGCTGTATTTCTTATATTTTTTGTTGTTGAGAGAGAGACTACCCGAGATTGGTATAATACCAATTGGCATTGCCATAAACCTAGTTTATAATCCGCATGTAGAATGAACCCTTGGTTCGGTACATTTTGGGTGAACCCATGGCTAAACCCTCTTTTCTCCTTTCTTAGTATATATATGAGCTTTTCTCTCTCCTCTCTTTCTTCTTCTTCATTTTTATTTCCATCTTCCTCCTCTCCTCAAGCTTCCTCTAGCCAAACCCTAGCCCTAAGAAGAAGTTGCAAGATTTTCTCTTTCCTCTCTTTCTTCTTCTTTATTTTTATTTCTATCTTCCTCATCTCTATTAAGCTTCCTCTAGCCAAACCCTAGCCCTAAGAAGAAGTTGCTGTGACTTTGACCGTGAGAGGAGGGGCTAGGAGCCACCCAAGGCAAGTACATCTTGCTTAATAGTAAAATCATAGATTTTTCAATTTTTATATATGTTATTATTTTAAAAATGTGTTTAATGGAAAATATTTCCCTTGTGTTCCTCATCATTTTTAGTTTTTGGAGTTTCTTCTTTTGGTGGATAGATTTTAGTACATCTTGGTTTTAAGTTTTGGGTTTTTATAGGTTCTATGAGTTTTTCTTTGGTTTAATCTATTAAAACTTGTTATTTTCTAAAAACTAGTTGTTCCATTTGATAGAGCTTTCTATTTTGAGCATTTTGTCTTTTGAATCACTTAATTTAGAGTTAAATTGATGTTTTTATGGCCAAAACAAGTTCTGGATCTTCGTTCTTGGACCTGTCTGGCAGGGACGATGAACTGTTTCACGCAGCAGTGCACCGCGCATAAATTTTTATGCCGTAGCAGTGTATCACGCATAGAGTTTCTTGCAGAAGCAGTACAACATGCATGGAGTTTTATGTCGAAGCAATGCACCACATATTGATGCGCTGCGCATCACCTTATTGCTGCGTGTAGTCCGCCGCTCATGGATTTTTATGCCGCAACAGTGTGCCACGCATAAATTTTCTTGTCCAGCGATACGCCATGTGCATCAGTGGCTGAGCGCATCAGTAGCCACGCACATCAATCCTTGCTGCACAGTGTGCCGGGCATGGATTTTCTTGCAGCAGCAGTGCGCCGAGCACAAAATTTATGCTGCGCATAGTGCGCTGCGTATATGACCCAAATGTCTGTTTTTGCCTATTTAAGCTATTTTTTGACTTGAATTTCAAAAAACTCAAAACATGAAAGTTGTAGATCTCTATTTCTCTTTTCTATATCTTTTTGAATCACCTTATTTGGAGTTCATATGTGATGGTTATCCTCAATTTACTATATTAGATTATTTTTTAATGCTTAAACTATTTTAGCCCAATTGAGTATTGGAACATAGTTGGATGTTGTGCTTCCCTTTATTAACACTTAATTTTGATCCTCACAACATCATGAAAATATTTGTATATGAAAATCTATTACAATTGGCATCAGGCAATCAAGTGTGAGCATTGTCCACTGTATCGCGTGTCGCGAATACGATAAATCATAAAAAGCTCGTACTCGCGATTCGTTATTTTAAGAAGTTCTCAAGTGTCCACGACTAGAGAACTTAAAATAATTTAGTAATGATTAAACACGATAAGATTTATCTAGAGCATTTTTTGAGGGAAGAATATTGTGCTACCAGCTACCCCGATCCCTAGGGCCCCATGCAGCATGGATAATCATACTAGGCAAGGGCTCCATGACCAAGTTTACACGTGCTGTGGCACATTATAAGACAAGTTTATGTTTATAAGAAAATTTTATGATTATAAGACAAGTTTATGTTTATAATAAATATTTATGATTATAAGACAAGTTTACATTTACAAGACCAATTTTGATTCACAACTTTATGTTTATGCTTATAAGTTCAATTTATGTTTGTAATAAGTAACAAGTTATGTCATTGTATGGATAATTGTGCATTTAAATTTACTAGACAAGCGTACCCTTGGCCATCCGAGTTAACTGTAGTGGCGGTGGTAGCAATATTTTTAGCAATGAATTCCTAGTAATAAGGGCTTATGATAACCCTAGTTAGTTAATTATAGCAAGTTGTAGGCATGTTTTACCATTGATTGGATGCTTGTTTATTCATATAGCTGGCTCTTCTATTTTTATTTTCTTCCGACGCATGGTTAGGGTGCGAAGTTCTGCTCGGGTGAAGGTCTGTAACCCCGGTCCTAGTTTGGTTTATGGGTTGTGGTCCCGATCCAGAGTAGTTCCTATACTCTCTTGCTGCTCGTCGCCTTACTTTCATTTATGTACTTATTATCAGTTCTTATAGTATTATTCTTGAGATAAGTATGTTGGTATCGTACAAGTCTCGATCTACATTTGTTTCTTATATGTCTCTTTTACTTATATTGTGATGTGTTTTGTCTATCACCTCGAGCTCCTTCGTGGTACTTGTTGCTTAGGGTTCTGACTCTACTGGCTTTGTATGGCTAGGTTACCCCGAAGAGAATCAGGATCCACCGTACCTACAGCTAGATGGCTCGCACTCGTAGGACTGCGGCTGAAGCTCGCGAGTGAGTTTCCTTCTTCCACCCATCGTCTTAATTTTTTCTTTTATGGTGCTTAGCAAGGGGCAGAGTTAGCTCCTTATAAATATATTTTTTGAGACTACGGTTAACATGATATATATATTAGACTACGTTTAGTATATTTGATTATGTATTATTAAACTCTACTAGTGCAGTATTTTGTATTCACTAGCTTCATGATCATATATGACATGTAATTTGGGACACCTTTTTACTTTCATGTATGATATACCCTTGTACTTGTGTTGCTGGATTGAGATAATAAGATTTGTCAGCCTTAGGATTGACGTTAAAGCATGCTAAAGTTCACCCATTCATCTTCTTGACAACCTTAATATATTGCGACTTACTTCTGTATTCTGCAAGGTATGGTTGGCCATATCATGTCATGCCCTGGTCCCGCAGGGGGTGCCGTTCGTCCTTGCTTGGGTTCCTTGCGGGACCTATCGTCCTCGCTCTGGCGTGATACCGTGCAAGCCTAAGTTGCACTTGTACCAGTACAAATCTTTGAACAAGGACAAGTAAGCTATTCAAGACGGGAGCAATGGCACAATATTGCAGAAAAGTAAAGAACACAATGGCATATAAAAATAAGCTTTTTATTGATAATCAAGATATGTTACAAGCGGCCCTTGGACAAGATTATAATTCACTCAAGCTCTCTTTCTCCCAATTATAATGACATCATTCTATACATTATGTCCCTCTATATAAAAGTAGATCAAAGCAATCTCGATACGACTCAAGACATCGACTCTAGATTTCTGGTTCCTGGGGATGAGGCACGGCTATCGCTTCATCAAACGATCCAACACCAAAAAACAAGAAAACTGTTGGTGGGTCAGCACTTTGGAGAAAGTACTAGTGAGCATAAAATCAATGAATAGAAGTAACACTCTCTGAAACACACACTAAGTAAGCATGTGGCAAAATATTTCATTACTAGTGATCTTGGTATTTTACCTAGATTCATTTCATGCAGCACAAGATTATAATGAGTTTACATCTTTTTAAAAATATGTCTTTAAAATTAGTTTGCACATTCAAATATTTAAGCATACAATCGGGACAGTATTCTATCGTGCAATATGCAGAATGAATCATGCACCATATTCTATGTGAAAGAAATAAAAGTTATCTCTAAAGGACTGTCCATCACAAATCAAGACAAGTCCATCAAGTGGACTTATCTTTCTATCATGCAAACAAGATGAGCTATGAGATTTTGGTCCCCGAGAAACTTAGGATCAGTAGCAGAAATCCAGCTAACTAATGACTCTTTTATCTGATTCTATTAGCAGCTGTGACTAATGGTTGCTCTTCACTAATATAATAGCAGCCAGACCAAAGTTCAGTTCTGCACTAATATCCATTATCCAACCAATGCAAATGCATGAAACACTATCAAATAAGCTTTATGATGCAGAAAAAATGAACAAGCAGGATATAAAAATATACTGTTCGTATTTCTTACCCTTTGTCAAACGGTTATCCCTGCAACAGACATATAAGTTATCAACAATTTGCATAAACATATATGTTCTCTTCCCTGTCCGTCTATGCATCAAATAATTAGGTATCCAAGAAGGCTAACCTTGCTTGCACCCTAACTATATGATGGTCCATGGGTAGCCCCATGATTAGCAGCGGTGACCTAAGAATCAGCTCTTCACTACCATGTGCATGTGTCGGCAGCTGTGACTCAAGGTCCAGCTCTTCACCAACACACACGAGTACTAGCAGCTGTGACATCATGGGTTTCCCACAACACTAATTGACACATTACCCTACTAGACCCCGTAGGACCGTATCCTCAGGCTGAAACAAAAATCTCTTCCAGACCGAGCAATTTCCAGTACCCCAAAAACTTTTCGAGAGACAAGACCTTGTGTACATGTTGTCCTAGACCAATACAATGCCATGAATCATCTATAATATAAGCAAAAAAATGATCAAGCAAAACATATATGGTCAAGCAAAACATATCTTGTCAAGCAAAACACATCTTTCACATAACTAATAGCACACCCCACTAGATCAGAAGGACCGTACCTCAAGCGCACTATTAGTCTCTGCTTATACAAATAAAAGGCTTATAGCAGTTCAAAATATCAAAATTGGCAAGCGAAACACATATTAGCAAATACGATATCGATTTCATAATAACTAGTATGCAATATTTATCTATTTTATTACGATAGAAAATAGGCGAGAAAACTCTATGTGTGCAAGCATAATAGTAGTTCTTCTATCTCATTTACTAAAGCATGCAATTCTACTCTCTTACTTAGCATATGACAAAGGGACTTGTTCAAGGGATTCCTTTACTTATCTTATTAGCATGGCAAGGGTTTGTTTGATAGCGGTATCGGTGTAACTAAGCATGCAATATTTCTAACTTTTCTTAGCATAGCAATGGTTCTATCTTTCTTAGACAAGCATTTAAGTTCTCTATTAACCATGCAGGTTCTCGTTCTATCATTTCTAATGCGGATATTATCTTATTAAGAAAAAAATCATTGCAAAAAAAAACTCAGATTCATTATTAGAGCGTGAAAGAATCAGAGAATGAAGTTTGCCCACTCACTTAGATTAATCGTCTTGTGGTTCATTCAGGAACTCTCCGAGAAGATTTCCACTCGAACAAGGAAAGCGATATCACTTGTACATAGTATCTACGCGGAGCGGGGCACTACATACTTATCCACCAACAAAAAGTTTTGACCTCAAAATTTCAAGAAAAAAACTTTCAAAAATCCAGAGCAACGATAGTCCTCATCCCTCACCATCCTCAATCAAAAACACAAGCAAATTACAAGCACGAAAGCACAACTCTCAAGCAATAAATCAAATCCAAAAAACTTTTTTGTGCACCTTTGAGAATATCTATGGACTTACTGTATGGAACATTCATTGGAGCACAATATCGGGCACATCTCAGAGTCGAAGGCAACAGAATGGGCAAAGAATCAAGTCGCTCTAATACCTTTATGTCATATCCCGGTCCCGCAGGAGGCACCGTTCATCCTCGCTTGGGTCCTTGCAGGATCGATCGTCCTTGCACAAGCGTGATGCCGTGCAAGCCTAAGCTGCGCTTGAACCCGGCTAAAGCTTTGAACAAGGGCAACTAAGCTATTCAAGACGGGAGCAGCGACACAATATTACAGAAAAGTAAAGAACACAATGGCATATAAAAACAAGCTCTTTATTGATAATCAAGATATGTTACAACCAGCGCTTGGCCAAGATTATAATTCACTCAAGCTCTCTTTCTCTCGATTATAATAATATCGTTCCATACATTATGTCCCTCTATATAAAAGCAGCTCAAAGCAATCTCGATACGCCTCAAGGCATCGACTCTAGATTTTTTGGTCCTGGGGATGCACAGTTATCACTTCTTCGGATGATCCAACACCTACAAACAAGTAAACTGTTGGTGGGTCAGCACTTTGAAGAAAATAATGGTGAGTATAAAACCAACGAACAGAAGCAACACTCCCTGAAACCCACACTAAGTAAGTATATGGCAAAATATTTCATTATTAGTAATCTTGCTACTTTTACCTAGATTTATTTCATGCAGTACAGGATTATAGTGAGTTTATATATTTTTGTAAATATATCTTTGAAATCAGTTTGCACATTCAAATATTTAAGCATACAATTGGGATAGTGTTCTATCGTGCAGTACGCATCATGAATCGTGCACCATATTCGATCTCATAGGAACAAAAGTTATCTCTAAAGGACTATTCATCACAAATCAAGACAAATGCATCAAGTGGACTTATTATTCTATCAAGCAAACAAGATAAGCTATAAGATTTCTGTCCCTGAGAAACTCAGGATCAGTAGCAAAAATTCAGCTAACTAATGACTCTTTTATCTGATGCTATTAGCAGTTGTGACTCATAGTTGCTATTCACTAATATAATAGCAGCCGGGACCAAGGTTCAGCTCTGCACTAATAGCTATTGTCCAAGCGATGCAAATGCATGAAACATTATCAAATAAGCTCTATGATGCAGACAAAATAAATAAGCAAGATATATATATATACTCTTCGTGTTTCTTACCCCTTGTCGAACAGTAATCCTTGCAATAGACATACAAGTTAGCAATAATTTGCATAAACATATATGTTCTCTTCCCTGTCCATCTCTGCATCAAACAGTTAGGTATGCAAGAAGGCTTGCCTAGCATGTGCCCAAACTAGATGATGGTCCATGGGTAGCCCCATGATTAGCAGCGGTGACCCAAGGTTCAGCTCTTCACTAGCACGTGCGTGTGTCGGCAGCTGTGACTCAAGGTTTAATTCTTCACCAACACACACGAGTACTAGTAGCTATGACATCATGGGTTCTGTACAACACTAATAGACACATCACCCTACTAGACCCCGTACGACCGTATTATCAGGGTAAAACAAAAATCTCTTCTAGACTGAGCGATTCCCAGTTTCCCAGGAACCGTTCGAGAGATAAGACCTTGTGCACAAGTTGTCCGAGACCAATGCAATGACATGAATCATCTATAATGCAAGCAAACAAGTGATCAAGCAAAATAGTTATGGTCAAGCAAAACATATCTTGTCAAGAAAAATACATCCTTAAAACAACTAATAGCACACCCCACTAGATCACAAGTACCGTACCTCAGGGCACGCTATTAGTCTCTACTTATACAAATCAAAGACTTATAGCAGTTCAAAATAGCAAAACAGGCAAGCGAAACACATATTAGCAAGCACGATATCGATTTCATAATAACTAGCATGCAATATCTATCTCTTTCATTATGATAGAAAATAGGCGAGAAAACTCTATTTGTGCAAGTATGATAGTTGTTCTTCTATCTCTTTTACTAAAGTATGCAATTCTACTCTCTTACTTAGCATATGACAAAGGGACTTGTTCAAGCGATTCATTTACTTATCTTATTAGCATGGCAAGGGTTCGTTTGATAGCGGTGTCGATGTAACTAAGTATGCCATATTTTTATCTTTTCTTAGTATGGCAATAGTTCTATCTTTCTTAGACAAGCATTCAAGTTCTATTATTAAGCATGCAGGTTCTCGTTCTATCATTTTTAATGTGGATATTATCTTATTAAGCAAACAAGCATTGCAAAAAAAAATTCAGATTTATTATTAAGGCATGCAAGAATCAGAGAATAAAGTTCTACCCACTCACTTAGATCAATCGTCTTGTGGTTTGTTCGGGAACTCTCCGAGAAGACTTCCACTCGAGCAAGCAAAATGATATAACTTGTACAGAGTGCCTACGCGGAGCGGGGCACCTCTGTCCGAACTCGAATATTTTAAGTCAAAACCTTTGACAATGTCCAAACCGAACTGTGGCCGAGTTTGGTTCGGTCAGCCGGTGACTAGTTTTGGAGTTTAAACACAACCATTGGTTTCCTACGGACGATCAAGATTGGTGCTGGGCTTTTTAAGAATTTCCTATGACCTAAAATAGGGTTTCCTATGACCTGAAATAGAGTTTCTCAACCTAAGAGAAAGTTTGTACTTTGCTCTTGGGCTTGTCGTTTGAGAGAGCAAGAAGAAGAGATCTGTTCGTAGAGTCATCGCCTCGATCAAAAAAATTGCTATAGGGTTGTGTGAGTGATTTCAGTTATAATCTCTCTTTTTCTTGAGTTCGGTAAGGAGGTTGAATCTTTGGGCAAAGGGTTCAATATTATTTTTATTTAATCTTATAATTTCATTAGAGTTATATAAATTAATATTTGTCCTGGTGACATAGTTACTGAAATATACTATTTTTTTTGTCTTGGCGCTTGCATTAGATGGTGGTTAGTTGTCTCAGGTGGGTTGGCCTAAGTTTTCGTTGCGGTCAATTTCAGACACGATATCGGAGCACAATATCGACGTTCTGATACCAATATTTTGATGATTATTCTGGTTAAGGTTTTAACCCCCTCAATTATTTATTACATAATTTTGATGATTACATGTCACGATCCGCATAGAAATGAGGGCACTAGTACGTGGGTACGTCCAACCTATGCCGCAACATCGGTGGTAGAATGATGTCTAGGTTACTAACAATCAATCTCACACAGTAAGTATATAATGAACCTGTCACAATATCTCAACTCTAAAAGGAGGGCAATGAATATAAAGGTAATACTAAATACTCAATCACAATCTAAAGTACGATAAGATATCAAAGAGATCTATCAAACTACAAAGTCTAAACATCAACAACTTCTAAATACAACGACAATATCCAAATATCAAATACAATAACAAAGTCTCCAATAAACAATATCCAAGTCTCAATTTAACAATATATAGTCTAAAATGAATCTTACACCATGCTATACAGAGTAACCAAATCTTCCAGGAATCGCTCTCGAGTATCAGGGCCATTGTAGCTATTCCCTCCTCTTTCCCATAGTAGGTGGGACACCAGTCCTCATCTAAAGTGTCATTTAAAAAAAATATCCAATCAGGATAGAGCAAAGTACACCTCTACTAGCAATTCTAATTAATTGACAAAGACTGTAAAACAATTATAGTAAGTAATACCTGATAAACAAGGAAAAGATATAAATTAAAGAATAAAATATAGTCACAGTTAATTTAAGAAGAAAGGAAAAATAAATATGGTGAATTAAGAAAATGCTATAAATAAGACTGTGAATAGATGAGAAATAAACTAAATAAATAAGATGTGTATCCAACAAGTATCATGTGAATCCAGCAATAAAGCACTAAACTAGTATATTTTGAAATATCGCTTTTGACATGTAAATGGCTAGGGCTAAGTACGGCTCACCTCACACTTGGTGTGCGGCTACTATCATTCCAGATTAGACCAGAGGGATGATTACAGATTTTGGAAATACTTATATGTCTACTCGAATATTTTCCTGCCCCGACTAGTATAAATGAATCCAGGTCCCGAGATGTAAATCAAGTACGAGGCGAGCCAGATAAAGTAAATGATCCTAATAGGTGAGTCCTGATGTGATGCCAGTAATGAGTCCAGAAGTAGAGGCCAAACATGTATCCATAGTGTCAATGAATTAGGTAAAATAATGCTATAAACCATAATCATACTAAATATCAAATAAAGGAAACTATCAGAGAATGTACTGGCATGCACTCTAGGGCAATGAATTTCAAATAAGTCCGTATCGGAGCCTCAAAGACCTAAATATGAATATAAGGTCAAAATAGTATTTTGGAATTATAAACATGCTAAACTAGCTTATAATGATGATTCTAGGTAAATTCTAAGGCTTGGTATCTAAACTAGGTCAATACTAAGGTTGGAGCCCATGTTTATCCAAGGGTTGGGTTTCTAGAGTAATACTAGTTCTATACTAGCTAATTATAGGGTATATTAGGTTAGACTAGGCTATATTAACCAATACTAGGCTTTTAGACACTAAGTACTAATGTATATTTATACACTCCTATAACTCTTATATTCTAGTATCAGATTGTACCTAATAATACCCTAGTTGATACTTAACTATATATTTTACCTTAACTATTCTTTAATTTATCTTACCACTTAGTGCCAAACCTAGACTATAATTCTTAAGTACCTTAGTATCATCCTTAACTATACTCTACTCATACCCCAACTTAACACTCTAGATACCAATATTACCTCCACCAACTTCTAAATCTAAACCCTCTGTTACTGATCCTTGTATACCCTAATACCTAACAATTTCTTACACACAAGTATATCTGGTACCATTACCTGATACTGAAACCTACTTAATCCCTTATCACAACATATGATAATATAACTTACCTACCCACACACTCATGCTTGGTAGCAACACTACCTTGCTCACTTACTAACTCATCACATTTATTTATCCTTGGCACTAAACAAGCAATCCCTAGTTATCTCACTTCCTATATTTACTTGATACATGCCTACTATGCCACACTGTTTGCAGTGTCGCTGCTTTACTGTTGTTAAACTCCTATTACCACAACAACATCTTTCTGCAACAAAATATTGCTGCTACCTGCAGACACATCCCCCTTGAGTTCTACATCTCTGATACCCAACCACTGGAATCAGGCCCTCCTCCGAGTCTGGAACAACATACACCCCCCATTGGCCTGTTAACTACCTGTGCTATAATGCGGCTACCTGAGTTTGAACTATAATTACTCACCCCTGATTACCTTATCCCTATTGCTCACTGTAGTTCTCTATAAGCTTAAATAATATCTAAAATACCCACTTCCCAATTTATATGTATATCTGTACTGACCAAGACCCGAGCCTACTCTGCCTGCAGTGTACTCGAGCATGCCCCAAGTGCCAATCTCTCCTTGATCTGCTATAATGCACTGCTACTCTATGTACCCTAGTTTCCTCATCTCAACCTTCCTTCCTTTACAATACTTTATATACAAAAAAGGAAGTCCATGGTTTCACAAATATCTTGTTGTAGTACCTCCATGTTGCTGCCCAGAAATTGGTAGAACACTAAAAGAACACACACACTCTGAATCACTGACACTCAAGCATTCAAGGATACACTAAATTATATTACCTTACTGATACATTGTACCAATTCTCCTCCTACCCATAGCTCACACCAAAAACTGTGCACTTGTCACGCCCCAGTCCCAAAATATATTGGACTAGGATACGTAAGCATGTCAGCCGCATGGATATGGCAACTCCAATATATGGAAACCATAACCCATACGTACGCTGTAATATGAATATCCAATCCACAACTGGTATAAAATGTATCACAAGTCACATGGTACAATCTAATCTCATCCACAAAAAACCAATATAAATAAATAACCACATCTATATAACTAGATCACAATAAGGAGTATCTAAAGATGATAGTTGGATGGAAACAAATTTACTACCAACTCGAATGGAAAAGCACAACACAATAAACACAATATAAGAATATCAACTAAAGACCACGGGGCTCGAAGAGAAGACATCCTCGAAACATATATAACCATCCAAATCTGCGCTCCTGCAAATACTCAAGAACAGATACACCTGGAAAAGGACCAGGTCCTCAGAGGGACGTAACAAGATACATAGAAGCAAGCCAATTTGAATACACTAAACATGCATCATGTTTGAAAATATATAAGTATGCTGTACAAGACATTCTATATGAATGCAAATGAGGATAACTTTTCGATGTATGGGCAAGGGTAGGCTACTCGATCTAAATCTCACACTCACATACTCGTCAGGGGACATCATCAGCCGACATACCTCGGGGGTAGCGACCCTCAGACTCCATTAATCAACATACCTCAGGGGTAGCGACCATCGGACACGACCACCATAGTGCGTGCTAGTTACTACGGTTTGCCATAGTGGTTAAAGCCCATACGCCTACTGATTGTCCTCCATGATACTAAGTGTCAAGTGTGTGTGTCAACATATCTAATATATAGTAATGACTGAAAGAAACTACACATGCAATGAATAAACAAAAATATAATAAATATACAAAAATATACTAAGCATGTAAAATACTGTAAATAATTTGGCAAGGTATCTTGCCTGGCAAGAAAGCTGTAAAAATATAATGTCTCGATATCAACACCAAGAGTAGAAGCTGCGACCTCAGAATGAACGTCCCCGGATGCTGAAATAAATATCACCAACGTTCCCAGAATAAACAAAATAGCTAGAAAGCACTTCCCTTTCGTCCAATTTAGACTCAGGGGCAAAACGGTAATTTTGGGTAAAAGTGGGGTCCACGTGTGGCCCACTTTGCACCGAAAAGTGTGCCAAGGGTAACAGTCTCTAAGTGAGACAAATTATAGGTCAAACAAACTCTAGATGTCAATACGAACCCAACGGTATGTCCAAATGTGGATTCCGATGGACCGAACATAATTTCGCCCAAAAAGTCAACCGTGGGGCCCGCCAATTGGCGACTTGGTCAACTGTCTCAGAATTGCGTGAAAATTGGGTCACAGGACCAGCACGTTACCATGAGTCCAGTGGCACAAGTTTTGTCACAATCTGAAGAGCGTACACAAAATGCGTGCGACTTTCGTAAAAGTTGTGACATAGGATTTGTCCGCGGATACAGGCTAATTCCGGCACGCACACGCGTCCGAATCAGTTTCTGTGAACTTTTACATGTCCGAGTTACGCTGCACGCACCGTTTGGTGCACTTGGTACACGACGGGGCGGTCCCGTTTGGCGGGGCGCTCTCTGTTTCACAACTTTAGGAAATCTGGAAAAGTGTATTCGTAGAATTTTCCAACGAATTTAATTATGTCTACATCAGTTAATAATCTAGGGTTATTTAATAAAAATTAAACTAGGTCAATTGATCTATGCATACCAAAAAAAATTATTGAATTTGGATCTCTGTGGTGGGAGATACGAACTCGGAAGCATGGGTGATAACCGCAGTTTTCTGCGATCCCAGAATTTGGTTTATTTCTGCCAACTTTGGCGCTATTTTCGCCTATGGTTATGCGTTGTTCGAGGTCTACTATCATACAGATATGGAAGAGGGTTAGGGTATGAGCATACCGGTGAAGACAGGATAGTGTTTGGTTGAGCGAGGCGACGAAAAATAACTCCGGAACACATGTACCTCGCTGCGAAAATTTATAGTGCGCGGGGTCGCGGTCGTCGGGATCGGTTTAGACGTCCTGGCGGGGTTCTCCGGCTGCGGTGGCGGCACTCTCTAGGTCTAGATGGGAAGAGAAAAGGTTTGGATGTTCTAGGTTTAGGGTTTGAGATGAATTAAATATATATATGAATAGAGAGAAAAAGGGGGAGGGGTTGTAATCGCGGGTGCTTACTTGCAAAAAAAAAAGGTTTTGCTAATTTTTTTGCTAAGGGGCGGCTCACAAAGGGGGGGTTCTGTTTCTAAGTTGCAAAAAGGTAGCGGGTGTAGCGTGGGTTGGTAGTAGTTGTAATAGTTGTATATGGTTATGGTTATTAATGGTTTGTGTTTGTTTTTCTTTTTCTTTTTTCTTTTTTTTTTCTTTTCTTTTCTTTTCATTTCTTTTCCTTTTATTTTTTTCTTTAAAATATATATGTATATATATATTTATATATACGTATACAGGCATAGAAAAAATCTAGAATTATACTAATACACACCATTAAGCTAGCAACTGCTCAAGGGGTCTCCTACATGAAATAAATTCCGAAAAATTCCTAATGGTCCCATAAATCCTCTAAGTGTACCAACACCTAAAATAAAAATTATTAAAAATCTATTTTTTCTAATTAATCACTAATTACTATATTTAAATTATTAATTAATAATTAAAAGGGTATATACGATTTCTAGGAATAGGGGTTTTATATTCTACCCAACTTATAAAAATTTTGTCCTCGAAATTAAAATTAAGCCACGGTAGAAAGCAAGGATGGTATAAGATTTGTATTATTTAAAATGCAAGGCTAGGTTTAAAGGGGTGGAAGATGTTGCACGTTGCACATCCCAAAAAATTATAGAAAAATCCACATGAGCAAAAACTAGGTTTCTTCATGTGTCATGTCCAACGGTGTGGACACCTAAATGCTCTTTTGTATAAAGCGCCCAATAATTAAAAAATTGCACAAAGATGAGAATTGGATGATGGGCACGTCTAGGATAAGGGTATGGAATTTGTAGGAAGGCAGTGGCTAGTGTAGTGCTCCAATTATCGGAGCATGATAAGGTGCGCTAAGTGATATAATTATTACAAAATTAAATAAAAATACGGTATTCTATCTCTAACTGGACTCAATCTAGCCTTAGTCTCACTATCTCAGCCAAGTAGGTCTAATTTTGGGTGAGAGTTTTACAATCTACCAAACTTAAAATTTATCCATCTATCACCTAAGGCTATTCATTTAGAAAAATTATTCCTCAAATTATTTAATCATGTTATCCAATCCTCAAAGTTCTAACACCAAACATATCACCTATGATATGCCCTTAATCAATTATAAAAGAGAGTCACTAAGTCATGTGATTAACTTTATGGGATATATCTAGTACTATCAGTGTCAACTTATACCAGCATGAGGTTTCATCTTTCCGAAATAAGGGAAAACGAAGAGCAATAATAAAGAATTCAAGGTGAAGGTGATAGAATACAAGTACGAGGTTCAAGGAGATTAAAGAATTCGAAAAGAGAGTTGTCAGGACAGTTGTGGATTAAAATTCTATTTTTTGGTAATTTCCTATTTAAATGCTCGTATCAGTACAGTTATCTAATCGATACGATATTTCAGACATGTCTAGGGGCAAGTATATTCGTCTACTACCATATATCTCAATCTACGTAAAGTAGTCATGCGAAGAGCGAACCAAGCGCACTAAGGTTAGCTAGACCTTAATACACCAATTCTGATTAGGCAATTGTATCATTGTGTGCACCCAATAATACATATGTCATGAGCAAGCTCGATAAAAGAATAAGCTTGCAAAAACTAGGCTATAATAGCAGCATAAGTCAAGGTAGTACAATAAACATAAATACGCTGGATTATGATGAAAGAAGGTACAAAATAATCCAAGTTCACAAAAAAATAAGACTCTACAATATCTCTACAGTTGTCATACTAACTCCCTGTCTAAGTCGTTAGTCGACTAAATTGGGGTATGAGCTTCTAAGCTCTAAAGTCTGATGAAACATTATCTTCTTATGATAGCACACGGTTAATGCCATTCAGCTACACTTCAATAATAGGGCAAAAGACTATGTGATACTAGGTTGTGAGGTATACTACCCAACTTATAACAATAAACTAATACTGTAATTGCCTTAAGGATACCGTAGAAACTCCAGTTAAGGTCTACGAGAAGGGGGTCTTGGTACTTATTGGAGTATCCTCTTTCATTACATAGGTCATGGTCGTCCTAAGTCTTAGTCTTAGTGCAAGTGTCAATAGTCAGAATGGAACAGTTACTGACCTCAAGGAAAAGGGAATATAACTCGTATCGAGGTGGGGGTACATATTACGTAATTTAAAACTAAGGGATAAGCACCAGGTCTCAATCTACAAGAATAGCTTAACCCATCAAGTTCTAACTACTAAGCACACAATTTCAAAATTTAACATTAACAACAAGAATCCCAGCATCTATATGTCCTTAACACAGAATAAATCACCTGACCTACAATCAGAAGTGTCAGATGGCACGAGTTGAAAGATGAAGAATAGAGGAACATAATTTAGTCATCGCGCAATTAGCGAACGCTAAGGTCGTAGAGGAACAATATATAAAATTAAAAATATGGGGCTCTAGATAGCATCACGCTTCTCTAAGGGGCAGTGGTATGCTATTTGCTATATTCGAGGTATGATCAAGGAAAAAGTGTTTGATTACATTCCTCTAGGCTTCCTAAGGTGTTGTCTACTAATAATAAGACAATGATCTAAGTTTATAGTTCTCCAATACTTATCTAACTATGAAGGTTAGGTTCAGTCCTAATTTTCAATTTTGGTTTTCTATTGGTTCCTCAATACTAGGGTCAAACATTATAGTAGAACTTCTAACTAACTCTAGCAGTATCTATACTACTCACAAGTCCTCATAATACATCAAGGGGTAATGGTAAATCAATCTATAGATAAGGAATTCTAGGGTTTACTAGATATTCTAAACTTAATGGTGTGTCAACACTCTAGTTATACTCTTAATAGGAAGGTTACCTTACTTATCATCTAACGACAGGGACTTCTATATTCTAGAGGGGGCTATACTCATGGAATTATCAGGGAAGTACAGTAATCAAGCATGATACAATTATTCAAATAGAATAGATTGGAAGGAGAGAGAATCATAGTCAATTATGGATGAGATCCTATACTCTATTCTTAGGTGCAGGCTTGTTCGGTACAATAACGTAACCGAGACAATATGCTCTTGACCTGCATGGGCCACCACAAAAATATGTCAAGCCCAGTCCCAAAATATATTGGACTAGGACACGTAAGCATGCCAGCAGCATGGATAAGGCAACTCCAATATATGGAAACCATAACTCATACGTACGCTGTAATATGAATATCCAATCCACAAGTGGTATAAAATGTATCACAAGTTACAGGGTACAATCTAATCTCATCCACAGAAAACTAATATAAATAAATAACCACATCTATATAACTAGATCTCAATAAGGAGTATCTAAAGATGATAGTTTGATGAAAACAAATCTACTACCAACTCGAATGGAAAAGCACAACACAATAAACATAATATAAGAATATCAACTAAAGACCACGGGGCTCGAAGAGAAGACATCCTCGAATCACATATAACCATCCAAATCTGCGCTCCTGCAAATACTCAAGAACAGATACACCTGGAAAGGGACCAGGTCCTCAGAGGGACGTAACAAGATACATAGAAGCAAGCCAATTTGAATACAGTAAACATGCATCATGTTTGAAAATATATAAGTACGCTGTACAAGACATTCTATATGAATATAAATAAGGACAACTTTTTGACGTATGGGCAAGGGTAGGCTACTCGATCTAAATCTCACACTCACACACTCGTCACTGGACATCATCAGCCGACATACCTCGGGGGTAGCGACCCTTGGACTCCATCAATCGACATACCTCGGGGGTAGCGACCATCGGATACGACCACCATAATGCGCGCTAGTTACTACGGCTTACCAGAATGGTTAAAGCCTATACGTCTACTGATTGTCCTCTATGATACTAAGTGTCAAGTATGTGTGTCAACATATCTAATATATAGTAATGACTGAAAGAAACTACACATGCAATGAATAACACAGAAATGCAATAAATATACAAAAATATACTAAGCATACAAAATATTGTAATCAATTTGGCAAGGTATCTTGTCTGGCAAGAAAGCTGCAAAAATGTAATGTCCCGATGTCAACACCATGAGTAGAAGCTGCGGCCTCAGAATGAACGTCCCCGGATGCTGAAATAAATATCACCAACGTTCTCATAATAAGCAAAATAGCTAGAAAGCACTTCCCTTTTGTCCAATTTGGACACAGGGGCAAACCAAACTCTAAGTGGGTCCACGTGGGGTCCACTTTGCACTGAAAAGCGTGCCAAGGGTAACAGTCTCTAAGTGGGACAAATTATAGGTCAAACAAACTCTAAATATCAATACAAACCCAACGGTATGTCCAAATATGGATTCCTATGGGCCGAACACAATTTTGCCAAAAAAGTCAACCGTGGGGCCCGCCAATTGGCGACTTGGTCAACTATCTCAAAATTGCGTAAAAATTGGGTCACAGGACCAGCACGTTTCCATGAGTCTAGTGGCATAAGTTTCGTCACAATCTGACGAGGGTGCACAAAATGCGCACGACTTTCGTAAAAGTTACGATACAGGATTTGTCCGTAGATACGGGCTGATTTCGGCACATACACGCGTCCGAATCAGTTTTTGTAAACTTTTACGTGTCTGGTTATGCTACGCGTACCGTTTGGTACACTTGGTACATGATAGGGCGGTCCCGTGGGGTGCGCTCCGTTTCACAACTTTTGAAAATCTGGAAAAGTGTGTTCGCAGGATTTTCTAACGAATTTAATTCTATCTACAGCAGTTAATAATCTAGGGTTATTTAACAAAAATTAAATTAGGTCAAGTAATCTACGCATACAAAAAAGAATCATTGAATTCTAATCTCTGTGGTGAGAGATACGAACTCGGAAGCATGGGTGATCACCGCAGTTTTCTGCGATCCCAGAATTTGGTTTATTTCTGCCAACTTTGACGCTGTTTTTGCCTATGGTTATGCGTTGTTCGAGGTCTACTATCATACATATATGGAAGATGGTTAGGGGGTGAGCATACCGGTGAAGACGGGGTGGCATTTGGTTGAGCGAGGCGACGGGAAATAACTCTGGAACACAGGTACCTCGCTGCAAAAATTTGCAGTGCGCGGGGTCGCGGTCGTCGGGATCGGTTTGGACGGCCTGGCAGGATTCTCCGGCTGCGGTGGTGGTGCTCTCTAGGTCTAGATGGGAAGAGGAAGGGTTTGGATGTTCTTGGTTTAGGGTTTGAGATAAATTAAATATATATATATATATGAATAGAGAGAAAAGGGGGGGTTTGTAATCGCAGGTGCTTACTTGCAAAAAAGAAGGTTTTGCTCATTTTTTTGCTAAGGGGCGGCTCACAAAGGGAGGGGGGGTTCTGTTTCTAAGTTGCAAAGAGGCAGCGGGTGTAGCGTGGGTTGGTAGTAGTTGTAATAGTTGTATATGGTTATGGTTATTAATGGTTTGTGTTTTTTTTTCTTTTCTTTTCTTTTCATTTCTTTTCCTTTTATTTTTTTTTCCTTTAAAATATATATGTATATATATTTATATATACATATATATATATAAAAAAAATCTAGAATTATACTAATACACACCATTAAGCTAGCAACTGCTCAAGGGGTCTCCTACATGAAATAAATTCCAAAAAATTCCTAATGGTCCTATAAATCCTCTAAGTGCACCAACACCTAAAATAAAATTATTAAAAATCTATTTCTCCTAATTAGTCACTAATTACTACAATTAAATTATTAATTAATAATTAAAAGGGTATATACGATTTCTAGGAATAGGGATTTTACAGCACTCTTGTAGTACACATATGCACCTCAAGTTTCTGCTGCATTGTAACTTGACACCAACTGCTACTGCAACAGCAAACTAAATTTGTTGCTAACCTTACCTGTGTTGTAGTTCCTTCCCATCACTTCATACTCACCTAAACTAAACACCCCTCATCTAAATTGTGCAATACCAAACTAGCAATTACCTACCCAATCAGCAGTGTTTGTTGCACTGCAAATAAGGTGCTGCCACTTGCAGCAACCCAACATACCACTACCACTGATCCAATTTCACACTGCAGCAGTCTTATCCTTGGCCTGCACTTGCTATTGCATCAGTATGTAGACTTACTCCTCAACCTCTTCTTGCTGCCATCATGGCTATCACTCACTGAGTCACTAGCCCCATATACCTATTTCCAGTCACGCACCTTAGTACTGCTATCTGCACTGTAGCGCCTCGTGCCTGCAGTCGACTACACATAATCCACTTTGGTCCCAAGTTATCCACACTAAGTTGCATTCGAAACCGCAACTCCACTACTCCCTAATACAGCTATTGCATCAATGCCTGCAGCAACCTCCTCCTATCACCCTAACTTAGTAAAGCATCGAACATCCATCTAAATACTGATACACAAATACTCCTCTAATATATGCACTACTCTATCAGTAGTTCTCAGAATTTAGTACAGACAATCCAGACACCTCTACTCCCATCTGATACTTGATCCCCCAATTGATACCCTCAAGTTCTTATCACTACAACAGCCAACCCGAGTACACACTGTTGTAGACATCACACACAAACATAGAAAACTCACACACAGTGAGTCTAGTACACACAAACCCAATGATGTGCACAACACACACTCTATGCATAGTCCATAAACAACATTATATATATACTCTCACCCTCATATATTATATTTATATATATACTAACTACCAAGAGTATAAATATACATATACATATACATATGAATATTAGGTACAAAACTGAATAGTAGAGCTATGATAGATTAATAGGCATTCTAACAAACACATGGGGTGCCAATTTCGTGGTTCCTCCAAAATGAGCACAAAATTATCATTCCACAAGAAGAAAATTATAGATCTAGCAAAATGAGGGCTTCTAACACCTAGATCTAGCCATAGAAAGCAAATCTACCTATGGGAGGGTTCCTATAGGTCCAATTGGTGTTCTTAACCAAAAATAGTGTGTTACCTAGGATTTGAATGACCTCCTTGAAGAACTTCGAATTTGGACACAAAAAAGAGGTAGTGGACACGATCCTCAACACTTGGACTTTCCTTCAAGCTTCCTCTAGCAATGATAAGCTCCTAGCCACCTTAGAAAATGAAAATGAGAGGGATGAGGTTTGGAGTGGAGAAATTAGGATTTGCTCCCAAGTTTTTCGGGATGAACTAATGGAGGCTATTATGAATAAAAGGCTTATATAGACTCCCCCCTTAGGGTTATGATTTGGTTGAGGAATATTTAAGTTTACTCAAAGGCCCGTCTCCATTCTTCATGAATATGATCTAATAATTTTTAGGAAGGAATATTCTATTCTTGAGTCTAGATAGGTCTAATGGTCCTAATCTAGTCATGACTAACTAGTGGTTCAACTTAACTAGTCTAAATTAAATAAATACCCCATAAGCCACATATTATACACATAAAAATTTTTATATTATAGCAAATTATTAAAATACTCTTGTCCTGAAAATGAGGTGGTTACATTACATGTTCGATAACAAGAGGGATTCAGTTATATGGTATTTAGATTTTATTATACTTAAGATGACAATGAAGAATGTTTGAAAACTTTATTGATCAGATAACTTTTCAAAGGTGGGTAAATAAAGTATATAGTCAAGAAGTCTTTATTTTCTTTTGGAGAGAATTCCAAATGTGTTATCCTTATAAAACTTGGTGTCTACATAGTTCGGTGGAGACTGGAGAGTGACAGAAAAATCATTTCATATAGAAGTGAAACATAGTTTTTTTATATAATCGTGATTCAAAATCCTAACCTCTATATTTTCATGATTCAATTTATTTTTCCTTTTCCTTTTCCTTTTCCTTTTTGTCCCTCTTTAGCAACCAAACACAACTTAAAAAAAAAGAATTCAATGGACTCTAGAATTACTAAGTTACATTACAAAATTGAGATCAATTTTTGGAATCAAGATTTTTATTTCATACAAGTACTTTTTGTTTTTGTTTTTATTTTTTATTTTTTTATTTTTTGGTTTGGAGAAGACTACTTGGTACAAGTTGGTAATTAGAGAACCATGAAAAAGAAACTTGGTGACGCGCTTTTGTTACGATTAGTGGGGGTATGCCGACATCATCATTCTCATCCTCCCTTGCGACGCCGTGGGGACCCACTGCCTGGTTGTAGGCCTAGATAGCTTAGTAGTGCTCCCAAAGGGATGGATAAGGCCGCAAAGGTAGAAAGTGAAATATATTAATTTAAGAAACTAATACAAGATTGTTACATACAAAAGAAACTTAACAATAAAGAAACCATAACTTTATGTCACTCTTTGAATTCAAGTACCACCCCCTTCCCTTCTTATTGACTTCTCACCCTCAAAAACAAATAAAAAAATAAAAAAATAAAAATTCTCATCCTCATCTATCAATCTATAGTAACAATAGGCATTCAAGTGGCAACTGATGGGACCAAAGAAAATGTAAATACTATTAATGAATTCAAAATATTGATGACAGACCAATCATCGATCCTGTGTTTGAGCAGTTAATCATACTTGTACAATCATGGACACACGATAAGTTCAACTATAATGGGATTTCAGTAGGCCGGCATTTGACCAGTTTGGAAATAAGTGCAATGGCAAATTTTTTTAGTTACCAAAGATCATGTTGGTCTTAAGTTCTGAACTCTAGTTTCACTCCAATGGTTGCAGGTCAACTTATTAGACGGCATCGGCTCACATGTGGGTGGACTCTGTTCATAAGGTCAAAGAGATTTTTAGTTCTATATTAAAAAAAATTTAAGTGTGTATTTTAATATAAAATTTTATTTTGTATTGTCATATTCACATGAGGTGTGAGTCTTTGTGGTTAAGATGGTAGAATATTTTTCTAAAGGTCTAAAGTTCAAATCCTTAAAGAAATGTCTATATTTTGTGTTACTCTTTTTGGGATTTTTCTTAGAACCTAAGTCCTGACTAGGGCTCGGACGAAGGGCGCAAAAGTGGCACATTGATGACGCATTGCACGTGTATCAAACGGACGCGAGATTGCGCTTTGTACGACATTGAGATCTTCCGATCGTTCTTAAGTGAGTTGTTGTGCGGAGCAGCGTTGCGCGAGTTGCACGGTGCAACTGGTGTACTGTTTGTGCGGTGCGTAGTTGCATGAGTTGCGCAGAACGCAGTGCCCTTATTTGCGCATCCTTCACGGTGCGCGTTTGCGTATTTACGCGGTGCGTTGTACGCATTTACGCGGGTTGCACTGTGCTCGTATGCACGGTCTCTTCGGTTGCTCCAGGAGAGTTACAACCCACTTAAAAGGAGGGTTACAGTAGTAATCTCCCTTTTAATGTGTAGTTATCTCCGAATTCATTATCCATTATGGGTAGTGGACTGCTAAGGAGGGCGACTCTCCTATATATTCTAAGTGTTCTTCACTTTTTGAGAGGAGACAATATACATAAGATGGTATACACTATGTTAGAGGTCATACCAGTAGTAAGGAGCAACAAGGTGGTGTCCTTGTGCGGAGTCCAAGATCCATACTTTCCAGAGTGACAAAGTGAACTATGATAAATTATTACATTAGAACTTGTTGGTTCCTCGGAGCAGATCGACAAAAAATAGGTCGAATTTAACTTTGAGCAACAGTGATTTTGATTTCCCCAAAAAGTTGTCTTTCTCAACATCTTCTTTCTCTCAGTCTATTTGTATACTGTAATAAGGATTGTAGTAACAAGTGTGTTGCATTTTGTACAAATTATACATTTTATAATTTCGTGTTACAAGCAAGTTTTAAATTTTTTTCTTGTAGGTTGTTGTAATTTTTGGTCTTCTATGTACGTTATACGATCTTTGTAACCGGAGCAATAACAATCTCAAAGAAAGACTCAAGTAATGATCTAGCAAAGAAAGAAGGAAGGCTATTCTAATCTCCTTAACAAATGTTTTCACAAACTTGCTAAATTTGATGGAGAACGTAACAACATTTGAAAGAGAAAAGTATGAATCTTCAAATTATAAATATTGAATACATGTTGACATATCCTGAGCTTACTATTCTACAAACTGAAGATGTGCTTGTGATTGCTAGCGCGATTGACAAGCAATACAAGTAGGAAGGATACTAATTTATGCAAGTAGCTAATTATGAATGCCTTAGAAGATTCCATTGTAGAATCATACAACAATAAGATCAACACAAGCGACGTGTGGGAGTCACTTGAAAAGTAATACAAAATCGATAAGAAGATATCAAAGATCTATCTTGTCGGCAAATTTTACTAGATGCAATTTCAGGATGACAAGATAATGTTGCCTCAACTCAAAGAATTACTCAAGCTGCAGCAAAAGCTTAAAGAGGAAGGTATGCATCAAAAATATAGTATAGGCAATCGTCTCTAAGCTCCATTCTAGTTGGAACAAATTTACAATGGACATGTGCCATAAAAAAATAAAGATCCAACTAGAAGAGCTTTTGTACCAGATTCATATTGAAAATTAAGCCAAGGCTCAAATCAAAGTGGGCAATTTGTCTAAATAATTTTCCATGGCAAACATTGTGCATGGTAGAGACACAAAGGGGAAGAAGAAGGCTTCTTACAACAGTAAAAAAAGGGCTTCAACCATCTGAAGGTGATGTCAACTTCATTCAAGCTTAAGTCAAGCAACGACGGGACTTGCTACAATTATGGCAAGAAAGGCCACTACCAGATGGACTACATGTCCAAGACAATGCCAAAACAGAAACAACAAGGTGAGCTTAACTTCGTTGCTATGATTGCACATGGTGCGTCATCTGGCATAGACACATACTGTTAGGTAGACATAGGTGCATCTTATCATGTGTGTTCAAGGAAGGAATTTTTTTATCACTGATCTACTGTTGAGAAGATTTCAAAGGCGAATAAATCCTAAGCTGAAGTTAGGAAGATCGATACCGTGATGCTGAAACTGACTTAAGGGAAGACACATATCCTAGAGAACTTCAAGCATGTCATAGTCATTGCAAAAAAAACTAATCTCTGTATCACTCCCCGTTTCCAATATACATATTTGGGACATATTATTTCTTGCTTGTATGTTTATTAGGTTGCATGGAGACTAGACCCATTATTTGATTTATTTTATGGGTTGGTTCAAGTTATGAGAGAACCCATGGCCTAAATATCAAATCCTAAATATTTAAGTTATGAGAGAACCCATGGCCTAAACCTCAAATCCTAGATATAACCTAACTTCTTTCTCTCGCTTCCCTTACTTCTCTCATTTCTCCTCATTCTTTCATTTTAGGCAAGTACACCTTACATGATATGGAAAAACTCTTATATTTTAATCCTTGTCCTTTCTTGGCATTTTATTAGTCTAATATGTGTACATTATGATTCTAAACACTTTTAATGTTTTAATTTTTTGGTTTTTATGGGTGGATGTAAGTAGATCTATAATTTAGTTTAGGGCTTTCATGGGTTCTATAAGTTTTCTTAGTTTTGATTTATTAAATATGGTATTTTAGAAAACTAGTTTTTCGAGATAATAGAGCATTCCATTTTAGATATTTTTGCTTTTGGTTCACTTGATTTGGAGTTGAAATAAAGTTTTTATGAAGGAAACAAATTTTTGGGTTCTTGGAGTTTTTCATGCCTGAACTTGTTGTTCTGGGATGATGGAGTACCTTGTGGCCCAGCAACATGCGCTCCTCCAGCATGCGTCCATCTTATTGGACGCATGTCTTCTCTATGCATGCATTCTAAAGTCGGACGCATAGTACCTTGAACTCATGGGAATTTCTAAGGATAGACTCCAAGGGCCCATGTGGCCAGGAGATTATGCGGCCACGAGCCATGCGTCTCTTCTTATTTGGTGCATGCCTCTGCACGACTTATTTGACTCTGCATAGATTTTTATGCTTTTGTCTTATCTCCCTAACATTTTTGTCTTGTCACATCAAGTCACATCAGTCACTTCTCTGACTTGTATTTATTGCCTGTCACTTAGTACTTGCCCCAATGAGTGGACCTTGCCTGTCTATGCGCCCTATATTTTATGTGCCCCATATCTCGTTCGCCCCTGATTCTCATGCGCCCAGATCGACCATGCTGCCTTGACCTATGTGTCCCTGATCCTATGCGGCCCTATGTGCATGATTTATTGATTTTCTGGATTGGGTGTTTTATTGAATTTTTTTAGTGTATATGAGCTAAGTGACCATGTGTTAGACTCGACTAAGTGCCTGACCCGACTATGTACAAGAATAGGCTATGTGCCAAGTGGCCATATTACCCATGCGCCAAGTGACTATGACCACATATGTGCGTTGTTGGCTGGCCACCACAGATACTGTATATCATCTATCTTACTAGAGCGCAGTATTTGACTATTATGCTAATACCGTATTTTTAGCGTAGTGGCCCTACGAGGGACTAGTGAATCCTGCAAGTGCCTATTTATTTTCTTGGTTCGGTTAGCTCATGTTCAGCAATGGCACGATCTTAGGATACATATTATGCATTATTTTTAAGATAACCTCACACTCCACAAAAATAACAAGTCGTACAAATGATTAGCCGATTTATGAAGAAATGGATTTGGTTGTGATTGTATTATTCAGCTAGTAGCCTAGGAAAGTGGACTATCATAGTGTGATAGTTCAACCCTTGTCCTTCTTTGGTTGTATGGTTGGGCCTTTGCGCTAGGATATGCCATGGACCTAAGTTACGACATTGAACCTATGTATTATTATATTTTTTTCTTGGGTTTTTGTTTCTCCATTTCGTACTTCCTTTGTGGTACTTGCTATTTGGGGTCTAATTCTACTGGTTTTGCATGGCCAGGGTTTAAGCCAGCACCAAAGGATCCAGCGTACTTTTCCCCAACTAATGGCACGTAAAAGGAACATGGTCGCAGGGGATAGCGAGTAGAATTTTATCTTTCGTGGTTATCATTGAACATTTATTTTTTTTGGCATTTTGCAACCGGTACCTGTTAGCTGGTTCGTCTGGACATTTGTTTTCTTACATGATTGTATTAATTCAGACTACAGCTGATCGCTGTTATGTACTTTTGGTACTCTTCCAGCTTCTTGTTTTGAACAAATGGACTCTAGAATATTTTGAGAAAGCGTTTGGGATGACTTATTGCTTATCATATATGCTTTATGCTTGTTGTTTCTCGTTTGAATGATTGAGAATAGATGTTCTTGACCGTAGGAGACTTCATTGTAGCATGCACCCCCTTGTCTTGTACAGTCGTGACCTTCTTATGATGTATAGCACCTTGTATGGGGTAGCTGGCCATGTCCATCTCCGTATTCTTGTACTGGGACGTGACAAGGTTTTAGTGTTAGCCCATGCAGGTATGTTCTTCAGACGTAAGGGGTGTCATGGTCATAGGAGTCTCAATCAAACATAATTCTTCTTGAAATCCTGAATTCATTATATTCGATACTCAGCTTAAATTCTTCCAAATTGATTACTTCCTTGTTTCTTCTCGTTATGTTCTTATTTGTTTCTTGTGCTCTTCTTTAGGGTCTCTCCTTCCCCTAATACTGCAGCAATAATAGAGGCAGAGTTGCCAGTAGAACGAGAGATCTTGTGGAACTCTAACCAAGGATCCGAGTTGAGCCCACGATGAATGGGACAAAGCAGCAGGCTCCATGTATCCCCGTACCTCCCCCGCCTTGCTAGATATTATCCGTGAATTATTGGCTGTCCAACAACACCAGATGGTGGTGCAATAACAACAACAACAACAACAACATCAGCAACAACAACAACAACAGCAAGAATAGAACTTCATGTTGAACCAAGGGTTACAGACGGCCCGAGAACGAGGCGGAAGAACATATTATGTGGCATCTTTTAGATTTTGCAGAATAAACCTAATATATTTTGATAGCACGAAGGACATAATCATGACAGACGATTGGCTCCAGAATATTAAGACCAAATTGACAGTAACTAAAGTTTTAATCAAGGAACAGGTTGACCTGGTTCGCCTACAACTCTAAGATTGGCAAGAGATTGGTGGGCTACGATGGAGGTAAGATTGAGGAGTCCTATTTCATGGAAGAATTTAAGGACCCGGTTCAGGGTGACATATTTTAGGATTGTGGCTCAGTGTGAGTTACAGCAAAGGTTTATTATCCTCAAGTAGGCAGGAAGGACAGTAGACGACTATGCAGCAGAGTTTTGTCGACTAAGTAGATTTGTTCCGACCATGGTGGCAACAGAGTTGGAGAGAGCAATAAAATTTCAGCAGGGACTTTACTTAGAAATCTTATACTTGGTAGAGGTGCACGTCTACCAGACCTTCGAGGCGGTATTGATAGCAGCCAAGAGTGTTGAGCTTACTTCTCAGAGGATGGCATCAAGAAGAGTGGATCAAAAGAGGCCACATCTAGAAAATAATAAGGGAGGACCAGTACCCCGAACGTCAGCACCATCTCCTGGCATTCGTATCCATGATTCAGCGTCGTGGAGGATGATAGTATCAACAGTAACAGTACCAACTCGGTTGCAGCCGAGGCAGCAACAAGAGCAACAATGACAGGGAGCGCTGACAAGTTGTACCTACTGTGGCAAAGGAGATCATACCCGGGATGTTTGTCGGCCAGCTAACAGACTATGTTTGAGATAAGGGAGCCATAATCACAAGGTTTTTACATGCCTATTGATGTAGAGGCCTGGAAGGCCAGTATAACAGTTTCCTGCATTGCGAGCTCCAAGGGCAGTGCAGCAAAGAGAACCAGCACTAGTAGTACGACCTTTAGCTCAACGTCCGTTATCGATGTAGGACCAGATTTATAGTAAGCAGTAGCAGAATTAGCAGGGGCCACAACCATAACAGCATAGAAGACAGCGGCAGGGAGCTCAACAAGGCCAAAGATAAGCACTCAACTTATCTTTGGAGGAAGCAAAGGCATCGGACGACGTAGTGGCAGGTAATATTTCAGTTACAACCGTTCCTGCCATAGCATTAATTAATTTTGGACCTTCTCACTCATTTATATCTGCACAATATGCGACACGTATTGGATTAAAGTTTGAGGCATTACAAGCGAGGCTGAATATACTTACTGGCAATGGGATCGTAGAAGTTAGTAGGGTATGCCTAGTATGTCCAGTCGTAGTATGTGGGCATTTATTATCAGCAAAGTTGATCGAGTTTCCTATGGATAACTTTGATGTTATCTTAGTCATGGATTGTTTGATAGACAGTCATACAATGATAGACTGTCGTGAGGGTAGAATGTTGTTTAGAATTTTTGTTCTAGAAGAGTTTGTCCTTAGCAGAATAGCAAGAGACCAGCATAAGGGAGGAGTCACAACATTAGCAAAGAAAGCAAACCCGCTGCCCAAGATAGTTGAAGAGTTCATGAATGCCTTTTCCAATGATCTTCCCAGATTACCCCTAGTTAGAGCAGTAGAGTTCTATATAGAGTTGATCCCAGGAGCAGGACCAGTGTCTCAGAAGGTATACCCTATGTCACCATCAGAACTTGATCATTTATATAGACACGTGAAAGAATTGAAGACGAAAAAGTTTGTTAGGACCAGTGTATCACCGTGGGGAGCCCAACGGTATTGGTGAAGAAGAAGGATGGATCTACGCAGTTGTGTAAGGATTAAAGGAGGTTTAATATAGTGACCATAAAGAATAAGTACCAATAACCAAGGATTGATGATTTGTTTGACCAATTAAGTGGAGCAAGAGTCTTCTCTAATATAGATTTATGATCAAGATATCATCAGGTGCGAGTTCGGGAGAAGGATATACCAAAGACATCATTAGGTCATGATATGGGCATTACGAATTCTTAGTTATGCCATAAAGACTGACTAATGCTGTAGCGGTATTCATGTATTTGATAAACTGTATTTTCTTACCTTACTTGGACCAATTTGTGGTGGTATTCAACAATGACATACTTGTATATTCTCATAATGAGGAGGAATATGAAGAACATCTCAGGATAGTTCAGTAAACTTTGAGGGAGCACAAGTTATATGAAAAGCTTAGTAAGTGTGAGTTTTGGATGGATCGTATATCCTTTCTTGGATATATTATTTCAGTAGCAGGAGTGTCAGTTGATCCCAAGAAGGTGGAGGCAGTGGAGAACTGTCTAATTCCAAAGACAGTGTAAAACCTGATCCTAAAACCCGTATTTATTATTTTAATTATTAATTTAATTGTAGTATTTATAAGAAAATTAGGATAAATAGAATTTATTCAATTTTTATTTTTGGTATTTGTACATTTAGGGGATTTATGTAGCCATTAGGAATTTTTCTAATTTATTCATGTAGGAGACCTATTGGACAGTTGGTAGATAAATAGTATGCTCTAATATAAATTTCTAGATTTTTCTATATATATATATATATATATATATATATATATATATATTTAATGTTTAGTAATTAAAAATAGAAATAGAAAATAAAAGAATTAAAAAGATTTACAAATGAAAGAAAATAAAGAAAGAAAAGAAAAGAATGCTTATTGGATCCTTAAAGCTAAATCCGCAACCCAATAGTTTTAAGCACCCGCCAACTAAACCATATAGCATATAGCAGCAGCCACCCCCCCTTTATTTTTCACCCGCGGTTCTCTCAATCTCTCTCTCTCTCTTATTTATAATCTCATCCCTTCACAAAGCCCTAACCCTAATCCTCCCACTCCACCTCGACGCTGCCGCCGCGCCACCGGAGCCCGTCGTCGACCGCCCCAGGCCCGCAGCCATGCGCCGGAGCCACCGGCCTCACATCGCGACTCCGCGCGCGCGATACAGAAACTGATAAACAGCGTACCTGTGTTCACGCCTTGATTCACGCGCCCTTGTTGGACCAAACTTGACCCGGTCTTCACCGGTATGATCCTCATCTATCCCCCTTCCCATCCTATTGTCACTACCACTTTCCAAAAACAGGAGTATTTTTGACTTTTTATATATTATTAATATTATGGTAGTTATATTAAATGATTTCTTGATAGATGTATTTAAATTAAATAATTGCATGAGATGTGTATTTAAATATATTATATATATACAGTGTTCATTAATGTTTGAGCTGGTAGACTTGACCTAGAAGCCCACTAGACGAATACCTGACCGAATTATGGGATTATGTATTTAATTGTTTTATTTAGAATTTAATTGTTGGAGGTAGTAATTAATTACCATAATTTATTTAATTGTTGCACCTTACCATTGCTTCGATATTTGGAGCGCTACCATAGCTTTTGCCTTCCAACAAATTTCACAACCTTGCCCTAGACATGCCCGCCTTCCATTCTGAACTTTTTGTAACTCATAATTATGCTCTCTTGTGCTTCATTTTAGCCGCACAATATTCGTCGCAGACGTTTATTTAATTTCTAAATAAATTCCAACTTTGTATCGTTGTGTGTTCCAATCGAAATTGGAGACAATCTTGACCCACTTTTCGTGCAACCCAAATTAGGGTAATATTCTGTTCTGAGTCTTCTTTACTAATGATATTTGTGACCCGACCTAATTTTGGCCCCATGTACTCCAAATTAATTTTAGAACACAGCTTGCATTTATTTCTAATTAAATTGAGGATACCATTTTGACTAATTCCATAAATCCCGATTTAATTCCAGTACCCTATTAATTAAGCCCATACCAAACACATAACACCCCCTCACCCTACAAAACACCAAACACCAAATCGCCCACCAATTTTTTATTATTTTATGTGTCTGTACAAATACCCAAATTTAAGGGGGCTAATTTACAAATATTGCATTAGGTGTCAACACCCTATTGGTTCAACCCAATGGAGAAGCCCTAATTTTGACTAGTCAACAACCCTCAGCCTAACATGAAGGAATTCCTTCATGTCAAATCTTGACCACCCATTCAAGAGGGGTGCATCAAGATCACTCATTTTTTCACTCACCATCCTATTTAATGTCCCATCACCCACACTCTTCCCAACCTAGACCTAATCCCCAAACTTAGGGAAGCCCCCATCATCCTCCCCTCACTCAACCGTAGCCACCCACTATTTCTTCACTTTTTCCTTTCTTCTTCTTCTCTTCTCTTCTTCTTCTTCTTCCCTTCTTCTTCTTCTTCTTCTTCTTCTTCTTCTTCTTCTTCTTCTTCTTCTTCTTTTGAATTAAGAAAGGGGGGAATCATCACAATCACTACTGTTCAGCTCCGGCCCTCAGTCCGGCGGCCCACTGCTCTGCACTTCGGCGAGCGCAACTCCGCTCATCCCTCCTCCTATCTCGACCTCCTCCTGTCCCAACTCCCGACCAACTCCACCCTACTCCGCCACTGCATCTCAGCCAAACCCCGACTGCTGCTCCTCCAACTAGCTCCTTCACCGGCAACCTCGAACCACCCGACTCCCTACTCCGGTCGAGCCCCCTCCACACCGGAGCCAACCGAGCTACCACCACCACCACACGAAAGCCACCCCACTCCGTTCATCCCCTTCCCGACCCCGGTCGACTCCCTGCACCCCGCTCGAGCCCGACCTCTGACCACCCGGCCAGCTCCGGCCGAGTCCCGAGCCGACCCCCGACTCCCCCTGCATCCCCTCCTCCGTTCACCACCACCAGAACTATTCCACCACCACACGATGACCCGCTGTTCTTCTCCCCGGAGTATTCCCGACTCCCTACTGCTCCTCCCCTCTTCTTCCCCGACCAGGCAGCCCGGCCGAGCCCCGCCGACAGCCACGAAGCCCTCCTTGGTAAGCTCCCCTCCGGCTAGCAGAGCCACCAGCCCCACCGTGAGCCTCCCTCTCCCTCTCCCTCTTCCCTCCTTTATTAGTGTATATACGTATGTATATATAAATACGTATTTGTGAGTATGTATGTTTCGTATTCGTATGCTTATGCGTATTCGTATGTGTATATATATATATATGTATATACATATATATATATATATATATATATATATATATATATATATATCGTGTATTTCTTTATTTAAATATATACGTATTCAATGTATTCAATAAATGATATATGTTAAATATTGTATTGATATATATATATATATATATATATATATATATATATATATATATATATATATATATATAAAAACATATTTTGGTATAAATATACCTGTATATAGTATAAGTATTATTTTGGTATATATATACATATATATATTTGTATTGGTATATGTTTAATACAACGCATTTTTGGTATATGTATTAATTGGTATATATATATATATATATATATATATATATATATATATATATATATATATATATATATATATATATATATTCAGTGTATATATATTTATTCCTCGTATGCGTATAAATATTGGTTGTATATATATAAATATGGTATGTATATTTTTAAACATATATATATATATATGTTATATAATTCTATTAGTGTATAAATACTTATACATATTTCGTAATTTTGGTATAACCCTATATATGTATTATATTTAATTATTGATAAATTGGTGAATATTGTAGGCGACCCAAGTGTAAATACGGATACCCCGTCTTTACTTTGACCTGTAACCCTGTAAATGTTAGTTGACTGCCACATGTACACTGACGTACTGGCGAGTCCCGTACCATTTTTGATCGTCTGTCTTACCTAGCAATCACAGACGCGACGCCCGTGCAACTTGACGCACTTGACCCTAGTGGACTAGTGCCATACCTGGCATAGCCCTGAGGCCAGTGTATTTTAATTATGTGTTAGTGTAGCATCTGATACAAATATTATATTTGTGATGTGTCTATAGGACTGTTGGTTCATCCAGGCGATACTCTGGAACAGGACATTGGTATTACCAGCTAAAGACCCACGGCAAGTACATTCTCTGATAATTTCCAATTATTTAATAATTTCTATAATTCCAGTATCTAGAAATGTTACATCTGATCCTTGACACTGTGCTATACGGACTAGTATATAGATTGGATCTTTAGTCATGAGATGTTACATTGATTATCGTATTGACATTGTACATGACATTAATATTTAGACCTCGTACATGATATATTTAACATTGATTGTGTATCGTGACGTGTCATGATTGGATCCACAGTACTAGTTGGGGGAGGGGGAAATTGCTAGTGAGAAATGTGATCAAATACCCATTGTACAAGTTTAAATTATTGGTGTTAATCATACGCCTCACGTATGATTAGCCAGACCATGTAGCAATCGTACAAGTCCCAAGCCGATTATATTTTGAAACTACTATTTCAAACACTTAGAATAGACTACAGTTCTCTATTTTAGATCATATACTACATCACCCGTATATGATATTGTACCTTGTTCTCTTTATTTTATATATGCACTGACTGTATCATATTGCCTATATTGCCTGTCTCTTTACATTGCCTGTCTCTTTATTTTGCCATTGTATTTATTCACTGTCTTCTCTCAGTATATAGCATCATCTGTTTATTGCTTTATAGTCCTTATCAATTAAATGGAACTTTATTTGAGATGTACTTTGCTCCTTCCTGACAGAAAATATTTTTTCCAGACTATGCTTAGAGGACTGGTATGCAACACTTTTTGGACCATATGGTGAGTAACTGCAGACTTGGACTTGGTAGTCCAGTTGTGATTACGAGAGGTTTAGCCGGAATCACTAGTTATCTAGTTAGTTCTTTTAGTAGATCTTTTGGTACCGGATTTGTCTTCGACATTCTTGTTGAGACATGGATATTTGTTGAGTTAGATTATTTACTTTTAGACTTGTATTGTATCTTATTTTATTTCTTTGATATATTATCGTGCTGTAGTTATGTGATTGAGTATGTTGTTCATTTACATTATATTGTGTCATCCGTACCTCCTTATGGAGATTGGATGCTCGTGTGAGATTGCTTAGATAGTATCATGACATGGACAGCGTTCTACCGCCGATGCTGCGGCATAGGCTGGACGTACCCGCGTACTCGTGCCCCAATAACGGTGTGGATCATGATACATTTTTAGTGGTGGCCCATGCAGGTCGAGACTTCACAAGTTGTGCGATGTCATGGTAATGTGACGTCTTAGTTGTACTACTGCATGCCTGCTATAGAATATAGGACATAGGATACTAGGATGAAAGAGGATACTCAATCACAAAATTCTTGAGAGATTCCTGGGACGACCCCTTGAGAATCTTAATACAATTTCTAATTTTAATCCTTCGCCCTTGTTTCCGTCCGTCCTCACTCGTTGATGTTGAGTTTGATTCTTGTTGACGAGTTGTTAAATATAATTCTTGGTATCGTTGTTGAGTTAATTTCTTATCAAGATGAATTTTACGGACTAAACTTTACAGTATCATCTGATGACATATATTGATGAGGACAGTGAGAAGGGTAAAACGTCCACTTTAGTTATGGAACCTAGAGTTTATCGCAGCCATACTAGCTGTCGTGACGAGAACGTAGGAACCTAACTTGGATGTACATACTGTAGTTATGAAACTTAGAGTCACTCGCAGCCATACCGGTTGGCATGGCGAGGATTCTAGATCACATGATTATAGGGTTGCATACCTTAGTTACGGAACCTGTCGTTTATCGCACCTATGCTTACTGGCGTGACGAGGATTCCGAGTGTCATGATTTCTGACAGACGTGTATGATTATCAGGTTGTATCTTAAATTAGTTCTTAAAGTATCATCTCAACACTTATCTATTTCTGTTATTACAGGACTTTATTTCATCGCTTCTTTTGTTTGCTAGCAGTAGAAATACCTTCAATCCTCAATCTAGTTCTTTTTGAGCTTCTATTACTTGAGGATTCCTTGTTAAGTATGATAATTAGTGACTTATAATTATGTCTGTGTCTTGAGTATTAGTATTGACTGAGTGTTGCTTGTGAGTTTGTAAGTGTTTCCTAGTTGGACATGTGAGCAGTAGGCATTAATCTAGAGTTAACCCATAGCGTAGTGCCTTGTAGCAATAGTTCTATGATAGGTGTGTTATAGTTAGTATTGGCACTATAGATAGAGGAGAAAGAGTATTAGTAATGATGATCATTTGAAAGTAATAGTGCAAATAATTCGGACAGTAGAATTTTCGTACACCGTTGAGGCTGTAAATAATTGGTGTATTTGCGTGCACCTTGAGTATTAGAGACTGTGAGTATTTATATGTATACTTGTGGATTCAATTTTATCGTTTGAAGAGTGGGAATAAATTACAATTTTTAAGAATTTTAAGGAGTTGAGATTTTATGTTATTAAAATGTTTGAGGACTCAATTTGATTCAATAAACATGGTCAAGGCTATAAAGATTTTAGAAGTGATTAAAATTTTATTTTGATATTGAGTATTTGACTTTTGAGAAAGTATATGCATTTTATTTTGAATTATTCAAGAAGTTAAAATTTGATGATCTTATTTTCAGGATTAATTTTTTCGGTGGGTAAGAAATGTATAATAGTATATGAGTGGATGAAGTACATACGTAAGGATCTGTTGACTTGGGCATGATTGAGATGGCACTGCAAACAGACTTGGGTGTCCATCTAGAGTTGTATTAGGGAGAACAGTACTTAGTATGGTGTGTTGCTTTTGATATGCACTTGAGTGATAAGAACAACTAGTATCAACAATTGCAGTAAGTAAGAAAGCTAGCAGTGAGTGTGCTTGTAGTAGAACTGTGGTACATAAAGGGATAGAGGTATCAAACCTTGGATGCATCATTGACCTATGCAATCACAACTAGGAATATTCCCATCTTTTTATCTTGATATCCTTATTCCTTCTGAATGTTGCTTCTTTAGAACTTTACTGTCCTTCCTTGATGATATCGCATTATTGCCTTAAATTGATTCTTTTAGATCTGTCTTCAGGATGTCACCGAAGACAAAATCTATGAGAGTGGGAGCATCAGCTTTAGAGGGGTCTGCCACCTCTCTACCTGATGGACAGACAACCGTAGTTCCTCCTACATCTCTGATGCATGTGGGAGAATCTGCACTTTTCAGGGATCCTCCTCCCCAACCTGTCCAGGGGATTACCGCAGCTGTGACGGACAACCTTCCTCCTCCACCGACTCCGATTTCCGAAAGTGTGCCCATTGACGGGGCACAGATGTTTACCTTGATCCAGGGCATGGTAGATGCCCAGAGAGTGACGACAGATGCTCAGCGAGTTCAAGCTGAGGCTATGAGGGTGCAAGCAGAAGCGCACCAGACGCAGACTAAACTAATGAGAGAGAGCATGGAGAACGCTCACCAGATGGCACTACAGGCAGTTGGGAGAGTTGCCCAGCAGTATCCTGGCCAGCGACAGTCGAGGGCATTTCAGTATCAACAGCAGTACCATGCACCAGTTCGTGTTCAGCAGGATCAACGGACTTGTCATTTTTGTAAGAAGCCAGGTCACCTTTGGGAGAGCTGTAGATTGAGGCTAGGACTTTAATTGCGCTGTGGCGATGCAGGACACCGAATGAGGGATTTCCCTCTAGTTCAGCGCGCAGCTCAAAATTATAGAGATCCAGTTAGGCTACCTGTGGAACCGTATATTGCTCAGCACCCGTGAAGGGAACCACCGCAATAGGGCAGGGCATTTGCGATGACGGTCGAGGAGACCGATACTGCAGGTAATGTGTTAGCAGGTTCTGTTCTTTCCTTCCTTCTGTTCCTTTCTATTTGATTGATTGATTGACTGATTCCCTAGTACCGTGGTTTGTATGCATAATTTTCTTGTTAGAATGTAGTTAGTAGTACACCCTGACAGAGACTGCAATACCATGACAAAAGACACATGACCGTACATATTCTTCTTAGGTTGCATGACTGTAGGTATAATTTTTCTTTGACCATGATTATTGGGGTTGACCATAGTAGATTTATGAAAAAGATTATGACTTGACAAGAGAGACAAGATGATTAAAATTTAAATGAGAGGTTAAGAATTTAATATGGTAGGATTGATGATTATTGATTACGATATAAATTATCTTTTAAAAACTTGAGGAAATTAGGGAGATTATCATTATATCTATTTGATTGCGAGATATGAATTTAAATTTTATATTATAAATGTTGCATTTGAAGAATCCATAAGTATCGCATTGTTTGAGTTTTGTGGAAAAAAAAGAAAAAAAGAAACCAAGGAATAAGATAATTGATGGATTATTGTTTGGATTCAGACTTTTGGAACGAGATTTAGATTTTATATATATACATTGATTGAAATTAAATTTGAGGAGCAGATATTAAATTTTGAGTATTTAATTTTTAAATTAAAAATTCGGAGGAAATTGTGAGGAAATGGAAACTGATTTTATTTCGAGGATTTTTCAGGAATACAATAATTTCAGAATTTTTGAAAATCATAAAATGACAAGGTGGATTATTTCTGGATTATGTGGGTTGGTGAATTAAACTATTGATAGAAAATAATATAATAAATAAACACAACTATTGAGGATTTTAAATTTTGAGGACAAAATTCTTTTAAGTAGGGTAGACTTGTCACTACCACATTCCAAAAACAGGAGTATTTTTGACTTTTTATATATTATTAATATTATGGTAGTTATATTAAATGATTTTTTGATAGGTGTATTTAAATTAAATAATTGCATGAGATGTGCATTTAAATATATTATATATATACAGTGTTTATTAATGTTTGAGCTGGTAGACTTGACCTAGAAGCCCACTAGACGAACACCTGACCGAATTATGGGATTATGTATTTAATTGTTTTATTTAGAATTTAATTGTTGGAGATAGTTATTAATTACCGTAATTTATTTAATTGTTTCACCTTAATATTGCTTCGATATTTGGAGCGCTACCCTAACTTTTGCCTTCCAACAAATTTCACAACCTTGCCCTAGACATGCCCGCCTTCTAGTCTGACCTTTTTGTAACTCATAATTACGCTCTCTTGTGCTTCATTTTAGCCGCACAATATTCGTCGCGGACATTTATTTAATTTCTAAATAAATTCTAACTTTGTATTGTTGTGCGTTCCAATCGAAATTGGAGGTAATCTTGACCCATTTTTCGTACAACCCAAATTAGGATAATATTCTGTTCTGAGTATTCTTCACTAATGATATTTGTGACCCGACCTAATTTTGGCCCCATGTACTCCTAATTAATTTTAGAACACAGCTTGCATTTATTTCTAATTAAATTGAGGATACCATTTTGACTAATTCTATAAATCCCGATTTAATTCCAGTACTCTATTAATTAAGCCCATACCAAATACACAACACCCCCTCACCCTATAAAACACCAAACACCAAATCGCCCACCAATTTTTTATCATTTTATGTGTTTGTGCAAATACCCAAATTTAAGGGGGCTAATTTACAAATATTGTATTACGTGTCAACACCCCATTGGTTCAACCTAATGGAGAAGCCCTAATTTTGACTAGTCAACAACCCTCATCCTAACATGAAGGAATTCCGTCATGTCAAATCTTGACCACCCATTCAAGAGGGGTGCATCAAGACCACTCATTTTTCCACTCACCATCCTATTTAATGTCCGATTACCCACACTCTTCCCAACCTAGACCTAATCCCAAAATCTAGGGAAGCCCCCATCATCCTCCCCTCACTCAACCGTAGCCACCCTCCATTTCTTCACTTTTTCCTTTCTTCTTCTCTTTTCTTCTTCTTCTTCCCTTCTTCTTCTTCTTCTTCTTCTTCTCCTTCTTTTGAATTAAGAAAGGGGGGGAATCATCACCATCACTACTGTTCAGCTCCGGCCCTCAGTCCGGCGGCCCGCTGCTCTGCACTCCGACGAGCGCAGCTCCGCTCATCCCTCCTCCTATCTCGACCTCCTCCAGTCCCAACTCCCGACCAACTCCACCCTACTCCGCCACTACATCTCAGCCGAACCCCGAATGCTGCTCCTCCTCCTAGCTCCTTCACCGGCAACCTCGAGCCACCCGACTCCCTACTCCGGTCGAGCCTCCTCCACACCGGAGCCAACCGAGCTACCACCACCACCACATGAACGCCACCCCGCTCCGTTCATCCCCTTTCTGACCCCGGTCGACTCCCTGTACCCCGCTCGAGCCCGACCTCTGACCACCCGGCCAGCTTCGGCCGAGTCCCGAGCCGACCCCCGACTCCCCCTGCATCCACCCCTCCGTTCACCACCACCAGAACTATTCCACCACCACACGATGACCCGCTGCTCTTCTCCCCGGAGTCCTCCCGACTCCCTGCTGCTCCTCCGCTCTTTTTCCCCGGCCACGCAGCCCGGCCGAGCCCCGCCGACTGCCACGCATCCCTCCTCGGTCAGCTCCCCTCCATCGAGCAGAACCACCAGGCCTACCGTCAGCCTCCCTCTCCCTATTCCCTCCTTCATTAGTGTATATACGTATGTATATATAAATACGTATTTGTGAGTATGTATGTGTCGTATTCGTATTCGTATGCGTATGTGTGTATATATATATGTATATATATATATAAATATATCGTGTATTTCTCTATTTAAATTTATACGTATTCAATGTATTCAATAAATGATATATGTTAAATATTGTATTGATATATATATATATATATATATATATATATATATATATATATATATATATATATATATATATATATAAACGTATTTTGGTATAAATATACCTGTATATAGTATAAGTATTATTTTGGTATATATATACATATATATTTGTATTGGTATATGTTTAATACAACGTATTTTTGGTATATGTATTAATTGGTATATATATATATAAATATATATATATATATATATATATATATATATATATATATATATTCAGTGTATATATATATTTATTCCTCGTATACGTATAAATATTGGTTGTATATATATAAATATGGTATTTATATTTTAAACATATATATATATATATATATATATATATATATATATCTATATATATATATATATATATATATATATATGTTATATAATTCTATGAGTGTATAAACACTTATACATATTTCGTAATTTTGGTATAACCCTATATATGTATTATATTTAATTAATGATAAATTGGTGAATATTGTAGGCGACCCAAGTGTAAATACGGATACCCCGTCTTTACTTTGACCTGTAACCCTGTAAATGTTAGTTGACTGCCACATGCACACTGACGTACTGGCGAGCCCCGTACCATTTTTGATCGTTTGTCTTGCCCAGCAATCACAGACGCGACGCCCATACAATTTGATGCACTTGACCCTAGTTGACTAGTGCCATACCTGGCATAGCCCTGAGGCCGGTGTATTTTGATTGTGTGTTAGTATAGCATCTGATACAAATGTTATATTTGTGATGTGTCTATAGGACTGTTGGTTCATCCAGGCGATACTCTGGAACAGGACATTGGTATTATCAGCTAAGGACCCAAGGCAAGTTCATTCTCTGATAATTTCTAATTGTTTGATAATTTCTATAATTCCAGTATCTAGAAATGTTACATCTGATCCTTGACACTGTGCTAAACGGACTAGTATCCTTGAGATGTTATATTGATTATCGTATTGACATTGTATACGACATTGATATTTAGACCTCGTACATGATATATTTGACATTGATCGTGTATCGTGATGTGTCATGATTGGATCCACAGTACTAGTTGGGGGCAGAGGAAATTGCTAGTGAGAAATATGATCAAATACCCATTGTACAAGTTTAAATTATTGGTGTTAATCATATGCCTCACGTATGATTAGCCAGACCATATAAAAATTGTACAAGTCCCAAGCCGATCATATTTCGAAACTACTATTTCAATCACTTAGAATAGATTACAGTTCTCTAATTTAGATAATATACTACATCACCCGTATATGATATTGTACCTGGTTCTCTTCATTTCATATATGCACTAGCTGTATCATATTGCCTATATTGCCTTTCTCTTTATATTGCCTGTCTCTTTATTTTGCCATTGCATTTATTCACTGTCTTCTCTCAGTATATAGCATCATCTGTTTATTGCTTTATAGTCCTTATCAATTAAATGGAACTGTTATTTGAGATGTACTTTGCTCCTTCCTGACTGGAAATATTTTTTCCAGACTATGCTTAGAGGACTGGTATCCAACACTTTTTGGACCATATGGTGTGTAGCTGCAGACTTGGACTTGGTAGTTTAGTTGTGATTTCGGGAGGTTTAGCCAGAATTACTAGTTATCTAGTTAGTTCTTTTAGTAGATCTTTTGGTACCGAATTTGTCTCCGGCATTCTTGTTGAGACATGGATATTTGTTGAGTTAGATTGTTTACTTTTAGACTTGTGTTGTACCTTATTTTATTTCTTCGATATCTTATCGTGCTGTAGTTATGTGATTGAGTATGTTGTTTATTTACATTATATTGTGTCATCCGTGCCTCCTTATGGAGATTGGATGCTCGTGTGAGATTGCTTAGATAGTATCATGACCTGGACAACGTTCTACCGCCGACGCTGCGGCGTATGCTGGACGTACCCGCGTACTCATGCCCCAATTTCGGGTGCGGGTTGTGACACCTATAGATTTGTTTATCTCGAACAACGCGCAAACCTAGGTAAAAATCGACGCCAAGTCGAAGAAAAATGACCACTTTCCAAATTCCAGAAATTATGTTGCAACCACCCCTGTTCTCGGATTCGTATCTCCCACCACAGAGATCTAAATCCAGTTTTTCTTGTTGGTATGCGAAGACCATTTGACCTAGTTTATTTTATATCATTTATATTATTCTATTAACTACTGTATGTGGAATTTAATTAATTGGAAAAACCCAAAAATATATTTTTTCCAGATTTCCAAAAGTTGTGAAACGGAGCGCGCCCCGCCAAACGGAACCGCCCCACTGTGTACCAAGTCTACCAAACGCTGCGCGCAGTGTACCCGGGCACATGAGAGTTCACGAAAACTGATTCGGTCGCGTGTACGCGTCAGAATCAGCCCGTATCCACGGATAATCCCCGTGTCGCAACTTTTGTGAAAGATGTGCGCATTTTGTTCACGCTCGTCAGATTGTGACAAAACTTTAGCCACTGGACTCGTGGTAACACGCTGGTCCTGTGACCCAAGTTTCAAGCGATTCTGAGACAGTTGACCAAGTCGCCACTTGGCGGGCCCCACGGTTGACTTTTTGGGCGAATTTGTGTTCGGCTCACCGGAATCCAAAATTAGAAGTACCGGTGTGTTCGTATTGACATTTAGAATTGGTTTGACCTATAATTTTCCTATTTAGAGACTGTTGCCCTTGGCACGCTTTTCAGTGCAAAGTGGCCCACATGTGGAGCCTGTTTTGGCTCGATATTACCATTTTGCCCCTGTGTCCAAATTGGACGAAAGAGAAGTACTTTCTAGCTATTTTGCTTATTCTGGGAACGTTGGTGATGTTTGTTTCAGCATCCGGAGACGTTCATTCTGATGCCGTAGTTTCTGACTCTTGGTATTTGACATCTGGATATTACACTCTGCAGCTCTCTTGCCAGGCAAGTATACCTTGCCTCGTTGTACTGTTTAAATTATGTATTATTATTTGCATATGTTTATATTATATAACTGTGTGCGCCCGAGAGAGACTCGGGTGCAGTCAACGGACGCGTTGACGTTAGGACTTGTGTCTGACCTAGTGTCTAGTAGACCCACCTAAAGTTGTGGAGTTATTGGTATGACTCCCAGGCCTTGACACATTTCTTACACGTGTTGTGAGTCTCATGTAGGGTACGGACTTGCGTATATGGTTGGCCACATGTACGTGTAGGCGTGCAACGGATAGGGTATAACTGCTAATAGTGATGCATGTTAGAAGACTTAGCAGTTATTAGTAGGCAGAGCATAGACTGTCATGATACGATAGCCCGATCGTTGTCCTTGTTTGGTTGTAAGGTTGGGCTATGGTTCTAATGATGGATTATGAGCCAGAGTTACGACGCCTCGGCGTAGTAGTTGAAGCGTGTTGTGGATACAATATGCATAGATCATTGGGCGGGGAGGACGACTAGTAGGAGTATGGGACACCCACCTCCTTTATACAGATACCGCACTCGATGGAGTGATACGGACGTTATTATTTATACAGATACCACGTTCCCTAGAGTGTTGGATGTTACTTGGTGATTTTACAGATACCTCATTCTTTGGAATAATGGACATTACAGATACCACACTCTAGAGAACGTTGGACGTTATTATATTCCTGTGCCCATGTTATACGTGGCATATATGGCATATACTAGCCAGTTTTCACGATTGGTGAATTACGTCAGCATATGTCTAGCCTACACTTTCCTATACACTCAAAGTTGTCCTCAAGTTGTATTTCACCTAGATGGTTAGGTCACCCTGGAGTTTTACAGTATTTACTTTATGACATGCTTTTATGTATCTTATTATATCCCCCTGAGGAGCTGGTCCATTTTCAGGTGTATTGTTCATGAGTATTTACAGGAGCGCAGATCCGGACTGGCTACTTATATTGTGAGAGGTCTACTCTTCGAGGCTCGTGATTGTTAGATATTGTATTTATATTATTTGTCTTGTTTATTCTTTATTCTAGTTCGGCAGTAAATTTGTTTCCATCCGACTGTCATATTTAGATACTTCTTTAGGATCTGGTTATAAATATTGGTTATTTACTTATATTTGATTTTCTGTGGATGAGATTAGATTATACCCTGTAATTTATGATGGTTTATACCACTAGTGAATTGTTATTCATATTACAGCATACTTGTGATATGGTTTCCAAATATTGGAGTGCCATATTCATACGGCTGGCATGCTCACGTGTCCTAGTCCTACGTATTTTGGGACTGGGGCATGACAGACAGTAGCAAAAGTGCGTAGTTTTTTGGACTTGGCAGGATATTACAGAAGATTTATGTCATATTTTGCTAAGATCACGGCACCATTAAATCAGTTGATGCACAAAGAAGTTAAATTTGTGTGGTCAGCAAAATATCAGATAGCCCTTGAAGAGTTGAAGAAGAAGTTAATCTCTGCATCAATCATTACCCTTTCAGCAAGCTCCGGAGGATTCACAGTGTACGGTGATGCATTTGGAAATGGACTTGGATGTGTTTGATGCAGCAAGGGAGAGTGATAGCATATGCTTCTCGGCAGCTCAGAGATCAGGAGAAGAACTACCCAACTCACGATTTAGAGCTAGCAACAGTAGTGTGTGCACTTAAGTTATGGAGGCACTACATATATGACGATCGAGTAGAAATATTCATGAATCATAAGAGTTTGATGTATGTATTCAGGCAGAAAGACCTGAAATAAGGCAGAGAAGGTGGTTAGAGTTGTTGAAAGATTATGATATGAAACTTTAGTACCATCCAGGCAAGGCTAATGTAGTAGCTGATGCACTTAGCAGAAGAGGTTGCAAATTTATGTTGACTACTCAAAATAACATTCTAGAAGACTTACGAGAGATGGGTATTGAGATAGTACTTCCATATAGTACAGGAGTTCAAGCTAGCCTACAAATTCAGTCAACTTTGGTAGATAGAATCAAAGTAGCTCAGGCCGAGGACCCAATGATTCAAAAGCTAGGAGAAGAATATGAGTCAGGTCTTTGAAAGAAGTTGACAATACATGCAGATGGAACACTAAGGTTTGGGATTCGTCTATGCGTACCAAGTGGGGATATTCGGCAAAAAGTTATGACTGAAGCACATAGTTTCTAATATTTTATTCATCCGGGAGCACAAAGATGTACCAAGATATCAATGATCACTTTTGGTGGAACGGAATAAAGAGGAAAATAGTACGCATAGTATCGCGATGTCTGATATGTCAGCAAGTGAAGGCAGAACAACATACCTGCAGAATTATTGCAGTCGCTTTCTTTTCCAGAGTAGAAGTGGGAATACATCACGATAGACTTTGTGACTGGTTTACCTAGATCACCGACTGGTCTAGATATAGTTTGCGTGATAGTAGATCGTCTCACAAAAGTAGCTCACTTTCTTCCTTTTCAAGTAGGACAGTTTACAGAATAATTGGCAAAAATATATATGCGACAAATAGTGATATAATACGGTATCCCAGTAAGTATTGTGTCAGATCGAGACACGCGGTTCTCTTCACATTTTTGCAACAGTTTGCATCAGAGTTTGGACACCAAGTTAAGATTCATCATAACTTACCACCCCTAGACAGACGAACAATCAGAGAAAACCATCCAGACCTTGGAGGATATGCTATGAACCCGTACCTTAGATCTTGGTAGATTTGGGAGAATTACCTTCACTTGGTAGAATTCTCGTTTTGTAAACCCCCTGATTTTTCAGGAATTTTAATAATCAATTTTCACAATGTTCTAGAATTTTTTGTAATTTTTAACTAATTAAAATCAAGGTAATTTGGACTTAAATTTTTTTTAAATGATGTTAATCAATATTAAAATATTATGAAAATAATATTTTTAGGTGTAAAATGAAATATTAGACATAGGATAATTTTCTTGGAATTTATTGGACCCCGAAAACATTTTTAAAGACCTAAAAAACTATGTTTTATTAAACCCTAAATTAAACCCAAATAAACCTGGTTTATTTCCTCTAAACCAACCCGAACCGGACCCGGTCTAGTTAAACCAGGCCCAAACCTTAGCGGGTCGGATCCGGGCCTAAACTGTTGACCCGACCCACTTTGACTCGGCCCGACCCGTTACTGATGAATCCCTAACCACCGACACTTAGGCTCCCCGCCGTCGGCCGACCGCCGTGGCTCTCCGCCTCTCCTGCGAACGGTCCCCCGCGCCTCCTCCGCTCGTAACCGTCGCCGCTCAGCCTTCCCGCTTCTGCAACGGCCGCCGCTTCTTCTCCCTCCCCGCCTCCTATAAAACCCGAGCTCCACCTATCGCCTCCAGCCCCCGAGCTCTGCCTAGCAACAGCAGTGCCACCGCCACCGCCACCATCGTCCCCGGCCACCTCTTTCCTCCACCTCGACGACTCCAGATCCAGAGTCGCAGACCGAGCTCTGTCAGCTTCGCCTCCGTCGAGTCACCCCTCCGCCGAGGACCTCGAGCTCCGTCAATGCGCTGCCTCGCCGCCTCAGCCACAGCCCGACCACCCCGACGAGCCGTCACCGCCTCCGTCGGCCATAGCAATTCCGGCGAGAAACCCTAACCCTAGTTGTGTCGCGCCGCCTCGCGGACACGAGTACTTTCAGCCCTTTATGGAGCCCTGTTCAGGTAGCCTTTTCTCTCTCCTCGCTGCCCCGTTTCTTTTTTTGTCTATTTTGACGCGAACCATGCGTGACCCTCTCGATACCCGTGCAACCCGCTCAGTGTGTCGCGTCCTGTGGCGATCGTGAACTGCGATCCAAAATCAGGAAAATATTTACCCAATTTTTCCCCGGAACAGAGTGCGCCCCACCAAACGGGATGACTTGTTCGTGTGTGTACTTCACCGAAAGGTGCGCGTCGTCAATACGGACGTGTGAGATTTCACGGAAGTTAATTTGGATATGCGTGCACACCGGAATCAACGCGTATCCGTCGACAACGCCCCATATCGGCCCTGTTCTAGAACTTATTATAACTTCGTGTACACACGTCGGATCGAAACAAAACTTACGCCATCGGACTCGTAGCAATACGCTGGTCTTGTGACCCAAGTTTGCTTCTATTCTGAGAACGTTGACAAAATCGCGTATCGTGGACCCTGCGGCTCTATTTGACGGGCAATTTTATGATCGGCTCATCGGAATCCAGTTCTGGACATTCTGTTGGGTTCGAATCGTCGTTCTAGACTTGTGGACACTAAGTTTGACAAATTTGGAGAATATTGTCTCTGACACATTTTTCGGTGCGAAGCGGGTCACCTGTGGACCCCGCTTTGACCAGAAACTGTCACTTTTGCCCCTGTGTCCAAATTGGACTCAAGAACAGGCATTTCTAGCTATTTGATGTTTTCTGAATCTAATGGTGATATCTATTTCAGCAACCGGAGGAGTAACTGCAAATCCCACTGATACCAAAGCTACAGTTGGAGTCAGAACCCCAGACAAGTGTACCTTGCCAAACTTGCTGTACATGCTTCATATTGTTATCTTAATTTATTTATATATTGTACGTGCTTAACCCAGGACTGTGTGATATTGCTTAGCGTCCAAATAATATTCGGGTGTCAACATTGTACGCAGAGTTGTGTAATGTCACCTAGACATGGATATCGAGATCCTATACATTCTCGTGCTTGCATCATCAAGTACGTTATACCTCAGGACACCTGACACTATTTATAAGACAGAATCTTCCTGAGATATTCATGGTGATTTTGTATAGGTTACAGGTTTCATGACATATTCTTTTGCTTAGATAGCGTATGACTTGCTGCATTAGTTATGATCCTGTGTGGCATGGACATGAGACGTCGTGGACATGAGATGTATGATTACATTTGGTGGAGAGAGACACACAGGCTACAGGTTGATTATATTATGACAGTGTCGTAGTCTCACTCCGAGCTTGACAACTGCATGATATCTCTGCTACCGGCTCCCCGACACTGAGCTTGTAGTGGTCCCAGCCGGAGTTCTAGTGATGCTCTCATCTTGCATATTACTTAGCTGGTTATATAGTTTACCCTTTTGATTCATTATTGTTGTACTGTATTATTTATGGCTTGAGTTATTTTGTACCTTGCTATGTTCTCTGAGTACCTGGATCTGGATTATGTCCCCAGGTATAGCAGACGAGATCTACCCCGAAGTATACGGGACAGGAGCATTAGCAGGAGCAGGAACAAGTGTAGGCACTGGAGCAGTACCAGATCCAGTAGATGAGTGATCACCGAGGATATTTTTTGAGTATATTCTTTATCCATACTGAGTATTTGCTGTTGTTATCTTTATTCATGTATCTTGACTATTGTATCAGACTGATTATCGGGTTGTTTCCCGAGTTTATGTTGTATTGAGATTGATTTTGCTTTATGATTCTGATATTGCTGTATTCATTTCTGTGGATGAGATTAGTATATTTAGTCCCTTATTATTGTACTACAGCTTAAGTACATCCTGATGGATCCATTAAATTGGGTTTGTCCATCGGTGTGTGTTGCTGGCCATTGCCACGTGTCTAGTTCCTCGATATTTTGGGACTGGGACGTGACATAGTTTTTGTGGTGGCCCATGCAGGTCAACGACTAAATTGCTTCGGTTTTAACTTAGGGACCGAGCAAGTCTACAATAAGAATAAGTTAAGTTTTTAGGATCTCATCTACTTGCTTGAATCGTTCTTCATCACTATATCGGATTCGAATTAAATTTTTGACTTGGACCCTGCCTTGATTCCCCTGTGCACCTTTTATAGTATATTTTGGATGCAGAGTAATAGAATTACAAGCAAGCAACGAGACTCCAGCAAGAACACCACAAGTTGCTGTGGTCATCTACGAAGATGAAGTAATACCAGAAGATAGAGGTCAATCAACTCAACAAGGCAATCAAGCAGATCATCCAGCAAGCTCAGCAACAGCAGAGGGCACCACCGCAAGGATACGGACAAGCTTTTGCGATAACATTGGAGGACGCGCAGACTCGTGGAGTAGCTAATGCGCGTAAGTTATTTCGAAGTTATTCTAGTATTGCTTTAGTTCGTGCCTATTGGTTCGTGAATTTAGCCTTAACCTGGTAGTTTTGAACTTGCTAATAATTGATAACCTAGTATGTTTTTATAAGTGATAACTTAGTTTTTTTTTCAAGATTTCCTCTGGAAATTGCTTCCATTGCTTAGGGAAATGATATTTTCATTCCCTATGTGTTTTTAACCCTCATCCTTGATTCTCCACATCATGATGTACTTCGAACAATGCTTGCAACCGTGTCATCTCTGTTGACCGGTTATTTTTAATTGCGAGGATGCAATCTTCTTAAGGGGGGTAGATTGTAAACCCCCTGATTTTTTAGAAATTTTAATAATCAATTTTCACTATGTTCTGGAATTTTCTGTAATTTTTAACTAATTAAAATAAAGGTAATTTGGACTTAAACAAATTTTAAATGATGTTAATGAATATAAAAATATTATGAAAATAATTTTTTTAGTTGTAAAATAAAATATTAGACATAGGGTAATTTTCCTGGAATTTATTGGACCCCGGAAACATTTTTAAAGACCTAAAAAACTAAGTTTTATTAAACCCTAAATTAAACCAAAATTAATCCAGTTTATTTCCTCTGAACCAACCCGAACCGGACCCGGTCTAGTTGAACCGGGCCCAAACCTTAGAGGGTCGGATCCGAGCCTAAGCTGCTGACCCGACCTGCTTCGACCCGGCCCGACCCGTTACTGATGAATCCCTAACCACCGACCCTTAGGCTCCCCGCCGCTGGCCGACCGCCGTGGCTCTCCGCCTCCCCAGCGAACGGTCCCCCACGCCTCCTCCGCTCCTAACCGCCGCCACTCAGCCTTCCCGCTTCCGCAACCGCCGCCAACGGTCGCCGCTTCTTCTCCCTCCCCGCCTCCTATAAAACCCGAGCTCCACCTCTCCCCTTCAGGCCCCGAGCTCCTCCTAGCAACAACAGTACCACCGCCACCATCGTCCCCGGCCTCCTCTTTCCTCCACCTCGATGACTCCAGATCTAGCGTCGCAGCCCGAGCTCTGTCAGCTTTGCCTTCGTCGAGTCACCCCTCCGTCGAGGACCTCGAGCTCCTTCAACGCGCCGACTCGCCGCCTCAGCCACAGCCCGACCACCCCGACGAGCCGTCACCACCTCCGCCGGCCGTAGCAATTCCGTTGAAAAACCCTAACCCTAGTTGTGTCGTGTTACGCCGCCTCGCGGACACGGGTATTTTTAGCCCTCTTTGGAGCCCTATTCAGGTAGCCTTTTCTCTCTCCTCGCTGCCCCTTTTCTCGTTCCTTCTGTTATGACGCGAACCCTACGTGACCCTCTCGATACCCGTGCAACCCGCTCGGTGTGTCGCATCCTGTGGCGATCGTGAACTGCGATCCAAAATCAGGAAAATATTCACCCTATTTTTCTCCGAAACTGAGTGCGCCCCGCCAAACGAGACGACTTGGTCGTGTACGGACTTCACCGAAAGGTGCACGCCGTCAATACGGACGTGTAGGATTTCACGGAAGTTGATTTGGATGTGCGTGCACACCGAAATCAATGCTTATCCGTCGACAACGCCCCATATTGGCACTGTTCTAGAACTCATTGTAACTTCGTGTACACACATCGAATCGAAACGAAACTTGTGCCATCGGACTCGTAGCAATACGCTGGTCCTGTGACCCAAGTTTGATTCAATTCTGAGAACGTTGACAAAATTGCGTATCGTGGGTCCCGCGGCTCCACTTGATAGGCGATTTTGTGATTGGCTCATCGGAATCCAGTTCTGGATATTCCATTAGGTTCATATCGTCGTTCTGGATTTGTGGACACTAAGTTTGACGAATTTGGAAAATATTGTCTGTGACATATTTTTTGGTGCGAAGCGGGCCACATGTGGCCCCGCTTTGACCATAAACTGTCACTTTTACCCCTATGTCCAAATTGGACTCAAGGACAGGCATTTCTAGATATTTGATGTTTTCTGAATCTGATGGTGATGTCTATTTCAGCAACCAGAGGAGTACCTTCAATTCCCACTGATACCAGTGCTACAGTTGGAGTCAGAACCCCAAGCAAGTGTACCTTGCCAAACTTGCAGTACATGCTTCATATTATTATCTTGATTTATTTATATGTTGTACATGCTTAACCTAGGACCGTGTGACATTGTTTAGCATCCGAATAATATTCGGGTGTCAACACTGTACGCAGAGTTGTGTAATGTCACCTAGACATGGATATCGAGACCCTATACATTCTCGTGCTTGCATTATCAAGTACGTTATACCTCAGGACACTTGACACTATTCATGAGACAGAATCTTCCTGAGATATTCATGGTGATTTTGTATAGGTTACAGGTTTCATGACATATTCTTTTGCTTAGATCGCGTATGACTTGCTGCATTAGTTATGATCCTGCGTGGCATGGACATGAAACGTCATGGACATGAGACGTATGATTACATTGGGTGGGGAGAGACACACAGATTACAGGTTGATTATATTATGACGGTATCGTAGTCTCACTCCGAGCTCGACAACTGCAGGATATCTCTGGTACCGGCTCCCCGACACTGAGCTTGTAGTGGTCTCAGCATGAGTTCTAGTGATGCTCTCATCTTGCATATCACTTAGCTGGTTATATAGTTTACCCATTTGATTCATTATTGCTGTACTGCATTATTTATGGCTTGAGTTATTTTATACCTTGCTATATCCCCTGAGTACCTGGATCCGAATTATGTCCCCAGGTATAGCAGACGAGATCTACCCCGAGGTATACGGGACATGAGCATTAGCAGGAGCAGGAACAGGGGCAGGTACTGGAGCAGTACCAGATCCAGTAGATGTGTGATCACCGAGGATATCTTCTGAGTATATGCTTTATCCATACTCAGTATTTGCTGTTGTTATCTTTATTCATGTATCTTGACTATTGTATCAGACTCATTATCGGGTTATTTCCCGAGTTTATGTTTTATTGAGATTATTTTTGCTTTATGATTCTTATATTGCCGTATTCATTTCTGTAGATGAGATTAGTATATTTAGTCCCTTATTGTTATACTACAGCTTAAGTACATCCTGATGGGTCCAATAAATTGGGTTTGTCCATCGGTGTGTGCTGCTGGCCATTGCCACGTGTCTAGTCCCTCGATATTTTAGGACTGGGGCGTGACACGTATAGTAATAGTTATCAGGACAGTATTCAAATGGCACCTTTCGAGGCAATGTACGGCAGAAAGTGTAGGTCACCGTTGGCTTGGTACGACATAAGTCAGCGGAATATGTTAGGCCCTAAAATTATCACACATACAGTAGAGGTTGTCAAGCATATTAGAGAGCGACTTCGGGTGGCACAAGATAGGCATCGTCACTAGAAATATCATCATCGTAGACCTTTAGAGTTTCGTTTCGGCGACTACGTATTTTTGCAAATTTTGTCTACCCGTGGAGTCACTAGATTTGGGGTTCGTTGGAAGCTTATTCCAGATACGTAGGTTCGTTCGATATTCTCCAGCGGGTAGGCGATGTTGCTTATTATTTTGTCCTTCTGCCTTCATTACATGAGGTACATGATTTATTTTATGTGTCTTAGTTGCGTAGGTATGTTCCGGATCTGAGTCATATCCTCATCACTCTGAATTAGTCGTTAGTTTTGACTTATCTTACAAGGAACAACCCGTATCCATATTAGACCGAAGGAAAATGGTACTCAAGAACTGGACTATATCACTTGTCCGGGTTGCATGGGGCCATCACACTCTTAGAAAATCGACGTGGGAGCTTAAAGACGATATTCGATCCAGGTACCCGCACATATTCGATTCGAAAGGTATATTCTACCTTGTTCTACCTTCTATCTAGTTTTTGTGATCTGGTGATCACTATATATTGTGATGATATTACTTGTATGTGTAGTTGATAGTAGATTCTATCATGCTTGTCCTAACTTCGAATTTTGAGGATAGAATTTTTCTAAGGTCGATAGAGATGTCACTCTCTGTTCTCGATATATGTATTTGGAACATATTTTATTTTAGCATGATTGCATGTGCAAGGAGACTAGATACATTCTTTGGTTTATCCTGGTTCATGGTTTATTTTGTGGGTTGGTTCAAGTTATAAGAACACTTGGTTCAACCCTCAACCCTACCATATATAACGCAATATTTCTCTCTCTCTCTTCACTTCTTCATTTCTCACCCTCTCTTTAGTTTTCTTTCCTCATTTCATAGGCAAGTACACCTTGCATAAAAAATAGAGAAATCCTACATATTATTGTTCTATTATATTTATTTTGTGTTTCTAAGCACTTTTAGTACTTGGAGTTTTCTATTTTGATTGATAGATTAGTGTAGATCTATATTTTTAAAATTAGAGTTTTATGAATTTTATGAGTTTTTTTTGGTTTTTATCTATTAAACATGATATTTCAAAAATTAGTTTTTATTACATGATAGAACTTTCAATTTAGAGCATTTTGGCTTTTGGTTTACCCGATTTAGACTTAAAATGAGGTTTTTATGAAGAAAATAAGATTTTAGTTTTTGAAGCTTTTCCGCCAAGGCTGAACCTGCTGTTGGAGAAGACAGAGTTCCCTTGCAGCAGTGACCTTTGCGGCTGAGAATTTTATGCGGTCCGAGAGGGTTTTGGGGCCTAAACTCTTACCTCATACTGACAGAATGCGTCCATCTTGTTGGACTCATGACTCCTTATTTACACAAGTGTCCTTGAATACTTTGTGCATTCACTCGCTGAACGAATGAAAAATTTGCCAAGTCCAAAAGACCTCCATACGATATCGACTCATATGCGGCACCGACAGTCATGCGTCCTAGAGAGCATGCGGCCACTATTTTCTATGGACGCATGGCTCTGAACCGTTAGCACTTTTTTCTTGGTTTTGTCTTTTCTCTCTAATATACTTTATGGCTTATCACATCAGTCACTTTATGTCACATAACTGACACCTTATTTATTGCCCGTCACTTCATCACTTGTCCCAAGGAGTAGACCTTAAACTTAGCATGCGAAAAAGTGGTTCATGCGGCCAGGATTGTCATGCGGCTTGACTTCATGTGGACTGACTTTTCATGCGGTCTGACTTCATATGCGGCCAGGATTGTCATGCGGTCTGACTTCCCATACGGCCTAGAGATCCAGGCGGCCTTGCTTGTTTTGATTAAATATTTCTTGATTCATGTGACCCAATATATAATTGGTAATTTGACTCGAATACAGTATCTATGCTGATACCACTATTGCCTGATAATTATTCATGATTTAATGTGCGCCGTGGTATGATACATCGTATCACGTGTTAAGTGATTATATTTGGGTTGTGCATCGAGAATGCCTCCAAATTTTTGAATACGTTATATTTGGGTTGTGCATCTAGTGTGCCCATAATTTGTTTGATATCTTAAGGAAAATTCTCATGTGACCATGCCTTAAGATTTCAAACACAACATAGGGCTAATTAGGTAACTAAAACTGGTAGTAACAACTTGAGGGAACGGTATCCCGAGATCATGCCAACGAACCTTCCTACAGAGATTCATTCTAAGTGTGCTGTGGGCTGGCCACCACAAATATTATATATCATCTGCCTAAGTGGATTGCAGTATCTGACTATTATTTTTATACCAAGCTACTGTTTCACTATAGGAACAATGGAACCGTTAATATCATTTTTTTAGTGCAGTGGCCCTACGGGGGACTAGTGCATCCTACAAGTGCCTATTTCTGAGATAATCTCAGACTCCACAAAAATAGCAAGTCGTACGAATGATTTACCAAATTAGGAAGAAATAGATTTGGTTATGATTGTATTATTCAGCTAGTAACCTAGGAAAGTCGACTATCATAGTGTGATGGTTCAACCCTTGTCCTTATTTGATTGTAGGGTTAGGCCTTTATTCTAGGATATGCCATGGAACTAAGTTATGATACTGAACCTATGTATTATTATATATTTTCCTTGGGTTTTTGTTTCTCTATTTCGGGCTTACTTTGTGGTACTTGCTATTTGGGGTCTAACCCTACTGGTTTTGCATGACCAGGTTTCGAGCCACTACCCGAGGATCCAACGTACTTTACTCAAACTTATAGTGCGTACCAGGAACATAGCCGTAGGGAATAGCGAGTGTGTTTTCTTCTTCCCTGCTCATCATTTAATATTACTTTTTTTGGCGTTTAGCCACCGACACATGTTAGTCGGTTCGTCTGGACATTTGTTTTCTTACATGATTGTATTAAATCAGAATACAGCTGATCACTGGCATATACTTTTGTTATTCTTCCAGCTTCTTGTTTTGCACAACTGGACCCCAGAATATTTTGAAAAAGCGTTTGGGAAGCCTGATTGCTTATCGTATATGCTCCATGCTTACTGTTTCTTGTTTGAATGATTGAGACATAGAAGTTCTTGACCATAGGAGACTTGATTGTAGCATGCACCCCCTTATCTTATAAAGTCATGACCACTGTACGACGTATTCCGATACGGGATAGTTGGCCATATCCGTCTCCATATTTTGGTACTAGGACATGACATCACCCTTCGCATTGTACATGTAATTTATTTAACAAATTTTTTATCAAACTAATATTCTGAAATAAACTGTAAAAATATGGATAAAATAATTTTAATTATCATATACATCTATTATATACATGGTTTAATCAAGGTTTGTACCAATGGGTACGTACATGCGTTCATGGGTTCAAAATTCTACTAGTAAACTCTAAAATAAAATCCTACAATAAAGAATATGGCAATGGGTTATAATCATTTACTTATATATATATATGTATATATTCATGCATTCATATACATTGGAGAGGGTGGAGGAAGAATAAGACTTACTAGAGAGAGGGAGGGATGAAGAACTAGGGTTCTTGGATGAGAGGGATGGCCGGGGGTCCACGTGGAGGGGGTTGGTTGCTATGGGGGCCGGCTTGGTGTTGCGGGTGGTTAGGGTGGTGTTGTAGAGGAGTTGGAGAAGGAGGAGATGAATTAGGATTAGGATTTTGAGGAAAAGATTATGTGTGTGTGTGTGTGTGTCTATATATATATATATATATATATATATATATATATATATATATATATATATATATATATATATAGAGAGAGAGAGAGAGGGAGAGGGGGTCACGAATTGAAAAGGGGAGAATCCGCGGGTATGTAGGCGGTTTCGGCTATGTGTAGGAATATGATTAGTTTAAGTTGTTTCCTAATTTGTTTGGTAGCAATTTATGATAAATCACAAAATCTAATAAAATTAATAAGATTTGATTTGGTATTCTATAGTAATAAGATAATAGAAAATAATATGTAAATATTTCAAAAGAAAGTTTTCTAGATTTGATTAGCATAGGAATATCATGGTGGAAATTAAATTATGGGTTGCTAATTAAAGAAAATTTGGATTAAAAATAACTATAAATAAAAATATTTTATTATTAAATATAAGAAACTACGATTGTTACACTAGTGCCACACTAATATTGAATAGTCAAATTTTGCGTCAAGAGAAGATCATACATGTAGTGTCTCCAGTGTAGGCTACTTCTACGAAGGGCGATATAGGTTTTGGGGTCATCCTATATCATTAATGTCCAAACTATAGTGAAGTGTCCTAATGCACAATTGGGTTTTAATTGATTTTAAAATAATCTAAATAAACACAATAAATATAAAATACATACAAATACTTATTTTTGGGTAAGGGAGTTTACAACAAATCCACTTTAGAAATTTTTGTCCTCGAAATTAAGAATATGGCACAATCTAGAAAAATAAGAATGCGATATGTAAAGTCATACCTGAAGACTCACGTAAGTGAGAAAAATGCTCTAAGATAGAATCCACCCGCTCCCAAGTTGATTCGCCCGATGAATGATGCTTCCAAGCAACTCGGACCAGTCGAATGGTCTTCTCCTATAGCACCTTCTCCCTGCGATCGAGAATCTTAACCGGCTGCTTCTCATTAGCCAAACTCGGTTATATGGTGATCTCTGAATGATCCAGTACATGGCTAGGATCCGCCATTGTCACGACTCACACCCGAAATAGGACCGGCCGGGGGATGGACCGGGAACGGCCCCCCCTCGCGGGGTGGGGGGCCTACCCCGGGCTTCGAACAGACAACTCAGAACCGGTACAGACAAGGGGAATCCGACTGTTTAATTAAAACAAAGCATTGCGATGGTCCTTGCGGATGCTCACGCAATATGATTTCTGCCCAGTGCTCTGAATGTGAAAGTAAAGAATTTCAACCAAGCGCGGGTAAATGGTGGGAGTCAATATTACAAACTTAAAAGAGAGGAAAGAAAGAGCAAACGAGAGTACAAGAGAGAGAACAAAAGAGAGTACAAGAGAGTGCAAACTTTGATGATCCCAAACCCTGATCATCCTCCCTTATTTATAGGCCTAGTATGGCCCTATTACCTCCAGCTTCCAATTAATTTATCGGATCTTTTATTTCATAGTGCGGGCTGTCTTCTTCTTCTTTTAGGTAGTGGGTGCTTCTTTTTATAAAGTAAAGCATTCATCATAAATTGTCAATATGCTTTTCAAATTGTCCACTTTATCGTTTAATTCAACAATTAGCCCCTTAGGTGGTTCACCTGTTCATTGTGGTCCACCATAGCTTCTTCCCATTCTGCTACCTTTTGAAGATGCCTTCTTTTTTGCTTTTGAATCCTTTTGCGCTATCTTCTTATCCGTCGTTCTTTTTTAAGGAGAAGCCGACAAAGGAATCTTGAGTTAACTTTAATCATAGGTAAAGGGAATGGGTCCTCCGTGCTTCTACAGGCTTCCTTCTATGCCATCGATGTCCGCATCTGAATCATTGGGCTCGATTGGGTCGTCTCTTTCGACTAGCTTATCTTAGTATATTTGTCGGGCAATTCCTCCAAGGCGAAGGTTGCTAGAGAAGTTGACCACAAGATGATATTTGTGGTCATAATCCTGGTTGCGGGATATATAATCGACAAGTAAAGTGTTTTGAGCGACAGAGACATAACCAACTCGCTCAGCACAAATGATAGAAATTCTGGAGAAGAACTCCTCGGCAGCAAGCTTGCGGTCGCGCTCCTCGGAGAAATTTGTTTTTGGAATTTAATATAGGACAGGAAGGGATCTTCCATGACCTTGAAAAATTCCCAGATCTGTATGGAAGGAAAAAGCTTGATCTGTTGCCTTTCTTCCCAAATTGTCCAGACGCGAAATCTAAAAATTGTCTGGAACTTGGTGGAATAGAGATCAACTGCATTAACACAAATGTCCGGAATAACTCTTTCATATTCTTTCGGATTTTTGATGTTAATATAAACTTCATGAACAAGTCCCTTTTTGATATGGGACTTATATTTTAGAATTTCCTGGAAACAGGTGATAAGACAAAGTCTTCCCATTGGGTTTTTGATCAAATCTTTATTATTCAGGAGCTGAATAATATCAGTATCTTCTAATTCCTTGAAGAACTTGATGAGTCGTTCTTCATTAATTACGTTCTGTTGGAACAAGGTCAACATCTTCTGAATCATTAGCTCAGCTTCAAACTCCTGGACTAGATCATTCTAAATTTTTAATATATTTAGGAGCTCAACCAGCTCCTGCATGCGAATATTAACCATATCGTTAGTTTCTAGAGTCTGGAGGATGAGTTTTAATTCCCCCGACTTTGTGTCCTGCAAAAGGGAGTCTTCTTTTATGGCAAGTGCTTTAGACTTGGAGGTAGAGGAGAATTCTACCAGGGTCTTGAGTGAACTGGTTATTTTTTGTATTTTATCCTCAGCAACCTGACTTCTCTATTCCTCGATGAGAAAGAGTTTCTCCACCTGGGAAAGCCAGTAGCTGGATGTTTTAACATCGGCTGACTGGAGGGCACGATAACAATTGTTAAAAACCTCCCAAGCATCAGCTCTCAAATTTTTATTATACCAGTCTTTGACCAGTACATTTGCAAATTGCTTTGCATGGGAAAGGCTTGGTCTATGGTTATAGCTCTCTGGTTTTTCACCATTTGAGCCTGTGGGTTATTCACCCTTGGCTGGTTATTCACCCTTGTTGGTTATTCGCCAAAGTCTTCGGGTTATTCACCCTTTGTTGGTTATTCGCCAAAGTCTTCGGGTTATTCACCCTGGGAGCAGCAGTAGTAGTGGCTGTAGAAGATGCTGGTTTCTGGCTATTCGCCCCAGCAGTGTTATAACTTGAACTGGCAACTCCCTTGTTCTTTTTGGAGTTAAAAGCCTCAAACTCGCCTTCTCGCTTCATGGTTTCAAGAAGTTTTCTGAAACGGGCTAACTCGTCGTCGTCCATTGATCATAACCTGGTAAGAGTATCAGCAAGATAATTAGTATAGCCAGGGATATATTCGACTTTATAGTTAAAAATTTCTAGATATATTGCAATCCTAATCCGTCAAAGATTTTCTTCAGGATTATTGATTGTCCATTTTTTTAAGAATTGAGAAACAGATTTATTGTCTGTTTGAATAAAAAAGTTTCTATAAAGAAGATAGATCTTCAAACTTTTAATGGCAAGCTTAACAGCCAATAGTTTTTTATCATAAGTAGCATATTTAAACTGGGTTTTAGAGAATTTCCCAGAAGTATAGGCAACGATTTCTTTATTTCTAGTAATAGGAACTCTTGCCCAGAAGTTATCAGAAGCATCGGTTTGTAAAATGATTTTTTTATTTTCTAATGAAAAATAAAGAATTTTTTGGTCTTTGATCATTTCTTTGATAATAGCAATCTCTCTTTGTTCCTCGAGAAGAAGGGAAATAGAGATTTTACTAGTATCCCATTTACGAGGCTGTTCCCCTGTAACTAGTTTATAATTAGCTTGTTCCTTTGTTAATCGTTCTTGCAATTTATCAATTTTTCAGAAAGATGAGGAATAAATTTTCTACCATAATTGAGAAGTCCCAGAAAACTTTGTAATTCTTTTAAAGTCTTAAATGTGTTAGGAAAGTTTCTGATTTTGGTATATATGTGTTGTTGGAGCTCAATTTGTCCATTTTTTATAAATTTGCCAAGGAAATCAATCTCAGTTTTAAAGAGTTCAATTTTCTTGGGACTAAGGGCAATACCATGATGTAGTAATAATTGAACAATATTAAGGAGATGTTGTTTATGATCTTCTTCTGTCTTTGAGAAGACTAAAATATCGTCAATGTAGACTACAAAATATCAAGATGTCCAAATATAGAATTCATCCATTTTTGAAAAATCTGTGGAGCATTTTTTAATCCGAAAGGCATAACTAACCATTCAAAATGTCCCTGAGGACAACTGAATGCAGTTAACTCAATAGAATTCTTGTCTTGGAGTTTGAGTTGCCAAAAACCAGATTTAGCATCAAACTTACTATAGAATTTGGCACCTTGGATTTGCTTAATTAAGTTTTCGGCAGATGTCCGGGATGACCTAACCATCTAAGTGAAATGCAACTTGAGGACAACTTGAGTGTATGGGAATGTGTAGGCTAGACATATGCTGACTTAATTCATCAATCGTGACAACCGGCTAGTATATGCCATATATGCCCCCTATAACACGGGCGCAGGAATATAATAACGTCCAACGCTCTCTAGAGTGTGGTATCTATAACGTCCATCATTCCGAAGAATGAGGTATCTGTAAAATTACCAAGTAACGTCCAACACTCTAGGGAACGTGGTATCTGTATAAATAATAACGTCCGTATCACTCCGTCGAGTGCGGTATCTGTATAAAAGAGGTGGTTGTCCCATACACCTACTAGTCGTCCTCCCCGCCCAATGATCTATGCATGTTGTATCCACAACACGCTTCAGCTACTACGCCGGGGCGTCGTAACTCTGGCTCATAATCCATCGTTAGAACCATAGTCCAAACTTACAACCAAACAAGGACAAGGATCGGGCCATCGTATCACGATAGTCTATGCTCCGCCTACTAATAACTGCTATGTCTTCTAACATGCATCACTATTAGCAGTTATACCTTATCCGATGCACGCCTACACGTACAGGTGGCCAACTATATACGCAAGTCCATGCCATACATGAGACTCACAACACGTGTAAGAAATGTGTCAAGGCCTGGGAGTCATACCAATAACTCCACAACTTTAGGTGGGTCTACTAGACACTAGGTCAGACACAAGTCCTAACGTCAACGCCTCCGTTGACTGCACCCGAGTCTCTCTCGGACGTACACAGTTATATAATATAAACATGTAAATAATAAAACAGAATTTAAACAGTACAACAAGGCAAGGTATACTTGCCTAGCAAGACAGCTGCAGAGTATAAAATCCAGATGTCAAACACCAAGAGTTAGAAACTATGGCCTCAGAATGAACGTCTCCGGATGCTGAAATAGACATCACCAACTTTCCCAGAATTAAGCAAAATAGCTAGAAAGCACTCCCCTTTCGTCCAATTTGGACACAGGCAAAAACGGTAATTTTGGGTCAATGCGGGCTCCACATGTGGGCCACTTTATACCAAAAAGCGTGCCAAGGATAACGGTCTCTAAATAGGACAAATTATAGGTCAAACCAATTCTAAATGTCAATACGAACTCAGCGGTACTTTCAGTTTTGGATTCCGATGATCCGAACACAAATTTGCCCAAAAAGTTAACCGTGGGGCCTGCCAATTGGCGACTTGGTCAACTGTCTCAGAATTGCGTGAAAATTGGGTCACAGGACCAGAGCGTTACCATGAGTCCAGTGGCACAAGTTTCGTCATAATCTTACGAACATACAAAAAATGCGCACGGTTTTCACAAAAGTTGTGACACAGAAATTTTCTGCGGATACGGGCTGATTCGGACGCGCACACGCGTCCGAATCAGTTTTTGTGAACTCTCACATGACCGGGTATACTACGCGCACCATTTGGTACACTTGGTACACAGTGGGACGGTCCCGTTTGGCGGAGTGCGCTCCGTTTCACAACTTTTGGAAATATGGAAAAAGTGTATTTTCGAGTTTTTCCAACTAATTAAATTCCACATACAGCAGTTTATAGAATAATGTAAATGACAAAAAATAAACTAGGTCAAGTGGTCTTCGCATACCAGTAAGAAAAACCAGATTCAGATCTCTGTGGTGGGCGATACGAATCCGAGAACAGGGGTAGTTGCAACATAATTTCTGGAATTTGGAAAGTGGTCATTTTTCTTCGACTTGGCGTCGATTTTTACATAGGTTTGCACGCTGTTCGAGATAAACTAATCTATAGGATGGGAAGGGGGATAGGTAAGGATCATACCGATGAAGACGAGGTCAATTTTGGTCCAGCGAGGGTACGGGAATCAAGACGGGAACACAGGTACGCTGTTTATCAGTTTCTGTCTCGCGCGTGCGGCGGCGCGATATGCGGCCGGCGGCTCCGGCGCATGGCGGCGGGCCTGGAGCGGTCGACGGCGGGCTCCGGTGGCGCGGCGACGGCATCGAGGTGAAGAGGGAGGATTAGGGTTTGGGCTTTGGCTTGAATGAGTAGGAGACTTATACATAGGTATATATATAAGGAGCAAAAAGGGGCGTGGGGGGTGCCTGGCTTACGCGGGGTCGGTGGGGGGGAAGTTTGCAATAGCTGCTGCTGCTGCTCTTTTTCTTTCTTCCTTGCGGCTGGGTTTTGGTTAAGGAGTAACGGGTTTGGTTGGGTTGGATGGGTTAAAGTTTGGATCCAATAAGAAATTAATTTCTTTTTTTCTTTCTTTTTCTTTTCTTTTCTTTTTCTTATCCTTTTTCTTATTTCTTTTATTCCTTTTCTATTAAATGTATATGTATATATATATATATATATATATAAATAGAAAAAATTCTAGAATTTATATTATCGCATACCATTAAGCTAGAAACTGTCCAAATGGTCTCCTACATGAAATAAATTCGGAAAAATTTATACTGGCTCCATAAATCTCCTAAATGCACAAATATGTAAAATAAAAATTAAATAAAATCTATTTCTCCCAATTATCCACTAATTACTATATTTCAATTAATAATTAATAAAAAATCAGCTTAATACGGTTTTTTTGGATTAGGGATTTTATATTCTACCCAACTTATAAAAAATTCGTCCTCGAAATAAAAACTAAGCCACGGTAGAAAGTCAAGGATGGTATAAGCTTTGCATTGTTTAAAATGCAAGGCTAGGTTTAAATGAGGGTGATGTTGCGCGTTGCACATTCCAAAAATTATGGAAGAATCCACATGAACGATAAATAGGTTTCTTCATGTGTCATGTCCAATGGTGTGGACTCCTTATCGCATTTTTGCATAAAACATCAAACAATTGGTAAATTGCACAAAAATGGAAATTGGATTAAATAATCAAAATTAATGCACACAGTGTTCGAGAATTAATTAGAAGTACTTGGGGATAAAATTAGGTAGGACACAAGTGTCCTGGACATAGAGGGCTCAGGATAGAATATTACCAAATTTTGGGTTGCACGAAACGGGTCAAGATTGAGTCTCCAATTTTGATTGGAACGCACAAGGATACAAGTTGAAATTAATTTAGAATTAAAAATAACGTCTGCGATGAAGGTTGTGCGAATAAAATATAGTACAAGAAAGTATAATTATAACTTGCACCGAGGTCAGAATAGAAGGTGGGCATGTATAAGACAAGGATGTAGAATTTGCAGGAAGGCAATGACTAGTGAAGTGCTCCAATTATCGATGCAATGGTAAGGTGCGCTAAGTGGTACGAATATTGGAATAAAAATATCGTGTTCTATTTCTAATTGGATTCACCCTAGCCTTATTCTCACTATCTAAGCCAAGTAGGTCTAAATCTTGGATGAGGGGGTTTTACAATCCAGCCATCTTAAAATAATTTTATCCTCGAAATTAAATAAGGCATAATTTGTTAATTCCTTCACGTTCGTCTATAAGGCAAGTCAATCACAATCTCTCCCAAGATTTAAAATATTTTCTAATCCATCGCAATCACCTTCCAAACCAAGGTAGCCTCTTGTTTAATCAAAATTTTCCATATTGGAATCTCTTCTCGATTGTTTTTTTTTACTCATCAACATCCAAATTTAAATTAATCCATATAACATCTTCAAGATTTAAATAACCCATATCAAATTTACATTACGATCTCCATCTATCATGATCTCCTTTACAAGAAAAACAATTCTACTCCAATATTATTCCTTTTTTTTCCCTTATGAATTTTTCTATCCTTCAAATTTTTTAATTCAATTCACATCCTCAATATTTCAATTGGTAATCCTGTAATCAAAATTTAACTTTTAATTCAAATCATCAAATTGTAAAATTTTATATCTACTTCCCCAGTTGTTCACGCCTAGAATTATATTCATCCTCAAGGTTTAAATCGATGATTCAATCTTTAACGTTCAAACTTTACATCATGTGCTGAATGTATAAATATTTGGTCTTGACTTTCAAGATTTCAAGATTCATTAAATCTTCATCACCGTAATCCTTCTTTTAAAATTCTCCACATTTAAAATGGCTTAATCTCTCAATCTAATCCTACTTGATCACAATCTAAGAGAATTCTCCTCAAGTTTAATAATACAACTTCTACCCAACTTAGAATTTATCCATCTTTCATATAAGGCTATACACTTAAGAAAAATATTCCTCAACTTATTTAGTCATGCTATTCGATCCTCAAAAGTTTTAACACCAATCATTTTACCTTTGATATGTCCTTAATTTTACTTAATCATGTTACTCAATCCTCAAAACTTTAACACCAAATGTATCACATGTGATATGCCCTTGTTTACAAAAGAATAATCCTCAAGTATGTGATCGGCCTATGGGGTATATCTAGTACTCTCTGTATATCAACTTATACCAAGCACGAGGTTTCGTCTTTCCGAAATAAGGGAAGACAGATAACAATAATAAAGAGTTCAAGGGAGAGGTAAGAGAATAGAATTGTCAAGGCAGTTATGGATTGAAATCCTATTTGATAATCTCTTAATCACATGCTCGTATCAGTACAGTTATGTAACTGATACGATATGCTCAGGCATATCTAGAGGGCAAGTACATTCGTCTGCTAGACACTATATATCTCAATGCACGTAAAGTAGTTATACAAAGGGCGAACCAAGCGCACCAAGGTTAGCTAAACCTTAATACAGTGATTCTGAAACGTATTAGTGTATGCATCCACTAATACATATGTTGGGAACAAGCTCGATAAAAGAATAAGCTTGCAAAACTAGGCTATAAAATAGCGACATACGTCAAGGTAGTATATAAAATATAATTGCGCTAGATCATGATGAAATAAGGTACAAATAATTCAAGTTCACAAAATAAAACATAAATAAAACTCTACAGTCTCTACAGTTGTAGTACTAGCACCTTGTCTAAGCTGCTAGTTGTCAAAATAGGGGTATGGGCCTTTAAGTCCTACCATCAGAATAAACACTATTGTCTTATGCTAGTACATAGTTAATGTCATTCAAGTATACTACAATAATATGTCAAAAGGACTACGTGGTACTTGGTTGGGAGGCATACTACCCAACTTATAAAAAAAAAATTCTAATACTATGGCAGTCTTAAGGGGATTCTACAAAATAAGATTGTCCTTGTAAATAAAGCATAAACTCTTATTGGGGTTTACGAAAAAATCATACTATTGCATTATATCGGTAATGGTCACCTTAAGCTTTAAATCATAGTGCTCATAGAACAAGGGTGTCAATAGTAGAAATGGAAGAGCTACTGGTTCTTAAGTGAAAAGAGGATATACCTATATTGGGTTATAGATATGAATTTTGCGTTTTAAAACTAAGTGTAATCATCAAGTCATAATCTACCAGAATAACTTAAAACCATCAAATTCTAACTATCAAGCACAACTTTTCAAAGTTTTAACATTATAACTATAATCCTAACAAACTATGTTTCCTTATCATAAAAGAATTTACTCGGCCTATAATCAGAAGGGTTAGGTGGCATGAATTGAAAGATGAAGAAAAGAAAACATTATTAGTCGTCGCAAAAATGGCGAGCGCTAAGTTTTCAGAAGAACAAGATATGAACTTAAAATAGAGGGACTCTAGATGAGGTCATGGTTTCTTAAGGGGAAGGTAATATGCTAATCTCTGTGTTCAAGGTATGATCGAGAAAATACTATATTCATTCCCCTCGGCTTCCTAGGGTACTGTCTGCTAATATCCAAACAAGAATCTAAAGGTATAGTTCTATAATACTCTCTCACTATAAAAGTTAGGGTTGGTCCTAACATTCCACCTTGGATTTCTATTGGTCCCTTAATGCTAGGGTAAAACAGTATGGTCAACTTTCTAAGTCCATGCTACTCTTAAGTCATTCATAATTATATCAAGGGATACCGGTAAACCAATCTATAGATAAGGAATTCTAGGGTTCGTTAGATATTCTAAACTTAGTAGTGTGTCAACACTCTAGTGGTACTCTTAATAGGAAGGTTACCTTACTTATAATCTAACAACAGGGACTTATATATTCTAGGAGGGATCTATACTCTAGGAACTAATAGGGAAGCACATAAATCAAGCAGGATGCAATTATTCAAATAGAACAAATTAGAAGAGATATGAGTCACAGTCAATTAGGGATGAGATCCTATACTCTAATCCTATCTACAGGCTTGCTCGGTACAGTAACTTAACCGAGATAATATGCTCTCGACCTGCATGGGCCACCACTAAAAATATGTCACGCCCCAGTCCCAAAAACACGTAGGACTAGGACACATAAGCATGCCAGCCACATGTATATGGCAACTCCAATATATGGAAACCATTACACATACGTACGCTATATCATGAATAACAAATCCACCAGTGGTATAAACCATCATAAATCACAGGGTAATATCTAATCTCATCCACACAAAAATAATGAATAAATATATAACCAATATCTATAACCAGATCCCAAAATGAAGTATCTAAAGATGACAGTCGGATAGAAACAAATCCATTGTCGAACTAGAATAAAGAATAAATAAGACAATTAATATAAATACAACCTCTAACAATCACGAGGCTCGAAGAGTAGACCTCTCGCAATATAAGTAGCCAGTCCGAATCTGCGCTCCTGCAAATACTTATGAACAATACACCTGGAAAGGGACCAAGTCCTCAGTGGGATATAACAAGATACATAAAAATATGCCATAAAATAAATACTGAATAAATAACTCTGGGGTGACCTAACCATCTAAGTGAAATGCAACTTGAGGAAAACTTGAGTGTATGGGAATGTGTAGGCTAGACATATGCTGACGTAATTCACCAATCGTGACAACTGGCTAGTATTTGCCACATATGCCCCCTATAACACGGGCGTAGGAATATAATAACGTCCAACGCTCTCTAGAGTGTGGTATCTGTAACGTCCATCATTCCGAAGAATGAGGTATCTGTAAAATCACCAAGTAACGTCCAACACTCTAGGAAACATGGTATCTATATAAATAATAATGTCCGTATCACTCCATCGAGTGCGGTATCTGTATAAAGAAGGTGGGTGTCCCATACGCCTACTAGTCGTCCTCCCCGCCTAATGATCTATGCATGTTGTATCCACAACACGCTTCAACTACTACGCCAGGGCGTCGTAACTCTGGCTCATAATCTATCGTTATAACCATAGCCCAACCTTACAACCAAACAAGGACAAGGATCGGGCATTGTTTCACGACAGTCTATGCTCCGCCTACTAATAACTGCTAAGTCTTCTAACATGCATCACTATTAGCAGTTATACCCTATCCGTTGCACGCCTACACGTACTGGTGGCCAACCATATACGCAAGTTTGTGCCCTACATGAGACTCACAACACGTGTAAGAAATATGTCAAGTCCTGGGAGTCATACCAATAACTCCACAACTTTAGGTGGGTCTACTAGACACTAGGTCAGACACAAGTCCTAACGTCAACGCCTCCGTTGATTGCACCCGAGTCTCTCTCGGATGCGCAAAATTATATAATATAAACATGCAAATAATAATACAGAATTTAAACAGTACAACAAGACAAGGTATACTTGCCTGGCAAGAGAGCTGCAGAGTGTAATATCCAGATGTCAAACACCAAGAGTTAGAAACTACGATCTCAGAATGAACGTCTCTGAATGCTAAAATAGACATCACCAACGTTCCCAGAATTAAGAAAAATAGCTAGAAATACTCTCCTTTCGTCCAATTTGGACAGAGGGGCAAAACGGTAATTTCGGGTCAAAGCGGGCTCTACATGTGGGCCACTTTGCACCGAAAAGTGTGCCAAGGATAACAGTCTCTAAATAGGACAAATTTTAGGTCAAACTAATTCTAAATATCAATATGAACTCAGCGGTACTTCCAATTTTGAATTCCGGTAAGCCGAACACAAATTCGCCCAAAAAAGTCGACCGTGGGGCCCGCCAATTGGCGACTTGGTCAACTGTCTCAGAATTGCGTGAAAATTGGATCACAGGACCAGCGCGTTACCACGAGTCCAGTGGCATAGGATTCCTCGCAATCTGACGAGCGTACACAAAATGCGCACAGCTTTCACAAAAGTTGCGACACGGTGATTGTCTGCGGATACGGGCTGATTCCGACGCGCACATGCGTCCGAATCAGTTTCTGCAAACTCTCACGTATCTGGATACACTTTGCGCACCGTTTGGTACACTTGGTACACAACGGGACAGTCCCGTTTGGCGGGACGCGCTCCATTTCATAACTTTTGAAAATATAGAAAAAGTGTATTTTCGGGTTTTTCCAACTAATTAAATTCCACATACAACAGTTAATAGAATAATGTAAATGACAGATAATAAAATAGGTCAAGTGGTCTTCGCATACCAGCAAGAAAAACTGGATTCGGATCTCTGTGGTGGGAGATATGAATCCGAAAATAGGGGTGGTTGTAACATAATTTCTGGAATTTGGAAAGTGGTCATTTTTCTTCGATTTGGCGTCGATTTTTACCTAGGTTTGCGTGATGTTCGAGATAAACTAATCTATAGGATGGGAAGGGGGATAGATGAGGATCATACCGGTGAAGATAGGGTAGAGTTTGGTCCAACGAGGGCGCAAGAATCGAGGTGGAAACACAGGTACCTTGTTTATCAATTTCTGTCTCGAGCGCGCGGCGTCGCGATGTGCGTCCGGCGGCTCCGGCGCATGGCGACGGGCCTGGGGTGGTCGGCGGCGGGCTCTGGTGGCACGACGGCGGCGTCTAGGTTGAGAGGGAGGATTAGTGTTAGGGCTTTGGCTTGAATGAGTAGGAGACTTATACATAGGTATATATATAAGGAGCAAAAGGGTGCATGGGGGGGTGCCTCGCTGACGCGTGGTCGGGGGAGAAAGTTTGCAATAGTTGCTGCTGCTGCTCTTTTTTTTTTCTTCCTTGCGGCTGGGTTTTGGTTAAGGAGTAACGGGTTTGGTTGGGTTGGATGGGTTAAAGTTTGGATCTAATAAGAAATTAATTTCTTTTTATCTTTCTTTTTCTTTTCTTTTCATTTCTTTTTCTTATCCTTTTTCTTATTTCTTTTATTCTTTTTCTATTAAATGTATATATATATATATATATATATATATATATATATATATATATATATATATATATATATATATATAAATAGAAAAATTCTAGAATTTATATTATCGTATACCATTAAGCTAGCAACTGTCAAAATGGTCTCCTATATGAAATAAATTCAGAAAATTTATACTGGCTCCATAAATCTCCTAAATGCACAAACATCTAAAATAAAATTTAAATAAAATCTATTTCTTCCAATTAGCCACTAATTACTATATTTTAATTAATAATTAATAAAAAATAGCTTCATATTATTTTTTAGGATTAGGGGTTTTACAGTGAATAACCAACAAAAGGTGAATAACCCACAAAAAATGGTGAATAACCAGCCAAGGGTGAATAACCCACAGGCTCAAATGGTGAATAACCAGAGAGCTACAACGGGTTATTCACCCTTGGCTGGTTATTCACCATTTTCTGTGGGTTATTCACCCTTTGTTGGTTATTCACCAAAGTCTTCGGGTTATTCACCTTTGTATTTTATCCTCAGCGACCTGACTTCTCTGTTCCTCGATGAGAAAGAGTTGGTATTCAGGACCTCAAGCGATTATATCTCTCTGTTAGTTTTCATTTTATGATAGTGTATATATCACTTGTTCTAGAACTGATTAGTTGATACTGACACTTGGTTACACGGACTGGTACTATATCGATCCCGTCAAGAGGTGTTATCCTTTACCGTGTTCAGCGGGTACTTATTCATATGTATTTTATCATATGTATCGGGTATTGATTTTCATATTCTTCATGTGCATCCACTATTTCGTGTGCTAGTGTGACTATATCGTATTTATGTGCGTAACGTGTCGTGATTGGATCCATAAGTATTGGTTGGGGAAGGGGAGTAGAAGTTGTTTATGTGATCAAGCCATATTTATCTCATGTGCATGTCGATTATACACCTCACGTATAATCGAGTTACCTTTATACATCATGTGCAACCTAAGCCGATCACATAACGAACTTGCGCTCTAAACCACATAGCTAGTATTCATGTTCTTCTTCTTGCAGTTTATTTTCACATTACCAATATTTATTTTTCAGTTCCTTATTGTGATTATTTGCCTGTGCTCACCTGTATTTCTATTTCTTAATACTTGTGCATCTTGTATCCTTTCTATTACTCGTTATATATGCTCGATTACGTATTTGAAACTGCTTTCAGAGGTATGTACTTCGCTCTTTTCCTGATTAGATATATTTTTCAGATGATTGGCTAGAGCAGCTGTGTTCCACATACTACGGATCCCGCAGGACGGTGTTCCATTAGAGGATCCTCCCTTCATGAAAAATAAAGCTTTAAGGATAGGCATCATATTCAGAATACTACGGGCCATAGTGGTGTACCATTAGAGGATGCTCCTTTAGAGTAGGAGAATCGAGTACCAGAGGCTAAGGGGGCTTAGACTCATTGTTTATACTTGTATTAGACTTTATTGAGGTTATTGCCATGTATATATATTATTTCAGACTTATGGATGTATTGTGACTCTTTTCTTCGTTATTCCATCTCGAGCTTTATCTTCCCTAGTTTGCATTATGATTGGGTATAATTTATCATATACCATATTGTTTCTCTGTTTGGAGTTGAGATAACATTGATAGGTACCTTACACATATTGTGTGATATCTATTATATACATAGTTTAATCAAGGTTTGTACCCATGGATACGTACATGCATTCATGGGTTCAAAATTCTACTTGTAAACTCTAAAATAAAATCCTACAATAAAGAATATGGCAATGGGTTATAAATACATATAAAATTATTTACTTATATATATATATAAATATTTATTCATGCATTCTTATACATTGGAGAGGGTGGAGGAAGAATAAGACTTACTAGAGAGAGAGAGGGATGAAGAACTAGGGTTCTTAGATGAGGGGGACGACCGGGGGTCCATGTGGAGGGGGTCGGTTGCTATGGGGGCCGCCTTGGTGTTGAGGGTGATTAGGGTGGTGTTGTAGGGGAGTTGGAGAAGGAGGAGATGAATTAGAGTTAGGATTTTGAGGAAAAGATTATGTGTGTAGGTATATATATATATATATATATATATATATATATATATATATATATATATATATATATATATATATATATGGATAGAGAGGGAGAGGGGGTCACGAATTGAAAAGGGGAGAACCCACGGGTATGTAGGGGGTTTCGGCTATGTGTAGGAATATGATTAGTTTAAGTTGTTTCCTAATTTGTTTGGTAGCAATTTATGATAAATCACAAAATCTAATAAAATTAATAAGATTTGATTTGGTATTCTATAGTAATAAGATAATAGAAAATAATATGTAAATATTTCAAAACAAAGTTTTCTAGATTTGATTGGCATAGGAATATCATGGTGGAAATTAAATTATGGGTTGCTAATTAAAGAAAATTTGGATTAAAAATAACTATAAATAAAAATATTTTATTATTAAATATAAGAAACTACGATTGTTACACTAGTGCCACACTAATATTGAATAGTCAAATTTTGTGTCACGAGAAGATCCTACATGTAGTGTCTCCAGTGTAGGCTACTCCTACGAAGGGCGATGTAGGTTTTGGGGTCGTCCTATATCATTAATGTCCAAACTATAGTGAAGTGTCCTAATGCACAATTGGGTTTTAATTGATTTTAAAATAATCTAAATAAACACAATAAATATAAAATACATACAAATACCTATTTTTGGGTAAGGGAGTTTACAACAAACCCACTTTATAATTTTTTGTCCTCAAAATTAAGAATATGGCACGATCTAGAAAAATAAGAATGCGATATGTAAAGTCATACCTGAAGACTCACGTAAGTGAGAAAAATGCTCTAAGATAGAATCCGCCCGCTCCCAAGTTGATTCGCCCGATGAATGATGCTTCCAAGCAGCTCGGACCAGTCGAATGGTCTTCCCCTATAGCACCTTCTCCCTGCGATCGAGAATCTTAACCGGCTGCTCCTCATTAGCCAAACTCCGTTATATGGTGATCTCTGAATGATCCAGTATATGGCTAGGATCCGCCATTATCACGACTCAGAACCAAAATAAGGGCAAGAGTAGTGAGCAACGCCCAGCCTACACCGCAACACCGACGGTAGAATGCTCTCTGGGTCAAACATACAATCTAACATATCACACAATATATATAAGGTACCTATCAATGTCATCTCAACTCCAAACGGAGGAACAATATCGTATATGATAAATTATACCCAATCATAATACAAACTAGGAAAGATAAAGCTCGAGATGGAATATCAAAGAAAAGAGTCACAATACATCCACAAGTCTGAAATAATATATATACATGGCAATAACCTCAATAAAGTCTAATACAAGTATAAACAATGAGTCTAAGCCTCCTTAGCCTCTGGTACTAGGTCATCCTACTCTAAAGGAGCATCCTCTAATGGTACACCATCCTATGGCCCATAGTAGGTGGGACACTAGTCCATAAGCCAATCATCTGAAAAATATATTCAGTCAGGATTGGAGCAAAGTACATACCTCTAAAAGCAATTACAAATACATAGTCAAGCATATATAACCGATAATAGAAAAGAATACAGGATAAATAATCATCAGAATGGAATAAACTAGAGTGAACAGGTAATCTACTAGAATAAAGAACAAGCAATAATAATAACTATAATTTAAATAGAAATAGATAAAACTAACTACTGTGTCATAGAGTATAAGTTCATTATGTGATCGGTTTGGGTTTAACACGAATACAATATGATAACTCGATTCCATGTGTGATATATAATCGACATATACATGAATACACTTTTGCTTGATCACATAAGCAACTCTTACTCCCCTATCCACAATCAATAATAATGGATCCAATTATGACATGTTACGAACACGAATATGGGCACACTGAACACGAGCAGTGTATGAACACGATGTACACTAAATTAATACTCGATACACACAATGAAATACATGTGAAGGAGTACCCGCTGAATACGATAAGGGATAACATCTCATGATAGGATCTATATAGTATCAGTCCATGTAACCACTGTATCGGAATCAAGTATACAGATATAGAACATGCGATATATACACTATCATTAAATAAAAATTAATAGAGAGATATACTCGTCTCGAGTCCTAAGCAAAGGTGTCTTTCGATGCCCAAGCTGGTATCACACAATCCTACTTAGGAAGCATTATGTCAATTGGTGTAATAAAGTGATAAAAAGCTAGGATGAGCTAAAACATGCTTTCTAGGCTATTTTTATGTCCAAACTAGGTCACACTAGTCAATCTAGTTCAAACTAGGTCAAACTACCTAAAGGATTGGCTTTTATGATTAACTACTCAAAACTAGATTATACCTAGGTTTCTAGGCCAATACTAGTCAATCTAATTAATATCACTAAGTACCTGTATAACCTATATATACTAGTTAATAATATTAAATAACTTATATACAAAACTTACAATATACTAGTATTATACAATATCAAGAATTACCTTAGTTATTAACACTTACCTATACTTGGTATCTATGATACCACACTCTAACTGTCCTGAAGTATCTCGGATACCCTCACTAGCATATAACCCTTTGGTATCACTTTACCTACAATAGTTTGGATATACTTCACATACGTATACTACACACACTGACAATTCTTACAAGATACTACAACCTTGACAATGTTACTCATTAATTCATATATCTCCTGGTACATGACTCTTTACACATGAATCCCCGATACCAAATCTGATACATCCATAATTGTTCATTCTATCACTGGATAGATTCACACATTTCCCTTCCTACAGTTTAACTCAGGTGCACATGCAAGTTCAAGGGATACATACTGATACTCACCTCTTACACTTCACTAGATAACTCCTTCATCTACCCACATATTGCATACTCACATATCTACTCAACTCTCACTCAAGCACCATAGATATAGATATTCACTAACACTCCCAGAATAGCAGCATCCTTATACTCAACCCCAGCTGATACTCCTGCTGCTAAGTCTGCAGGAACTTCAGGGAATACCTCCCAGACCTCCCTTACACTCAGTGTATTGGAATGCACACTAGTGAATGTTGCAGTTCACCATAATATCTTTCCTCTACTTGCTCACTGCTATCCAGGCATAACCCTCGATGCAATGCTCTACTAAGCTCTGCCTACCTTTTTTAAGATCTACAGTTACAGCCAATCCCCAGGTGCACAGTACCTTCTTCACACTATAGCACCCCCAACTGCCACAAGCCCGATGCCTCACCTGTGCACATGTTTGGTAGCAGTGTCAAATTCACATGTTGTGCTCTCCTCCTGTATAACTGTCACTTGTGTACACAGTCTCAAATCTGCTACTACCCGAGCAGCAAGGCTCTTATAAACTGACACACACATGAGGTGAATGATACTTGGCAAGCTACTCTATCACACACATAACACATAATAGAGATATATCTATCTAGCAATATATACATATATATATAACCATGCACACACCCACACAAGCATTAAATCAAGCACTTGATATGCACAAATTAGTTACCCATGATACACACTCCACTAAAGTGCAAAATCTCCCAATTCCCTATAATTATCAATCATACACATATATAACATCTATATATAACTAATGTAACTTGCTACAATAGAAATTGAAGAGAATTGTGCAAAACATCCAAAATTGGGCTATATGTTGTACCGTATCATAAAATACCATAATACGGCCTACATGTATCCATTTGTGGACACGCACCTAGTCCCATAACCCCGATCTAAGTCTAATTAGATCTAATTGGTCTCATGACGCAATATTAATGTGTCAATCTTGTAATTCCCCTCATATACGTACAAATTACCACATAGAATTCACAATACACAACCAATTTGCCTAGAACTTGTTCCTATAGGTAGTCCTATGCCATGGGATGATTACTAATGGTGAAAAGCATGATTAAAAAGCTATAAAGAAGGGAAAATTTAGGAATTACCAATTGTAAGATGAATTTCTAATGAAAATAAAATTAGACACGTTCTGGACACGATCTTTAGCTCCAAAGCTCCTCTTCCTTGTGCTCCTTGCTTCTCCAAGCACAAAAGCCCCAAGAGTGATGAATTTAAGAAGGAAATAGAGGTGAATTGAGAGGAAAATTGATGGAGAGAATGTAAAAAATTAGGGATCTAGAATTTTAGATCAAATAGAATGTAAATGAGAAGGAGAGAGAGAATTAGAGGCTCTAATAGTGGTCGACCCCTTCTCTCCTTCTCCAAGCAACTAGCAATAGTATAACATACCCCTACTAGTGTCATGTAGGTTCTAATTAAGAAGGGATAAATTAGGAAGGATTCTAACTAATACAAATTAAGCTAATACTCTCTAATTAATTAATGGGAATAGGTCTAATGAGTTTGGATCCAAGCTAGGCTCACTAGTTATCATGACAAGTATAATTATTGGACTAGCCTCTAATAAAATAATTATTATAAGTCACAATAATCTATAACTCATTAATAATTAAATAATTACTACAATCAATAAATAAATACTATAACTCACCAATATAAATATTTATTCCTAAAATTATTTACCTATGCCAATTTACCAAACTACCTCTAGTTGGAAAAGTGTGGATGATAGCCACATATCTCCTCAATTGTGAGACATGGAACACATCATGGACACTCTCCAAGGTTTTCAGAAATGCTAGTCTCTAAGCAACCTCGCCAACATGCACCAATCCGTCGAACGATCTGATGTACCTTGGATTAAGATTTCCTCTACCTCCAAATCTGATGGTTCCTTTAGTAGAGGAGATCCTTAAGAACACAAGATATCCTGACTGGAACTCTTGGGGTCGACGGTGAGTATCTGCCTATTGCTTCTATCTATCCTGCGATGCCCGAAGGTGACCTTGAATTTGATTGACCTTTTCTACTGTACGAGTCCCCAACTCCAGTCCAAGTATCAGTATCTCGCCCACATCACTCCAACATACTGGAGATCGACACTTTCTTCCATATAATGCTTAAAAATAAGCCATCTTAATACTTGCTTGGTAGCTATTATTGTAAAAGAACTCCAATATATTGGAGATCCATTTAGCATCAGTCCAAGTAGCCACTGTGTCAGAATCAAGTAAACAGTTCCAGAACATGTGATATTTCTACTATCATAAAATAAAAACTAACAGAGAAATGTACTCGCCTCCGGCCCAAAGTAATAAATATCGTTCGGAGTCCGCGCTGGTGTCACACACACCTAGATATGAATGGCATGTCAAATTAGGTACAATAAGATGATAATGAACTAAAATGCATTAAACATGCTCTTTTAGGCCATTTCTAGGTTACTCTAGTCAAACTAATCCATACTTGGTCAACATTAATCAACCTGGCGACTTCAAGGTCCAATACTAATTAGTTAGTCTATATTGGTCACTAACTAGTTAATACTAACTTATATTAGCTATTCAAGATTATTACCTAGGTTTCTAAGTAAAAACTTAACTAATTAATAACTTAATCACTAACATAGACTCTAGCTATCACTAACATATACTAACTCTACTAACTATTGATACCCTCAAGTATAAATTACTAACTTAACAACTAACCACTCTAACTGACATAATTTACTCTATATACTAACTAACACTAATAATTACGAACAGCTACTTAATGACTGACACTAACTAAGACTTACTACAAGTGATACTAACATATCACAAATCCTTAATATGCTAACTGATACTAATATATATGCACTAACTAATACAATACTAACAAATATCTAACAGATGCTAATATACTAATTAACTATACACTAACTAGCACTAAATGGTAATAATATACTAACTAATACTACATTCTAAAATCTAACAACTGACACTAACAGTGCTAACTGACATTAACTCAATCTATACTAACTGAGATACTACTGACCTCAAATCTTTAATGATAATAGCTACAAACCCAACTATACTAACTATTTAACTGACAACACCCTCACATATAATGCAGCATCAGTGCAATGCACTCTCAACCCAATTCTAGGTCCTAATCCAACTACTCCCTCCTTACTTACATAGTGCAGTGTACTATGTCCATCACTCTATATTCCCCAAACTGATGCTAACTTAGATGTTCAACTCTGCCAACATGATGTAGCACACAATCAGTTCAAATCTCTCCACAGACTTCCTCACCTGAATATATTCCCTGCACACTGCTACACGTATTGTTGATGGTGTTCAACCTAAAAGCCTCTCCTGACATATTAATGCACAACAGTGCACTGATATACAGATCTACCCGACACTCCCATTCTCTTCTGCTCGAGCGTAGCCTTCCAACTCTTACACATTACCTATTACTGGTTATCACCGAAGTGCCAACTGAAAGTCACTTTAATTCAGTTGCTGCAACCCAATACCCAGGTAATCAAGCTCAGGTATCCATGCCACTTCAATACTAATACCTAAAACTGAACCACCTCCCTTCTGGTCCTCCACATCACACAATGTGTACTGATATACAAGTATCAATGCCCCACACTGCCTCATATCCTGCACTGCAACACACAACCAGTCCTTATACACTTAGCACTATTCACAGTCATTTTTCACTTGGGACACCCTCACTGTTAACACCCACTGCACACCTCACACATATACACTAATGTTCAAATTCACACATACACACACACACACACACACACACACACACACACATACAAACATACATATATATATATATATATATATATATATATATATATATATATATATATATAAACACTTAATATTATATACTTATATCTATATAATACATTAAAGACATTAAAATAAACACCTAGAGTATACACTTAGGAAAACTATGAAATACATCTAATTGAAGTGTCAAAACCCAAATTCCTCCACAATAATCCTATATATATATATAATACATCATAATATAACTAAAGTAACTTGTTCAAATAAGAATTGAAGAATAATTGTACAAAACACCCAAAATAGAGCTCCGTACCACACGGTATCATACCGTATCATGATACAGCCTACTCGGGTCCAATTGTGGATATGTGCCTAGTCCCACAACCCAGATCTAAGTCTAATTAAATATAATTGGTCTCATGACACATAATTGATATGTCAATCTCATAATTTTTCCTATTTGGACATAAATTACCATGTAGAAATCATAATACACATCCAATTGACCTAGAACTTGTTCATATAGGTAGCCCTATGCTATGAGAGGGTTCCTAATGGTCAAATTTATGATTTTTAATCTACAATAAAGGTGAATTCAGAAATATATCTATTGGGAGATGGATTCTTAATGAATTATTCCTATAAATATGATCCGGACACGATCTCCTTGCCCAAGCTCCTTCTCCTAGTGCTTCTTATAATTCCAAGCTCAAATGCTCCTTGAGTGATAAGAATAAGAGAGAATATGAATAAATTGAGATGGTTTGATAGAGGGATGAATGAATTATAGAAGAACACAATTGGTGATCTAGAATTGAGTGCACAAATGAAGAGGAAAGATAGAGAGAGAGAAGGCCTATAAGTGGTCGGCCCCCTTGTTTCCCCTCTCCCAAGTAATTGCCAATGTCTATTTTACCCCTAATGGTTAATCATGAGAAATAATTAAGGAGGGTATAATGAGAAGTCTCTATACTAATATAAATTATCCTTAATCCTCCTAATTAATTAAGGGATAAGTCTAACTTGGGCCTAGTCTATGTTGGGCTCAACAATTATCAAGACAAGTCTAATTGGGTTCACCAGTGTCAAATCTAAATAATAGGCTAGCTCACTGCTATAAATAAATAATACAATACATAAATAATATATATATATTTAAATATATCACTCATATTAAATATAAACTCTAAAATAAAATAACTATGCTAATTTACTAAATTATCCCTATTTGGAAAAGTGAGGGTGACAATCCTACCCACCTTAAAAAACTTCCGACCTTGAAATTAAGGAAGAACTTGGTATCAAAACAATCACACCAAGCAAGAAAGAATTATACCTCACGGCTCAAACATATAAGGATATCGCTCGCTCATCTTGGCTTCTTGCTCCCATATAGACTCTCCTGCAGAGTGATGCCTCCACCCGACGCATACCAAGGAAATCATCTATTTTTCCAGCAACTTCTTTCTGTGATCTAAAATTTCCACCAGCTAGTCTAGGTAGTTGAGAGTCGGACCCACCTCGATCTTTGAGTGATCCAATACATTGCTAGGATCTGCCACGTACCATCTCAGCTGCGATACGTGGAACACGATGTGCCCTCCCTCTAGTGTAGGCGGCAAGTCTAGTATGTAGGCCATTGCACCGACCTTTTCCAAAATACCGAAGGGTCCGATGTATCGTGGACTACGCTTCCTGCCTCCACCAAAGTGAATCATACCCCGTATCGGAGAAATCCTCAAGAACACCAAATCACCCACCTAGCACAAAACACAGACTTAGCACTCTATCTAAAATATGTAATCACAAATAATGCAACAAAATTAGTACCTCAAACTCCAATGGTATCTAGTGGCTATCGGTCCAATGCCACTGTCTGTCATGCGACAACTGAAGTCTATCCCTAATAAGCTTCACCTTCTCAGCTGCATCCACGACCATCTTTGATCCCAATAAGGCTCTCTCTCCAACATCATCCTATGATAACGGAGTATGGCATTTTCGTCCATACAATGTCTCAAATGGTGATATCTCGATACTGGACTGGTAGTTGTGTTGTAAGCAAATTCTACCAAGTAAAGATGATCCTCCTAAGAGCCTCTAAAATCTAAAAAAACAGGTGTGTAGCATATCCTCGATAGTCTGAATAGTCCTCTCTGACTGCCCACCTATCTGAGGGTGATATGTGGTAATAAACATGAACTGGGTGCCTAAACTAGCCTGCAAACTTCTCCAGAAGTGGATTATGAATCAACTATCCTGATCTGAGACTATGCTCACAGGAACTCCATGCAATCTGACTATCTGTCGCACATATATTTTCGTGAGCTTTTCCGTAGACATGCCCACTTTAAATTACAATATGTGGGCTAATTTGGTCAACTTATCAACGATGACCCAAATCGTGTCTTTACCTCCTAGAGAAGGCGAAAGCCCTAAAACAAAATCCATCGTTACATGCTCCAGCTTCCACTCTATAATAGGTAAAGACTGAAGCAATCCACCTAGCCTCTGCCTCTCCGTCTTTACCTGCTGACATACCAAGCATCTGGATATGAAGCACGGCACCTCCCGCTTTATACCATACTGCCAAACATGATCTCTCATGTCTCTATATATCTTGTTGGCACCTGGATGCATAGAGTACTGAGATCGATACGCCTACTGAAGAAGTGGGCTGACTTGGTCAACCTGTCAACGATGACCAATTCGTGTCTTTACCTCTTAGAGAAGGCGAAAGCCCTAAAACAAAATCCATCGTCATATGCTCCCACTTCCACTCTATCATGGGTAAAGGCTGAAGCAATCCACCAGGTCTCTGTCTCTCAGTCTTTAAGCATCTAGATATGAAGCTCGCCACCTCTCGCTTCATACCATACTGCCAAACATGATCTCTCATGTCTCTATATATCTTGTTGGCACCTGGATGCATAGAGTACTGAGATTGATGCGCCTACTAAAGAACCACCTTGTGTAACTCTCCACTCAGCACAAATAATTTGGTACCGTGCCGCAATGATACATTCTCTACAATACTGAAGTTATCTGCCAATCCTATCCGTAACTGTGCTCTGATGCTCCTTAGAGACTCATCCTTCAAATGTGCATCTCTGATCTGGTCCATCAAATTTGACTGTACCAGAATTCCCCATATCTGTGTTACAACTCCAGGAACTAGTACCTCAATATCCAAGCTATCAAGATTGGCCAATAAATGTCTATCCCTCGTCAAGTACATAGCCACTAGATACCTGCTCAAGGCATCAGCAACTATGTTGGCCTTTCTTGGATGGTACTGCAAGGATATATCAAAATCATTTATCAACTCCAACCATCGTCGATGCCTTATGTTAAGCTTTTTTTGTGTAAACACATACTTTCACATCTTGTAGTCTGTAAATATCTCTGCATGCTCTTCGTACAAGTAGTATTTCTACACTTTAGAGCAAAGATGACTGTTGCCAATTCCAAGTCATGGGTAGGGTAATTCTTCTTATGTGGGCATAATTTTCTAGAAGCATAGGCAATCACCTTTCTGTTCTACTGTAAAACATATGCCAAACCCTTACCCGAAGATCACTGTATATAAAAAATTCTTCGGTCCCTAATGGAAACGTCAACATTGTAGTTGTCGTCAATCTCTTCTTAATCTCCTCAAAGTCGATCTGATAATACTCTGTCCAAATAAACTCCATGTCCTTCCTGGTCAGCCTAGTCATTGACTCTGCAATCTTGGAGAAGTCCTGAACAAATTATCGATAATAGCTTGCCAATCCAAGAAAGCTTCTGATCTTTTTTACTGAACTTGGGGTAGACAATAACTCAACTGCTAAAATCTTGTTCGGGTCCACTTAGATCCTGTCTCCTGTAATCGCATGCCCGAGGAATTCAACCTTATCAAGGAAGAACTCTCGCTTCGAAAGCTTGCCAAACAGCTTCTCCTTCCTGAGGGTCTCCAGAACTATCCTCAGGTGCTTCTCATGCTCCTCCGGGGTCTTGGAATATATTAATATATAATCATTAAAAACCACAACAAACTAATCCAAGTACTGATGAAATACCTTATTCATCAGGTTCATGAATATCGTTGGGGCATTCGTCAATCTAAACGGTATCACAAATAACTCAAACTCCCATATCAATTCCTGAAAGCTATCTTTGGAATGTCTTCCTTCTTCACTTATACCTGGTAGTACCCTGACCTCAAGTCTATCTTGGAGAATAGCTTCGCTCTACTCCGTTACTCCTCTGAGAAACTCAAACTTTTCTAGCATCTGAAATAAAACTCTACCAATACGACAATCTTACTAGTATGGTGCCTACTCAACCAATCCATCTCGAGTACTATGTCATAGCTCGAAAGTGGCATTACGAGTAGACATGCGCTCAACTCTCGGCTTCCCAAAGAAACTCTCCGATCGTTGCAAACATCACTAACCAGGATAATGCCACCCCCGGTCATGATCTTCCAAGTTCTTGCCAGCGGTTCAGTCTCAAAATGATGCTTTAAAGCAAAAGATACAGATACAAAGCTATGTAAAAAACCAAAATCAAATAAAGCATGAGCTGGAAAAGAATCAAGATAGACCGAACCTGAGATAACATCACCAACTGGATCCTCATCCTCGACGGTCAAGGTAAAAGCTCACCCCTGCTATGCACCTCTCATCTACTGTTGGTGCTATACGAACCTCTGCTACTGTGTCAGCAACGGAGGCCCTCTTTCCTGTCCCGTTGGTAGTCTTGCTGGTGCTCTCTGTGCCTGGGCCCCGCCCTGAGCTGGATGAGCTAGAGCTCTAAGACAAGCCCTTACCTGGTGGTCTCCTGATCCACAGAACAAATACTGGCCTAATCTCAACCTGCACGCATCCCATCCATGTCTAGGCTTCTTTCAGAATGGGCAAGGAATAGCCGACTAAGCTGGCCTATGAATCTGGTATGCCTGATGTACTAGCACTCTAGCTGGTACGGGGAACTGCTGACTTGGCTACTGGAAGTATCTCTGATTGTCACTACCACATTTTTAGGAAAGGGTATTTTAGACATTTCCTATTTAAATAAATATTGTGCATGATAAATAATTATTTGTTGTATTATTTAATTATTGTTAGATGTTATTTAATTATTTTGGACTTATATTAGTGGACCCAACTAGTTTAGTTTAGACCCATGGACCAACATGAATTAATTAGTTAGACTTGGCCCATTTAGAAAGCCCATGGTTAAGGAGATGGATTAAATTAATTAAAGTAATTAGACTAGAAGCTTCCTTCCTTAATTATTTCTTCATGAGAGGCCCCAAGGGGTACATTGGACATTTCATAATTGCTTGGGGAGGGGGGCTTGGCCGGCCTATTAAAAGAGGGGGGAAATTTCTCTCTCCTCTCATTTTCATTCCAAATCTAGATCTAGAATTTCCCACTACCAAATTCCCTCCATTCCCATTCCAATTTCCTACCAAATTCATTCCAAATTCTTCTCAATTCACCATTAGAAAGTTGAGAAGTAAGGATCTAGAAGGAGGAAGCAAGGATCTAGAAAGAGGAGCAAGGATCTACAATTTGGAAGCAAGTTCATCTCAATTGGAGGTTTCATTGGGAATCTATCTCCCAATAGGTATAATTCAGTTTTTTCCATTTAAATAGTTTCTAAATCTGAGATTTAATCATTTAAAATCAACCCCTATGTATGTTCTACCCATAGGACTTTGTTTTGTGTTCATAGGAGACCCATGGAGAAAGTTATGGTGCTTTTTGTGTCAATTTTGGAGAAATTTCGAATTGACAATTTGTTGTGTATGTCAATTGATCCTATAGATCAATTTGGCATGTGCTTATGTGTTTGGGGCTAGTGTTGTGTCCATAATTGAGTACATGTGGGTCGTATCCCAATAATTTGGTGATACGTGTCGTTTTGGGGATTTTCCTTCCGACACGGGACTATGTACATGTCATATTTTGACACGGACACATAGATCTACTTTTGACACTTTGATTTATTCATAAATATTATTTGTGACTTATTTGTGTCCTTCGGGGTGCAATTGGTTGTGTGTTGGACTCGTGTCGCATGCGTATCTTAGATCTAGTGGGATACGGTATGATACTCTCCAATTGTGTGTGTTTTTGTATAGATCTAATTATTGTGCCTTAATTCTTCATTTATAATTAGTAAATATATATAGATATTATATATTTATTTTAGTGTATTTATTATGGTATTTATTGTAGCATAGATCTATATATTTCTATGTGTTCTAGTGTGATGTATAAATATATGTATGTAGCTTTCTTGCATGCAATTATATATGTACTTATGTTAATAAATAATTTATACATAAAAGTTTTGTAAAATATACTTATGTGTAATTATATTATTTATAACTATTATATTATTATTTATATATTAATGAATGTATTTTTATGTGTGCTTCTAGCTATTTGAAATACGTACATTAATATGTGCATGTGTTATGTAACTATTGGTATTTAATTGTATAATTTATATGTGTATATATATAAGTTTATTGTTATTATTTTGTTTTATATATATATATTTTTTACTGTTTGGTGATAGTGGCTTTAATGACAGTTAAAAACTGTCATTACTCTGTTCTGTTACAGCAGCCGTTGTAGCTATTAATGACAGTCCTGTCATTAATAGCAGCGGGCGAGATTACATAGCTTTTTGTGACAGTTTTCTGCGACAGTTGTTTAACTGTCACCGGTTCAGCAGCAGTGGGTTTTATTTCAGCAGTTTTCTGCGACAGATTTTCTGTGACAGTCAAGACTGTCACTATAAGCCTGTTTTATTTAATCTTTGTTTTGTTCACTGTTTTCAGTGACGTTTTGGCAGAATTAATTTATAGATTATATATTATATATTTATATATATATATGTATATATATATGTGCTTTTGTGAGGTATAATACTAGTACTAATATATTATTTTATTGTATAAATATTGGTTTGTATATGCATTATTTTAGAGTGTATATTAATTGTATTATTAAGTATACTTTGTGTAGGTACCAATTGGGATCAAACCTTGATTCCTAATTGTTGTATATTTTATTCTATATTAATTATATAGATGTCTTGTGAGGTTGACCTTATTTTGACCATGTTTGACTTTAGTTGACTTTAGAGTTGACCATAGTTGACTTTTGACTTAGAATTTACTTATTGACCTAGAAGTTGACTAGTTTGACTTGTTCTCTTTCCGGGACCTTGTTTTAATGTGGTATTCCATATCTAGGTCTTCGAGGCACCGAGTCAGACATCTGTGAGACTGTTCTTTGGACTTCAGGCGAGTACATTCTCTGATAGTTTCTCATTTATGATATCCTCTATGTTCGTTGTATCTAGTGTAGATATCCATATTTCTCTTGACACTATGGTTACACGGATTGGTATATCCGGATCTCGTCATGAGATGTTATTCCTTGGTATATGGTGTATAAGGTGCAAGTATTGTTTCATTGGTTATCTTGTACATGTACAGACACCGATTCTCGGGGAGACTAGCTATCTTCTTGGGGAATCTCGTGCCATAGCATACCGTGGTTGGATCTATTATAACAGTCGGGGGTGGAGAGTATTAGTATAAATATGTGATCAAATCCCTATTGAATAAAGTACTAGTAAGCGAATAGTGTTGATCATGCACCGCACGTATGATTAGCCATGCCGCATTGCATCTTGCCCAAGCCGATCACATGTTAAGCTAGTACTCACACACTTAGTCATTAGTATTATTGTTTTATTGGCATATTATTCCTTATTGCATTTATTTCCAGTATTTCCTTATTGTACATATATCTCTTCTATCTATTGTGCATCTTGTTTATCCATAGCTATTTACTGTTACATAGTTTTTATCATTGCTTGAGAACTACTGTTAGGGTTGTACTCTGCTCCTTTCCTGACTGGATATATTTTTCCAGATGATACTGAGGAGTGGTACCCTACCTTTTATGGACCCCAGGATGTTGTGGGTTTAGATTCTGAGACCCTGTCTCAAGAGGGACTTATCCCAACTGAGACAGTTGACCCTGGAGTTGTAGCTTGTAGCTTGTAGCTTTGTAGTATTCTTTTGTACTGGATTTGTCTCCAGCTTATTTCTGTATTTCTTCAGACTCATTGATGTATTATTTTAGACTCATGAGTTGTATTGTGACTATTCTATTCTTATATGATTCGTGTTCATTCTATCTTAGTTCTGTGATTGAGTATTCTATCATTATTGGTGGTTCATTATATTAGATAGACTTTCTAGACAGCGTTCTACCGCCGATTCTACGGTATAGGCTGGGCGTTGTTTCTGACTAGTACCCTTACACCGGGTGCGGGTTGTGACACATTTTTGGTGGTGGCCCATGCAGGTCTAGCTTCACAAGTATGTGATGTCGTGGTAGTGCGACAACTTAGTTGTACTACTGCGAGCTTGCGATAGGATATAGGATATAGGCTGAGATACTCAATCACATCTAGGAAAATTCTTTTGATTCAACTATTCTTCTTTGATATTAATACTTGATCCGTTAAACTGTCCTTTCCTTAAATATCTTATATCTTGTGCCATATTGATTCTTTCTTTCGCTTTGTCTCGGGATGCCGCCTAAGACTAGATCACAGCAGAGGAGAGCAGTTTCTGAGAGGTCTGCGATATCCCGAGGGCCTACACCAGTCACTTCTCCGGTGATTGGAGTGTCAGCTGCTTTCGGAGGTCCACCACCTACTCAGAGGACTGTGCCAGCTGTATCTGAGGGGCTTCCACCTCCACCTCCTGTGCCAGCAGAGGCATCACAGATGTTTACACTATTTCGTGAGATGCTCGAGGCACAGAGGGCTCAGTCAGAGGCACATCAGAGGCAGACCGACGTTCTACGGTAGGGCATCGAGAGTGCTCATCAGCTTGCTCGTGCTGTAGTTGAGAGAGGAGTTCCGGTCCAGCAGCAGGTTGTTCCTCAAGTTGCTCAGCTTCGGCCAGGCAACATTCAGGACTTCAAGAAACTGGAGCCTAGGGTTTTCAAGGGGACGGAGGGCATCGTCTATGCTGATGATTGGCTCGAAGAAATTGAGCGTCTTATGAGGGTGTCCCATCTTTCTGAAGATCTGAAGGTTGAGGCGGTAGGACTTCAACTGTTCGACGTCGCTCGCACTTGGTTCAGGAATTAGCCAGTACTGGTTGACGTAGGACAATCTTGGGAGGTATTCAAGGACCTTTTCAAGAAGAAGTTTTTTACCCGGATAGACAGGCTTGACTTGGGAAGACAATTTGAGAGTCTCATTCAAGGGAGCATATCTATGGAAGAATACGCTGCGGAGTTCGGTAGGTTGAGCCGATTTGGAGAGTACTTGGTGAGGGAGCCGGAGGTTCGAGCTATTCGTTTCCGTGAGGGTCTAAACTGGGAAGTGAAGATTCTTATTCCGTCTTTTTATGAGACATACTCGGAGATACTTGCGGAGGCACGCAAGGTTGAGCGGGATCTGGGTTTGAAGACCAAGAGAGACCGTGATTCTTTTTTGGGGGCCAACGGCAGTGCAGTATCTGCCAAACGTCCTCATTTCCAGTCCAGACCTTTCCAGCAGCCACAGCAGAACCAGACTCCAGCTAGAGCGCCTTTTCACCAGGCACCTCAGCAGCAGAGACAGTTACAGCAAGCTCCATGCAACTTCTGCAAGAAGCCCGGCTACATCTGGGAAGTTTACAGGAGGAGGCTTGGAGTTTGTTTGTATTGTGGTACTGAAGGGCATCAATCGAGGGAGTGTCCACGTCGTGCAGTTCAGGGAGCAGTTCCAGCTCCGAGGACACAGACGAGACCACCTGCAGCACAGCCGAGGGGACCGCTTCCGACACAGCAGCAGCATTTTGTTTAGCATCAGCAGCAGGGAGGTGCTCGGCAGGGACGAGCGTTTGCTATGACCGTCGAAGAGGAGGAACCCACCGGAGATGTTATCGCAGGTTCTATTCTTCTTGATTCCATTTTAGCTTTAGCTTTGTTTGATAGTGGTGCTTCCCATAGTTTTGTATCTGTTTCTTTTGCTCTAAAGCATGGTTTGGTAGCTGAGTCTTTGCTTAGGACTTGCAAGATCATGACCGGGGGAGGCATTATCCTGGTTAATGATATTTGCAAGGATCGAAGAGTTACTTTGGGAGGCCGGGAGTTGAGTGCGTGTCTACTTGTAATGCCACTTCCGAGCTACGATATTGTACTCGGGATGGATTGGTTGAGTAGGCACCGTGCTAGCATAGATTGTAGAGGAGGAAGAGTTTTGTTTGGTCCGCCAGGGGAGCCAGAGTTCGAGTTTGCTAGAGGAGCTGCGGAGCAGGGATGAGGCATTATTTGTGGAGCTATGGTGGAAGACAAGGAGTTGCCACATCCATTGATAGCAGAATTCTTGAATGTGTTTCCTGAGGAATTGCCAGGATTGCCGCCAGATCAAGATGTTGAATTTTCTATAGACTTGGTGCCAGGTGCAGAACCAATTTTGCAGCATGTCTATAGAGTAAATAACAGCGAGCTGGTCGAGTTGAAGAAGCAGGTGGACGAATTATAGGATAAGGGGTTTATCAGATCGAGTTCTTCACCATGGGAAGCCCCGGTATTGTTTGTACCGAAGAAGGATGGATCGGTGCGCATGTACATTGATTACAGAGCTTTAAATAATCTCACTATCAAGAATAAGTATCCTTTGCCACTGATTGATGATCTATTTGATCAGTTGAGTGGTGCCAAGGTGTTTTCTAAGATAGATTTGAGATCAGGCTACCATCAGGTAAAGGTGAAGCCGGAGGACATACCGAAGACTGCTTTTAGAACTCGGTATGGTCAGTGCGAGTTTATGGTGATGCCGTTTGGTTTGACTAATGCCCCGGCGATATTTATGAACTTGATGAACAAGGTGTTCCACCAGTACCTTGACAAGTTCGTGGTGGTGTTCATCGATGACATACTCATATACTCGAGGACACCGGAGGAGCATGAGGAGCATTTGAGGATTGTGTTGGATGTGCTGAGGAAGGAGAAGCTGTATGGGAAGTTGTCCAAGTGTGAGTTTTTCTTGGACAAGGTGGAATTCTTGGGGCATGTTGTGACTGGTGATGGTATTTCAGTGGATCCGAAGAAGATTTTAGCAGTGGAATCTTGGAAGACTCCGAGTTCAGTAGCAGAGATCAGGAGTTTCTTGGGATTGGCAGGCTACTACAGGAAGTTTGTGCAAAAAATTTCGAGAATTGCCGAGCCGATGACCAGACTCACGAGGAAGGATATGGAGTTTATCTGGACGGAGGATTGCCAGGTTGCTTTTGAGGAGTTGAAGAAGAGGTTGACATCTGCTCCTATTTTGACGTTGCCATCAGGGTCCGGAGGTTTCACTATTTATAGCGATGCATCGGGGAAGGGTTTGGGTTGTGTTCTTCAGCAGCATGGAAAAGTGATTGCCTATGCATCCAGGCAATTGCGTCCTCATGAAAAGAATTATCCTACCCATAATTTGGAGGTGGCAGCTGTCATATTCGCCCTGAAATTATGGAAACATTATTTGTACGGAGAGCGTGTGGAGATCTTCACAGACCACAAAAGCTTGAAGTACATTTTCACGCAGAAGGAGTTGAACATGAGGCAGCGTCGGTGGTTGGAACTGATGAAGGATTTTGATATCTCTTTGCAATATCATCCTGGGAAAGCAAATGTAGTTGCCGATGCTTTGAGCAGGTATCCGGTAGCTATGTTCTTGATGCAGGATCGATATTTGTTGGAGGACTTGGAGAGCTTGGGCATTGAGGTGATTGTTCCTGGGTGTGTTATGCAGATGTGGGGATTGCAGATACACTCAGATTTGATGGACAGGATCAAGGCAGCACAGTATGTTGATGTATCTCTGAGGAGTATCAGAGCTCAGGTGAGAGCAAGATTGGAGGATAATTTCACTATTGCAGAGGATGAATCTTTGAGGCATGGAGTTAGATTGTGTGTGCCTAGTGGGGAGTTGCGAGAGGAGGTGTTGCAGGAAGCACATCGCTCTCAGTATTCCATGCATCCAGGTGCTAACAAGATGTATCGGGATATGCGAGAGAGTATGTGGTGGTATGGCATGAAGAGGGAAGTGGCACAGTTTGTATCCAGATGCTTAGTGTGCCAGCAGGTGAAAGCCGAGAGGCAGAGGCCAGGAGGTTTACTTTAGCCATTACCCATTCCAGAGTGGAAGTGGGAACACATTACTATAGATTTTGTGTCCGGACTTCCACGATCTCCAGGAGGGAAAGACGCAATTTGGGTCATTGTTGATAGGTTAACCAAGTCGACCCACTTTTTGCCTTTCAAGGTGGGTTTGTCTACGGAGAAGCTGGCAGAGATATAAGTGAGGCAGATCGTTAGGATACATGGAGTTCCCGTCAGCATAGTCTCAGATCGAGATAGTCGTTTTACTTCTCATTTCTAGAGGAGTTTGCAGGAGAGTTTGGGCACTCAGCTCAAATTCAGTACTGTATATCATCCCCAGACAGATGGGCAGTCAGAGAGGACTATTCAGACTCTCGAGGATATGTTACGCACTTGTGTACTAGATTTCGGGGGTTCTTGGGAGGACCATCTCCATTTGGTAGAGTTTTCTTACAACAACAGTTACCAGGCCAGTATAGAGATGTCACCTTTTGAAGCTCTATACGGTCGGAGGTGTCGTACTCCTTTGTCTTGGGACGATGATGTAGGGAGAGTTTTGCTTGGGCCAGAGATGGTTGTGGATGCAGCGGAGAAGGTTCAGTTGATCAGAGACAGACTTCGAGTGGCGCAGGACAGACAGCGGCATTGGGCCGATAGCCATCGAAGACCTTTGGAGTTTGAGGTATAGTTTAGATTTTGTTTGTGCTTGTTTTTGTTTGTTATAGATTAAGTTCTTAAGATGGTATTTTGTTCTAGGTGGGTAGTTTGGTGTTTCTGAGGATTTCTCCGACACGAGGCACGATTCGCTTCGGTGGAGGCGGAAAGCTTAGTCCGCGATTTATCGGACCTTTCACTATTCTAGAGAGGGTCGGTGCAGTTTCTTATAGACTAGACTTGCCACCTACATTGGAGGGAGTGCACAACGTGTTCCATGTGTCGCAGTTGAGACGATACGTGGCAGATCCTAGTCATGTATTGGATCACTCAGAGATAGAGGTAGTCCCTACTCTTAGCTATCCAGAGCAACCAGTTGAGATTCTGGATCGGAGAGAGAAGGTGCTGAGGAACCAGACTATTCCTTTGGTACGCGTCGCATGGAGGCATCACTCTCCGGGGGAGTCTACCTGGGAGAGAGAGGATGACATGCGAGAGCGTTATCCATATTTGTTTGTACCTTGAGGTATGTTATTTTCTAGTTATGTTCTGTTCATTAGTTAATTGTGATTCTTTAGTTCTATTCTGTGATTTTCTGGGGGTAGTTTTCGTTTTTGAATTTCGAGGACGAAATTATTTTAAGGAGGGTAGACTTGTCACTACCATATTTTTAGAAAAGGGTATTTTAGACATTTCCTATTTAAATAAATATTGTGCATGGTAAATAATTATTTGTTGTATTATTTAATTATTGTTAGATGTTATTTAATTATTTTGGACTTATATTAGTGGACCCAACTAGTTTAGTTTGGACCCATGGACCAACATGAATTAATTAGTTAGACTTGGCCCATTTAGAAAGCCCATGGTTAAGGAGATGGATTAAATTAATTAAAGTGATTAGACTACAAGCTTCCTTCCTTAATTATTTCTTCATGAGAGGCCCCAAGGGGTACATTGGACATTTCATAATTGCTTGGGGAGGGGGGCATGACCGGCCTATTAAAAGAGGGGGGAAATTTTTCTCTCATCTCATTTTCATTCCAAATCTAGATCTAGAATTTCCCACTACCAAATTTCCTCCATTCCCATTCTAATTCCCTACCAAATTCATTCCAAATTTTTCCCAATTCACCATTTGAAAGTTGAGAAGCAAGGATCTAGAAGGAGGAAGCAAGGATCTAGAAAGAGGAGCAAGGATCTACAATTTGGAAGCAAGTTTATCTCAATTGGAGGTTTCATTGGGAATCCATCTCCCAATAGGTATAATTCAGTTTTTCCCATTAAATAGCTTCTAAATCTGAGATTTAATCATGTAAAATTAACCCCTACGTATATACTACCCCTAGGACTTTGTTTTGTGTTCATAGGAGACCCATGGAGAAAGTTATGGTGCTTTTTGTGTCAATTTTGGAGAAATTCCGAATTGATAATTTGTTGTGTGTGTCAATTGATCCTATAGATCAATTTGGCATGTGCTTATGTTTTTGGGGCTAGTGTTGTGTCCACAATTGAGTACATGTGGGTCGTATCCCAATAATTTGGTGATACGTGTCGTTTTGGAGATTTTCCCTCCGACACGGGACTTTGTACATGTCGTATTTTGACACGGACACATAGATCTACTTTTGATACTTTGATTTATTCATAAATATTATTTGTGACTTGTTTGTGTCCTTCGGGGTATAATTGGTTGTGTTGGACTCGTGTCGCATGCGTATCCTAGATCTAGTGGGATACGGTGTGATACTCTCCAATTGTGTGTGTTTTTGTATAGATCTAATTATTGTGCCTTAATTCTTCATTTATAATTAGTAAATATATATAGATATTATATATTTATTTTAGTGTATTTATTATGGTATTTATTGTAGCATAGATCTATATATTTCTATGTGTTCTAGTGTGATGTATAAATATATGTTTGTAGCTTTCTTGCATGCAATTATATATGTACTTATGTTAATAAATAATTTATACATAAAGATTTTGTAAAATAAACTTATGTGTAATTATATTATTTATAACTATTATATTATTATTTGTATATTAATGAATGTATTTTTATGTGTGCTTCTAGCCATGTAAAATACGTACATTAATATGTGCATGTGTTATGTAACTATTGGTATTTAATTATATAATTTATATGTGTATATATATAAGTTTATAGTTATTATTTTGTTTTATATATATATATTTTTTACTGTTTGGTGACAGTGGCTTTAATGACAGTTAAAAACTGTCATTACTCTGTTCTGTTACAGCAGCCGTTGTAGCTATTAATGACAGTCCTGTCATTAATACCAGCGGGCGAGATTACACAGCTTTTTTCGACAGTTTTCTGCGACAGTTGTTTAACTGTCACCGGTTCAGCAGCAGTGGATTTTATTTCAGCGGTTTTCTGCGACAGATTTTCTGTGACAGTCAAGACTGTCACTATAAGCCTGTTTTATTTAATCTTTGTTTTGTTCACTATTTTCAGTGACATTTTGGCAGAATTAATTTATAGATTATATATTGTATATTTATATATATATATGTATATATATATGTGCTTTTGTGAGGTATAATACTAGTACTAATATATTATTTTATTGTATAAATATTGGTTTGTATATGCATTATTTTAGAGTGTACATTAATTGTATTATTAAGTATACTTTGTGTAGGTACCAATTGGGATCAAACCTTGATTCCTAATTGTTGTATATTTTATTCTATATTAATTATATAGATGTCTTGTGAGGTTGACCTTGTTTTGACTATGTTTGACTTTAGTTGACTTTAGAGTTGACCATAGTTGACTTTTGACTTAGAATTTACTTATTGACCTAGAAGTTGACTAGTTTGACTTGTTCTCTTTCTGGGACCTTGTTTTAATGTGGTATTCCATATCTAAGTCTTCGAGGCACCGAGTCAGACATCTGTGAGACTGTTCTTTAGACTTCAGGTGAGTACATTCTCTGATAGTTTCTCATTTATGATATCCTCTATGTTCGTTGTATCTAGTGTAGATATCCATATTTCTCTTGACACTATGGTTACACGGATTGGTATATCCGGATCTCGTCATGAGATGTTATTCCTTGGTATATGGTGTATATGGTGCAAGTATTGTTTCATTGGTTATCTTGTACATGTACAGACACCGATTCTCGGGGAGACTAGCTATCTTCTTGGAGAATCTCGTGCCATAGCATACCGTGGTTGGATCTATTATACCAGTCGGGGGTGGGGAGTATTAGTATAAATATGTGATCAAATCCCTATTGAATAAAGTACTAGTAAGCGAATAGTGTTGATCATGCACCGCACGTATGATTAGCCATGCCGCATTGAATCTTGCCCAAGCCGATCACATGTTAAGCTAGTACTCACACACTTAGTCATTAGTATTATTGTTTCATTGGCATATTGTTCCTTATTGCATTTATTTCCAGTATTTCCTTATTGTACATATATCTCTTCTATCTATTGTGCATCTTGTTTATCCATAGCTATTTACTGTTACATAGTTTTTATCATTGCTTGAGAACTGCTGTTAGGGTTGTACTCTGCTCCTTTTCTGATGGATATATTTTTCCAGATGATACTGAGGAGTGGTACCCTACATTTTATGGACCCCAGGATGTTGTGGGTTTAGATTCTGAGACCCTGGCTCAAGAGGGACTTATCCCAACTGAGACAGTTGACCCTGGAGTTGTAGCTTGTAGCTTGTAGCTTTGTAGTATTCTTTTGTACTGGATTTGTCTCCAGCTTATTTCTGTATTTCTTCAGACTCATTGATGTATTATTTTAGACTCATGAGTTGTATTGTGACTATTCTATTCTTATCTGATTCGTGTTCATTCTATCTTAGTTCTGTGATTGAGTATTCTATCATTATTGGTGGTTCATTATATTAGATAGACTTTCTAGACAGCGTTCTACCGCCGATTCTGTAGCGTAGGCTGGGCGTTGTTTCCGACTAGTACCCTTACACCGGGTGCGGGTCGTGACACTGATGCTGCTGCTGAAAGTGAGGTCGCTTTGGTGGGCCCATACTACTGCTAGCTCCTGCAGGATCCCTCATCCTCATGGAACCAAGCTCTAAATCATCCTCTGCCTGCTGTACTTGTGCCAGGATCTTCTCAAATATATTGGTGAGATAACCGCTAGTATAGAATTTGATCTCCTTGTTCAGGCCCTTTCTGAACTTCTAATCCTTTTCTTCCTGATTCTGCCCCTCCACAAAGCTAGCAAAGTGTCAGAACTCTGTCGCGTACTCGTCCACCGTCATATTACCCTGGACGAGGTACTAAAATTGGCTCTCTAGAGAAGTCAGAGCCACGTTTGGAAAGAATTTCTTCTTGAAAAGCTCCTTAAAAGCTTTTCAAGTAAGTCCAGGTGCCGAGATCCTTGGGTCGATCCTGAACCATGTGAAAGCAATGTCATACATTATGCTCCCTGCCGTCTCCACCTATAGTCTCTCTAGAATCTGTGCCAGCCGCAAGTTTCTCTAAATGTCTTCGATCCAGTCGTTAATATAAATAATCACTTTGATGCCTTTAAAGTCATTAGGCCCCTTCCTCTTGAAGTCAATGATAGACCCCGGCCTAGGCTGCTGTGGGGCCTACGGAGGTGGAGCTACCTGTGGCTGGACCAAAGCAACTCTCTCAACTGCGACGAGTGAAGCTGGTGGGCATTCTCAATACCCTGCCTCATGATATCAGACTGGCGCTGCTGGGCATCCGCCTGGGAACTCTATGCCTCCATCATATGCTGAAAGAGTGCAAACACCTGCACCAAATCAACTTCTGGTGGTGTTGGTGGTAGCTCCTATGAAGCTCTAGGCATCGCTCTCTGTGAAGTTGTGGGCACCATCCTCTGTACTGGAGGTGGAACACTCCCGAAAGTTGCTACAGGAACGCCTATATGGACTTATGAAACGACCCTCTGAACTGGAGCTGATGGTGTAGTATCGTTTGGTGCCCTCCTCTGAGGCGACGAAGAAACTGACCTTGCGGACACTACGCCTGAGCGTTGGGATCGCGTTTTCAGCGGCATCCTGAAGATAGATTGAATAAATGAATCAATATTGAGTAAGATACAATATCATCAAAGAAGGACAAAATTATTCAAGTAAAGTAAGCGTTCAAATTGATAAGGATATCAAAATAGATATTTTGGGAATATTTCCTAATTGTGATTGAGTATACTCTCAGCCTATATTCTATAACCTAAAGCAGGCTCGTAGCAGTACTCTAAGTCTGAGCACCACTACCATATCACACTAATTGCGACCTCTCGAAGACCTACATGGGCTACCACTTAAAACGTGTCACGATCCGCACCCAGAATTAGGATACAAGTACGTGAACAATGCCCAGCCTACATCGCAGCATCGATGGTAGAACGTTGTTTGGGTCAAAAATACTATCTAACATCTTATAGTGATGCTATCTCAACTCCAAATGGAGGAACAATATGGTATATGATAATAAAACCAATACTCAATCACAATATCAAACTAAAGGAAGAAATAACACGGTATGAAATAAAGAAAATAAGTACAAGAGTCATAAATATATCCATAAGTGTCACGACCCGCACCCGGTTTAGGGGCACGAGTGCGTGGGTACGTCTAGCCTACGCCGCAGCATCGGCGGTAGAACGCTGTCTAGGTCAAGTACTATCTATAAAATCTCACGCTAGTATCCAACTCCATAAGGAGACTCGGATAACACTATAAAAATATTAACAACATACTCAATCACAACTACAGCACGATAAAAATTTGAAGAAACAAAAGAATACAACACAAGTCTACTGGCAAAATAAACATACCTGAAATCAGTAACAACCAATCCCCAAGTGTCAGAAACAAGTCTACTAAGGTCACAGTCTGGAAAAATATTTTCCAGTCAGGAAGGAGCAAAGTACATCTCTAAATAGCAGTTCTATATAAATAACATAAACTATGTAGCAGTTCTAGATGGAAACATACCAGATGCATGTATATGTACGAGAAATGTACAAGAAAAGAAATATACTGGGAATACTGTAAGTAAATGCAGGAAGAAAAACAATATGTCCATGAGCAAGAATCCTATGACTAAGTGTGTGAGTACTAGCTTTAACATGTGATCGGCTTGGGAACTTGATCAGGCTGGTTACATGTGATTAGCTATGATTCACGAAGGTCAGGCTAACCGTTGGTTAGCTATGATGCATGGAGAGGTCAGGCTAATCACACGTAACAGCTATGAGGCACGGAGAGGTCAGGCTGCACCCGACGTGAGATGTGGGGTGAGCTATGATGCATGATAAGTTGGGTATGATCACATATCTACACTAAAATACTCCCCACCCCCGACTGGTATAGTAGATCCAATCATGGTACGCTATGGCACGGGATTCCCTAGGAAGGTAGCAAATCTCCCCGGGAATCAGTGTCTGTACATGCACAAGAGAACAAGGGAAACAAGTCTTGTACAAGCTACACCATGAATAAGGAATAACATCTCATGACGAGATCCGTGTATACCAATCCGTGTAACCAATGTGTCAAGAACATGGATATTTACACTAGATACAGTGAACATAAGAGATATCATAAATTAGAAACTAATCAGAGAATGTACTCGCCTTGGGTCCTTAGCTGGTAAAACCAATGTCCTGTCCCAGAGTATCGTCTGGAGGAACCAACAGTCCTAAAAATATATCAAATACAACATTTGCATCAGGCGCTACACTAACACATCACAAATACATGAACTCAGGGGCTCTGCCAGGTATGGCACTAGTCAACTAGAGGCATCTAGTAGGGATACGTATATAAATACACATATTATTAATTATCATTAATACTTACAATATATATACATATACTAAACATTATATAATTTTATACCAACATACCTACATATATGTATTAAAGGAATACACATGTACATATTATATATACATATATATTTACCAAAATACGTATTAAATTAATATGTATATTACCAATATATTTTATACCAAAATACATACCTATATATATGTTTATACATATACTAAAAATACACATTTATTAAACATATACCCTTACAAAATATATATATAGATATATATATATTTATACCAAAAATAAGAATTTATACTATATACAAATTTAGAATTTACGTAAAAGCCAATATATTTTATTTATAGTAAAATTGGTCACCAGCCCAATTAAACAAATTGATCCTATTTATTAATGTAACTATTCCTTAATTAATGATATAAACCAGAAATTATTATTTTTACATAATCAAAATCCTTATATTTATTACATAAATAAATTCTTACACTATAAACAATAAAACAAATTATTTTCTATTTACTTAACTAGTTACATGAATATACTAAACTATTTATATTTAATTACTAAACAAATTATAAATTAACTAATTTATTAAGAATTTCTAATCTGATTATTAGTAATTAACTAAACTAATATAATTTAACTAAATGATTAACTAATAAAATTAATTCACTGATTAAATACTTACTCTAAACTAATCTAATACATTACTAAACTAATTTAATTATTCTAATTGATTAATTACTTAACCACTAATTTAATTAACTAACACTAAGCTAATTAAAATACTAATTATAACTAATCTAATACATTACTAATACACAGACAGAACAAAAGGGGAATGAGGGAAAGGGAGAGAGGGGCTCACGGAGTGATTCCGGCGCCGACGCCGGGGAAGTCCGGCTCGAGACGGCGGCGGCTTCGTTCCAGCGGCGGTGCTCGACGCGGGTGAGACGGCGGCAGGATCGTTCGGCTCGAGGCGGCGCTCTGTCCGAGGGCGGGCGTTCTGTCCGAGGAGGCGGGCGCTTCGAGGCGGCGGCGTCGACCACAGACGCTCGACGCCGAGAGGTCCAGTCGCCGGCGGCAATCAACTCGGCGGCGGGTATTCTCGGTCCCAGGCGGCGGCTTGGATCTAAGCCAGATCGGCGGCGACGACGTCGGCTCCGAGCGGCGATCGACTCGAGAGGCTCCAGGTGGTGGTGGCAGGCGGCCAGATCGAGGAGGCGGCGGTTCTGTCAGATTTAGGGTTAGGGTTTTGGGTTCTGCGTGTGTCCGAGGTGGACACGAGGGTTTGTTGTACTGTGGACGTGCCCGGGTCTGCCGGACACGGGGATGAGGTTGTACAGTGGAGGATGTGGATGTGTCCGGGTGTGTCAGACACGAAAATCTGTTTGTAACGTTGTAACCGGACACATGAATGAATGGATATGATGGGACACCCGGGGTCGGACCCGAGGCCATCACGGCTGACAAGGTAATGCTGGACACACGGATACGAGCACACAAAAATGGTGGTGGCTGTGGCTTTGTGGGAATTTGTGAAGGCTAGCTAGGGTTTCCAGGGAGATGTGATGAGGGACTTAAATAAGGAGAGATGGTGTGGGATAAAGGTGAGGGTTGGCCCAAATAATGAAGGGCCCAGATAATATGAATGAGTTTTCATGTGGAAAAATGAGGGTGTGCTGGCTAGTTAATAGGAAAATGGCAACTTATAAAAATTTAAAAGAAAAGATTACAATTTCAGAAAATATTTTAGGAAAGCTATGTAATTTATTTATTTACTATTCCATTAAATATAAAATTAATTTGAAGAAACAACTAGTCCTTTAATAATTTTTATTAAATAAAAATTTTATGATTTCAAGCCAAAAATATTCGAAGCTATATACATATTATTTATCTATTTATTTTATAATAAAATCGACATTTAGAAAAAATAAATTTTATAAAAGATTTCAAATCACCTACAAAAATCAAACATTGCTCAAAAATCTAATGCCACAAAAGTTCAAGGAGAAAATATGCTATAATCTTGATATTTAAAATAATAATAAAAATCTAATTATTTCGGAAATTTGGAAATCGGAGGTTACAATAAGTCTACAATATAAGCCTAGGCATAAAGTGTAAAACTTCTAATCCTAAAAACCATATTTACCTTTTTAATTAATTATTAATTGAAATATAGTAATTAGTGGCTAATTAGGAGAAATAGAATTTTATTTAATTTTTATTTTAGGTGTTTGTGAATTTAGGAGATTTAGGGAGCCGGTATAAATTTTTCCTAATTTATTTTATGTAGGAGACCCTTTGGTCAGTTGCTAGCTTAATGGTATGCAATAATATAAATTCTAGATTTTTTCTATGTAAATATATGTATATATATATATATATATGTATATATACACATATATTAAATAGAAAGAGAAAGAAATGAAAAAGGAAAAGAAAAAAAAAAGAAGAGAAAAAAAATGGATCAACCCACCTACCTGCTAGTTTAGACTACACGACCCATTAAGTGGAATAGAAAAGCAGCAGCAGCAGCCCTTTACTTCTCACCCGTGATCAACCCCCCCCCCCCCCCGCGTCCCGTCTTTCCCCTATATATACATCGCATCTCCACCAAAAACCCTAACCCTAATTCATCCTCTACCCATCTCCCTCTGAGCGAGTCCGCCGCTGAGCCCTTACCGCCGTCCGCGCCCAGCCAAGCCGCCCAGAGCCGACCCTGACGACCGCGATCAACCGCGACCGCGCGCTGCAGTTTCAAATAGCAGAAGTACCTATGTGCACGTGCTGTTTTCCGTCAACTCGCTCAACCAAACCCAACCTCGTTTTCACCGGTACGTTCACCACTTAACCCCCTTCAATATCTGTGTGATAGTTGACCTCGAACAGTGCGTAACCCTAGGCGAAAATAGCGCCCAAGTTGACAAAAAATAACAAATTTTGGGTATCGTAGAAAACTACGGTAACTACCTATGTTCCCGGATTCGTATCTCCCACCACAGAGATCCGAATCCGATTTTTCTTTTTGGTATACGGAGACCACTTGACCTAGTTTAATTTCTGTTATTCATATTAATTTATTAATTGTTGTGTGTAAAATTTAACCAGTTAGTTAACCCTAAAAACCTATTTTTTCTAGATTTCCAAAATTTATGATACGAAGCACCCCGCCAAACGGGACCGCCCCATCGTGTACCGAGTGTACCAAAAGGTGCGTGCAGTGTACCCGAACGTGTAAAATTTTGTAAAAACTGATTTGGACGCATGTGCGCGTCGGAATCAGCCCGTATCCGCAGCAAATCTCTCATGTCATAACTTTTGCAAGAGTCCTGCGCATTTAGTGCACGCTCGTCAGATTGCGACAAAACTTGCGCCACTGGACTCATGGTAACACGCTGGTCCTGTAACACAATTTTTATACAATTCTGAGACAGTTGACCATGTCGCTAATTGGCTGGCCACACGGTTGACTTTTTGGGCAAAATTGTGTTTGGCTCATCGACTTTCATATTTGGACATACCGTTGAGTTCGTACTGACATTTAAAATTTATTTGACCTATAATTTGTCCCATTTAGAGACTGTTATCCTTGGCACGCTTTTCGGTGCAAAGTGACCCACTAGTGGACCCCAATTTGACTCAAAATTATCGTTTTACCCCTGTGTCCAAATTGGACGAAAGGGTAGTGATTTCTAGCTATTTTTATAATTCTGAAAATATTGGTGATGTCTATTTCAGCATCCGGAGACGTTGGTTCGGAGGCCTTATTTCAGATTTTGTGTCCTTGATATTTGGACGCCTACGTTATACAGATTTCTTGCCAGGCAAGTATACCTTGTTATTATACTATATTTATATTCCATATGATGCCTGCATATTTTATTTCTGCTTATTTTAATTCATATATTTTAACGGTTATACAAATTGTGCGTCTAAGAAAACTTGGGTGCAACGACGGTGTCGTCGTTCTATGTTTTTATTTATGTATATGCATTGGACCTGCTTTATGAGACTACCACATTATCATAAGGCATTTTATGTTTCATTGGCCATGACACTATTCTTACACGAGTGTGAGTCACATGTAGGACACGGACTTGCGTACTCGGCTGGCCAATGGTACGTATAGGTCGTGCGACGGATAGGGATAACTGCCAATAGAAACTTTGCATGCTAGTAGACCTGGCACTTATTAGAGGTATTATCGTGTCATGTATATGACATTCTTAGAGCATAGGGTGGGGAGAACAACAAGTAAGGCATTTGGGCTCCTTTGCACTTTTTCCTTCTGTAACCCGGAAGCTCCGCTGGAGATACGGGCGGTGATGACCACATTTATTACATGAGGCCTCGGCCGTTCAAAAGTCGACATGCTTTGAGGCCCCTGATTCTCCGAGAGAGTCATGCCAATCCTATTTTTAGCCAGATAGCCCACTTGATGGAAAGTTGTTCTCAAACTGCATTCACTTAGATGGTTAGGCGACCCATTGGATGTTTACTTTCAGTACTTTATTGGCATGTTTATATGTATCTTTTTACGTCCCTCTGAGGACCTGGTCCCTTTCCAGATATAGATGAGCAGGAGTTGTCACGACCCGCACCGGGTTTAGGGTACAAGTACGTGGGTACGTCCAGCCTACGCCGCAGCATCGACGGTAGAACGCTGTCTAGGTCATGTAACTATCTAATCAACTCACGTGAATACCCAACTCCATAAGGAGACATAGATATCATAAAATAATGCTAGAAATACTCAATCAGATAAACTAAAGTACGATGAGATATCAAGGCAAGCAAGATATACAAGACAAGTCTAACGACAAAATAATTATACCTGCAATCATTAACTTCCAATCCCCAAGGTGTCGGAAACCAGTCTACTAAGGTCACAGTCTGGAAAAATATTTTCCAGTCAGGAAGGAGCAAAGTACATCTCTAAATAGCAGTTCTATATTAATAACATAAGCTATGTAGCAGTTCTAGATGGAAATATACCAGATGCATGTATAGGTACGAGAAATGTACAAATAAAGAAATACTGGAATACTGTAAGTAAATGCAGGAAAAGAAATAATATGTCAACGAGTAAGAATCCTATGACTAAGTGTGTGAGTACTAGCTTTAACATATGATCGGCTTGGGAACTTGATCAGGCTGGTTACATGTGATTAGCTATAATTCATGGAAGGTCAGGCTAACCGTTGGTTAGCTATGATGCATGTAGAGGTCAGGCTAATCACACGTAACAGCTTTGAAGCATGGAGATGGTCAGGCCGCACCCGACGTGAGATGTGGGGTGAGCTATGATGCATGAAAAGTTGGGTATGATCACATATCTATACTAAAATACTCCCCAAATCCTCAACTGGTATAGTAGATCCAATCATGGTACGCTATGGCACGGGATTCCCTAGGGAGGTAGCAAATCTCCCCGGGTCTCAGTGTCTGTACATGTACAAGATATCAAGGAAACAAGTCTTGTACAAGCTACACCATGAATAAGGAATAATATCTCATGACGAGATCCCTGTATACCAATCCGTGTAACCAACGTGTCAAGAACATGGATATTTACACTAGATACAGTGAACATAGGAGATATCATAAATTAGAAACTAATCAGAGAATGTACTCGCCTTTGGTCCTTAGTTGGTGAATACCGAGGTCCTGTTCCAGAGTGTCGCCTGGAGGAACCCACAGTCCTAATGACATATCAAAATAATACTTGTATCAGATGCTACGCAAACACACAAATCCATGAAGTCAGAGGCTCTGCCAGATATGGCACTGGTCAATCTAGGGTCATCTGGTAGGGATATAATAACATACATATATCTATTTTTAACTACATTAGTACTTATAATATATGCACATATCTAATTTATACTAGTTGAACAAATATATGTATACTCATACATATGCTAAAAATACATTTTAAAAATATATATATATAGTGTCAATGTTATTATTAAAATATATACTAATACTAGTACATCACATTAAATACATATACAATATATTAATTGTATGTACAAAATGTATATATATACATTTATACTAATTATACATATTTGAAAATATATATTAAGTATATATATATACAGAATATATATACATATACCATCATTATATATTTTTATACCAAAATACATACATATATATATTAAATGAATACACATATACATATTCATTTAAATACGTATATACTAATTTATTAAATACATACTTTATATATTAAACATACACTATACTATACATTAATCAATATACATACATACACATTAATTAATTTATCAATACATTACATAAACCATACTAATACATTAATTACATTAACATACTAATGCATTATATATATACTATACATTATGAGTTTAAATATTAATTAAATAAATAATATACATATACATATTGACACTAAGTAATACACTTATACATATATAGATTAGTATATACACATACAAATATATTAAATACATACATACATTAAACTAATTTATATATGAATACAAATACAATAATATATATGAATACATGTATACATTACATATATATACTATCTATATACCAAATGCATACATTCATAACTACGTATATACACGGGGATAACTATACCTGCGCACGACGACGAGGTGGTCGAGTCGTCGCAGCGGGACGGGATCGAGGCTGCCGATGTTGGTCGTGTAGCTGCTATTGAGGAAGAGATGGCCGGAGGGAGCCGGATGAATGCCGGGGACTGGTGGTTGGGTGATGGAGTGGGCCTCGGCTGGAGGAGGGGCTGTCGGGTTGCCGACGTTGAGTGGTGGAAGTCCGGAGGACTGGAAGAGGGGAGTTGGCCGGAGCAGGGAGTCGTGGCTGCGGGAGGGAGCTCGGGGGAGTTGAGGGAGGATAACCGGAGACTGCAGCATCGGAGTTGCGAGCAGGGAGTCGAGATCCGTCCGGGTCGTGGTGCGAGGGGAGGAGCTAATGAAGGAGTGGAAGAGGAGATGGCCGGACGTCAGACCGGAGGAGGAGGGTGCAGGGACGAGTCAGGGGGTCGATGGGGAAGGAGCCGGAGGGAAGGCCTGGCTCGCCGTGAGGAGACTGGGATGAGCAGTGGTTCCGGAGTATAGGCAGCCGGAGAAGATGAGGATGGTGGCGCCGGAGATGCACTGCGGGACCGGAGGTGAGGGGAGTCGGGGATGTAATGCAGTCGAGCTGCTACTGTTGTGGGAGAAGATACAGAGGGAGGAGGACGAACTGTGGTACAGCTCCGACGGGCTGGGCCCGGGTTGCGAGGTCGGCTCGGTAGTGGTGGAGCTGGTGGAGCTTCGGCCGCCGGCCGCAGGTTGCTCGGGGAACAGGGTGATGGTTGATGATCCCCCCTTTAGTTTTAAAAAAAATAAACAAGGAAGAAGAAGTAGGAAGAAAAAGAAGAAAAAGAAGAAAAATGAAGAGGAGAAGGAGAAGCTACGGTTTGGGGAGCTTGGGGGCTAGCCTAGGTTTCTTTTTGGGGATTAGGGCTTGGGTGATATGACATTAAATAGGGAGAGAGAGGGTGTGGATTTAAAGGTGAGGATGCACCCATTTTAAATGGGTGGTCCTGATTTGTCATGAAGAAATTTCCTACATGTGAGGATGGGGTGTTGACTAGTCAAAGCTAGGGGGGTTGATTTTCCTCATTTGGGTGAACCAATGGGGTGTTGACACCAAAAATACAAATTTGCAAATTAGCCCCCTTAAATTTAGGTATTTGCACAGACACTTGAAATAATAAAAATTGGGCGGGCGATCCGGTGTTCGGTGTTTTGTAGGGTCAGGGGGCACTGTATGTTCGGTATGGGCTCAAAAAGCAGGGCACTGGAATTAAATTGGGATTTTTAGAATCAGTTAAAATAGTATCCTCAATTTAATTAGAAATAAATACAAGTTGTGTTCTAAAATTAATTAGGAGTACATGGGGCCAAAATCAGGTCAGGTCATCAATACCAATAATGAAGAAGACTCAGAACAGAATATTACCCTAATTTGGGCCGCACGAAAAATAGGTCAAAATTGTCCCCAATTTTAAATTGGAACGCACAACGATACAAAAATAGGGATTTATTAAATAACGTCCGCGACGATTTTTGTGCGGCTAGAAATAATGTACAGAGAGCATAATTATGAGTTGCAAAAATAGCAGAATGGAAGGCGGGCATGTCTAGGACAAGATTGTGAAATTTGTTGGAAGACAAAAGTCAGGATAACACTCCAAATATCGAAGCAAAGGCAATGCGCAATAATTAAATAAAATACGGTAATTAATTACAATCTCCAATAAATAATTTATAAATAAAAACAATTAATTACAGAATTCCATAATTCGGACAGGTGTTCGTCTACTGGCTTCTAGGTCAAGTCTGCTAGCTCAAATAAATGAACACTGTATATAATTATATATTTAATTACACATCACACATATTTATTTAAATTAAATATACTATCATGAAATTAATTAATTGTAACTACCATAATATTAAATATTATCAAAAGTCGAAAATACTCCTGTTTTCGGAATGTGGTAGTGACAAGTCTACCCTCCTTAAAAGAATTTTGTCCTCAAAATTTAAAGTCCTCATAGTAGCATTTATTCATACACATTATTATTTCCCTTAATGTTTAAATTCATCATCCATGAAATTAGGTAATAATCCACAATGTCTTTTCACAATTTGTCAAAAATTCTGAAATTATTGCATAACCTGAAAAATCCTCGAAATAGAATCAAAGTCCATTTTTATCAAAAATTTCTTAGAAATTTTAGTTAATAATTCAATACTCAGAATTTAATATCCACCCTTCCAATTTGATTTTAATCAATGCACAATTATAAAATGTAATCTCGTCCAAAGAGTTTGAATTTAACATTAGTCCATCAATAAATTTTATTTCTCGATTTTCTCTTCCTCAAAATACTCAATAATGCGATACTTATGGATTCTCTAATTGCAATATCCCATATAAAGTTCTAAAATTCATAACTTGCCATTAAATAAACATATTGATAAATCTCCCAAAATTTCCAAATTTAATAACCAATTTAATCATATCACAATCTTCCTGGAATTAATATGTCATAAATTCTGCCATGTTAAATTCTTGGCCCTTTATTTAAATTGATGTTTATCCTCAAATTTAATCATCTTGCCTCTCTTGTCAAGTCATAACTCCTTCATGAATCTTCGTCATGGTTAAACCCCAATAATCATGGTCTAATAAAATCTTTACTACAATCCTACAGCATGCAACCTAAGGGAATGTGTACGGTCATGGTATCTTTTGTCATGGTATTGCAGTCTCTGTATCAGGGGTACTACTAACTGTATTATAACAAGAATCATGCATACAAGCTACGGTACTAAGGTATCAGTCAATCACTCAAATAGATTAGAACAGAATGAAGGAAGAACAGAACCTGCTAACACATTACCTGTAGTATCTCCTATCTCTAACATACACTTAACTCTAGCATATTCACTAACTAATTCCTATTCCCGTACATTGGTACCCATATCAACTAATCATTTATCCACAAGATCCATAAATATATCCATGTTGCACACACATGTCTATTAACACCTAAATCTGATGCCAAGAATCTCTAATATAACCATGATTTAATAATGCATCTAAGTTTGATACCTCTATCTCTTCAGTACCACACTCTCTGTCAGTTCTCGTTCCTACTACAATTGTCCATACTATTTGTTCTCATCGCTCCAGTGCACACCAAGTGTAACACCATACTAAGTACTGTTCTTTCCAATACAACTTTAGATGGACACCCAAGTCAGTCTGCGGTGCCACCTCAATCATGCTCAAGTCATCAGATCCTTACATATGTATATCATCTACTCATATATTAATATTCATCTCTTATCTACCATAAAATTAATCCTCAAAATAATCGTCAAGGTTTAACTTCTCGATCAACAAAAATAATTGCATATACCTCCTCAAAATCAGATACTCAATTATCGAAAAAATTTAATCACTTTTAAAATCTTTGTAGCCTTAACCATGTTTATTGAACTCATATTTGAAATCCTCAAAAATTTAATGACATAATCTCAACTCCTCAATTATTCTAAAAATAAAATCTTATTTCCACCTTTTAATTTATAACTCCACAATGTACATATCAGTGCTCACGGTCTCTGATACTCAAGGTGCACTCAATGCATCTAGTGTCTATAATTGTGTACTAAAATTGTACTGCCTGAATCACTTGTACTATTACCTCCAATGATCAAAGTTATCATCAACTATATTTTCTTCCATGATTTTAAATTTATGTCAATTGGTATATCATCTAATTATCATCACACAGAGTGCTTACTGTTATTAACGTCATTCTTGACTAATCCTTGATATAGAATCATTAGCACTCTTGGTATTATATCACTAGCTTTAGTAATGGATCATCTCATCAAGCTCATTATAACTCGTGATTATATGTATCTACTATAACACTCATGTTTCTTTACTCTCATGGGCATGTATATGGTTCCTCCTCTCGATAGTTGTATAGGTATTTCCTTGTAACCTTTCATAGCCTGTTACTCTAATCTGTGATACGCTTTACCATCTTCATTACCAATTTCGATATTTCTTTACTCATGACACCTCATTATAACTCCTCATGCATATAAATTTCTTTACCTTTAACACGCCGGATATCAATCATCAGATTGAACGTTATGCTCCATTAATCCTTAACACAATTCCTTGATACCTAATTGTTTACATAGATCATCCAATTACATAATCAATTGACTATCCAGGACGGGTATGCTGGCTCTGATACTAACTCTTGGAACCTTCACTGATACTCTTACTCCTCTTTCTATAATACCAACACTAATTATAATAACACCTATCATAGAACTATTGCTACAAGGTACTATGCTATGGGTATTTCTAGATTAATGCCTAATGCTCACATGTCCAACTAGGAAACACTTACAAACTCACAAGCAACACTCAGTCAATACTAATACTCAAGACACAGACATAATTACAAGTCACTAATCATCATACTTAACAAGGAATCCTTAGAAAATAGGAGCTCAAAAGAACTGGATTGAGGACTGAAGGTATCTTTACTACTAGTAAAGAAAAGAAGCGATGGAACAAAGTCCTGGAATAACAGAAATAGATAAGTGTTGAGATGATACTTTAAGAACCAATTTAAGATACAACCTGACAATCATACACGTCTGTCAGAAATCATGACACTTAGAATCCTCGCCACGCCAGTAAACATAGATACGATAAACGACAGGTTTCGTAACTAAGGTATGCAACTCTATAATCATGTCATCTAGAATCATCGCCAAGCCAACCGGTATGTCTGCGAGAGACTTTCGGTTTCATAACTACAGTATGTACATCCAGGTCAGGTTCCTACGTTCTCGTCACGACAGCTAATATGGCTGCGATAAACTCTAGGTTTCATAACCAAAGTAGACGTTTTACCTTTCTCACTGTTCTCATCAACATATGTCATCAGATGATACCGTAAATTTTAGCCCGTAAAATTCATCTTGATATAAAATTAACTCAACAACGATACCAAGAATTAAATTTAACAACTGGTCAACAAGAATCAAACTTAATATCAGCGAGTGAGGACGGACGGAAACAAGGGTGAAGGAATTAAATTGGAAATTATAATAAGATTCTCATGGGGTCATCCCAGGAAATCTTTCAAATAAATTGTGATTGAGTATCCTCTCTCATCCTAGTATCCTATGTCCTAGATCCTATCGCAGGTACACAGTAGTATAACAAGGATGCCACACTACTACGACATCGTACAACTTGCGAAGTCTGACCTGCATGGGCCACCACTAAAAACGTGTCACGACCCGCACCCGGTTTAGGGCACGAGTGCGTCGGTACGTCCAGCCTACGCCGCAGCATCGGCTGTAGAACGCTGTCTAGGTCATGTAACTATCTAATCAACTCACGTGAATACCCAACTCCATAAGGAGACGTGGATATCATAAAATAATGCTAGAAATACTCAATCACATAAACTAAAGCACGATGAGATATCAAGGCAAGCAAAAAATACAAGACAAGTCTAACGACAAAATAATCATACCTGCAATCATTAACTTCCAATCCCCAAGTGTGTCGGAAACCAGTCTACTAAGGTCACAGTCTGGAAAAATATTTTTCAGTCAGGAAGGAGCAAAGTATATCTCTAAATAGCAGTTCTATATTAATGACATAAGCTATGTAGCAGTTCTAGATGGAAATATACCAGATGCATGTATAGGTACGAGAAATGTACAAATAAAGAAATACTGGAATACTGTAAGTAAATGCAGGAAAAGAAACAATATGTCAACGAGTAAGAATCCTATGACTAAGTGTGTGAGTACTATCTTTAACATGTGATCGGCTTGGGAACTTGATCAGGCTGGTTATATGTGATTAGCTATGATTCATGGAAGGTCAGGCTAACCGTTGGTTAGCTATGATGCATGTAGAGGTCAGGCTAATCACACGTAACAGCTATGAAGCATGGAGATGGTCAGGCCGCACCCGACGTGAGATGTGGGGTGAGCTATGATGCATGAAAAGTTGGGTATGATCACATATCTACACTAAAATACTCCCCAAATCCCCGACTGGTATAGTAGATCCAATCATGGTACTCTATGGCACGGGATTCCCTAGGGAGGTAGCAAATCTCCCCGGGTCTCAGTGTCTGTACATGTACAAGATATCAAGGAAACAAGTCTTGTACAAGATACACCATGAATAAGGAATAACATCTCATGACGAGATCCGTGTATACCAATCCGTGTAACCAACGTGTCAAGAACATGGATATTTACACTAGATACAGTGAACATATGAGATATCATAAATTAGAAACTAATCAGAGAATGTACTCGCCTTTGGTCCTTAGTTGGTGAATACCGAGGTCCTGTTCCAGAGTGTCACCTGGAGGAACCCACAGTCCTAATGACATATCAAAATAATACTTGTATCAGATGCTATGCTAACACATAAATCCATGAAGTCAGAGGCTCTGCCAGATATGGCACTGGTCAATCTAGGGTCATCTGGTAGGGATATAATAACATACATATATCTATTTTTAACTACATTAGTACTTACAATATATATATCTACACCAATTTATGCACATATCTAATTTATACTAGTTGAACAAATATATGTATACTCATACATATGCTAAAAATACATTTTAAAAATATATATATATAGTGTCAATGTTATTATTAAAATATATACTAATACTAGTACATCACATTAAATACATATACAATATATTAATTGTATGTACAAAATGTATATATATACATTTATACTAATTATACATATTTGAAAATATATATTAAGTATATATATATACAGAATATATATACATATACCATCATTATATATTTTTATACCAAAATACATACATATATATATTAAATGAATACATATATATATATTCATTTAAATACGTATATACTAATTTATCAAATACATACTTTATATATTAAACATATACTATACTATACATTAATCAATATACATACATACACATTAATTAATTTATCAATACATTACATAAACCATACTAATACATTAATTACATTAACATACTAATGCATTATTTATATACTATACATTATGAGTTTAAATATTAATTAAATAAACAATATACATATACATATTGACACTAAGTAATACACTTATACATATATAGATTAGTATATACACATACAAATATATTAAATACATACATACATTAAACTAATTTATATATGAATACAAATACAATAATATGTATGAATACATGTATACATTACATATATATACTATCTATATACCAAATGCATACATTCATAACTACGTATATACACGGGGATAACTATACCTGCGCACGACGACGAGGTGGTCGAGTCGTCGCAGCGGGACAGGATCGTGGCTGCCGATGTTGGTCGTGTAGCTGCTGTTGAGGAAGAGATGGCCGGAGGGAGCCGGATGAGCGCCGGGGACTGGTGGTTAGGTGATGGAGTGGGCCTCGGCTGGAGGAGGGGTTGTCGGGTTGCCGACGTTGAGTGGTGGAAGTCCGGAGGACTGGAAGAGGGGAGTTGGCCGGAGCAGGGAGTCGTGGCTGCGGGAGGGAGCTCGAGGGAGTTGAGGGAGGATGACCGGAGACTGCAGCATCGGAGTTGCGAGCAGGGAGTCGAGATCTGTCCGGGTCATGGTGCGAGGGGAGGAGCTAATGAAGGAGTGAAAGAGGAGATGGCCGGACGTCAGACCGGAGGAGGAGGGTGCAGGGACGAGTCAGGGGGTCGATGGGGAAGGAGCCGGAGGGAAGGCCTGGCTCGCCGTGAGGAGACTGGGATGAGCAGTTGTTCCGGAGTATAGGCAGCCAGAGAAGATGAGGATGGTGGCGCCGGAGATGCACTGCGGGACCGGAGGTGAGGGGAGTCGGGGATGTAATGTAGTCGAGCTGCTACTGTTGTGGGAGAAGATACAGAGGGAGGAGGACGAACTGTGGTACAGCTCTGACGGGCTGGGCTCGGGTGGCGAGGTCGGCTCGGTAGTGGTGGAGCTGGTGGAGCTTCGGCCGCCGGCCGCAGGTTGCTCGGGGAACAGGGTGAGGGTTGATGATCCCCCCTTTAGTCTTAAAAAAAATAAACAAGGAAGAAGAAGTAGGAAGAAGAAGAAGAAAAAGAAGAAAAATGAAGAGGAGAAGGAGAAGCTACGGTTTGGGGAGCTTGGGGGCTAGCCTAGGTTTCTTTTTGGGGATTAGGGCTTGGGTGATATGACATTAAATAGGGAGAGAGAGGGTGTGGATTTAAAGGTGAGAATGCACCCATTTTTAATGGGTGGTCCTGATTTGTCATGAAGAAATTTCCTACATGTGAGGATGGGGTGTTGACTAGTCAAAGCTAGGGGGGTTGATTTTCCTCATTTGGGTGAACCAATGGGGTGTTGACACCAAAAATACAAATTTGCAAATTAGCCCCCTTAAATTTGGATATTTGCACAGACACATGAAATGATGAAAATTGGGCGGGCGATCCGGTGTTCGGTGTTTTGTAGGGTCAGGGGGCACTGTATGTTCGGTATGGGCTCAAAAAACAGGGCACTGGAATTAAATTGGGATTTTTAGAATCAGTTAAAATAGTATCCTCAATTTAATTAGAAATAAATACAAGTTGTGTTCTAAAATTAATTAGGAGTACATGAGGCCAAAATTAGGTCAGGTCATCAATACCAATAATAAAGAAGACTCAGAACAGAATATTACCCTAATTTGGGCCGCACAAAAAATAGGTCAAGATTGTCCCCAATTTTAAATTGGAACGCACAACGATACAAAAATAGGGATTTATTAAATAACGTCCGCGACGATTTTTGTGCGGCTAGAAATAATGTACAGAGAGCATAATTATGAGTTGCAAAAATAGCAGAATGGAAGGCGGGCATGTCTAGGGCAAGATTGTGAAATTTGTTGGAAGACAAAAGTCAGGATAGCACTCCAAATATCGAAGCAAAGGCAATGTGCAATAATTAAATAAAATACGGTAATTAATTACAATCTCCAATAAATAATTTATAAATAAAAACAATTAATTACAGAATTTTATAATTCGGACAGGTGTTCGTCTACTGGCTTCTAGGTCAAGTCTGCTAGCTCAAATAAATGAACACTGTATATAATTATATATTTAATTACACATCACACATATTTATTTAAATTAAATATACTATCATGAAATTAATTAATTGTAACTACCATAATATTAAATATTATCAAAAGTCGAAAATACCCCTGTTTTCGGAATGTGGTAGTGACAGGAGTATCCGCAGGAGTATGGACCTGGACCTGATGCTACTTATCCGTCTGAGGAGGTCTCACCCTCGGAGTATCTGTGATTCATTGCAGCTATTAGAGATTTTAGTTGCTATTCTTTTAGAGACATTTATTCTTATATTAGAGTTTATTCTCTTCTCTCTTTAGTAGTTTTGGTATAGTCGATTGCATTGGATTTTTTTCCATCCGACTATCATACTTTGAGATTTCTTATTTGATACTTATCTTGGATATTCGGTTATTTATTTCCATTTATCTATTTATTTGTGCTGTGGATGAGATATAGATTGCGTGTGACTTGTTATGACAGTATATTACCACTGTGGATTGGATATTCATGTACGACGTACATGTGTATATGGTTTCCATATATTGGAGTTCGTATACATATGGCTGGCGTGTTACGTATTCTTAGTCCTACGTATTTTGGAACTGGGGCATGACATATTTTTGTTGTGGCCCATGCAGGTCTAGAATATATTATCTCGGTTACATAACTGTACCGAACAAGCCTTCTTATAGGAATAGAGTATAAGGATCTCATCCACGCTTGACTGAAACCCATCCTTCCTATTTAAATGCTAGCATCCTGTTTGATTCCCGTACTTTTTCTAATCGTTTCGTACATCGCCTGCAGAGAGATTGATATGCAAAATAGTGGTACTGTTGCCGAAAGCGACACAACTTTTGGAGTCAATGGTCAGACTCAAGGAGGGACCTCAATGATCCCTAGACTTCCGGGACCAGATGGACAGACTCACCATCCTATTCCATATGATCTTCCCGCTTCACCTAATGGGAACCTTCCAGCTTCGTCGACACCGCAGGATGGCCAGATACAGCTGTTCCAAATCTTCCAGATGATCATGCAGGAACAACGATAACAAGCCGCCACACTAGCTGCAGAGCAGAGGCAGCAAGCAGCATAGCAGAGGCAGCAAGCAGCATAGCAGAGGCAAGAATTTCTGTCAGCACTTGATAGAATGGCTGCACAGGCTACTATTCCAGCTCAAGCACTAGCTCCATTACCTCGAGCTAGAGTTGGTTCAGTAAAGGACTTTATACAGATTGGTCCCAAGCCATACAAAGGCACTGAGAGCCCAGAGGAGACTACCAACTAGATTACTCACACGCAGAAGCTATTGGAAGCATCTCAGCAACCTGCAGACTTATGGATGACAGGTGTAAGGACACTTCTAGATGGTAATGCTCATCACTGGTGGGAATCCATGGAGTGCCAGTTGGGTACATACCAGACTTGGGAGCAGTTCTTGGAGTGCTTTGAGAGGAAGTACTTCCCGGACACCGTCAGAGATGCATTGTACGATCAGTTTCTTCACATGGAGCAGGGGAACAGAACAGTGGACGAGTATCATGCCGAGTTTATTCATCTCAGTAGATATGGCGCTGCCTTGATACTAGATGACTTGGCTAAGGCTAAGAGGCTTTATCGTGGACTGACTCAAGAGCTCCAACATTACACTAGCTCACAGTCCCTGATCTCTTATTCTAAACTACTGACAGAAGCCGGATTGCAAGAAACCATCAGCAGAGGAAAGGGAGGTCAACTGAGAACACAACAAGGATCGACAAGGACACATCAGGGATCGGCAAGGACACAACAAGGACGACCTATTAAACGTCCCTTGGCACAGCAACATCAACAACACAGAGCCGGACTGTACAAATTTTGGAGAAACCCCAATGTAATTATTGTGGGAAAATTGGACATATTTTGAGAGATTGTCGGAATCGCTTGGGACAGTGTTTACGATGTGGTTCCGGACAGCATTTGGTAAGAGATTATCCAAGGCAACAGACATTGACACTACCACCGCCAGCACAGAGACTAGCACTTCCAGCACTGAAGCCAGCTCAACAGATGGCTAGACTAGGAGCACCTCGACCCCTAACAGCAGGAGGATTTCAGCGAGGATAATCGCTACTTACCCTGGTGGATCAGTATATGAGGGCCGGACATGGACAGCCGTAAAGGAATGGGCAAGCTTTTGCATTGGAAATAGATGACTTGGATCAGGAGGTGGATGTCATAGTAGGTATTACCCTTGTTTTTACCTTTCCTGCTGTGACATTGTTTGATACGGGAGCCACCCACTCATACATATCATCTAGTTTTATTGCCAAACATAATATTGTCTCTACACCTTTATCTAGTTGTGTTAGAATTCTTACCGGAGGAGGAGTAGTACCAGTTAGCCGAGTTTGTAGGTCGTGTCCTATAGTGATACGTGGCAGAGAGATGAACGCCCGACTCTTAGTCCTTCCTATGCCAAGCTTTGATATTGTGCTTGGGATGGACTGGCTATGCAAGTACCATTCTTTCTTCGATTGTTTTAGAGGAAACATTCTTTTTAAGGTCCCCGGCCAGCCTGAACTTGAGTTTGCACGAGGATCTACAGAAATCCTTAATGGTATGCAGCTCGCGATGGACGACGTTATTTATCACCCCATTATTTTAGAATTTTAATACGTCTTTCAGGAGGAATTGCCAGGACTACCCCCAGACAGAGAAGTAGAGTTTTCGATTGAATTGATACCGGGAGCAGCACCCATAGCATCACATGTTTACAGACTGACAAAGAAAGAGATGGATGAGCTGAAGGCACAGTTGAAAGAACTAGAGAAGAAAGGTTTCATCCGACCAAGTGTATCACCCTGGGGAGCACCAGTGTTGTTTGTACCAAAGAAGGATGGGTCAGTACGTATGTGAATTGACTACAGAGCCTTAAATGCAGTGACTGTGAAGAATAAATACCCATTACCCTGCATTGATGACCTATTTGATCAGCTTAGTGGAGCAAAGGTGTTCTCGAAGATAGATTTGAGATCGGGATATCACCAGGTGAAGGTACGAAAGTAGGACATTCCGAAGACCGCATTCAGAACAAGGTATGGACACTACGAGTTTCTGGTCATGTCATTTAGATTGACCAATGCTCTAGCTATCTTCATAGACTTAATGAATCAAGTCTTCCACCAGTATTTGGACAAATTCATGGTCGTCTTCATAAATGATATACTTGTCTATTCGTAGAGCCACGAGGAGCACGAGAAGCACCTGCGGATTATTCTAGAGACATTGAGGAGGGAGCAGTTATATGCAAAGCTCAGTAAATGTGAGTTCTTCTAGGACAGAGTTTTATTTCTTGGGCATGTCGTTACGGGAGATGGTATTTCTGTTGATCCAGAAAAGATTTTAGTAGTTGAGATATGGCATGTTCCTAAATCAGCATCAGAGGTGAGGAGTTTTCTTGGACTTGCAGGATATTACCGATGGTTCGTGGAGAACTTCTCAAGGATAGCAGCACCCATGACTCGTTTGACTTGTAAGGATCAAGAATTCATATGGACCGGCGAGTGTCAAGCCGCTTTTGAAGAGTTGAAGAAGCGACTGACTACAACACCAGTATTGACTATTCCATCAGGATCAGGAGGCTACGTGATCTACAGTGACGCATCAGGGAAAGGCTTGGGATGCGTATTGATGCAGCATAGCAAGGTGATTGCATAATCATCTAGACAGTTACGAGTGCATGAGAAAAATTATCCAACTCATGACTTGGAACTGGCAGCCGTTGTATTTGCTTTGAAGCTATGGAGACATTACTTATATGGGAAACGAGTGGAGATCTATACAAACCACAAAAGCCTCAAGTACGTCTTCACGCAGAAGGAGTTAAATATGAGGCAACGTCGATAGCTCGAGTTGATAAAAGATTTCGAGATAGAGCTACATTATCACCCAAGCAAGGCTAACGTTGTAGCAGACGCGTTAAGCCGAAAACCAGCAGCTTACTTCTTGACAGCACAGAGGGAATTATTAGAGGACTTGCAAGAGCTTGGCATTAAAGTGATATTATCCGGAGCAGATGGGATACTAGCCAACTTGTAAGTACAATCATCATTAGTAAAGAGGATCAAGGCAGCTTTGCCTACCGACGCCAAATTCAGAAGACTGAAGGAAAGGACAGAGGCTGAAGAGCAGACTGGGTTGCGTATTCATGAGGATGGGATATTACGATATGGTGATCGTCTTTATGTTCCAAATGGAGAGATTCGACAGAAGCTGATGACATAAGCTCATAGTTCGATATATTCTATTCATCCTGGAGGTACCAAGATGTATCGTGACTTATGCCAGCACTTTTGGTTGCATGGAATGAAGAGAGAGATAGCTCGCTTTGTAGCTAAATGTCTGGTATGTCAACAAGTAAAGGCGGACACCAGAGAACAGTAGGATTATTGCAACCACTTCCGATTCCAGAGTGGAAGTGGGAGCACATCACTATGGACTTCGTCACGGTTTTTCCCAAGAGTCCAAGTGGAAGAGATGCAGTATGGGTAATAGTGGACCGACTCACTAAGTCAGCACATTTCTTACCTTTTAGAGTTGGCCAGTCTGCAGAAGCTTTAGCTGACTTATATATGAGGCAGATCGTGAGATTGCACGGCATACCAGTCAGCATTGTATCAGATAGGGATTCACGTTTTACATCGCACTTTTGGAGGAGCATGCAAGAGAGTCTTGGAACTCGTCTGAAGTTCAGTACATCTTATCACCCGCAGACATATGGGTAGTCAGAGCATACTATTCAGACATTGGAGGATATGTTGAGGGCTTGTATGTTATACTTCGGAGGATCATGGGAGGACCACCTACATCTTGTGGAGTTTTCTTACAATAATAGCTATCAAGCGAGTATCCAGATGGCTCAGTTTGAAGCATTGTATGGAAGAAAATATAGGTCTCCTGTGTATTGGAGTGACGTGGGAGAATGTCAGATTCTGGGACCAGTGTTGGAGTTCAACACCGTTAAGATAGTTAAGAAGATACAAGGACACTTGCGAGCAGCGCAAGACAGGCAGAAACAGTGGGCAGACCTTCATCGTCGTCCCTTGGAGTTCAAAGAGGGCGATCATGTCTTCTTAAGGATATCACCTACCAGAGGCACCATTCGATTCGGAGGGCGCGGCAAGTTGAGTACAAGGTATATTGGACCATTTGACGTGCTAGAGAGAGTGGGAGAAGTAGCATATCGACTAGCGCTACCACCTTCACTTAAGGGAGTACATGACGTATTCCATGTATCGCAGCTCAGGCGATATGTGGCAGACAACAGTCATGTTCTCGACCATTCAGAGATCACCATTGGGCCGAACTTGTCATACCAAGAGCAACCAGTGGGAATCCTTGATCGTCGAGAGAAAGTGTTGAGGAACCAGCCTATTCCTTTGGTTTGCGTGGCATGGAAGCATGGCGCGGCAGGAGAATCAACTTGGGAGCGCGAGGACGACATGCGCAAGCATTTTTTGAACCTATTCGCAGACAAAGGTATGAATTTACTTTGTTAATTTATATTTTATACCATCCTTGACCATCTACCATGGCTTAATTTTAATTTTGAGGACGAAATTTTTATAAGTTGGGTAGAATGTAAAACCCCTAATCCTAAAAACCGTATTTACCTTTTTAATTAATTATTAATTAAAATATAGTAATTAGTGGCTAATTAGGAGAAATAAAATTTTATTTAATTTTTATTTTGGGTGTTTGTAAATTTAGGAGATTTTTGGGGCCGGTATAAATTTTTCCTAATTTATTTCATGTAGGAGACCCTTTGGTCAGTTGCTAGCTTAATGGTATGCAATAATATAAATTCTAGAATTTTTCTATTTAAATAAATAAATATATATATATATATATATAAATATATATATATATATATATAAATATATATATATATATACACATATATTAAATAGAAAGAGAAATAAATGAAAAAGGAAAAGAAAAAAAGAAGAGAAAACAAATGGATTATCCCCTAATGGATCAACCCACCTACCCGCTAGTTTAGACTACACAACCCATTAAGTGGAATAGAAGAGCAGCAGCACAGCCCTTTACTTCTCACCCGCGATCAAACCCCCCCCCCCCCGCGTCCCATCTTTCCCCTATATATACATCCAATCTCCACCAAAAACCCTAAACCTAATTCATCCTCTACCCATCTCCCTCTGAGCGAGATCGCCGATGAGCCCTGACCGCCGTCCGCGCCCAGCCAAGCTGCCTAGAACCGACCCCGACGACCGCGATCAACCGTGACCGCGCGCTGCAGTTTCAAACAGCAGAAGTACCTGTGTTCACGTGCTATTTTTCGTCACCTCGCTCAACCAAACCCGACCCGTTTTCACCGGTACGTTCACCACTTAACCCCCTTCAATATCTGTGATAGTTGACCTGGAACAATACGTAACCCTAGGCGATAACAATGCCCAAGTTGACGAAAAATGATAACTTTTGGGTATCGCAGAAAACTACGGTAACTACCTATGTTCCCGGATTCGTATCTCCCACCACAGAGATCCGAATCAGATTTTTCTTTTTGTTATGCAGAGACCACTTGACCTAGTTTAATTTTTGTTATTTATATTAATTTATTAATTGCTGTGTGTAAAATTTAACCAGTTAGAAAACCCCAAAAACCCACTTTTTTTAGATTTCCAAAATTTGTGATACGTAGTGCGTCCTGCCAAACGGGACTGCCCCGTCGTGTACCGATTGTACTAAAAGGTGCGTGCCTAATTTGGACACGTGTGCACGTCGGAATCAGCCCGTATCTTCAGCAAATCCATTATGTCACAACTTTTGCAAGAGCCCTGCTCATTTAGTGCACGCTCGTTAGATTGCGACAAAACTTGCGCCACTGGACTCGTGGTAACCGCTGGTCCTATGACCCAATTTTCACACAAATCTGAGATAGTTGACCAAGTTACCAATTAGCGGGCCTCACGGTTGTCTTTTTGGGTGAAATTGTGTTCGTCTCATCGGATTCCACATTTGGACATACCGTTGAGTTCGAACTGACATTTAGAGTTTGTTTGACCTATAATTTATCCCATTTAGAGACTGTTACCCTTGGCACATTTTTTGGTGTAAAGTGGCCCACATGTGGACCCCACTTTGACCCGAAATTACCATTTTGCCCATGTGTCCAAATTGGACGAAAGGGTACTAATTTTTAGCTATTTTGCTGATTCCGGAAACGTTGGTGATGTCTATTTCAGCATCCGGAAATGTTGGTTCGGAGGCCTTAGTTTTAGATTACGTATCCTTGATATTTGGACGCCTACATTATACAGATTTTTTGCCAGGCAAGTATACCTTGCCATTATACTGTAATTATATTCCATATGATGCATGCATATTTTATTTTTGCTTATTTTAGTTCATATATTTTAACTGTTATATAAATTACGCGTTCAAGGAAACTTGGGTGCAACGACGGTGTCGTCGTGCCATATTTTTATTTATGTATATGCATTGGACCTACTTTATGAGACTACCCCATTATCATGTGGCAGTTTATGTTTTATTGACCATGACACTATTCTTACACGAGTGTGAGTCACATGTAGGGTACAGACTTGCGTACTCGGCTGGCCACTGGTACATATAGGTCGTGCAACGAATAGGAATAACTGCTAATAGAAACTTTGCATGCTTGTAGACCTGGCAGTTATTAGAGGTATTATCGTGTCATGTATATGACATTCTTAGAGCATGGGGTGGGGAGAACAACAAATAAGGTATTTGGGATCCTTTGCACTATTTTCTTCTGTAACCCGGAAGCTCTACTGGAGATACGGGTGGTGATGACCCCATTTATTTTAAGCGGCCTCTGCCGTTCAAAAGATGACATGCTTTGAGGCCCCTGATTCTCCGAGAGAGTCACGCTAATCCCATTTTTAGCCAGATAGCCCATTTGGTAGAAAGTTATTCTCAAACTGCATTCGCTTAGACGGTTAGGCGACCCATTGGATGTTTACTTTCAGTACTTTATTGGCATATTTATATGTATCTTATTACGTCCCTCTGAGGACCTGGTCCCTTTCCAGATATAGATGAGCAGGATTATCCGCAGGAGTATGGACCTGGACCTGACGCTACTTATCAGTCTAAGGAGGTCTCACCCTAGGAGTATCTATGATTTATTACAGCTATTAGAGATTTTAGTTGCTATTCTTTTAGAGACATTTATTCTTATTAGAGTTTATTCTCTTCTCTCTTTAATAGTTTTGGTATAGTCGATTGCAGTGGATTTGTTTCCATTCGACTATCATACTTTGAGATTTCTTATTTGATACTCATCTTGGATAATTGGTTATTTATTTCCATTTATCAATTTATTTGTGTTGTTGATGAGATATAGATTGCGTGTGACTTGTTATAACATTATATTACCACTGTGGATTAGATATTCATGTACAGCGTACGTGTGTATATGGTTTCTATATATTAGAGTTCGTATACATACGTTTGGCGTGTTACGTATTCCTAGTCCTACGTATTTTGGGACTGGGGCATGACATAAAGCAACTCTCAAAATAATATATACATACCCAGAGTCTAAAATAAGACTAATAAAGTGTCTAACAATATAAGTCTATGCCTCCTCCATCACTGGCACTAGGTTCTCCTACTCTAGGGGAGTATCCTCTAATGGTTCGCTGTCCTGTGGCCCGTAGTAAGTGGGATACTGCTCCTCAAGCCAATCATTTAAAAAATAAATCCAATCAGGATTGGAGCGAAGTACATACCTTTGGAAGCAGTACCAAATAATGGTAGAACATATATGACAAGTAATAGAAATGAATACAAGATATCTAACAACAAGAAGTAGAAATGAACCATAATAAATAGATAATATACTAGAAAAGAAGAACATGCAATATGGAATGTCTACAAGTAATAGAAATAGATAAAACTAGCTAATATGCCTTAGAGTATAAGTTTGTTATATGATCGGTTTGGGTTGAACATGAATATATAATATGGTAACTCGATTACACGTATGATTTGTAATTGATATGTACAAGAATACATGGGGCTGGATCACTTAAACTAACTCCTACTCCCTTATCCCCAACCAATACTTATGGATTCAATCACGACACATTACGAACACGAATATACGCACACTAACACGAGCAGTGTATGAACATGAAGTACACGATAATTAATACCTAATATACACGATAAAATATATGTGAAGGAGTACCCGCTGAATATGGTATGGGATAACATCATATGAATAGATCCATTTAGCATCACTCAGTGTAACCACTGTGTCAGAATCAAGTAAACAGTTTTAGAATATGTGATATATCTACTATCATGAAATAAAAACTAACAGAAAAATTTACTCGCCTCCGGTCTGAAGCAATAAATGTCACTCGGTGTCCGAGCTGGTGTCACAAATACCTAGATATGAATGGCATGTCAAATTGGGTACAATAATGTGATAATGAACTAAAATACATTAAACATGCTCTTCTAGGCCATTTCTATGTCACTATAGTCTAACTAGTCCATACTTGGTCAAATTTAATCAACATGGCTACTTCTAGGTCCAATACTAATTTGTTAGTCTATATTGGTCACTAACTAGTTAATACTAACTTGTAATAGCTATACAAGGTTATTACCTAGGTTTCTAAGTAATAACTTAAGTAACTTAGTCATTAACTTAGATTCTAGCAATCACTAACATATACTAACTCTAATAACTATTGATACCCTCAAGTACAAATTACTAACTTACCAACTAACCACTTTAACAAACACAACTTACTCTATATACTAACTAATACGAATAATTACTAACAGCTACTTAATGATAGCTACTTAATGATTGCCACTAACTAAGACTAACTACAAGTGATACTAATATATCACAAATCCTTAATATGCTAATTGATACTAATATATATACACTAACTAATATAATACTAACTAATATCTAACATATGTTAATATACCAATTAGCTATACACTAACTAGCACTAAATAATAATAATATACTAACTAATACTACATTCTAAAATCCAACAACTAACACTAGCAGTGCTAACTTACATTAACTCAATCTACACTAATTGAGATACTAATGACCTCAAATCTGGAATACTAACAGCTACAACCCCAACAATAATAACTATTTAACAGAAAACACCCACACCTATACTACAACATCAGTGTAATGCACTCTTAACCCAATTGCCAGGTTCTAATCCAACTGCTCCCTCCTTACTTACACAGTGCAGTACACTATGTCCATCAATCTACATTCCCTAAACTGATGCTAACTTAGGTATTCAACTCTACCTATATGATATATCACACAATTAGTCCAAATCTTTCCTCAGACTTCCTCACCTGAACATATTACCTTCGTATTGTTGCACGTATTGCTGATGGTGTTGAGCCTAAAGGCCTCTACTGAAATATCAGTACACAATAGTGCACTGATACACTAATCTACCTGACACTCCCATTCTCTTCTACTCAAGCATAGCCTTCCAACTCCTACACATTACCTATTACTGAGTATCACCCAAGTGTCTACTAAAACTTCAATTCAGTTGATGCAACCCAATACCCAGGTAATCGAGCTCAGGTATCCATGCCACTTCAATGCTAATGCCCAAAACTGAACCACCTCCCTTCTGGTCCTGCACATCACACAATATTCACTCATACAGAAGTATCAGTGCCCCACACTGCCTCACATCCTGCACAGCAACACACACCCAGTCCTTATACACTTAGCATTGTTTACAGTCATTATTGCACCTGGGAACACCCTCACTTTTAACAACTACTGCACACCTCACAAATATACACTAATGTTCACACACACACACACACACACACACACACACGCACACACGTACACACACACACACACACACACACACACACACACATATGTGGGTAAACGGGATATGAGACATAGGCTCATATTCTTATATGAGGCATGCATATGTGGACCAATATGAGTGGATTCCTACATCCCATGTGCACTTGTACACTTTATTTCTATTGGTCCAAATGTGCATTGGCTCATGTAGGAATATGAGCCTATGGCTCATATCCCTTTTTTCATATATATATATATATATATATATATATATATATATATATATAAATAAATACTTAATATTATATACTTATATCTATATAATATATTAGAGACATTAAAACAAAAACAAACACCTAGAGTATACATTGAGAAAAACTATGATATACATCCAATTAAGGTGTCAAAACCCATATTTCTCCACAATAATCCTATATACATATATAATACATCATAATATAACTAAAGTAAGTTGTTAAAATGAGAATTGAAGAGTAATTGTACAAAACACCAACAATAGAGCTCTGCATCACATGGTATCACACCGTACCGTAATACGGCCTACTCATATCCAATTGTGGACATGTACCTAGTTCCACAACCCCGATCTAATTCTAATTAGATCTAATTGGTTTTATGACACACAATTGATATGTCAATCTCGTAATTCTTTCTATTTGGACACAAATCATCATGTAAAAATTATAATACACATCCAATTGACATAGAAAGTGTTCCTATAGGTAGTTCTATGCTATGGGAGGGATCCTAATGGTCAAATAGATGATTTGAAACCTATTATGAAGGTAAATTTAGATTTTTATCTATTGGAGGATGTATTTCCAATGAAATGTTCCTACAAACACGCTCTCATTGCCAAAGCTCCTTCTCCAAGTGCTCCTTGTAATTCCAAGCTCCAATGCTCCTTGAGTGAATAGAATGAGAGAGAATGTGAATGAATTGAGAGAGATTGATGGAGGGATAAAAGAATTGGGGAAGAACATAATTGGGGATCTAGAATTGAGTGCATAAATAAAAAGAAGAGAGATAGAGAGAAGGCCTATAAGTGGTCGGCCCCCTAGTTTCCCCTTTCTAAGTAATTGCCAATATTTATTTTACCGCTAATGGTTAATCATGAGGAATAATTAAGGAGAATATAATGGGAAGTCTCTATACTAATGTAAATTAGCCTTAATCCTCCTAATTAATTAAGGGATGAGTCTAACTTGGGCCTAGTCCATGTTGGGATCAACAATTATCATGACAAGTCCAATTGGGTTCACTAGTGTCAAATCTAAATAATAGTCTAGTCCACTACTATAAATAAATAATACAATACCCAAATAAAATATATATAACACTTATATCAAATATAAACTATAAAATAAAATAACTATGCCAAATTACTAAATTACCCTTATTTGAAAAAGTGACGGTGACATATGATAGGAGGTACTAAACTTCAATCTAGTTCCTTGGCTCTCCTGCATGCTCCTCCAAAGTGTGATGTGAACCGCGAATCTCTATCTAAAACTATGCTGACTGGTACTCCATGTAGGCGTACAATCTCCTTCATGTATATCTCTGCCAGAACTTCTCTAGATTACCCCACTCTAAAGGGTGATGTGCTCCCATTTAGTCCGTCTGTCCACAATCACCCAAACATCATCTCGTCCAGTTGGACTCCTCGAAAAACCCGTAACAAAGTCTATGGTGATGTGCTCCCATTTCCACTTCGGGATTTGAAGCGGTTGAAGCAATCCAACTGATCTCCGATGTTCAACTTAACTTACTGATACACCAAGCACTTGGCCATAAACTGCGGTATCTATCGCTTCATCTCGTGCCACCAGTAATGCTGTGTCAAGTATCTGAAATCTAGCATCAGTCGACAAAAATGCCTTGATACTCTCCATCATTGATGATTGCACTTGAAGGTTTATCAACTTTGCAAGACATAACCACCTCTATGCCCAGCTACTCCAGATCTTATAATAATTCCTTCTGTGTTGTCAAGAAGTACGCCATCTGTCTCCTACTCAACGCATCTGCTACTGCATTAACTTTGCCCGGAAGGTACTACAGCTCAATGTTAAAATCTGCCATCAACTCGAGCTGTTGTCTCTGTCTCTAGTTTAGATCCTTCGTAGTATAGACATACTTTAGGCCCTTATGATCTGTAAAAATCTCCACAGTCTCTCTGTATAAATAGTGCCTCCAAAGCTTCAAAGCAATGAATACTACTGCAAGCTCCAAGTCATGAGTGGGATAGTTCTTTTCATGGATCCTCAACTGTCGAGAACCATACGCTACCACCTTACCATGCTGCATTAAGACACATCCTACTGCTTTTCTAGAAGCATCGCTATAAATAACAAATTCTACCGGTCCATTAGGTATGGTCAAGATCGACGCTGTAGTCAGGCGCTTCTTCAACACATCAAACGCCATCTAACACTCCTCTGTCCAAATAAACTCCTGGTCCTTGCGGGTCAAACTTGTTATAGGCTCTGTAATCCTCGCAAAATTCTCCACGAACCTCCGGTAATATCCGACAAGTCCTAGAAAACTCTGTACCCCTGAGACGTCGGTTGGGGTCGGTCACGTCTCTACTACTGATATCTTAGCTAGATCAATTGATATGCCTTCTCCCAAAATAACATGCCCAAGAAAAGAGATGATCTAGGAGAAACTCGTACTTGCTCAACTTAGCATAAAACTTCTTATGTCTCAATATTTCTCGCACCTTCCTCAAATGTTCCTCATAGCTCTACGAGTACACCAAAATATTATCGATGAATATGACCACAAACTGGTCCAAGTACTGAAGGAATACTCGGTTCATTAAGTTCATAAACCCAGCTGGCATATTTGTCAATCCAAAGGGCATTACCAAGAACTCGTATTGACCATAAAGAGTCATGAAAGCCGTCTTCTGAATATCCTTGTGCCACACCTTCCCCTGATGGTATCTCGATCTCAGATCAATCTTAAGAAACACCCGTGCTCCTGTTAGTTGGTCGAATAAGTCATCAATCCACGATAGAGGGTACTTATTCTTGATGGTCACTGTATTAAGGGCTCTGTAGTCGATGCACATGCGGACTGTTCCATCTTTCTTTGGCACAAACAAAACTGGGGATCCCAAGGTGATGCACTTGGCCTAATAAATCCCTTGTCCTGCAACTCTTATAACTGCACCTTCAGCTCATCTAGCTCATTCTTTGCTACCTGGTATACATTAGAAGAAATCTGTGTTACTCCCGGCACTAACTCAATAGTGAACTTGACTTCTATGTCCGATGGCAGACCCAGCAAATCATCTGGAAAGATATCTGGAAACTCTTCAATAATCGGTGGTGGCACAACTTCCATCACCATACAAGCTCCGCCATACTAGCCTACTCCCTTCTCCGTAGTTTCTCTCATGAACTGACACTCTGGCTAGCCTGGTCGGATAGTACAACCTTTATGGTAATCTAATACTGCATGGTATTGACTAAGCCAAGCCATCCCCAATAATACTTCAAAATTTAGTATTGGAAATTCCAAAAGTCGAGCTCTCAACTTCCGACCACAAACAATAACTGAATAAGTCTTACAAGTACTAGTTACAGGCACTATTTCTTCTCCGGTAAGAATCCTCCAACTTTTAGGCAAGGGTGAAGTACATGAATCAAACAGGATGCAAATATTTATTTAAATAGAGTGGATTGGCAGGAAGGTGAGTTATAGTTAATGTATGGATGAGAACTAAAACTCTAATCCTAGGTGCAGGCCCGCTCGGTACAGTTACATAACCAAAATGACTAACTCGACCTGCATGGGCCACCACTAAAAATATGTCATGCCCCAGTCCCAAATACGTAGGACCAGTAATACGTACACATGCGAACTGTACAAATAAGTATAGGAACCCAATTTAATGGACCTAACTAGTCATAATATGCTGTAAAATATAACTAATCACAACATCACAAGCAGGTAATAATCTAGTCTCACCCATAAATATCATAGAATAGGAAACTGGATGAATAGATAAAGTCTTAAAATATACTACAAATAAAGTCTAGTAGAGAATAATCTACGATAATAAAGTATGAAAGAATATTAAAAGAAGTACAACTAGACATTAATGAAATAGTCCGTGCGTCAGCTAACTAGATAAGGATACCAAGACACTAAGCAACTATCGTCCATGACACTCAAAGAAACTCCTTTGGCTCCACCTCAAAGTCCTTATCAGCAAAATCTCTAACTCCGTAGTCCGTCGGGTACAAGTGCTCGTCTGGATCTGGAACAGGTGTCAGGTCCTCAGAGGGATATAACAAGTACAGAAAAAATTGACATGCATAAAAGTAAAGCACTAAACAATAAATAGGGTAACTAAACCATCTATGTGAAATATACTCGAGACATCTCTGGTGACGCATTAGGGGAAAGAAATAAAAGAATCAGTCATCCCAACAGGCGTTCAACAGAACTCACGGGTACACCAGTTACACTATTTATATAGTAAGAAACAGAAATCCTATAAGCTCACTAATAGATTCTCCCCTCCCAATGTACTATCATACCAGTTACACTATTTACGTATACGCGGTACAAACATAATGCAATAACGTCAATAAAATCTAGAAAACTAGTCCACACACTAACTACTAACATAAGACGTGAACTCACATATCGATGTACGGTCGACACGCTAGTCCATGTACTCACTCACTCAGTGAACGTGTTGAACAAGTGTCAGGTCAGAAGATACCACGTACCTTCATAATATACCAGGTAAGTCTGCTACTCTAAGACGCGTGCACACAACTAGCAAATAAAAGTAGTTATAATGTAAACTAAATAATACAATCAAGCAATGTGTACTTCCCTTCCAAGCTAAGCTGCGAATAAAGTAATCATGCTCCTAAGTCCTCAACCGGATGTTCTAGAGCTCCTATAAATGTTTATGTCACACACTAATTAGACGCTACAATAAGTTGCTAATATTACATTATTAGCCTTTTGGTTTGGTCTAAGTTGATGGGTTAATAATTAGGTAGTTGGGTTTAATAATTTCTCATCCAAAGGTGACAATAATCTCACTCACATATCATAAATTATTCAACTACTTGAATTCACAAAGCTATACAACTTGTACAACTCGTTGAACTAGTTATTGAAAAGTAGACTTTTATGTTTACATACTTAAAAATATGCAATACAACATGGTTAATTTATAATAATAATTTTAGAATAAATTAAAAAATTAGCAAATTAATGGGTTTCAACTCACAAGGGATATCTACAAAGGTTTGCAACTAGTCATTCAATTAAGGATGCAAAATACAAGAATGAGCTACATGTGCTAAACTCGGCCGTCCAGTAACACACAAGCTCGAATAGACTCGAGAGAGAAATATGAGTCTATAAAACTAGGCTATATCGGCAGATGAATAAATAACATGAATGAATAAACATAAATCAGGTAAAAATAATATAAGTATCTGGTACCAATGTCCACATAACAAAATAACACACATCAGCAACTCCAGGCAGGCTCCAAAATGGTCTATGCGACAAAACTGACAAAGGACCAATCCTCAAAGGGACGTAACAAGATATATAGAAATATGCCAATCATAAACTGAATATAAACATATATGCTGGGTAAACTAACCAAGCTATGTGTGTCACGATCCGCACCCGCTATAGGGACACAAGTACATGAACAACGTTCAGCCTTCGCCGCAGCATCGACGGTAGAACGTTGTTTAGGTCACTAACTATCAATCTCACACAATGATATATATATAATGTACTTGTCATGGATCTCAACTCCAAATGGAGGAACAAGATGATAATGATAATACAAAATACTCAACACAATCTAAAGCACGATAAGATGTCAAGAAGTCTAACATCAACAACGTCCAATCACAACATTAATATCGAAGTCAAAAAATATAAGCCAAAAATAAATCCCGTACCAGAATGCTAATTAAAAAAACTAACTAGGATAACTAGTGATTCCGGCTAGGCCTCCCGGCAATCACTCCTAAGCTACTGGGTCCAAATATGCACAATTTATCTCTTATGGCTCGTAATATATGGGATACAGGTCCTCTAAATGATCATCTAAAATTTTTTATTCAGTCAGGATTGGAGCAAAGTATAACCCAATAGCAGTTCTAATTAATTGACAAAAATTATTAAACAGTTATAATAAGTAATACATAATGAGCAAAAAAAAGAATAAATCAGAGAAAAAAATAAAGCAACATCTATCTAAAGATCAATGAAAGTAAATTTGGTAAACCAGAGAGCATGGCAATAATGACTGTAAATAAAGAAGAACTAAACTAATCTAAACTAAATAGATATGAAGTAATTCCATCAACTGTAATGTGAAGCAAGCAAGAAAGCACTAAACCAGTGCTGTTTTGAAATATCGCTTTCGACATGTAAACGACTCGGGATAATACGGTGCATCGCACACTTGGTGTGCGACTGCTATCATTCCTGATTAGACCAGAAGAGGTGATTCCAGATTTTTAGGAATATTTATATGTCTACTCGAGTATTTTTTTGCCCTGACTAGTACAAATGAATCCAGGTTCTGACACGTAAATAAATATGAGTCTAGCTAGATAAAGTAAGTGATGTCAGTAAGTGAGTCCTGATGTGATTCCAGTAAGTGAGACCTGATGTAGATGCCAGACAAGTATAATGTACTTGTCATAAGAAAGTGAATCCAGATAATACTAATATGTGTATCCATAGTATCAAAAAATCAGGTAAAATAATAATATATACCCGAATCATATTAGATATCAAATAATAAAAACAATCATAGAATGTACTCGCCTATGGTCCTGAGCAAATGATGTAAATCGGTGTCCGAACTAGTAGCACACCGACCTATGTATGAAATTATAATATCACTTTTGTGTAAAGAGGTAATAAATATGCTAAATGCACTAAAGTATGATGTCTTAGGTCAAGACTAGATCAATTAGGTCATGTGTCACTACAACATTTTCTAGGAAAGGGTATTTTAGTAATTTCATAATTAATTAAATATTGTGCATGATAATAATTATTTGTTGTATTAATTAATTATTGTTTGATGTTATTTATTTATTTTGGACTTGTGTTAGTGGGCCTAACTAGTTTAATTTAGAATCATGGACCAACATAAATTAATTGATAGAATTTAGCCCATTTAGAAAGGCCATTGATTGGGAGATAGATTAAATTAATTAAACCATTTGGCTAGAAGCTTCCTTCCTTTATTATTTCTTCATGAGAGGCCCCAAGGGGTATATTAGAAAATTCATAGTAGCTTGAGGATGGGGAAAGGGGGGCCGGCCTATATAGAGAGGGGAAAAATTATTCTCTCTCCTCTTTTCATTGGGAAACTAGATCTAGAAATTCTCTCAACCAAATTCCTTCATTCCTACTTCATTTTCCTTCCAAAATTCATCCTATTTCCTTCTCTAAATCACCATTGGAGGCTAGTGAAGCAAGGATCTAGATGGAGAAAGCAAGGATCTAGAAGGAGGAAGCAAGGATCTACAAAGAGGAGCAATAATCTACAAGTTAGAGGCCAATTTTATCATATTTGGATGTTGCATTGGAAATCCATCTCCCAATAGGTACAATTTAGTTTTTTCCCATAATTTAGGTCCTAAATCTGAGATTTAACTATAATAAATCAACCCATATGCATAGGCTACCCATAGGATTTGGTTTTGTGTTCATAGGAGGCATATTGAGAAAGTTATGGTACTTTTTGTGTCAATTTTGGGAAAATTCTAAGATTAACATTTGTTGTGTGTGACAATTGGTCCTATAGATCAATTTGGCATATGCTTGTATGTTTGGGGCTATTGTCGTGTCCATAATTGGGTACGTATAGGAAATATCCCATCAATTTGGTGATACGTGTTGATTTGGAGATTTTTTCTCCGACACGGGACTTTGAGCATATCGCATTTTGACACAGATATGTAGATTTATAATTGACTCTTCGTATTGTTCATAAATAATATATATGACTTGTTCGTGTCCTTCGGGGTACGTTTGGATGTGTGGTGGACTCTTGTCGCATGCGTATCCTAGATCTAGTGGGATACGGAGTGATACGTTCCATGTGTGTGCAATTTAATTATAGATATATTCTCTTGTGTTCTTATTTCATGGAGAATATAATTGTATATATGTATATATATATATATATATATATATATATATATATATATATATATATATATATATAATGTGGTGTATATATATTTATGAAATATTGTGTCTTAGATCTATGTATCTATGTATATATTATATGTGTAGATATTATATGTAGCTATTCTAATATATGTATATATAATTATATATGATAGCATGTATAGATATGTATATGTAAATAGATACTTATTGTGGTTATATTATAATTATATAATGTATAATGTATGTTATATTGTGTATATATTTATATGTACATATACGTATGTATGTTGTTACAAATATGTTACTATGTATATAGGGTATATTTCTATGTAGATAATGTGTACATATATATATATGTGAGTGAGTATGTATATGTATTAGTTGTAATTATATGTATATATATTTAATATATATACATATATATAGTATATATCCAAAATATAATATATATATATATATATATATATATATATATATATATATATATTAGAGCTATAGAGAGCTGAGATATAGCTACAGCAGCGTGTGTCGCTGAACACAGCAGCAGCAGCAAGAGAAACAGCGACAACAGTTAGCAACAATTACAAAAATGTGTCGCTGAAATAGCTGCAGTATCAGCAGCCGTATCAGGAACTTTAGCGACGACTTTGTCGACAGCAGCAGAAATCTGTTACTAAAACAGCAGAGTATCAGCATCAACAATAGTCTTCAGCGACATCAGGCAGGGTTTCTAGCGACAGTTTGACAGAATTCCTATTATAGATATTTATATATATAGATATATATATATGGTATTTAATATATATATATAAATATATTCCTAAATTGCTAATAGTATTTATAGTATACTATATGTATAATAATTAGTATAGCATGTATATAATTACGGGTAGTTAGTATACACAAGTTTTGGGGTATTACCTTGTGATACCAAGGTAAGTACTAAGGTAATTGGGGATACCCAAGGTATTGGGTTTGGGTATCAAGATTATGAGTTAATATTGTGATACCTAGTTGTTTCAAAACCACGATATCTATTTAATGTTTGTAATTAGGATTTTATATTATTACTAATTGTTTGACTTATATATGTAATATTTTACCTATTGATTTACGTATCCGGAGATACGATATCCTAATATTTAAGATATGGGTTTTAGTGACCTAGACTTTAGTATTTGAACCCAATATCTTTGTGTTAGATTTGTGCAACCTAGAAATAGGTAGTTGTCCATGGTTTGACCATAGTTGACCATAGTTTGACCATAGTTGACCTTAGAGTTGACTTAGTTTGACTTTTGACTTAGAATTGACTTGTTGACCTATAAGTTGACTAGTTTAACTTATTTTCTTTTTGGAACCTTGTATTAATATTGTATTCCATATCTAGGTCTTCAAGGCACCGTATCAGACATTTGTGAGACTATTCTTTAGACTTTAGGCGAGTACATTCTCTGAAAGTTTCTCATTTATGATGGTTACATGATTTGTATATCAGGATCTCGTCATGAGATATTATTCCTTGGTATATAGTGTATCTTGTACAAGCTTTATTTCATTGATTATCTTATACATGTACAGACACTGATTCTCGGAAAGACTAGCTATCTTCTTGGGGAATCTCGTGCCATAGCGTACCATGGTTGGATCTATTATACCAGTCAAGGGTGGAGAGTATTTTAGTATAGATATGTGATCAAACCCTCCTTGTATCAAGTCTTGCATTGAATAGTATTAATCATACACCGCACGTATGATTAGTCAGGCTATAAATCTTGTATCATATTCCCAAGTCGATTACATGTTAAATCTAGTGCTCACACACTTAGTCATTAGTATTCTTGTTCATTGACATATTGTTCATTATTGTATTCATTCCAGTATTTCTTCATTGTATATCTCTCGTATCTATTGTGCATCTTATATATTCACGTCTATTTACTGGTACATAATTTTTATTATTGATTAGAACTACTGTTATAGATATACTTTGCTCCTTTTCTGACTGGATATATTTTTCCAGATGACACTGAGGAGTGGTACCCTACACATTATGGATCTCAGGATGTTGTGGGCTTAGAGTCAGATACCCTGGCTCAGGAGGGACTTATCCCGACTGAGACAGATGACCCGAGATTAGTACCTTCTTAGTATTTCTTGTACTATATTTGTCTCCAGCTTATTTGTTAGTATTCTTTCAGACTCATTGATGTATTATTTTACTCTTGAGTTTTATGTGACTATTTCTATTCTTTATCATATTTATGCTCATTTTTATCTTAGACTTGTGATTGAGTATATTGTTATTGTTGGTAGCTTATTATATTGCTAGATAGATTATCCGGACAGCGTTCTACTGCCGATTCTACGGCATAGGCTGGGCGTTCTTGACTTGCATCCCTACATCGGATGCGGGTCGTGACATCATATTAAGTCCATAATTTAATTCTAAGTTAATACTAGTGATTACCTTGCTATGCCAAGTTATACTGGATAATATCAACTAATACTAACTAATATCCATACTATATATCATAATATATATATATATATATATATATATATATATATATATATATATATATATATATATATATATACATATATATTGACTCTAATATATTACTAATTTATAGTATCTTAGTCTATATTCTCATTAACTAGCTATTACCTATTGGTATATTGGTTACTTTACTTAGTATATAACTAATACCTTAGTATTTAGGCTAATTTCTTGTCACGCCCCAGTCCCAAAATGCCGAGGGACTGGATGCGCGGGAATGGCCAGCAGCACGCACCGATGGACAACCCAATTTAATGGATCCATCAGGGCATGCTTAAGCTGTAGTCTAACAGTAAATAGAACAATTATTACAGGTCACAGTCTATACTAATCTCATCCACAACAGATAATCATAGATTAAATGCCAGAAATAATGCAATAGAATAAATAAGCAAATCTCAAATAAGTGTCTCGGGGAACAATCCGAGAATATGTCTGGTACATCGAATGCAAATAGACAGGAAATAAATTAACTGAAAATATAAATACTGAGTATATGAAGCCGGTACTCAGGAGAAGTCTTTTGCCACGATCTCGCCCTCAGGTTCCTGTTCTGTTCCAAGAAGTGCTCATGTTCCGTACACCTCAGGGTAGATCTCTTCGGCTATACCTGGGGACATAGTCCATTCCAGGTCCTCAGGGGACATAACAAGGTACAGAAAATACAAGCCAAAATAAATGCAGTGCAGCAATAAATGAATCAATAGGGTAACTATATAACCAGCTAAGTGATATTTAAGTGAGAGTTTTAGTCATACTCGGGCTGAGACTACTACAGGATCAGTGTCGAAGAAAACATAGCAGTATTCTCTCGAAGGGCCAGTAATGTACCAAAGATCTGTTGCCAGAGTCTAAGGCACTTCCAGTAAAGTAATATATATATATATAATCAGCCTTTTGTATGGTAAATCTCTCCCACCCAATGTAATCTCACGTCTCATGTCCATGACACGCAGGATCAAAACTAATGCAGCAAGTCAGGATATAATCTAAGCATGTAAACTGTATATGTCATGAATATGTATCCTATACGGAATCACCCTGTGTATCTCGGGGAAATCCCGTCATATGAATAGTGTCAGGTGTCCTGGGTTGAGCAGTTAAACAAGTTTACATATGAATCTACAAGAAAACAAGTAAAATACTACAACAAGAAACACTGCGAGTTGACAAGCTCTATTTGCCCACTGATGCAAAATTAAGCCAAGCAAGCTGCAGGGTTGGCAAGGTACGCTTTCCTGCTGATGTATAAATAAGCCAAGGAATATTTAACAAGACGGCAAGTTTTGGCGAGGTATACTTGCCTGTGGTTCCAGCTCTGTTTGCAGTTCTGACTTCAGCGGGAATTGCAGGCGGTACTCCGGTTGCTGAAATAAACATCACCATCAGATCCAGAAAATATCAATCAGCTAAAAACGCCTGTCCTTGGGTCCAATTTGGAGACAAGGGCAAAAACGGCAGTTTCGGGTCAAAACGGGGTCCACATGTGGGCCCGCTTGCACCGAAAAATGTGTCAGGGTAAAAGGTCCCCAAATTCACCAAACTTAATGTCAACAGGTCAGGAACGATGATACAAACCCAACGGAACTTTCAGAATTGGATTCCGATGAGCCGATCACAAAATCGCCCGTCGAGCGGGGCCTATGGGGCCCACGACACGCGATTCCGTCCACGTTCTCAGAATCGAACCAAACTTGGGTCACAGGACCAGCGTATCGCTACGAGTCCGATGGCGCAAGTTTTGTTTCAATCCGACGTGTGTACACAAAGTTAGGGTGAAATGTAGAAAAGTCAGATACGGGGCGATGTCCGCGGATACGCACTGATTTCGGTGTGCACGCACACCCGAATCGACTTCCACAACATCCCACATGTCCGTATCGATGACGCGCACGTATCCGTGAAGACCGCGCGCGACCAAGTCGTCCCATTTGGTGGGGCGTACCCAGTTCCGGGGTGAATCAGGGCGTTATTTTTTCTGTTTTTGGATCGCGGTTCGTGATCGCCACAGGACGCGATGCCCCGAGCGGGTTGCACGGGCACCGAGAGGGTCACGCAGGGTTCGCGACGCAACAGACGGAATCGAAATCGGAGCTACGAGGTGTGAGATACGAGTACCTGAACGGGCTCCTCAAAATTGGGGTTTCGGTGTCCGACACGCGTTTCGTGTCCTGGACGTGTCCACGTGTCCGCGAGCTGCTGTGTTCGGTCGGCCGTGTCCGGCCTAGGGCTGACGTCATACTGAACTGCGGTGGCCGGAGGGAGGCTGGGTGGCATCGCTGGGCTCGGGTGAGGGCGGTGCCGGCCGTGGGGGACGTCGGTCGGGTCACCGGAGGCGGGCGGAGGAAATGGAGGAGGCGGAGGAGGATTCTGGAGAGGGGGAGGCGCTGGTCGGCGGGAAGGAGGCTCTGGAGGGGCGGAGGACAGCTGGTTCCGGGCGGCGAGACTTGAGGTGCTGGCCGGCGAGGGAGATCCGGCTGCTAGGGTTCCGGCGAGGGTTTGGCTAGGGGAAGTGAGGGTGGTGGAGATGGGGAGAGCTAGGGTATTTATAGGGGAGCCGTGGGGAGGGGGTCGTGGCGGAGGGGGCGGAGCCGAGGGGGGTCATGGGGTGAGCGGGGCGGTTCTCCGGCGACGTGGCCGGAGAATGCGGCCGAAAAATACGGGGGTCGCACGTGGGGGAGATGGGTGTAGCCGGGTCGGGTCGGGCGGCGGGTTTCGAGTGGACGGACCCGCCCGACCCGCTAAGGTGGCTGGGCTGGGCTACTGGGCTCGGCCCATTGGGCCGGGCCGGGCCAAAAATAGAATAATAATAATAACAATAATAATAATAGTAATTATTTAAATAGTTTAATTAGTTTTCGGGTATTTAAAGATAGGTCTGAGGCCCAATAAAATCCAGAAAAATTATCCTAAGTCCAGTTTTCTATTTTACACCATAAAATCTTATTTTCATCATATTTTAATATTATGTATTATCAAATAAAAATTATTTAATAATTAAAACCCTGAATTTAATTACAGAAAATTCCCAGAAAATTCTAAAAAATTGTGAAAAATCCAACTTTAAAATTTTGAAAAAAATCAGGGGGTTTATAATCTACCCCTCTTAAGAGGATTGCGTCCTCGCAATCAAAGAATAACCGGTCAGCAGAGATGACACGGTTGCAAGTATCGTTCGAAACACATCACAAGATACTTAGGGAAATACCGTTTCCCTAAGGATGGAAGGTTATGCACTTTCCAGAGAAAAGAAATCTAGTTTAAGCAAGGAGACTACAATTTTTTTAGAAAAATAGGTTATTATTAACAAGTTATAAATTACTAGGTTGGGGCTGAGGTCACGAACCAATAGGCACGAACTACAACAAGACTAGAAACGGATAACTACGAATCACTTACGCGCATTAGCTACTCCAAGAGTCTGCGCGTTCTCCACGGTCATCGCGAAAGCTTGTCCGCGTCCTTGAGGTAGATTCCTCTGCTGCTGCTGGGCTGGCTGGTAGGGTGCTGCTTGAGGTGCTGGTGGAGCTTGTTGGTTCACCCTTGGTGCTCTTTCTCTACGCTCAGAGCAGTCTCTCACTGCATGCTGTCTGGATCCGCAGCCTAAGCATAGTCCGAATTTACGTCTACACTCCTTCTCAACATGGCCTATCTTGCCGCAGTAGTGACAAGTAGGAAGAGTTAGGGCTCTGGATGCAGCTCCATAAGGTGCTTGATGCAGATTTGGTTTCTTGGCAGTTTCTCCATTCGGTGCTCTAGCTGGTGCTGATGTGGATGGCCTCTTCAGGTTGGATTCTCGTCTGATGATACGCTCCATACGTCGAGCTACAGCAAGGACGTCCGTGTACGAAGTTGGTACGACGGATCCGATCATTCTTTGTAGTTCAAAGTTCAATCCGTCGAAGAACTTCTCGGCCTTCTCTTCCTCTGTCGGGATCAGGGTTGGGGCAAAACAGCTCAGACGAATGAATTCCGCGTTGTACTCTTCCACCGTCATAGAATCCTGAGTGAGGCGATTGAACTTGTCCCAAAGTTCTGATCGAGCGATAGCTGGAATGTACATCTCCTGGAAAAGTCTGGAGAACTCCTCCCAAGTAACTCGGTCTGGTCCGAGCCGTGTCTTCTCGGACAGCCACCAGTGATGAGCATTGTCCGTCAATTGCATTCTGGCGGCAGACATCCAACGTTCCCGGGGAAGCTCAGCTGCTTCAAGTTGATGCCGAATGTTGGTGAGCCATTCATGAACTTCTGTGGGCTCTTCCTTGCCTGAGAAGGTACGGGGCTTTAGTTGGCGGAAGTCAGTGATGGAGCCCGTCGATGGCCGTCGAGCTGGTAGGTTGGCCTGCTCCAGTGCAGTTACGATGCTGCTCCTCAAGAATTCAACCTCACGACGCTGAGCCTCGTGTTGGACTTGTTGCTAGGCTTGCATCATCGCGTAGATCAGTTGGAATATCTGTTGCCCGTCAATAGGCTGTCCTTCTGGGAACACGGGCATTGGTGGGTCGAACTACGGCGGAGGTGGGATGTCATCACGCCAAAATATGGAGGTAGGTTGACCTGCCTGCTGGCTCTGTTGAGTTGATGGAACTCCTCCGACTGGTGTCACTTCGTCGTCATAGGTGATACCTGTAGCTTGTGGTATTCCGACGGGAGTCTCGTTGCACTCTTGTGGGTCCATTTCCCTGCATCCAAAACAAACAATAAGAGGCGCACAGGAATCAAGGCAGAATGCAAGTAAATTATTTTCGAAGTCGATATAGAGATCAAGAATAATTCAAGCAAGTGGATGAGATCCTAAAACTTATCCTATTCTTATTGCAGGCCTGTTCGGTCCCTGAGTTGAAACCGAACAATTTGGTCGTTGACCTGCATGGGCCACCACAAAAACCATGTCACGCCCCAGTCCCAAAATGCCGAGGGACTGGATGCACGGCAATGGCCAGCAGCACGCACCGATGGACAACCCAATTTAATGGATCCATCAGGGCATGCTTAAGCTGTAATCTAACAGTAAATAGAACAATTGTTACAGGTCACAGTCTATACTAATCTCATCCACAACAGATAATCACAGATTAAATGCCAAAAATAATGCAATAGAATAAATAAGCAAATCTCAAATAAGTGTCTCGGGGAATAATTCGAGAATATGTCTGGTACATCGAATGCAAATAGACAGGAAATAAATTAACTGAAAATATAAATACTGAGTATATGAAGCCGGTACTCAGGAGAAGTCTTCTGCCACGATCTCGTCCTCAGGTTCCTGTTCTGTTCCAAGAAGTGCTCCTGTTCCGTACACCTCGGGGCAGATCTCTTCGGCTATACCTGGGGACATAGTCCATTCCAGGTCCTCAGGGGACGTAACAAGGTACAGAAAATACAAGCCAAAATAAATACAGTGCAGCAATAAATGAATCAATAGGGTAACTATATAACCAGCTAAGTGATATGCAAGTGAGAGTTTTAGTCATACTCGGGCTGAGACTACTACAGGATCAGTGTCGAAGAAACCATAACAGTATTCTCTCGAAGGGCCAGTAATGTACCAAAGATCTGTTGCCAGAGTCTAAGGCACTTCCAGTAAAGTAATATATATATATAATCAGCCTTTTGTATGGTAAATCTCTCCCCACCCAATGTAATCTCACGTCTCATGTCCATGACACGCAGGATCAAAACTAATGCAGCAAGTCAGGATATAATCTAAGCATGTAAACTGTATATGTCATGAATATGTATCCTATACGAAATCACCCTGTGTATCTCGGGGAAATCCCATCACATGAATAGTGTCAGGTGTCCTGGGTTGAGCAGTTAAACAAGTTTACATATGAATCTACAAGAAAACAAGTAAAATACTACAACAAGAAATACTGCGAGTTGACAAGCTCTATTTGCCCACTGATGCAAAATTAAGCCAAACAAGCTGCAGGGTTGGCAAGGTACACTTGCCTGCTGATGTATAAATAAACCAAGAAATATTTAACAAGACGGCAAGTTTTGGCGAGGTACACTTGCCTGTGGTTCCGGCTCTGTTTGCAGTTCTGACTTCAGCAGAAATTGTAGGCGGTACTCCGGTTGCTAAAATAAATATCACCATCAGATCCAGAAAATATCAATCAGTTAGAAATGCCGGTCCTTGGGTCCAATTTGGAGACAAGGGCAAAAACGGCAGTTTCGGGTCAAAACGGGGTCCATATGTGGGCCCGCTTACACCGAAAAATGTGTCCGGGTCAAAGGTCTCCAAATTCACCAAACTTAGTATCGACAGGTCAGGAACGATGATACAAACCCAACGGAACTTCCAGAATTGGATTCCGATGAGCCGATCACAAAATCGCCCGTCGAGCGGGGCCTATGGGGCCCACGACACACGATTCCGTCCACGCTCTCAGAATCAAACCAAACTTGGGTCACAGGACCAGCGTATCGCTACGAGTCCGATGGAACAAGTTTCGTTTCAATCTGACGTGTGTACACAAAGTTAGGGTAAAATGCAGAAAAGTCGGATACGGGGCGATGTCCGCGGATACGTACTGATTTCGGTGTGCACGCACACCCGAATCGACTTCCGCGAAATCCTACACGTCCGTATCGAAGACGCGCACATATCTGTGAAGACCGCGCGCAACCAAGTCGTCCCATTTGGCAGGGCGTACCCAGTTCCGGGGTAAATCAGGGCGTTGTTATTCCTGTTTTTGGATCGCGGTTCGTGATCGCCACAGGACGCGATGCCCCGAGCGGGTTGTACGGGCACCGAGAGGGTCACGCAGGGTTCGCGATGCAACAGTCGGAATCAAAATCGGAGCTACGAGGTGTGAGATACGAGTACCTGAACGGGCTCCTCAAAATTGGGGTTTCCGTGTCCGACACGCGTTCCGTGTCCTGGACGTGTCCACGTGTCCGCGAGCTGCTGTGTCCGGTCGGCCGTGTCCGGCCTAGGGCTGACGTCGTGCTGAACTGCGGTGGCCGGAGGGAGGCTGGGTGGCGTCGCCGGGCTCGGGTGAGGGCGGTGCCGGCCGTGGGGGACGTCGGTCGGGTCACCGGAGGAAATGGAGGAGGCGGAGGTGGATTCTGGAGACGGGGAGGCGCTGGTCGGCGGGAATGAGGCTCTGGAGGGGTGGAGGACAGCTGGTTCCGGGCGGCGAGGCTTGAGGTGCTGGCCGGCGAGGGGGATCCGGCTGCTAGGGTTCCGGCGAGGGTTTGGCTAGGGGAAGTGAGTGTGGTGGAGATGGGGAGAGCTAGGGTATTTATAGGGGAGCCGCGGGGAGGGGGTCGTGGCGGAGGAGGCGGAGCCGAGGGGGGTCGTGGGGTGAGCGGGGCGGTTCTCCGGCGACGTGGCCGGAGAATGCGGCCGGAAAATGCGGGGGTCGCACGTGGGGGAGATGGGTGTAGCCGGGTCGGGTCGGGCGACGGGTTCCGAGTGGACGGACCCGCCCGACCTGCTAAGGTGGCTGGGCTGGGCTACTGGGCTCGGCCCATTGGGCCGGGCCGGGCCAAAAATAGAATAATAATAATAATAATAATAGTAACAATAATAATAATAGTAATTATTTAAATAGTTTAATTAGTTTTTGGGTATTTAAAGATCGGTCTGAGACCCAATAAAATTCAGAAAAATTATCCTAAGTCCAGTTTTCTATTTTACACCATAAAATCTTATTTTCATCATATTTTAATATTATGTATTATCAAATAAAAATTATTTAATAATTAAAACCCTGAATTTAATTACAGAAAATTCCCAGAAAATTACAGAAAATTGTGAAAAATCCAACTTTAAAATTTTGAAAAAAATCAGGGGGTTTATATTTCTTAGTATCCTAATCTCCTCATGACCTTAACCTAATCACTTCCTAAAACATGACTTTATTACTGAACCTTGATACTCTAACTTACCTATACAATGATACCTTGATACTAAATTGTATCATTATTATCTAATTACTTAGACTAATACCTAAACACTAAAGTAACACTTACACTAGCATTAAACTACACCCCCGTCTATGTACTCACCCTATATCTTAGCTATTGTCTAACCAATACCTTAATGTTCACACACATACACTGCACTAGGATACTTAAGATACCTATACTAACTGATACCTGTTACTCATTACCCTTACCCTCAAATCTGAAACTCATCGCCTACAGTCAAATACTACTCTCTCCCCCATAACCATAGTGATCAGTCAAGACACTCTAACATCTAGTGCACACACATGCACACTCACCACACCCTCACCTTACAGTAGGGTGAACAATCCCTCATATATCCTACTAATATTGTAGTTCCCCAATTTCTAATGCTTCCGACACTTCGAACTATTATGGAATCAGATTTCCCTCATACTTACTTGCAATATGTTGCTGATACTTCTACTCAATAGTAGTGCTACATATATTTTCTATTTTCAACAGATAACAAGCATCCTTCTACTCTTGCTTCCCCTTTGCTCACTAAGTTAAAACCCAAATCAGCCCGAGCTCCTACCACCCCACTTTAAGTCATATGTGTATATACATATACCCATATTTTAATGTTTCGAACACACATAGGCCTAAACGTTGATATGCATCTATTCCTTACCATAATATAGTCATATAATATCACCTACACATGCCTCAACCAATTCCCTACATCAAGACAAGCACACACAAGCTCAACCACTTCCTAGAACTGTACCCAGATCCCCAATACACTCTGATAATTCTTACAAACACACACAACTAATATTCTTACATAATAAATATCTGATACACTCTAATATCCCCATCACAAACGCTTGTGCACAAAACATATCTCCTTATATACTATAAACACCCTTGTACCCCCTGCCTAACTGCTATCAGCCTTACCACAGCAACAATAATACCATTGAACCTCATACCAAAGGGTATCATGATATACTTGTACCACAAACACCCTCAATATTGATCACTCCCCAACTATCCCACTATACTACCCTCAACCCATTACAATATAACCAAACACCATCACATCTACTCTTACCTAAATTATGCCAAGCCTTCTTGCCCAAACTCTAATACCCATCAACAACAACAATATACTCCTTGATACTGCTGCTATAAAACCTAGGAACCTTCCCTTTAATACATGATACACTAAAATGTATCATACAACTGCTACTTCTTCACAAACTTGAGCCCAACTTACACTTAGTGATGACCCCCTCAACTGTTACAACCCTATCTTACACTAGTGTGCATCCTCCACCCTCTCTGAACCGGAGCCAAGAAGTGAAGTCACTGTCAGACACATACAGAGCCACAATATTCCTCACTGTTGCCAAAATTTCTTTTCTTATATCCCCTAACACATAAAACTATACGGCACTTGATGCACTGACACAGTCCTCATTCATAAACTGTCAACGTAACCAACCTGCCACAATACCCTGAGCTCTTGCTGCCATTGTAGTACCTTCTAGGTCTGGGATAGACCTCCTACTACTGCACATACAAGATTCTCTAACTGAACTTGGAACCCCTACCCTCTGATACCTATAGCACCCTTATATTGCATTCCTCCTAATTCTAACACCATGGTCCTTATGTAAACTAACTACTAACCTATATACTCCTTCCCTCTCTACTGCATCACTGACATGCTACACCAAACTCAGGATTACATGTATACATGCTCAGATATGAGCTTTAACACACCTACCTACTGATACACGAACTGATACCACCTCCAATGATACCTCCATAATACACACACCCAAACCCAACAGTAAACACTCACCCATAGCTATGCATACATACATATATCAATATATATCACTATATATATAAATATATATATATATAACCACTAATATATATGAATATACAACCAATATAAAATGCCAAAACTGAATTTAGTGCCATGAGTGGCCACTTGGACATTTTGTTAAACACTTTGCTTGTGTATCATGATATGTTGGTATACTCCCATGGTATGCAACCCAAATGTATCCAAACTTGACGCAAAGCACACCTACGTATTCTAAATGACAATTAGGCCCTAACTAATCCTACTCACATGCACTATGGATGCCATTCTCGGATTTTCCCCAAAAATAGCACAAAACACAAGGGGAAATCTCTAAATGGGACAAGGAAAGCCAAAGTTTCACCCCATGGGTAGGCCTAATGCAAGAGGGCCCCTAAATGAGATATTTACTCTAATAATGCATTCTAAAGAGATAAATTCCAGATTTACCTATTGGAAGATAGATTTCCAATGCTATGGCTCCAACACTCAAAAGCTTCCAAGAATACAAGCTCTTAAACTCCTCAGCGTACTAGTCCACGGTCATACCCCCTTGGACGAGGTCAAGGAACTTCCTCTCTAAGGCACTCAAAGCCACGTCCGAAAATAAATTCTCCTTGAAAAGTTCTTTAAAAGCCTCCTAAGTTAATCCTGCCGCCATGATCCTCGGGTCTATCCTGAGCCATGTCAATGCTATTTCGAACATCTGGCTACCCGCTGCCTCCACTCCTACACTCTTCAAAATTTGTGCCACTCGCAAGTTTCTCTCCATATCCTTGATCCAATTATTGGCATATAAGATCCCTTTTGTGCCCTTGAAGTCTTTTAGCCCCATCCTCTTGAAGTCTATGATAGTCCCCGGCCTCGGCTGCTGCAGTATAAACTAAGGTGGTGTCGTCTGTGGCTAGACCAAGGCAACTCTTTCGACTGCGGCGAGTGCAAGCTGGTGGGCATTCTCAATGCCCTGCCACATAACTTCTGACTGGCACTGTTGTGCCTCTATCATCTGCTGAAAGAGTGCAAACATCTGCATCTGATCGTCTACGGGTGGTAGAGGTTGAAGATCCTCAGAGACTATCGGTGTTGTTCTCTGTGCCGGAGGTGGATCACTCCTAAAAGCTGCTACAAAAATGCCCACCTGGATCGGTGAAGCGAACCTCTAAACTGAAGCTACTGTAACAATGTCTACTGGTGCTGCCCTCAGAGGAATAACTAGTGATCCCGGTTAGACCTCCCGATAACTGGCTATAAGGTCCAAGGCTGCAGCTACTCTCCCTGTGATCCATAATATGTCGGACATCAGTCCTCTAAGTCGCAGTCTGGAAAAATATTTCGAGTCAGGATGGAGTGAAGTACAACCCAAATAATAGTTCCAGTTAATTGATAAGGACTATAAAACAATAAATAGATGACGCTATATACTGAGAGAAGACAATAAATAAATACAATGGCAAAAAAAAGGGAACAGGCAATATAGACAATATGGTACAGTCAGTGCATATATGAAATGAAGAGAAAGAACTACAATATTATATACGGGGTGATGTAGTATATGAACTAAAATAAGAACTATAACTATTCTAAGTGTTTGAAATAGTAGTTTTGAAATATGATCGGTTTGAGAACTTGTACGATAGCTACATGGCCTGGCAAATCATACGTGAGGTGTATGATTAACACTAACAATATTTTACACTTGTACGATAGGGATTTGATTACATCTCTCACTAACTATTTCCCCGCCCCTAACTAGTACAGTGGATCCAACCATGACATGTTAAGATACATGATCAATGTCCAATATATCATGTACAATGTCTAATATCAATGTCGTGTACAATGTTAACACGATAACCAATGTAATATCTCTTAACTGCAGATCTAATCTATATACTAGTCCGTGTAGCACTGTGTCAAGAATCAGATGTAACATTTCTAAATACTTAAATTATAGAAATTATCAAATAACAAAAATTATCAGAGAATGTACTCGTCTGTGGTCCTGAGCGGGCAATACCAATATCCTGCTCCTGATGTCCGACAAGACGATCTGATGGTCCTATATACATATAATATAATACAATATAGCATCAGTAGCTACACAAGCACACGTACAACATAATTACACTACACTCAAAACTATGTAAAAGGGTGATAACTGGTCAACTAGCAGGGTTAATTGATTACTGTGCATAATCAGACAGTCAATCACTAACACATGTCTAGCCAATACGTCGGTGTACACAAGGCAGTCAACTCACTAATTCTCTGGGTCACATAGTCATATGCAAATACGGGATACCTACAATTATCACTTATGGTCATATGCATATACATGGTATCCATAGTTAATGCCTAGGGTCATACAGCATGCATATATTACAGTCATACCTAGTATTAGCAATAAATTTCTATAGAATATATATATACATATATATATATATATATATATATATATATATATATATATATACATATATATATATTAAACTAATTATTACATGCATACACGCACGCACACTCACGCGCACTCTAGTCATCAGGTTCAACAACATAGGTCTGTAATCAACTAAACTGAACCATCATGAAATGGTATGCTAAACCCTATACTATTCACACATGCGCATAAAATCACGAAGAGGGCAGATACGAACCTTGATGGGCATGCACAGGGTTGACGATGACGACGATAATGTTGATAATGATGGTGGTGGTGATAAAGATGATGATGATAATGTTGGTGGTGCTGGTGGTGTGCTCGGTGGTCGAGTGAAGGCTGTTCGAGTTGGGGTGTCGAGGGAGGTTGGCGAGGAGAAGGTGGTGTTGTCGTGATGGTGACGACGAGGTGGTCCGGAGAAGAAGGTGGAGGTGGTGAGGAGCTACTGTGGGGTTGGCGGTGATGGCATTCCGGAGGTGAGGGCGTTGAGTCGAGGACGATGAAGGTTGACAGGATGGCCGGGTTCCAGCGATGGGGAAGAGTAGCTCAGGGATGGTCGTGGTGGTTGAGGGTGTTGGCTGACAGGTGGGGGGGGGGCTCGACGTGGGGAATGATTGTGGTCAAGGTCGTGGAGCTGGTAGTTGTGGTGGGGACTCGGGGTCGAGTCGGGCTAGTGACTGTTGTCGTCGATGCAGGACTCGGCGGACGACGGATCGGTGGTGGAGTCGACTACTCGGGAAGATATGGGAGGTTGTGAAGAGGCCGGAGATGGATAGGCGGTGAAGACCCAAGCGGTCTGGGATATAGTGATCTCGGTTCAATCGTGGGTGTTGAGGTGGTGGAGATGCGATTCAGGCTGGTGATCCTGACCAGTTGCAGTGGCGGCTGTACCAGTGGTGGATGGCCGGAGGAAGGTCGGGTGAAGTTCAGGCGGGGATGAAGGTTAGGGTTAGCTTTAGGGTTTTGGTTTGATGCTTGGTGTAGAAAATTAATACGGAGGATGATGGTTTTTGCATGAGAGAGGAGAAAGAAGATGATGACATCCTAGGGATTAGGGCCGCCATGTGTGCCTTGGGATGGGGTATGGCTTTGGGAAAAGGGTTAGGATGTGTGATATATATAGGAAAGTGTGTGTGGTGTGGATAATGGTCCAATTTGAATGGATGGCCAAGATTAATCATGAAGGAAGTGTACAAACAAGAAAAGGGAGAGATGGAGAGGGTTGGACCGGTCAATGAGGGAGGGGGTTGGTTCTTCATGTGCCTTGACCAATACGATTGTGACACCTCATTGCACTTTTGCACAAAAGTCCCCAACAATTAGAAAATTGCACAGAAAGTGGGAATTAGGATTTAATGAGGGAAAATACAATATTTGCTGTGATGTTGGGGCTAAAAAGGGTGTGTGGTATTTTGTATGAGTATTGAGGGTGTGAATGGAGGTTTGGTTTGATGTTGGGTCTAGTTTTGGGTTAAGTTGGGTCCTTATACTAATTTAATTAAAATTAATGTAAATGGTGTTCTAAAATTAAATGGAAGTACATGGGGCTAAAATTAGGTGGGACACAAGTGTCATGGACGTAGAAGACTCAAAATAAAATATTGTCATAATTTGGGTTGCACAAAATGGGTCAAGATTGTGTCTCCAATTTCGATTGGAAAGCACAAGGATACAAAGTTAGATTTATTTAGAATTAAAAATAAACGTCCGTAACGAATATTATACAACTAAAATGAAGCACAAGAGAGCATATTTATGAGTTACACAAAGGTCAGAATAGAAGACGGGTATGTCTAGGACAAAGGTGTAAAATTTGTTTGGAAGGCAAAAGCTAGTGTAGTGCTCCCAATATCGAAGAAACGGTAAGGCACAATAATTAAATAACATCACAATAATAAATTATAACCCTAAATAATTAATCCCAAAATAATATAAATTAAATTCATAACCCTATATTTTGGTCAGAGGTTCAACTAGTGGGCTTCTAGGTCTAGTCCACTAACTCATGCATTAAAGAACACTATATATATAATATATAAATATATATACACACATATCATGCAATTATTTAAAATAAATACACACAATATTTATAAATAATAAAAAGACAAAAATATCCCTATTTTAGAATGTGGTAGCGACAAGTCAACCCTCCGTAGACAAATATCGTCCTCGAAATTTAAGACCCTCAATAGTTGTATTTATTTATTTATTTACTATCAAAATTGAAATTCATCCAACCATATAATCATGAAGTAATTCCATATTGTTATTTCACTAAATTATCAAAATTCTATAAATATCATATTCCTGAAAATCTTCAAATTTAAAATCAAATTCCATTCTTATCACAATCTCCTCCAAAATTTTAAGTTAATAACTAAATACTCAAAAAATATTTTAATGTCCAATCCTCTAATTTTAAATCCAATCAATGCATATTAATAAAATTTGAAATCTCGTCCCAAAATTTGAATTCAAACTCTAATCCATCAGTGATCTTATTCCTCGATTTCTTTTTCCACGCAATACTCAAACAATATAATACTTATTAAATCTTCAAATACAACATTCAAAATATAAGTTTTTAAATTTATATCTTGTAGTCAAATAAATATAATGACAATCTTCTTAAATTTCTCAAATTTTAATGACAAATTCAATCATATCATAATCTTCATAAAAATTAATGTTTTAACAAAATCGTCAATTCTGCCATATTAAATTCTTAACACTTTATTTAAATTAATGTTTATCGTCAAAATTTAAGGTACCTTGTCTCCCTCTGTCCAGTCATAACCTCTTCATTAATCTTCACTACGGTCAAACCCCCAACAATCAAGGTCTAAGAAAATCCTACCTACAGTCATACAACATGCAATCTAGAGAAAATATGCACGGTTATGGTCTCTTTTGTCATGGTATTGAAGTCTCTGCCAGGGTGTACTACTAACTACATTCTAACGAGAAAATCACTAATACAAGCTACGGTACTAAGGAATCAATCAATCAATCAATCAAATAGACAGAAAGGAACAGAAGAAAAGAACAAAACATAACCTGCTAACACATTACCTGCAGTATCGGTCTCCTCGACCGTTATCGTAAATGCCCAGCCCTGCTAGGGTAGCTCCCTTCGCGGGTGCTGAGCAATATGCGGTTCCACCGGTGGCCTAACTGGATCTCTATAATTTTGAGCTGCTCGATGGCCGGGAAGATAAGGAGCTAGAAGACAATCCCTCACTTGATGTCCCGTAGTGCCACAATGCAAACAAAGTCCTAGCCTCGCTCTACAGCTCTCCCAAAGGGGACCTGGCTTCTTACAGAAATGATAAGTCTGCTGTGTCTGCCTCGAAAGCTGCTGTTGATCCTGCTGAACATGAACCGTGCCTGGTACTGCTGGTGGTTATACTGAAACGTCCTCGGCTACTGCTGAATATGGGGACGCTTGGTCTATCCTGCGCTACCACTCGTATCTCCAGAAATATTGTGACTCCTCTTAGTCCTGAGATCCAGATCCTCTTCTGCAATCTGGGCATCCATCAAGATATCCTCAAAGGTAGCGGTATGACGACCAGAAGTGCGTGACCTAATCTCTCTCGTTAGTCATTTTCTAAACTTTCGGGCTCGTTCTCCTGGGTCTCGAATCATAGACAATGCAAAATGGGTCAATCGGCAAAATTCTACGGCGTACTCGTCGACCGACATATTTCATTGGACCAAGTCATAAAATTGACTTTCCAAAGCTCCCAAGGCCACATCGGAAAAGAACTTCTCCTTGAAAAGCTTCTTGAAGGTCTCCCAAGTAAGTCCTTTTTTAGTTAGTCTCGGTTTCGTACGATACCACGTCAGCACGATATCAAACATCTGACTGCCAACGGCCTCGATCTGAAGAATCTTTGGAATCTGCGCTAAACGCAAGTTCCTCTCTATATCCTCTAGCCAGTCATCAGCGTAGAGTATCCCTTCGATACCCTTCAACTCTCAAGGCATCATCCTCTTAAAGTCTACTATAGTGTCAGGTCTCTGCTATTGCTGTTAGCCAGGAAACTGCTGGGCAACTCTCTCAACTTCCTGTAGAGCCACCTGATGAGCGTTCTCCATGCTCTCTCTCATCAGCTCTGTCTATGCCTGGTGCACTTCTGCCAGCACCCTCTGAGCCTCATCTTGAATACGTTGAGCTTCCGCCATTACTCTCTAGGCATCTAACATGCCTTGGATCAGGGTAAACATCTGTGCCCCGTCAGTGGGCATACCTCCGGAAGTTAGAGTCGGTGGAGGAGGAAGGTTCTTCGTTATAGCTGGGGCAACCCGCGAAACAGGTGGGAGAGACAGAACTCTAGATGTCTATCCGTCAGGTCAAAAGGTGGCAGACCCCTCTGAAGCTGATGCTCCTACTCTTGAAAACCTTGTCTTCGGGGGCATCCTAAAGATAGACCGAAAAGAATCAATTAAGGCAATAGATACAATATCATCAAGGAAGGATAGTAAAAATTTCTAAAGGAAGCAATATTCAGGAGGAATAAGGATAACAAGATAAATAGATTGGAAATGATCCTAGTTGTGATTGAGTATTCGCGCTCATCCTAGTATACTATATCCCAGATCCTATCGCAGGCACGCAGTAGTACAACTAAGTCATCGTACTACTACGACATCGCTCTAATTGCGAAGCTCGACCTGCATGGGCCACCACTAAAAATGTGTCACGACCCGTACCCAGAATTTAGGGCACGAGTACGTGGGTACGTCTAGCCTACGTCGCAGTATCGGCGGTACAACGATGTCTAGGTCACAATACTATCTAATCAATCTCACACGAATATCCAACTCCATCAGGGGACACAGATATCATAATATAATATGTATACTCAATCACAGAACTAAAGCACGATAAGATATCGAAGAGAATAAACAAAATGCAATACAAGTCTAAATAAAATAATTTAACTCAAACAATAACATCCAAGTTTCAAATTATGAAGGAAACAAATTCGGTACCAATAAGCTGCTAAAAGAAACTAACTTAATAACTAGTGATCCCGGCTAGACCTTCCGGAATCACACCTGGCTACAAGGTCCAAGGCGGCAGCTACTCTCCCTATGGTCCATAATATGTCGGACACCAGTCCTCTAAGTCGTAGTCTGGAAAAATATTTCCAATTAGAATGGAACAAAGTACAACCTAAATAATAGTTCCAGTTAATTGATAAGGACTATAAAATAATAAATAGATAATGCTATATACTTAGAGAAGGCAATAAATAAATGCAATGGCAAAATAAAGGAAATATGCAATATAGGCAATATGGTACAGTCAGTGCATATATGAAATGAAGAGAAAGAACTACAATATCATATACGGGGTGATATAGTATATGAAGTAAAATAGAGAACTATAACTATTTTCAGTGTTTGAAATAGTAGTTTTGAAATATAATCGACTTGGAAACTTGTACAATAGCTACATGGCCTGGCTAATCATACATGAGTTGTATGATTAACACTAACAATATTTTATACTTGTACGATAGGGATTTGATCACATCTCTCACTAACTACTTCCCCTCCCCCAACTAGTACTGTGGATCCAACCATGACACGTTATGATACAAGATCAATGTCCAATATATCATGTATAATGTTTAATATCAATATCTAATATCAATATCGTGTACAATGTCAATACGATAATAAATGTAACATCTCGTGACTGCAGATCTAATCTATATACTAGTTCGTGTAGCACTGTATCAAGAATCAGATGTAATATTTCTAAATACTTGAATTATAGGAATTATCAAATAACGGAACTTATCAGAGAATGTACTCACCTGTGGTCCTGAGCGGGCAGTACCAATGTCCTGCTCCTGAAGTCTCGCAGGACGATCCAATGGTCCTATATATATTTAATATAATACAATATAGCATCAGTCTCTACACTAGCACACATACAACACAATTATACTGCACTCAAAAACTATGTAAAGGGGTGATAACTGGTGAACTAGCAGGGTCAATTGTGCACGTCTACATGCACGGGTGTCATGTCCTTGATTATTGTGCATAATCAGATAGTCAATCACTAACACATGTCTAGCCAGTATGTCGGTATACATAAGGCAGTCAACTCACTAATTCTCAGGGTCACATAGTCATATGCAAATACGGGATAACCACAATTATCACTTATGGTCATATGCATATACATGGTATCCACAGTTAATGCCTAGGGTCATACAGCATGCATATATTACAGTCATACCTAGTATTAGCAATAAATTTCCTTGGAATATATATATATATATATATGTATATATATAAAACTAATTATTATATACATACACGCACACACACTCTAGTCATAAGTTTCAACAGCTGAGGTCTGTAATCAACTAAACTGAACCATCATGAAACGATATGCTATAACCTACACTATTCCCACATGCACATAAAATTAAGAAGAGGGCAGCTACGAACCTTGATGGGCACGCACGGGGTCGACGATGATGACGATGATGATGATGGTGGTGATGATGATGATGGTGATGATGATGATGATGACGGTGGTGATGATGATAATGAAAGGAGGCAGGGTCGTTGCTCCTATGGGGAAGTTGCTGCTCGGGGTCATGCTCGGTGGGGGACTGTCGAGATCGAGTCGAGACGATGGTGGTGCTGGTGGTGAGCTCGGTGGTCGGGTGAAGGCTGTTCGAGTTGGGGTTTCAAGGGAGGTTGGCAAGGAGAAGGTGGTTTTGTCGTGATGGTGACGACGAGGTGGTCCGGAGAAGAAGGTGAAGGTGGTGAGGAGCTACTGTGGGGTTGGCGATACTGGAGTTCCGGCGGTGAGGGCGTTGAGTCAAGGACGATGGAGGTTGATGGGATGGCCAGGTTCTGGCTAGGGGGAAGAGTAGCTCAGGGATGGTCGTGGTGGTGGAAGGTGTTGGATGACAGGCAGTGGGGGCTCGGCGTGGGGAATGGTTGTGGTCGAGGTCGTGGCGCTGGTGGTTGTGGTGGGGATTCAGGGTCGAGTCGGGCTGGTGACTATTGTCGCCGATGGAGGACTCGACGGAGGACAGCTCGATGGTGGAGTCGACTGCTCGGGAAGATGAGGTAGGTTGTGAAGGGGTCGGAGATGGAGAGGCGGTGAAGACCCAGGCGGTCGGGGAGATGGTGATGTCGGTTCTGTCGTGGGTGTTCAGGTGGTAGACATGCTGCTGAGGCGGGTGGTCCGGACTAGTTGAAGTGGCGGCTGTCCCGACGGTGGATGGCCGGAGGAAGGTCGGGTGAAGATCATGCGGGGATGAAGGTTAGGGTTAGCTTTAGGGTTTTGGTTTGATGCTTGGTGTAGAAAAATAGTGGGGAGGATGATGGTTTTTGCGTGAGGGAGAAGAAAGAAGATGATGACATCCTAGGGATTAGGGCCAGCCTTGTGTGCCCTGGGATGGGGATGGCTTTGGCAAAAGGGCTAGGATGTGTGATATAAATAGGAAAGTGTATGTCGTGAGGATAATGGTCCAATTTGAAAGGATGGCCAAGATTAATCATGAAGGAAGTGTACAAACGAAAAAAGGGAGAGAGGGAGAGGGTTGCACCAGTCAATGAGGGAGGGGGTTGGTTCTTCATGTGCCTTGACCAATAGGATGGTGACACCTAATTGTACTTTTGCACAAAAGTCCCAAACAATTAGAAAATTGTACAGAAAGTAGGGATTAGGATTTAATAAGGGAAATACCATATTTGGTGTGATGTAGTGGCTAAAAAGGGTGTGTGGTGTTTAGTATGAGTCTTGAGGGTATGAATGGGGGTTTGGTTTGGTGTTGGGTCTAGTTTTGGGTTAAGTTGGATCCTTACACTAATTTAATTAAAATTAATGTAAATGATGTTCTAAAATTAATTGGAAGTACATGGGGCAAAAATTAGGTGGGACACAATTTTCATGGACGTAGAAGACTCAAAATAGAATATTGTTATAATTTGGGTTGCACAAAATGGATCAAGATTGTGTCTCCAATTTCGATTGGAACGCACAAGGATACAAAGTTAGATTTATTTGGAATTAAAAATAAGCGTTTGTAACGAATATTATGCGACTAAAATGAAGCACAGGAGAGTATATTTATGAGTTACACAAAGGTCCGAATAGTAGACAGGTATGTCTAGGACAAAGGTGTGAAATTTGTTTGGAAGGCAAAAACTATTGTAGCGCTCCCAATATCGAAGCAACGATAAGGCACAACAATTAAATAACATCACAATAATTAATTATAACCCTAAATAAATAATCCTAAAATAATACAAATTAAATTTATAACCCTATATTTTGGTCAAAGGTTCAACTAGTGGGCTTCTAAGTCTAGTCCATTAATTCATGCATTAAAGAACATTATATATATAATATATAAATATATACATATCATGCAATTATTTAAAATAAATACACACAATATTTATAAATAATAAAAAGACAAAAATACCTCTATTTTCAATGTGGTAGTGACAGGAAACACGTCTCCGGCGGCATCCTTAAGATAGATTAAAAACAAAGGAATCAATATTGAGCAAGATACGATATCATCAAAGAAGGATATAATTATTCCAAGTAAAGCAAGCATTCAGATAGATAAGGATAGCAAAGCAAAGAATTTGGAAGTATTTTCTAGTTGTAAGTGAGTATACTCTCAGCCTATATCCCATATCCTATATTCTATTGCAGGCCCGCAGTGGTACAACTATGTCATTGCACTACCACGATATCGCATTAATTGCCAAGTCTAACCTGCACGTGGCACCACAAAAATGATTTACGATCCGCACCCGCTGTAGGGGTATGAGTACGTGAACAACGTCCACCCTACACCACAGCTTTGGCGGTAGTACACTGTCTAGGTCACTAACTATCAATCTCACACAATGATATATATATAATATACCTATCATGGATCTCAACTCCAAATGGAGGAAGAAGATGATAATGATAATACCAAATACTCAACACAATCTAAAGCACGATAAGATGTCAAAAAGTCTAACATAACAACAAAGTCTAACATCAACAACATCCAATAACAACGTCAATATTCAAGTCTCAAAATATAAACCGAAAATAAATTCGGTATCAGAATGGTAATAAAAAAACTAACTAGGATAACTAGTGATTCCGGCTACGCCTTCCGACAATAATTCCTGAGCTACTGGGTCCAAATCTACACCATCTATCTCCTTTGGTCCATAATATGTGCGACACAAGTCCTCTAAAAGATCATCTGAAAAATATTATCCATTCATGATTGGAGCAAAGTATAATCCAGTAGCAGTTTCAATTAATTGACAAAGACTATAAAATAGTTATAGTAAGTAATACATGATGAGCACGAAAAAGAATGAATCAGAGAATGAAATAAAGCAACATCTATCTAAAAAGCAATGAAAGTAAATATGGTGAACCAGAGAGCATGGCAATAATGACTATAAATAAAGAAGAACTAAACTAAACAGATATGATGTGAGTCCACCAAGGGTAATGTGAAGCTAGAAAGAAAGCACTCAACTAGTATGTTTTGAAATACCGCTTTCGACATATAAACGACTAGGGGCTAATACGGCTCATCGCACACTTGGTGTGTGACTGCTATCATTCCTGATTAGACCAGAAGAGATAATTCTATATTTTTGGGAATATTTATATGTCTACTCGAGTATTTTTCTACCCCGACTAATACACATAAATCCAGGTTGTGACACGTAAATCAATATTGGTCCAGTCAGATAAAGTAAGTGATGCCAGTAAGTGAGTCCTGATGTGATACCTATAGGTTAGTCCTGATGTAGAGGCCAGACAAGTATAATGTACGTGTTGCCAGAAAGTGAATCCAGGTAATACTAATTCGTGTATCCATAGTGTTGAAAAATCTGGTAAAATAATACTATATTCCTGAATCATAGTAGATATCAAATAATAGAAACTATCAGAGAATGTGCTCGTCTATGGTCCTGAGCAAATGATACAAATTGGGGTCCGAACTGGTGTCAAACTAATCTATATATGAAATTATAATGTCACTTGGTGTAAAGAGGTAATAAATATGCTAAATGCACTAAAGTATGATTTCCTAGGTCAAGACTAGGTCAACTAGGTCATGTTAAGTCCATAGCTTAATTCTAAGTTCATACTAGTCATTACCTTGCTAAGCCAAGTTGTACTGGATAATATTAGCTAATACTAACTAATATCCATACCATATATCATATAATATTTATATATATATATACTCTAATATATCACTAATTCATAGTATCTTAGTCTATATTCCCATTAACTAGCTATTACTTATTGATATCTTGGTTACTTTACTTGGTATAATTAATACCTTAGTATTTAGGCTAATTTCTTAGTATCCTAATCTCCTCATGACCATAACCTAATCACTTCCTATAACTTGACTCTATCACAGAACCTTGATACTCTAACTTACCTATACAATGATACCTATGATACTTAATTTTATCATAATTATCTAATTACCTGGTTACCTAAACACTAAAGCAATACTTACATTAGCATTAAATCACACCCCCATCTAGGTACTCACCCGATATCTTAGCTACTGTCTAACCAATATCTTAGTGTTCACACACTTACACTACACTAGGACACTTAAGGTACATATACTAACTGATACCTATAACTCATTACCCTTACCTTCAAATATGAAACTCACTGCCTACAGTCAAATACTGCTCTCTCCCCCTCAACCACAGTGATCAGTCAAGACACTCCAATATCTAGTGCACACACATGCACACTTACCACACCCTCACCCTACAGTTGGGTGAACAATCCCTCATATATCCTACTCATATTGTTATTCTTCAAGTTCTAATGTTGCCTGCACCTCAAACTGTTGTGGAATAAGATTTTTCGCATACTCACTTGCAACATGTTACTGATACTTCTACTAAACAGCAGTGCTACCTGCATTTTCTGTTTGCAATAGATAACAAGCATAATGCTACTCTTGCTTCCCTTTTGCTCACAAGATGAAAACCCAGATCTGCCCGAGCTCCTACCACCCCACTCAAAATTATTTATGTACATACATATACCTACCTTTTAATGTTTCTAACATATATAGACCTAAACATTGCTATGCATCTATTCCTTCCCACAATACAGTCATATAATATTACCTACACATGCCTCAACCAATTCCCTATATCAAGACAAGCACACACAAGCTCAACCACTTCCTAGAACTGCACCCAGGTCCCCATTGCACTCTGATAATTCTCACAAATACACACAACTAATATCCTCACATAATAAATATCTGATACACTCCCATATCCGCATCACAAACATTTGTGCACACAACACATCTCCTCACATATTGTGAACATCCTTGCACCCCCTGCCCGAATGCTATCAGCCTCACCACAGCAACAACAATACCCCTGAACCTGATACCAAATGGTATCATAATACACATGTACCACAAACACCCTCAACATTGATCACTCCCCAACTCTCCTACTATACTCCCCTAAACCCATTGCAAAATAACCAAACACCATCATATCTACTCTTACTTGCATCATGCCAAGCCTCCTTGTCCAAACTCTAATACCCATCAACAACATCAGCATACTCTTTGATATTGCTGCTATAAAACCCAGTAACCTTTGCTCTAATACATGATACACTAGAATGTATCATACAACTGCAACTTCTTCACAAACTCGAGCCCAACTTACACTTAGTGTTGAACCCTTCAACTGTTACAACCATGTTATACACTAGTGTGCATCCTCCACCCTCACTGAACCTGAGCCAAGAACTGAAGTAAATCTCAGACACACAAAGAGTCACAATATTCCTCACTGTTGCTATTATTCCTTTTCTTATATCCCCTAACACATAAGACTATACGGCACTGGATGCACTAACATAGTCCTCATTCATACACTGTCAAAGTAACCAACCTGCCCTAACACCCTAAGCACTTGTTGCCATTGCAGTCCCTTCCAGGTCTGGGATAGACCTCCTACTACTACACATACAAGACTCCCTCAATGAACATGGAACCCCCACCCTCTGATACCTAAACCTGTACCCTTATATTTTATTCCTCCTAATTCTAACACCACGGTAATTATGTAAACTAACTACTAACCTGGATACTCCTTCCCTCTCTACTGCATCACTGACATGCTACACCAAACTCAGGATTACAGGTACACATGCTCAGATCTGAGCTCTAACACACCAACCTACTGATACACGAATGGATACCACCTCCAATGATACCTCCATAATGCACACACTCAAACCTAACAGTAAACACCCATAGTTATGCATAAATACATATATCCACATATTTCACTATATATATATATATATATATATATAAACACTAATCTATATGAATATATATCCAATATAAAATGCCAAAACTGAATTTAGAGCCATGAGTGGCCCCTTGGTCATTTTGTCAAATACTTGGCGTGCGTATCGCGATACGTTAGGATACGCCCATGGTACGCACCATAAATGTATCCAAACTTGACCCAAAGCACACCCACGTATTCTAAATAATAATTAGGCCTTAACTAATCCTACTCACAAGCACTATGGATGACATTCACGAATTTTCTCCAAAAATTGTACAAAATACAAGGAGAAATCTCTAAATAGGACAAAGGAAGACAAAGCTTCACCCTATGGGTAGCCCTAATGAAAGGTGGTCCCTAAATGAGATATTTACTTTAATAATCTATTCTAAAAAGATAAATTCCAGATTTACCTATTAGGAGATAGATTCCCAATGCTATGGCCCCAACATCCACAAGCTTCCAAGAACTCGAGCTCCAAGTGCTTATCTTCTCCAACCCTCGCTTCTAATGTCTTCTAGTCTTCTTGGGTAAGAGAATGAGAGGGGTTGGGGTTGATTTGGTAAATATTTGGTGGTAGGAAGAATGATAGAAGGGAAGCTGACAATTTAGGATTTCTCTTTGAAATAGGGGAAGGAAGAAGATGTCACGACCCGCACCCGGTTTAGGGGCACGAGTGCGTGGGTACGTCCAGCCTACGCCGCAGCATCGGCGGTAGAACGCTGTCTAGGTCATGTAACTATCTAATCAAACTCACGCGAATACCCAACTCCATAAGGAGACGTGGATATCATAAAATAATGTTAGAAATACTCAATCACCTAAACTAGAGCACGATGAGATATCAAGGCAAACAAAGAAATACAAGACAAGTCTAACGACAGGATACTCATACCTGCAATCAGTAACATCCAATCCCCATGTGTGTCGGAACCAGTCTACTAAGGTCACAGTCTGGAAAAATAATTTCCAGTCAGGAAGGAGCAAAGTACATCTCTAAATAGCAGTTCTATATAAATGACATAAACTATGTAGCAGTTCTAGATGGAAACATACCAGATGCATGTATAGGTACGAGAATGTACAATGAGAGAAATACTGGAAATACTGAAAGTAAATGCTGGAAAAGAATAATATGTCACTGAGCAAGAATCCTATGACTAAGTGTGTGAGTACTAGCTTTAACATGTGATCGGCTTAGGATCTTGATCAGGCTGGTTACATGTGATTAGCTATGATTCACGAAGGTCAGGCTAACCGTTGGTTAGCTATGATGCATGTAGAGGTCAGGCTAATCACACGTAACAGCTATGAGGCACTGAGATGGTCAGGCCGCACCCGACGTGAGATGTGGGGTGAGCTATGATGCATGGAAAGTTGGGTATGATCACATATCTACACTAAAATACTCCCCACCCCCGACTGGTATAGTAGATCCAATCATGGTACGCTATGGCACGGGATTCCCCAGGAAGGTAGCAAGTCTCCCCGGGAATCAGTGTCTGTACATGAACAAGATAACAAGGAAACAAGTCTTGTACAAGCTACACCATAAAAAAGGAATAACATCTCATGACAAGATCCGTGTATACCAATCCGTGTAACCAATGTGTCAAGAACATGGATATTTACACTAGATACAGTGAACATAGGAGATATCATAAATTAGAAACTAATCAGAGAATGTACTCGCCTTGGGTCCTTAGCTGGTAATGTCAATGTCCTGTCCCAGAGTATCGTCTGGAGGAACCAACAGTCCTAAAATATATCAAATACAACATTTGCATCAGGTACTACACTAACACGTCTCAAATACATGAACTCAGGGGCTCTGCCAAGCATGGTTCTAGTCAACTAGGGTCATCTAGTTAGACAGACATCTATAACACATTATACCTATTTAACTAACATTAACACCTACAATATTACTTGCACCAAAATAATTACATATACAATATATATATATCATTTAATTCATGCATAATATATATATATAGGTTGAACAATATATTTACCATATATATTAATTTTATATATATTAGATTATGCTAAGTAGGTATACAAAATACATGTATATATATTTACAAGTTATATTAAAATATACTGAGTATGTATACAAAAGCATAAATATACATATACCAATTTATATATACTAGAATACGTAGTAATATATATATATACCAATTTAAATGTATTTACAAAATATCTATATATACCTTTTAAATACATATTTAATTTATACTAGTTGAACACTATATATGTATACTCATACATGTGCTAAAATACATTTTTAAAATATATATATATATATATTGTCAATGTTATTATTAAAATATACTAATACTAGTACATCACATTAAATACATATACAATATATTAATTGTATGTACATAATAGATATATACATTTATACTAAGTATACATATTGAAAATATATATATTAAGTATATATATATACAGAATATATATACATATACCAAACATTATATATTTTTATACCAAAATACATACATATATATATTAATGAAATACACACATACATATTCATTTAAATACGTATATATATAATCATATTAAATATATATATACATATACATATATATAATACTAATAAAACATTTTCATATCTTATATATATATATATATACACATTTATACATATATATACTAAAGTATATATATACTATGCTTATACCTGTTACATTTAATTTAATAATAAATATACATGTACATATATTAAATTACACATTACCAATGTATTTATATACTATACATATATACGTATTAAACATTAATTAAATAAATACTATACAATTAATTATGCATACTATAATTATACGATTTATTATACATATAGATATACACATTAATTACTATATACTAATACCTATACAAAACATATATATACTAAACATTAATTACACTAATTATACATCTAAAATAATTACTGATTAAAATAATTTAATTAACAAAACTAATTAACTAATATAAATAAACTAATTGATTTAATTAACTAATTAATCTAATTATTAACTAAACTAATTAAATATCTAACTAAACTAATTTATTAGTTCACTAAATGTAATTAACTCACTAAACTAATTATAAATAACTAATTAATAAAATAAACAAATTATATGAAATAAACTAATTCATATAAAATAAACTAATCAATCTAAATTAACTAATTAATCTAATTATAACTAAACTGATTAATATAATTTAACTAATTAATTATATAACTAAACTAAATGATTAAGAACTAATTAACTATTCTAATATATAATTAACATACTAATTAAATCACTAACCTCAGTCCCTGAATCGAAGAAAGGGGGAAGAGAAGGAGAGAAACTCACGTTTGGGGGAGGGGTTTTCCGGCGAGGTCACGCGGTGGGGGCTCCGTCGAGGTCACGCGGTGGTCGGGTGCTTATCTCGAGGAGGCGGCGGCGGTCAAAGCTCGAGAGCGGCGGGTCTTCTCGGTTCCAGGCGGCGGCGGCTGTCGAAGCTCAAGAGCGGCGGGTCTTCTCGGTTCCAGGCGGCGGCAGCGGAAACTCAAGAGCGGCGGGTCTTCTCGGTTCCAGGCGGCGGCAGCGGAAACTCAAGGGCGGCGGTGGTTCTTCTCGGCGGATCTGGGCGGTCCGAGGCGGCCACGGCTCGACGCCGAGGAGGAGATCCCAGTCCGTCGGCGGCGGATCTGACCCAAAGCCACATCAGGACGGCGGCGACGACGGCTCCGGTGAGGAAACGGCGGGTCTCCGAGCTCGACGCGGCAGCGGAGCTCGACGTCGGGGGAAGACGCGGCGGCCAGCGGCGATAGGCGAGGCTGAATCTAGGTTTAGGGTTAGGGTTTGCTGTGTCGGGGTCGTGTCCGGGGCTGGACACGGCGGTTTGGGTGTACTGGTATTGGGGTTGTGTCCGGGTGTGTCGGACACGGAAATGATGTACTGGGGTGGAGGTGGATGTGTCCGGGTGTGTCGGATACGAAAATCAGATTATAAAGTTATAACCGGACACAGGAAATGAATGGATACGGTGGGACACCCGGGGTCGGACCCGAGGCCAACACGGCTGACACGGCAATGATGGACACACGGACACGAGCACACAAAAATGGTGATGGCTTGGCTTGTGGGGATTTGAGAGAGCTAGCTAGGGTTTCTTGGGAATGGTGTGAATGAGACTTTAAATAGGAAAAGAGGGTGTGGGATGAAGGGTGCGGGTTGGCCCAATAATGAAAGGCCCAGATCATAATTAAACGGGTTTTTCATGTGGGGAAAAATGAGGGTGTGAAGGCTAGTTAATGGGAAATGGCAACTTGTAAAAATAAAAATAAAGATTATAATTTCAGAAAAATATTTTTAGGAAAGCTAGCTAATTTCCAATTAGCTACTAATTAATACATTTTGCAAAATCTTAGAAAGTATGACATTTATTTATTTACTATCCCAAGAAATAAAAATTTATTTTATTTTATCAACTAGTCTTTTAAATAAATATTTAGTTAAAACAATAATTTTTATGATTCAAGCCAATAAATATTTGAAACTAGAAATATATATATATTATTATTTATTTACTTATTTTATAAGAAAGCGATATTTAGAAAAAAATGATTTTTATACAAGATTATAAATTACCTTCTACAATCAAACATTGTTCAAAATCAAATAAAAATTTTAAGGAGAAAATATTTTACTGAACTTGATATTTAAAATAAATTAAAAATCTAATTATTTCGGAAATTGGAAATCGGAGGTTACAAGTCTACCCACCTTAGAAAATTTCGTCCTCGAAATTTAGGATTCTCAATAATTGCCTTTATTCACCATATTATTTCTATCAAAATTTAAATCTTAAACCAATAATCATGAAGTAATTCCATAATGTTATTTCACAACCTTTCAAAAATTATACAACATCATATTCCTGAAAAATTTTCAAATTTAAAAATCAAATCCCCTTTGTCATAATCTCCTTCAAAAATTTTAAGTTCGCATTTAAATACCCAAGGATTTAATATCCAAACCTCCAATTGAAATCCAATCCATGCATATTTATAATCATTAAAAAATCTGTATCCCAAAATTTAAATTTTAAACACTCATCAATCATCTTACTCCTCTAACTCAAATTCAATTGATGCTTATTCCAATCTAACTCCTTATCCCAAGAATTGAATTCGAAACTATTCCATTTACGATTTTATTTCCTGATTTTCTTTTTCCTCAAATACTCAACGATGCGATGCTTCCAGAATCTTCAATGCAACATTCATAATATATAAAATTTCTATCTTGCAATCAACTAAATAAAATGATAATCTCTCAAATTTTTCAAATTTTTTAATAATCAATTCAATCATATCAAGACCTCCTTAAAATTAATAAATCCTCAAATTCTTGGCTCTGTGAATTTCTTAATTCTCCCTTTAAGTTAATGTTTTTTCTCGAATTTCAATCATGCCTCGATTTTCATAAAATCAATGATCCATCAACTCCGTTATAACAACCCCTAAATTCTTCATTTAATTTAATGCTCATCCACAAATTTAATCCTCTTGTCTCTTTTTGTCAGTCATAACCTCGTCACAGATCTTTGCTATGGTCAAAACCCTAATGATCATGGTTTAAGAAAATTTTACCTACAGTCATACAATTTAAGAAAATATATAAGTCATGTATCTTGTCATGGTATTTCAGTCTCTGTTAAGGTGTACTACTAGCTATGTTCTAACAAGAAATCACGAATATAAACCACGTTACTAGGGAATCAATCAATCAAAAGACGAAAAAGAACATTAGGAAAGAAAAGAAAGAACCTGCTAACATATTACTTGCGGTATCTCCTATCTCTAACAACCACTTAACTTAGCACATTCACTAACAAATTCCTATTCATGTACACTGGTACCCATATCAACTAATCATTTATCCACAAAATCCATGAATATATCTGTATTGCACACACCTGTCTATTAATGCCAAAATCTGATGCCAAGAATCTCTAATATAACCATGATTCAATAAGGCATCCAACGTTGATACCTCTATCTCTTTAGTACCATACCCTCTGTCAATTCCCGTTCCTACTACAATTGTTCATACTAGTCGTTCTTACCACTCAAGTGCACCCAAGTATAACACCATACGAAGTACTGCTTTTTCCAATACAACTTTAGATGGACACCCTAGTCAGTCTGCGGTGCCATCTCAATCATGCTCAAGTCATCAGGTCCTTACACGTATATATCATCTACTCATGTGTTAATATTCATATTTCTCATCTACCATAGAATTAATCCTCAAAAATAATCATCGAGGTTTAACTTCTCGATCAACTTAAAACTAGATTGCATACACTTCCTCGAAGTCAGATACTCATCATCGAAATAAAAATTTTAATCACTTCTAAAATCTTTGTAGCTTGACTATGTTTATTGAATCAATTTTAAATCCTCAATATTTTAACAACATAAAATCTCAACTCCTTAAAATTCTCAAAATCTCAATTCATTTCCATTCTTGAAACGATAAAATTAAATCCACAAGTACACATTTATAAATGTTCACGGTCTCTAATACTCAAGGTGCACACTAATACACCAATCCAATTATCATCACTTGAAGTGCTTATTGTTTTGAGTGTCATTCTCAATTAACCCTCGAAATAGAACCATTAGCACTCTTGGTATTATACCACTAGTTTCATTAATGGATCATCTCATCAAGCTCATTATAACTCATGGTTACATGTATCTACTATAACACTCCTATTTCTTTACTCTCATGGTCATGTATAGGGTTCCTCACCTCGATGGTTGTATAGGTATTTCCTTTTAACCTTTCATAGCCTGTTACACTAATCTGTGATACGCTTCACCATCTTTATTACCAATTCCGATATTTCTCTTCTCATGACATCTCATTATTACTCCTCATGCATATATATTTCTTTACCTTTAACACACCCAATCTAAATCATCAAATTGAACGTCATGCTCCATAAATCCTTAACACAATTCCTTGATACCTAATTGTTTACATAGATCATTCAATTACATAACCATGATTTTCCAGGAAGGGTAATTGGCTCTGATACTAACTCTGAGAACTATCACTGATACTCTATACTCTTCTTAACTCTCAGTCTCTAATGACACTACTCCTAGAATCATTGGTACAAGGTACTATGCTAAGGGCTAACTCCAGATTAAAGCCTACTGCTCACATGTCCAACTAAGAAACACTTACAACTCACTAGCAACACAGTCAATACTAATACAAGACACAAACAAAATTACAAGTCACTAATTATCATACTAACAAGAAATCCTCAAAGAAATAGGAGCTCAAAGACTGAATTGAGGACAGAAGGTATCCTTACTGCTAGTAAAGAAAAGAAGCGATAGAACAAAGTCCTGGAATAACAGAAATAGATAAGTCTTGAGATGATATTTTAAGAACCAATTTAAGATACAACCTGATAATCATACACGTCTGCCAGAAATCATGATACACAGAATCCTCGCCACGCTAGTAAGCATAGATGCGATAAACGACAGGTTCCGTAACTAAGGTATGCAACTCTATAATCATGTCATCTAGAATCCTCGCCACGCCAACCGGTATGGCTGCGAGAGACTCTAGGTTTCATAACTATAGTATGTACATCCAAGTCAGGTTCCTACGTTCTCGTCACCACAGCTAATATGGCTGCGATAACTCTAGGGTCCATAACCAAAGTAGATGTTTTACCTTCCTCACTGTCCTCATCAACATATGTCATCAGATGATACCGTAAATTTAGCCCGTAAAATTCATCTTGATATAAAATCAATTCAACAACGATACCAAGAATTAAATTTAACAACTGGTCAACAAGAATCAAACTCAACAATGATACCAAGATTTTAATTTAATAACTGATCAATAAGGATCAAGTTCAACAACAACAAGCGAGAACGGACGAAAACAAGAAAAAGATTTAATTTAGAAATTATAACAAGATTCTCAAGGGGTCGTCCCAGGAATCTCTCAAGAATTTGTGATTGAGTATCCTTCTCTCATCCTAGTAGCATATGTCCTATATTCTATAGCAGGCACGCAGTAGTACAACTAATACGTCGCACTACCACGACATCGCACAACTTGCGAAGTCTGACCTGCATGGGCCACCACTAAAAATGTGTCACGACCCGCACCCGGTTTAGGGGCACGAGTGCGTGGGTACGTCCAGCCTACGCCGCAGCATCGGCGGTAGAACGCTGTCTAGGTCATGTAACTATCTAATCAAACTCACGCGAATACCCAACTCCATAAGGAGACGTGGATATCATAAAATAATGTTAGAAATACTCAATCACCTAAACTAGAGCACGATGAGATATCAAGGCAAACAAAGAAATACAAGACAAGTCTAACGACAGGATACTCATACCTGCAATCAGTAACATCCAATCCCCATGTGTGTCGGAACCAGTCTACTAAGGTCACAGTCTGGAAAAATAATTTCCAGTCAGGAAGGAGCAAAGTACATCTCTAAATAGCAGTTCTATATAAATGGCATAAACTATGTAGCAGTTCTAGATGGAAACATACCAGATGCATGTATAGGTACGAGAATGTACAATGAGAGAAATACTGGAAATACTGTAAGTAAATGCTGGAAAAGAACAATATGTCACTGAGCAAGAATCCTATGACTAAGTGTGTGAGTACTAGCTTTAACATGTGATCGGCTTGGGATCTTGATCAGGCTGGTTACATGTGATTAGCTATGATTCACGAAGGTCAGGCTAACCGTTGGTTAGCTATGATGCATGTAGAGGTCAGGCTAATCACATGTAACAGCTATGAGGCACTGAGATGGTCAGGCCGCACCCGACGTGAGATGTGGGGTGAGCTATGATGCATGGAAAGTTGGGTATGATCACATATCTACACTAAAATACTCCCCACCCCCGACTGGTATAGTAGATCCAATCATGGTACGCTATGGCACGGGATTCCCCAGGAAGGTAGCAAGTCTCCCCGGGAATCAGTGTCTGTACATGAACAAGATAACAAGAAAACAAGTCTTGTACAAGCTACACCATGAAAAAGGAATAACATCTCATGACGAGATCCGTGTATACCAATCCGTGTAAACAATGTGTCAAGAACATGGATATTTACACTAGATACAGTGAACATAGGAGATATCATAAATTAGAAACTAATCAGAGAATGTACTCGCCTTGGGTCCTTAGCTGGTAATGTCAATGTCCTGTCCCAGAGTATCGTCTGGAGGAACCAACAGTCCTAAAATATATCAAATACAACATTTGCATCAGGTACTACACTAACACGTCTCAAATACATGAACTCAGGGGCTCTGCCAAGCATGGCTCTAGTCAACTAGGGTCATCTAGTTAGACAGACATCTATAACACATTATACCTATTTAACTAACATTAACACCTACAATATTACTTGCACCAAAATAATTACATATACAATATATATATATCATTTAATTCATGCATAATATATATATATATAGGTTGAACAATATATTTACCATATATATTAATTTTATATATATTAGATTATGCTAAGTAGGTATACAAAATACATGTATATATATTTACAAGTTATATTAAAATATACTGAGTATGTATACAAAAGCATAAATATACATATACCAATTTATATATACTAGAATACGTAGTAATATATATATATACCAATTTAAATGTATTTACAAAATATCTATATATACCTTTTAAATACATATTTGATTTATACTAGTTGAACACTATATATGTATACTCATACATGTGCTAAAATACATTTTTAAAATATATATATATATATATATATTGTCAATGTTATTATTAAAATATACTAATACTAGTACATCACATTAAATACATATACAATATATTAATTGTATGTACAAAATATATATATACATTTATACTAAGTATACATATTGAAAATATATATATTAAGTATATATATATACAGAATATATATACATATACCAAACATTATATATTTTTATACCAAAATACATACATATATATATTAATGAAATACACACATACATATTCATTTAAATACGTATATATATAATCATATTAAATATATATATACATATACATATATATAATACTAATAAAACATTTTCATATCTTATATATATATATATATACATTTATACATATATATACTAAAGTATATATATACTATGCTTATACCTGTTACATTTAATTTAATAATAAATATACATGTACATATATTAAATTATACATTACCAATGTATTTATATACTATACATATATACGTATTAAACATTAATTAAATAAATACTATACAATTAATTATGCATACTATAATTATACGATTTATTATACATATAGATATACACATTAATTACTATATACTAATACCTATACAAAACATATATATACTAAACATTAATTACACTAATTATACATCTAAAATAATTACTGATTAAAATAAATTAATTAACAAAACTAATTAACTAATATAAATAAACTAATTGATTTAATTAACTAATTAATCTAATTATTAACTAAACTTATTAAATATCTAACTAAACTAATTTATTAGTTCACTAAATGTAATTAACTCACTAAACTAATTATAAATAACTAATTAATAAAATAAACTAATTATATGAAATAAACTAATTCATATAAAATAAACTAATCAATCTAAATTAACTAATTAATCTAATTATAACTAAACTGATTAATATAATTTAACTAATTAATTATACAACTAAACCAAATGATTAAGAACTAATTAACTATTCTAATATATAATTAACATACTAATTAAATCACTAACCTCAGTCCCTGAATCGAAGAAAGGGGGAAGAGAAGGAGAGAAACTCACGTTTGGGGGAGGGGTTTTCCGGCGAGGTCACGCGGTGGGGGCTCCGTCGAGGTTACGCGGTGGTCGGGTGCTTATCTCGAGGAGGCGGCGGCGGTCAAAGCTCGAGAGCGGCGGGTCTTCTCGGTTTCAGGCGGCGGCAGCGGAAACTCAAGGGCGGCGGTGGTTCTTCTCGGCGGATCTGGGCGGTCCGAGGTGGCCACGGCTCGACGCCGAGGAGGAGATCCCAGTCCGTCGGCGGCGGATCTGACCCAGAGCCACATCAGGATGGCGGCGACGACTGCTCCGGTGAGGAAACGGCAGGTCTCCGAGCTCGACGCGGCAGCGGAGCTCGACGTCGGGGGAAGACGCGGCGGCCAGCGGCGATAGGCGAGGCTGAATCTAGGGTTAGGGTTAGGGTTTGCTGTGTCGGGGTCGTGTCCGGGGCTGGACACGGCGGTTTGGGTGTACTGGTATTGGGGTTGTGTCCGGGTGTGTCGGACACGGAAATGATGTACTGTGGTGGAGGTGGATGTGTCCGGGTGTGTTGGACACGAAAATCAGATTGTAAAGTTGTAACCGAACACAGGAAATGAATGGATACGGTGGGACACCCGGGGTCGGACCCGAGGCCAACACGGCTGACACGGCAATGATGGACACACGGACACGAGCACACAAAAATGGTGATGGCTTGGCTTGTGGGGATTTGAGAGAGCTAGCTAGGATTTCTTGGGAATGGTGTGAATGAGACTTTAAATAGGAAAAGAGGGTGTAGGATGAAGGGTGCGGGTTGGCCCAATAATGAAAGGCCCAGATCATAATTAAACGGGTTTTTTATGTGGGGAAAAATAAGGGTGTGAAGGCTAGTTAATGGGAAATGGCAACTTGTAAAAAGAAAAATAAAGATTATAATTTCAGAAAAATGTTTTTAGGAAAGCTAGCTAATTTCCAATTAGCTACTAATTAATACATTTTGCAAAATCTTAGAAAGTATGACATTTATTTATTTACTATCCCAAGAAATAAAAATTTATTTTATTTTATCAACTAGTCTTTTAAATAAATATTTAGTTAAAACAATAATTTTTATGATTCAAGCCAATAAATATTTGAAACTAGAAATATATATATATTATTATTTATTTACTTATTTTATAAGAAAGCGATATTTAGAAAAAATGATTTTTATACAAGATTATAAATTACCTTCTACAATCAAACATTGTTCAAAATCAAATAAAAATTTTAAGGAGAAAATATTTTACTGAACTTGATATTTAAAATAAATTAAAAATCTAATTATTTCGGAAATTGGAAATCGGAGGTTACAGAAGATAAAGTTATTACTTATAGGGGAGGGGGCTGCCATTTAGTCATTAGGGTTAGGGTTTAAAGCTAATGTAAAGTGTCTGAAATACCCTCTAGTTATTCATGACAAAATTAGAGAAGAAGCTTCTCTTCCTAAAAGTGTTTAGCCTAACTTTTCTAATTAATTACACTAGTCTAACTAGAGTCTAACTAGAGTCTAACCAAATGGTTTAATTAAATAGTCAAGTCAAGGGGGTTAGGTCCACTAGGGTCACTAACAACTAATCTAACTAATGGTTAACCACTAACAATATATATTAATATAACATATGCAACTATACTAATTATTGGAATGAAGTATTCCAAAAATATAAATGTTAGTTTATAAAAATAAAAAAAATTATCACTCAACGATAATTCAAAATACCAATATTCACAATAATAATAAGAAATAGAAAAAAATTCAAAAGTATTCCTCTCCGGAAAAGTGGTAGTGACAACGTGAATACAATTTAGGATAACAGTAGCACGAATGGTCTGTCTGGCTAAAATAATGGGATGGACATAGTTCTCTTGGAGATCCAAGGGCCACTAGCATAACATCTTTCGACGTCATAGGAATACTGTAAATAATGGGGTTATAATGTCTTACATCTTCGGTGGAGCTTACGGGCGAAAAAGGAAACTATAAAGTAGCCCAAACGACTCGTGTATATCCTCCAATCCTAAACGACTGTCCATATCATATCCCTAACCTGACATGTCCATTTACTCACTACTAAGACCGATGAATGCACCTAAAAAATAAAATATGAACTAAACCTACACACGTCTATTAGGTATCGAGAGTGACCTGAATACGAACCAAAGTCCAGGTGGCAAGCTCGATATGTCAACTACTCCCAAAGAGGTAGAATCTACACGAACCTCTCCAGATAATGAAACAAACATCACCAATATTTTTATAATATAATAAATAGTTAGGATTGACTACCCATAAGTCTAATTTGAACACATAGACTAAAATGATAGTTTTGGGCTAAAGCAAGGTCCACAAGTTACCCACTTCGTACCAAAAATGTGCCTGAGACAAAGTTCTCCAAATTTGGCAAACTTATTGTATACGAGTTTAGAATGATGATACGAACCCAACGAAATATCCCGAACTAGTTTTCGCTGAGCCGATCACGAAATCACCCGTCAAGTAGGACTATGGGGTCCACGAAATAACGTTTCGTCAACTTTCTCATAATTAAACCAAACATGGCTCACAGGACCAGCGTAATACTGCAAAATCAATGGCTCAAGTTTTTTTCCAAAATGACAAACACACAATAAGTAATTGCACAAATTTAAAAAAGGTCGATACGGGGATTTTCGACAGATACGGGTTAATTTCGACGAGCGCACATGTCGAAATCAAGTTCCGTAAAAGACCACATTTCTGTGTTTATGATACACACCTTTTAGTATAATTTGCATACGATGATGTCTCCTCGTTTAGCAGGACGCAGTTCGTATCGAAGAATTTTGGGTTTAGAAAACAGATTTTTCTGAGATTTCAACTATGAATTAACTGTATTATAAAATTTAGAAAAAATCTAATTAAAGGGTTAAATCTTTGTTATGTTATCTTTAATCTGGAAAAAGAATTTTGAGTTTTGGTTCATTGGTTTAAAAGATAATGGCTTTGAAAAATGGAGGGCTGGGACAGTTTCTTATGATCCCTAAATCAAGTTTTTCTTGATTTTGGATCACGATCTGCGGTCAACATAGAACAAATTAAAGTAAAAAATTTGAAGGTATCCCTAGATGGTTATATTGTGAATACGTACGAAGAAATCGTTCGTGAAACGGTGCCAACATGGGAGGGAAAACTTACGTAGAACTTGGGGTCACGAAGTCGTTTGCTTATGTTGCTCAAGTACGACCGAATACGCTATCTGTGTCGGTGGTCGATTGCGGCACTCCGGCGCTCTTGGTGGTGCTTAGCAGCGTGTCCTGGTCGCGCGTGGGGTGCTAGTGCCGATAGGGAAGGAGGGGAGGGATACGGCTGTTGTTGTTTGGTTTAGAGCTAGATTTTGATGTTCACTTATATATATATATATATATATATATATATATATATATATATATATATATAGGTAGAGGGATCAGGTGAGGGGAAACGAGTCAGCGGGTCGGATTAGGGGTCTAGGTTGAGGGTTTGGGTTTGGGGATTTTTATTTTATTTTCTTTTTCTTTCTCCTTTTCTTTTCCTTTTTTCTTATTGTTATTCTTTATATATAAAATATCTAAAATTAAATTTGTATATGACTATATTTCTAGAAACCTTTATAACAATTTAACAAATAATTTTTGTACAAACCAAAATTTTGTCAAATAGTTTTTATTACTAATATAATTAAATACTTTTATTAGTTAAATGAATCATAGTATTATATTTTTCTAAAATTAAATAAAATTACTATAATTACATTAAAACAATAAAAAATAAAAATAAAAAATTAAGGGGGTTACAGATGAAATCATAAAAATGTTAAATTCTTGAAATAATTCTAAAATATTAGAAAAAATTATTTAATGAGTTCTTTTATGTATATTTATCAATTCTACTTATTGGTCTTTTTGTTGGACACATACTAGTCTTCTAGTAATAGTATTGGCAAAATTTTGCCATTATAACCCTACTAATATGCTTTGCATAAAAATTCTAAATTATTTTTAATTCTAGAAAAATAAGTTTAATCATAAAATAATAGGGAGAACAATCATATATGTACAAGGAACAAGTTACAATAGGTTTACATGTAAACTGGGTCAACTATGTGTCTTTTTATGCATAAAATTTATTTAAATCAAAAGTAATATTTCTGAAAAAATATTTTAAAAACAAAATTTAAAATAGTTTAATAACATCATATTTTAATTATTTACAAGGTTTTAGAAGGGTTCGATGCGGGATTTTGGATAGAACTTTAAACTAGTTCACCCAACACATTGTACATGCAATTTATTTAACAAATTTTGTATCAAACTAATATTCTAAAATAAACTATAAAAATATGGATAAAATAATTTTAATCATCATATTTCTTTATTATTAATATGGTTTAATCAAGATTTCTCCCTATGTGTGCATACATGTATTTCATGTATTCATATACATTAGAGAGGTTAGAGGAAGAAGAAGACTTACTAGAGAGAGAGGGGAAAGAAGAACTAGGGTTCTTGGATGAAGGAGTCGTCCAGGGGTCCACGTGGAGGGGGTCGGCAGCTATGGGGGTCGGCTTGGTTTTGAGGGTGATGAGGGTTGTGTTATAGAGGAGTTAGAGAATGAGGAGATGTATTAGGGTTAGGGTTTTGAGGATGATATATATATATATATATATATGTGTGTGTGTGTGTGTGTGTGTGTGTTTGTATGTGTAGATGGATAGAGAGGGAGAGGGGGACACGGATTGAGAGGGGAAGAACCGCGGGTATGGGGGAATTTCGGCTATGGGTAGGAGGATTAGTTTCTTTCCTAATTTGTTTGATTGTATATATATATATACATTCAAACAAATTACACACACACACACACACACACACACACACACATATATATATATATATATATATATATATATATATATATATATATATATATGTGTGTGTGTGTGTGTGTGTGTGTGTGTGTATGTATGTGTGTGTAGATGGATAGAGAGGGAGAGGGGGACACGGATTGAGAGGGAAAGAACCTGCGGGTGTGGGGGGGTTCGGCTATGGGTAAGAATAGGATTACTTTATTTCCTAATTTGTTTGGTAGCAATTTACGATAAATCACTAATTCTAATAGATATTAATAACTAATATTTGATTTGGGATTCTATAGGAATAAGATTATAGCAAATAATATACAAATCTTTCGAAATAAAGTTTTCTAGATTTGATTGGAATGGAAATCTCATGGTAGAAATTAAATTATGGGTTGCTAATTAAAGAAAGTTTGGATTAAAAATAACCATAAATAAAAATATCTTATTATTAAATAAAAGAAACTATAGTAGTTACACTAGTGCCAAACTAATGTTGATTGATCAAATTTTGTGTCACGGGAAGATCCAACGGGTAGTGTCTCTAGTGTAGGCTACTTCCTACGAAGGACGACGTAGGTTTTGGGGTCGTTCTATATCATTAATGTCCAAATTATGGTAAAGTATCCTAATACATAATTAGGTTTTAATTGATTTTAAAATAATCTAAATAAATACAATAAATATAAAATACACACAAATACCTATTTTTGGGTGAGAGGATTTACAGTTACGAGCGAAAGCATCGATTGATTGTTGGCTTTGAGGAATGAATAGGAACAAAATTGTGCGTGGTCAGATTAACACGATACCGCTGAGATTGAAATCGTGTTCCGAGGACTGTGATTAAAATATGCATAAGGTTTGGATTTTTGTTGATCGATTGTTCGCTAGAGTTGAAAATTTTTTGAAAGACAAAACGTAAGCAATTCAAGCGATGACTTAGAGATTATTTGTTCCGGTTAGGCGATGGTTAGTGAACGACTTAGCGATATTCTTGATTCGGCTAGGTTCATTACGCCCCTAGGTTTACCGTTCCTAGTAAGTTATATCATACCTTATATTAAGTAGTGCAGCTCTGTGCTAGGTGCAGTAGAGGTTGAGTCATATAATTAATGATTAAGTTGAGTATAGTTCGATGGTATCGAATGATAGAGTCGTTCGATGGAAATTGACTAAGGAATGCGCATGGTATGGATTAAGGAAAGGTAGGACGAGTTGTGCTTAGGAATTCTTGAGGACGAGACTTATTTTGAGTGGTATATTATGTAACGACCCGCTCTGCTTAACCCTAAGAGCAGATTCGAACAACACAAGTGTGATGACCCGTCCCGCCTAACTCAGCGAGATGACTCGCTTGAGGCAAAGGCATTCGAATTTGGCCCTTCAGAAGAAGTTCAAACTTAGACTTTTCACAGGCTTGCTTGGAGTCTAGCTTGGCCGATGCGATTCATCGCTAAGGTGGGTGGCTCCGATGAACCTGTCTTTGCTTGGCCTTCACCATTAACAATTGAACGATACATGGTAGTAGCTAGGAACATACTTAATGCATGCTAATAAAAGAAGTGAACCAACCTAGCTAAGGGAGTAATCCCATCTTATACCACTTGCGTAGAATATTGAAAGAAGTAACTTGATGCTAAAGATAGTATTTCTATATACGTTTCATCCTGCGTAGAGTATATTTTCTTATGCTGCTCCGTAACCTTCTCATCTCAATAATCTAAAATTTTATCTAGTTAGTAGTAGTGTAGTTATATATATATATATATATATATATATATATATATATATATATATATATATATATATATATATATACTTGTTGTATTATAAATATATAAATATAAGTAGCAATATATTTAAGGTTTAATAATGTTAAATAATATTATGTGTGACACATGTTTTGGACTGGTGTATGTGCACTTTGGTTAGTTTTAATTCAGCATAGGTTAGAGTAGGTATTGGGTTAGTGTAGGCTAGTAAAACCTATCCAAATCAATTTCTTTTGAACCCAAACTTGACCCCCACCTACAAAGGACCTATAGGATCCAAACCAAGCTTCTATTGGACCAAAATATTGTAAACACAAGTGTGTGGATAGCAGCTATCATGGGCTTACTGCTCACGGGTTCTAGGTAGTGCACACCACCTTGGTGCCAAAACCACCTTTGTACTTATCCTTAACTCCTACAATTTAGCCCACTCTTTCCCCTAAATCTTAGTTGCAGCTAAAAACTCCAACACAATTCATTTCCCTTCTAAAACTTTCCACTTTTTACTTGCAAACATCACTAGAACTGGCCAAACCCTGTTGGACTATGCTAAAGTTTTTGGGACGTCTACAAGATGTTCACCTCAAGAATTCTTAGGAAAGCCCCTTGAAGACTTTATTCCCTTCATTTTTGACCTATTCCTCAATATTTTTTATATTTATATCTACCATTACTTGAAATTTTTCAAGCACAATCGCTGTCAAACCGAGAAGTATTCCTGCTGAAATCCGTTGGTTTTGAGGCTGTATATCGATCCTAAAATAGGTATGTAACATATTTTCTTGTCATTTTATTATTCTTAATTTAGGGTACAACTAGATACATCGATACTCTAGGTAGAACCCATAACTAAAATATAGAAACCCAACGTAAAAGATGATGAACACGTAGTTTGGCACATAGTTTCATTTATGTCCATTTATATTCGTGCACATATTTACAAATGTTAAACTCACATTTTTTGCACAAAACCTTTAGAAATATTTACCTATTTTATACGCCTAACATATTCTATAATGATTGCATGTTAGAAATATATTTATCTAGGAGGAAACTATGTGTTTTGCCTTATTTCATTTAAATTCCAAAACAAGGACATGATTTTGTGTGCATCATTTTATTTGTAAGATTTTACTTTTTAATGATGAAACTTTCACAAACAAGACCTTAACTTAACCCCCTAAAATTTTATAATTTTTATTTTGTATTAATTTTATACTAAACTAGGGTGAAACAATGCTTTTGTCTCCAAAAACATAAAATTCTAAAAATAGAATTTAGTGTTAAAATATGACAAAGTCTATCATGTTATGTACATGATCTTCTAGAAATTGTACAAAACGTGTACCGTGTTATTAATACTCAAAACCTGTATAAGAGAATATTTTATATGGTATTTTTTATGTTCTAAAATAGGTGTTCTTGACAATTCATTTTAGCATGTACGTTGATGTTAGAAAATACCAATTTTACCTTAGAATGTATGTCATGACATGTGTTAGATTATATTTTATTTTGGACTTATTAGTAATATATTTTAATAAATTAGAATGAGGTACAAATAGTTAGAAATCTATAAAAGTGATCACTCCGGGTTGGTACTACCAAAATTACAAATTGTACACGTTGTCGTTTACTTATACACATGTAGTCAACTTGAAAAGTTATAGGAATGAACCTAGCCAACCCTATCTATTTTAAGTCACATTTTATGTGTTATAGTGACTTGGAATAATATAACTTATGGCATTAGTTGTTTAGTTGGCGACTTGAGACTGTAACCAACTAGATTTGATAGAGGGATATTTTTGTCATTTAACTATTATGTGATATCATATTAATAATGTATAGTTATAATAATATAGTGATATGATTAGTGGACTAGCTCTTAGTTTAGACTTAATGGTTTGCTTGAACCATTTGAACCTATTAAACTAGTCATGACATAAATATATTCCCTTTAGTTAATGAATAGAATATTCCCTTCATTAAGAATAGATCCTTTCCTCCTTATTAATTATTCCTTTATGACAATCAATAGGGGCAAATTAGACTTTGTGAATTGACCTAAACCTAGGGTTAAGAGGATAGCCCTATATAAAGGAGAGCAACCTCCTCCATATGTTATTTTCTATTCTATTTTGCCCAAATTTAGTTCATCCACAAATTGAGACCAATTATCATCCATTTACACTCAAATTACTCATATTAATAATCAAATTCATTCCTATGGAGGTTTAGGAGCTTAGATTGCAAGGAGCACTACTTGGAGGGGTGATTTCTAGGAGCTTGTGTCCATTCCAATCCCTACATGTCCATTTGAAGGAGTTTTATTAGGAGCCGACTCCCAATAGGTATATTTCTCTATTCCTAGTGATTTTATGGCTAATTTATAGTATTGGATCCTTAGGAACCACCCATGACTAAGGACCACCCTTAAGTAAAAGAACAAGATGCTAGAAGTCCCTATTGTGATAGTTATAGTTATTTTTGTGGCCAAATTGGGAGAAATCCGAATTTGGTCCACCAAGTGTTTATCATATAGTTTATTTTGTTTATTGGTGTCCAATTGGTTGTTTGAGGGTAGATTCGTGTCCATAAATGGATACGTATAGGCCGGTATCATGATACGACATAATATACATAGCTAGGATTATAGTCCTCTTTGTATTTGTGTTCCCTTATTGTCAAATTCTCTATTATATGTAAATTATTGTTTATATATATACATTTGTGTTATATATATTATTTGTAAGGTGTTAAAAATATTTGGGTTTGGTATCATAGTGTTTGAGGGGTTTATCACATTAGTATTATGGTATGATTCTCATGTGTGGCTTGGTCCACACCAAGTGTTTGATAGATTATTATATTAGTTGTGGTAAAGTTGATGTGATGTATTCAAGAGGGTGGTTAGTAACACACACTTGAGTGTAGGGTTTGGGTTTTTATTCTTGATATCAATTGAATGGGTATTACTTGTTGTCATGGGAAGTCAAGGTATCCATTGACTAAACAATAGGAAGGACTGTAAGGGATGCACTGTGATTACAGTGGTGTTTGGGTTGGTTGACAGTGAGGAGAAGACTTGGGGGGTCTGTGTTACATCTATAAATAGTATTAGTAGAATTCAGTAGGTGATGTGGTATGATAGGGAGGGTGCATTAGCTCATGTAGTGAGAAAGACCTCGAGTACCTGTAGGTCTGGAGGAGAAATAGGGGTTTTAGTCAGTTGGATTTGTGTAGAAGTTGGCAGTGCATGCAAGGAGGATAAAGGGGGACTGATATGAACTGAAGATATTGAAGGATAGGGTGCACTTTAGGAAACAAGTGCATATTATGCAGATTGGGGGTCTGTAGGTGGGTTACAGTAGCAGCATGCCAAGTTGGCAGTAGCAAACAACAAGTTTCTACAGGAAGAAGCAATAGTAGATTTGAGTTTGTGTGTGTGTGTGTCTACGATACCAAATCATTGTAATTGAGGGTGCAGTGGGTCGGGCAATTCCAAATGTTGTATCAGAGCAGTAGTAACAAATAAGGAAGGTTGAAAATAAATAGCAGCATGTGCAGTTGCTTGCAGGAGTTTCCTGCACAACAACGAGTTGGGCAGTTCCTAGGAAGGGTATGTGAGTAAGGTAATGAGGTTTTGTAGCATACCAAGTGATTGGTATCAGTGTGAAACAGTTTCAGCGAAGTGACAAATTTTGTGTGAGGACACAGAAGGGTATCTCAGTATTCTGGAAGAAGTGCATATACTTGTACCAATGTGTAGGTGGATAAGTGTAGGTGTCAGTGTTTAGGTGTGTGCCTCTATGGGACTAAGTATATGATACCCAAGTGGGTATCAGTGTATTAGCATATAGGTGTATTATATTTTGTATTTATAGTAGCTGCCACCATCAATCATAATCTTTCAGATCTCCCAGTCTCCGATCTGCATGGAGACCACCAAGCGAACGCTAAGGCAAATCTTAGGTTTAAAGATAACCTGTTGCTGGTAGGTGTAGCGAGCCCCACCCCGGCGTCCTAGACGAAAATTTAGATTTTCCTTAATTTATTGAATCCGTTGGGCCTAACAAAGAATAAAAAATGAAAAATGGAAAGCGTTGGAAGCGGAGGCCAAAAACGGACCGTTTCCAGTTGTTGTTCCCCTCCCAAGGGCAGGTTCTTACGCGTTACTCACCCGGCCGCTAAACGATCGGACCAGACAGGTGCAGGTAGCTTGACTGCCTTACCCGTCATTGAAACACAAGCCCCAGGGGTTGGGACCACTTCTTACGGGCCAGTGGAATCTTTATGCCTGAAGTGTTTGGGAACATCGGTTAGACCAGGGCTTCAGTACAAGTGAGATATCTGTGGGGAGATGGAGTTCTATAGTGTGTTAGATATATATGAGAGTTCTATATAGGTATTTTTAATTATTAGATATCTAGTAAACTCATATATATAGACTATGACCTAGAATACCACATAGGCCATCCAATAGGTAATTCTAAACCTAAAATTTAGGTATTGACCTAGTTTAACCTTATTGACCTAGAATTGGCCTAGAGACAAAGAGTAAAGCTAATTAAGTTTGACCTAGGATACATGTCACCCAAGGATAATTTGGTAATTGACATGAGTATTTTAAACTTTAGGAGTATTGTATTTAATATTGTGCATGTGTGATTAATTATTTATTGTATTATATTGATTGTTAGTTGTAGATTTATTTTTGACTTATGTAGTAGATCTAACCAATTTAATTAGTTGCATGAACCCAATATTTTAGATTGGTTTAGATTAAGCCCATTAATTAGACCCATGGACTAGGAGGATGAATTAATTAGTGAAACCATTAGACTAGAACCTTCCCTCATTAATTAATTTCTTCATGAGAGGCGCCAAGGGGCATTTTGGATATTTCATATTGCTTGGGAGAGGGGTTTATGGCCAGCCATTAGAGGAGAAGAGAGAGTGTCTCTCTCATTTCATTTTCTATTCCAATTAGATCTAGTTTTTTCCCCTTTCTAAATTTCTTCATTCCCTCTCCATTCCTTCAAAAATTTCTTCCCAAATTCATTCTTTATTCTTGAATTAAGGCTACTACAACAAGAATATACAAGAAGGGAGCAAGGAGCAAGAATGAGGAGGCCAAGATCTAGTAGGAGGAGCTACTTTCTATTTTGGGGATTTTTTATTAGGAATCCATCTCCCAATAGGTACATTTCAGTTTTTTCTCTTATAGTAGACTCTAAATATGAGTTTTAACCATGAGAAACCAACCCACATGCATAGGCTACCAATAGGAATTTATTTTAAGTTCATAGGAGACCTATGGTGGAAGTTATGTGTGTTTTGGTGCTAATTTTGGAGGAATTCCGAGATTGACACATGTGGTGTTCGTCATTTGGTTAAATAGATCAAAATAATGTATGATTAATTATTTGTGGCTAGTGTCGTATCCACAATTAGATACGTGTAGGCCGTATCTCGTTATTTGGTGATACGGATTGTTTTTGGGGGGTTTTCTCCGATACGGGCCTTGTGCATATCACATCTTGACACAGACATGTAGTTGATCTAATTATCATATGTATTGTTCATATTTAGTATATTAGACTTGCTTGTGTCCTTCAGGATGTGTTTGGTTGTGTCGTGGAGCCGTATCACAAGCGTATCATAGAATTAATGTGATACGGGTACGGTGCACTCCACGTGTTTGGTTTTTGGTCCTCTTTTCTATATGTGCTTGTGTATATATACATATATATATGTATGATATATTAGTGGGTATATATATATATAAGTATGTTTTATGATTTTGTATATAGGTGCTAGCTAAGTGTACATAGATATGTATATACCTATATGTATGTATATATGAATATGTATATGTAAATACATAGAGGTGTATAGGTGTGGATATATGTATATATATAGCAGTTTATATTCATAGAGGTGTTTGAGTATATTGGTGAGAGTGTGCTATGTTTGTGGTTATGTGTGAGTGAGAGGCAGTGTCAGCAAGGGAGCATCGAGAAGTTACACTGCCATAGTGCTCAGCAGAGGGGAGCAGTCCTACTATAGTACAATAGAGGAGTATCAGCATTGCATCAAGAGCACAGCAATGTGCCGGGAATGCATTCAGTTCGGCAAATGCAGTATCAGTTCAGTGTAGCCATTGCACTGAACACAGCAAGGTTTCAGCATGGATTCAGAGTATCAGTAGAGGTGCATATTCATGCACAGTTCTGTAGTGCCTCGAGGCAGTGTGGCTCAGCATCAGTAAGTTATCAGCAAGCTGGAGGCATGTGCAGTTCAGTGGCAGTATCAGGGAGTCTCGAGGAAATCCTACAGGAAGAGGAGCTTCGATTCAGTGGCAATCTAGCAAGTACTGAGCTACTGCACAACAAAGGTATGTATCTTCACAGCGAGCAGCAGAGGAGCAGAGGTGCATTCGTGCACAGCAGGCAGTGAAAAAGAGAGCAGCCTGTGTACTGTGCAGTGCATAACAGGGAATGCATAGGGAAGACTACAGCCTCGAGGCAGTTAGCGACTTCAGCAAGTACCAGGAGCACAGTATAGAGCATCAATGTTAGTGCAGTCTCGACTATGCAGGCAAGGCACAGCAGCCTTGTGCAACTCGAGCACAGCAAGTGCAGTATCAAGTGTCCAGTTCAGCATAATATCAGTTTAGTTTCAGTTTTAGTTAGTGAGGTTAGTTTATTAGTGTTAGTTAGTTTATTGTTATGGTATAGGTATTGGTAGTTAGTTATTTAAGTATGTTAGTAGTTGATTAATTATAATAGTTAGAATGAGTAGTATATAGTTTGCTATATATATGTATCTATGTATATTAGTGTAAGTATATAAGTTAGTAATTAGTATATGAATAGTTAGTAGTAAGTATCAAGGTATATTAGTGTAGGTATGTATGTTAGTAGATAAATTTCGTTATAGTTAGTATATTGGTGAGGTATTATATATATATATATATATATATATATATATATATATATATATATATATATATATAGTGTATGAATAGTTAGTAGTAAGTATCAAGGTATATTAGTGTAGGTATGTATGTTAGTAGATAAATTTCGTTATAGTTAGTATATTGGTGAGGTATTATATATATATATATATATATATATATATATATATATATAGCTATATGGATGAGTTTTGAATTACCTTGGGATACTAAGGTAATATCAAGGTATTGGGTTGATACCAAGGTATTGGGTTTGGGTATCGAGATAGGTAATGCGATACGCATTGGTGCAAGACCAATTTATCCTAAATTCATTATTCTGATATAGATACTATGTATATTGACTTGTATATGTATTCAAACTATTATTTTCCTATATTAAACTTGCGTATCTTAGGATACGGCTTTTGTGTGTTTCTTAGTATTGTAGATTAGCTAGTATAGCTTAGTTTCTTAGTGTATCGATTTATTATCCTAGTGTCAGACTCTTACAACCTAGAATTAGTTGGTTTGACTTAGAAATGGATTTATAACTTAGAATTGCATCAATTTAACTTATTTTCCATTCCCGAACATTGTATTGATGTAACATACCATATATAGGTTGTGTGACACCAGCTTGGGCATCGAGAGACACACCTTGTTCAGGACTTCAGGCGGGTACATTTCTTTCATAGTTTTTAATTTATAATAGTATATATATGCATGTTTAAGAATTGTACACTTGATTCCGACATATTGATTTCATGGACTTGTACTACATGGATCCCGTCAGGAGATATTATCCCCTACCGTGTTCAGCGGGTACTCATGTACATGTATTTCAATGTGTATATTAGGTATTGATTTATATTTTATGTTCACACACTGCTCGTGTTCAGTATGCTTATTCGTGTACACCCACTACTCGTGTTCAGTGGTTATTATATTCGTGTACACCTACTGCTCGTGTTAAGTGGTCATATTTTGCGTTCGTAGCATGTCGTGATTGGATCCATTAGTATTAGTTGGGGATGGGGGAGTAGAATTTGATTATGTGATCAAAGACCTATTGTTGATCGTGTACATTCTGATTACATACCTTATTTGTAATCATCTTACCTGATCATGTTCACCCAAACCGATCACATAATAAACTTGTATTCTGAGGCATATTAGTTAGATTATAGTTACTTCATCATATTGTTGATATTCATATTGTTGTTCTATATTCTCGTACATTACCTGTATACATATTGTCCATTCATTCATAAGTTTAATGATCTTGTATTTTATTTCTATTATCTGTTTATATGCTCGATTATGTTATTAAAACTGCTTTCAGAGGTATGTACTTCATACCAATCCTGACTGGATATATATTTTCTAGATGATTGGCTTATAGAGCAGTGTCTCACATTCTACAGACCGTAGGACGGTGTACCTTTAGAGGATTCACTTGTAGACTAGGAGGACTTAGTTATAGAGCCCGAGGAGGTCTAGTTTATTTGTGTTGGGCTTGTATTATACTATTTGTGTAGATTTATTGGCATGTATATTATTTTAGATTGTGGATTGTATCTTTATTCTTTCCTTTCCTTTGCTATTCTATTCATGCTTTATCTTCCTTAGTTTGCATTGTGATTGGGTTTAGTTACATTTATGAAATACGATATTGTTCCTCCATTTGGAGTTGAGAAGATTGATAGGTACCATATTATATTGTTGAGATGTTAGATAGTTAAAAATGACCCAGACAACGTTCTACCGCCGATGCTGCAGCGTAGGTAGGGCATAACCACGTACTCATGCCCGAATATCCGAGTGCGGGTAATGACAATACATGTCAACATACCCTTTCTATCCCATGGTTTGGCTGGAATAATAGCAGCCATATACGATACGTGTAGTTTGCCATATCTTACCCTAGATGTTGATATGTCAACCTGGTATTTCAAAACAAATAGATTAGGTACAGTCATACTAGTTTTACTATATACATGTTGGTTACATACTTAAATGACATGCTTACTGAATTTCACATATCTGTCTGTTTTTGCTGTTATACATATTTTTTCTCCCTATTTACTTTTTATTATTTCTTTATTTATCTGCTTACTCTATTCCATACCCTGATTTATTATCTATCTGCTCATCAAGTATTACATTACTATTTACTGTTTTATAGTCTTTATAATTTAATTGGAACTTCTATTGGATTATACTCGTTCCATCCTGACTGGTAATATTTTTTAGTAGATTTAGAGGATTGGTGTCAAACTTATTACGGACCACAGGAGGGAGTAGTTGCAGCCGTGGACCCTGTAGTGTATGAGTAATTTTCGTGTGGTCTAGCCGGTGTCACCAGTTATATTAGCTATTTCTATTTAGTAGTTTAAACTGGATTTGTATCCAGCATCTTCGACTATTTGAGATATTAATTTGACTCCTAGACTTACGTTGGTATTGCTAGACTTTCTTAGATTTTATGTTGATGTTGATGACTCTATAGACTTGTGACTTTGTGACTTATATTACTTTATATCATATCGTACAATTTATCTTTCTTCTAGTCTATTATGATTGAGTATTGTCATTATATTATATTATCATATTATCCTCCTTATGGAGTTGAGATATCATTGACAGGTTGATATTATATTATTGAGTGAGATTGATAATTAGTTATAGATGACCTAGACAATGTTCTACAGATATTTCGATGTAGGCTGGACGTACCACATGCTCGTGCCACGATCATCCGGGTGCGGGTCATAATAGAGACTATAACCTTTATAGTGTCACACCTATTTCGTCACTTGTATTAGAATTTTTATTAAAATACTTGTTGTATTATTTAATACCAATTGTAGTAGGTGTAATACCAATATTACTTCTTTAATAATATGATAGAAACCATGATAACTTAGGCCTACATATTAACTTTTAGATTAACAAGTTGTTAGGTGACCGAAATACCAAACTAGTTCCTTTTTACTTATGACCATAACCAACCTTACGTGTTTATATAAATGACATTGTGTAAGTATAACAGACTCTAGGATAGCAGCTGATACTATATTATTATATATATAGGTCTTGAACATCGATACGTATTTGATTATTACTTTCAGCTCAGGTCCAAAGGCAAGTACATTCTCTGATTATTTTTAGTATCTAATAGTTTCTATAATACATATTTTTAGTAATGTTTACTTGATTCCTAACACTTACATTACATGGATTGGTATTGTATGGATTCCTAGTCAAAAGATGTGGTCTTTCATACTATTATTGTACCGTGATCATTGTGCTCATGTTTAGTCCGTACATTGTGATTTACGTATTGTGACATGTCATAATTCCGATCCATTAGTATTAACTGGGGCAGAAGAAATACTAGTTGATATATGATCAATACCTTTAGATCTTGTGGTAGACCGTGTAAATAGCTAATTATACACCTCAAGTAGGAAAAGTCGGACCTGATACTCCCTGCTGCACCTAAGAGGGTCACATATCAAGTATTATTTCAAAACACCTAGAGATAGTAGTCATTGTCACGACCCGCACCAGGATGATCGAAATAATAGTACGTGAGTACGTGCAGCCTGTGCCACAGCATCGGTGATAGAACGCTATTTAGACCTTTATGGTACCATACTAATACAACTAATTCTATCATGTACTCAATCATAATAATCTAAAAGAAGAATGATCAAGAAACAAATAATCTAAACAACAATCTAAGAGAAATAATGTCAAACATAAAACTAGTCTATATCTCACAAGTGGACTCCTCTAGGTCTATATTGCAAAGTAATCCTGACTATAGCATCCCTCCGAGTTCAATATTGAAAAATATTATCCAGTCAGGATAGAACGAGCATATTTCCAATAGCAGTTCCAAATGTCATGCCCCTAGCCTGGCAGGGCTGGAACGTCCTTATTTGGGCATGATACCGCACGAGCCTGAGTTGCTCTCGCGCAGGGCCAGGTCCAAACAGGCGTTTTATAACTAGTTCGCTAAGTCTTTAGAGTGGAAGCATAGAATGAACACAAGTATGAAAGTAAACTCAAATATCTTTATTGATATAGAAATAATGTTACTAGCAGCGCTAGGCCAAGATTACAAGTCGCTCAAGCTCTCTCGCGCGAAACAATAAAATATTCCATGTGGCTTATAACTAAGGAATGATAATAAAGGCGATGTTCCAATATTATATCATGTTTATGTGCTTTACCTCCAGACGCAATACTCTAATGCTCCAGAGCGAATTCCACGCTTTAGCTCATACTAGGGGATACTCTGCATCGAACGAGATTCACCCGCATACTGCAAGCAACCTAGTAGGTTATCAATACATTGAATGCACTGGTGGGGAGGCTCCTTGCCCGCTTAACCAATCCAAATACGTTATATTAGTTTTGTGCACCATCTATTAAGTTGTCTTTCTAGTCTTGCCTTAGGATCAATTTTATGGTAATGATATAAAGCCTATTCATATTGCAATGTGCCGTGCGATATAAGAGTAATACGCTGAGACTTACCAACTTACCATTTATCCTTCCCTGTCTAAAGATATAAACGAGTTAACCAAGCACAAAAATATATATATATATATATAATGAAGCAAGTATCGCATAAGCTAACACAAGCGTTATAAGTGTGTTTCTGACTCAGGTGAACGATATACTTAGATTACTTGGATTGGTGATATTCAGAGTGTTCATATTACTTGTTTCGATGCAATACAATAATTCGTACGCGAATTTCCTCAATCGAGTCAAACTTAGATCTATATGAACATCAGGTCACTGACTTACCATAAAGGACCTAATTATACTCTTTGGAAGGTTAGATGCGTGAGGTACAAGAATCTCAATATGCCATCTTCACCCGGGGTGGAAATAGGATACAATGCCAGGAACAAGGAACACGTGACATTCCACACCATCCCACCCACTCACAAACGACTTGTAAAACCCCAATTCCTAGAAATCGTATATACCCTTTTAATTATTAATTATTAATTTAATTATAATAATTAATGGCTAATTAGGAGAAATAGATTTTTATTAGTTTTTATTTTATGTGTTTGCGCACTTAGGTGATTTATGGGACCATTAGGAATTTTTCTAAATTTATTTCATGTAGGAGACCCCTTGAGCAGTTGCTAGCTTAACGGTGTGCATTAATATAAATCTAGAATTTTTCTATGAGAGTATATATATATATATATATATTTAATTGGAAAAAATAAGAGTTATAAAAAGAAAAGAAAAGAAAAGAAAGAAAAAAAACTATTAATTCCATTACTTAACCAACCCAAAACCATTTCAACCCGCTGGCCCCTTTTGCAAAGAGCAACCACCCCTTTTATTTGCCTGTGAGTAGCAAACCCAACACCCTTTTTGCTAAGTAGCAACAGACCCCCCCCCCCCCCCCCGCGGCTTGTAAACCCAATACCCCTCCTTCTTTCCTCTTATAAACCTATATATATATATATATATATATATTTATTTCATCTAAAACCCTAAACCTAAATTATCCAAACTCTTCCCCTTCCCATCTAGACCTAGAGAGCGCCGCCACCGCAGCCGGAGAACCCCGCCAGGCCGTCCAAACCAATCCATTCGAGTTGTTTTCCCCGCCAGGCCGACCCCGCGCACAGCAGATTTCCGCAGCGAGGTACCTGTGTTCCGGAGTTGTTTTCCGTCGTCTCGCTCAACCAAACGCTACTCCGTCTTCACCGGTATGCTCACCCCTTAACCCTCTTCCATATATGTATGATAGCAGATCTCGAACAACGCGAAACCATAGGCAAAAATAGCGCTAAAGTTGGCAGAAATAGACCGAATTCTGGGATAGTAGAAAACTGCGGTGACCACCCATATTTCCGAGTTCGTATCTCCCACCACAGAGATCCGAATTCGATGATTCTTTTTGGTGTACATAGACCACTTGAACTAGTTTAATTTTTATTAAATAACCCTAGATTATTAACTGCTGTAGACAGAATTTAATTCGTTAGAAAATACCGTGAACACACTTTTCCAGATTTCCAAAAGTTATGAAATGGAGCGCGTCCCGCCAAACGGGACCGCCCCGTCGTGTACCAAGTGTACCAAACGGTGCGCATAGCATAACTGGATACATAAAAGTTTGTGGAAACTGATTCGGACGCATGTGCGCACCGGAATCAGCCCGTATAAGCGGACACACCCCAAGTCACAACTTTTGCGAAAGTCGCGCGTATTTTGTGCACGCTCGTCAGATTATGACGAAACTTGTACCACTGGACTCGTGGTAATGCGTTGGTCCTGTGACCCAATTTTCACGCAATTCTGAGACAGTTGACTAAGTCACCAATTGGCGGGCCCCATGGTTGACTTTTTGGGCAAAATTGTGTTCGGTCCATCGTAATCCATATTTGGACATACCGTTGGGTTCGTATTGACATCTAGAGTTTGATTGAGCTATAATTTATCTCATTTAGAGACTGTTACCCTTGGCACATTTTTTGGTGCAAAGTGGGCCACACGTGGACCCCACTTTTACACGAAATTACCATTTTGCCCTTGTGTCCAAATTGGACGAAAGGGAAGTGCTTTCTAGCTATTTTGCTTAGAACGTTGGTAATATTTATTTCAGCATCCGGGGACGTTCATTCTGAGGCCGTAGCTTCTGACTCTTGGTGTGGACATCGGGATATTACATTTTTGCAGCTTTCTTGCCAGGCAAAATATCTTGCCAAATTGTTTACAGTATTTTGCATGCTTAGTATATTTTTGTATATTTATTACATTTTTTTATATTTCTTGCATGTGTAGTTTTCTTTCAGTCTTTACTATGTATTAGATATGTTGACACACACATGGCACTTAGTATCATGAGAGGACAATCATTAGGCGTATGGGCTTTTAACCACTCTGGTAAACCGTAGTATATAGTTCACACTACGGACGTGTGTCACGCTGGTCGCTACCCCCGCGGTATGTCGATTTCTGGAGTCTCGCTAGTCGCTACCCCCGCAGTATGTCGATTTCTGATGTCCACTGACCTGTATGTGAGTTGTGAGGTAGATCGAGTAGCCTACCCTTGCCCATACGTCAAAAAGTTGTCCTCATTTGCATTCATATAGATTGTCTTGTACAGCGTACTTACATATTTTCTACCTATTATGCATGTTTATTATATTCAAATTGGCTTGCTGTTCTGTATCTTGTTACGTTCCTCTGAGGACCTGGTCCCCTTCCAGGTGTATCTATTCTTGAGTATTTGCAGGAGCGCAGATTCGGATGGTTATATATGTTTCGTGGATGTCTTCTCTTTGAGCCGTGGTCATTAGCTGGTATTCCTATATTGTGTTTATTGTGTTGTACTTTTTCATTCGAGTTGGTAGTGGATTTGTTTCCATCCAACTATCATCCTTAGTTACTTATATTGAGATCTAGTTTCATAGATGCTGGTTATTCATTTATATTGATTTTTGTGGATGAGATTTAGTTTATACCCTGCGACTTGTGACGTTTATACCACTTAAAGATTTGATTTTTATATTACAGCGTACGTATGGGTTATGGTTTCCATATATTGGAGTTGTCATATCCATGCGGCTGGCATGCTTACGTGTCCTAGTCCTATGTATTTTGGGACTGGGGTATGACATATTTTTTTTGTGGTGGCCCATGCAGGTCGAGAGCATATTGTCTCGATTACGTTACTGTACCGAGCAAGCCTGCACCTGGGAATAGAGTATTGGATCTCATCCATAATTGACTATGATTCGCTTTTCTTCAAATCTATTCTATTTAAAAAATTGCATCATGCTTGATTCATGTGCTTCCCTAATAAGTTCCTTGAGTATAGCCCCCTCCTAGAATATAGAAGTCCCTATTGTTAGATGATAAGTGGGGTAACCACCCCATTAAGAGTACAACTAGAGTGTTGACACACCATTAAGTTTAGAATATCTAGTGAACCCTAGAATTCCTTATCTATAGATTGGTTTACCATTACCCCTTGATGTATTATGAAGACTTGAGAGTAGTATAGATACTACTAGAGTTAGTTAGAAGTTTTATCATAATGTTTGACCCTAGTATAGAGGATACCCTAATAAGTACCAAGACCCCTTCTCGTAGACCTTAACAGGAGTTTCTACAGTATCCTTAAGACAATTACAGTACTAGTTTATTGTTATAAGTTGGGTAGTATACCTCACAACATAGTATCACATAGTCTTTTGACCTATTATTGAAGTATAATTGAACAACATTAACTGTATGCTAGCTTAGGACTACAGTATTTTTTTAGACTGTAGAACTTAGAGGCTATACCCCTACTTTGTCGACTATCGACTTAGACAAAGAATTAGTATAACCACTGTAGATATTATGGAGTCTTATCTTTTGTGAAATTGAATTATTATGTACATTCTTTCATCATAATCCAGCGTATTGATGTTTTCTGTACTACCTTGACTTATGCTGCTATTATAGCCTAGTTTTTGCAAGCTTATTCTTTCATCGAGCTTGCTCATGACATATGTATTATTGGGTACACATAATGATACAATTGCCTAATCAGAATCGGTGTATTAAGGTCTAGCTAACCTTAGTGCGCTTGGTTCGCTCTTCGCATGACTACTTTACGTGGATTGAGATATATGATAGTAGACGGATATACTTGCCCCTAGACATGTCTGACATATCGTATCGGTTACATAACTGTACTGATACGAGCATATAAATAGGAAATTACCAAAATTAGGATTTTAATCCACAACTGTCCTAACAACTCTCTTTTTGAATTCTTTAATCTCTTTGAACCTCGTACTTGTATTCTATCACCTTCACCTTGAATTCTTTATTATTGCTCTCCGTCTTCCCTTATTTCGGAAAGACGAAACCTCGTGCTGGTATAAGTTGACACTGATAGTACTAGATATACCCCATAAGGCTAATCATATGACTTAGTGACTCTCTTTTATAATAGATTAAGGGCATATCATAAGTGATATGTTTGGTGTTAAAATTTTGAGGATTGAATAACAAAATTAAATAAATTGAGGAATAGTTTTCCTAGATGTATAGCCTTAGATGATAGATGGATAAATTTTAAGTTCGGTAGATTGTGAACCCCTCACCCAAAATTGGACCTACTTGGCTTATTTAGTGAGACTAAGGCTAGATTGAGCCCAGTTAGAGATAGAACACGGTATGTTTAATTTTGCAAAAATTATATCACTTAGCGCCCCTTACCGCACTCCGATAATTGGAGCACTACACTAGCCACTGCCTTCCTACAAATTCCACACCTTTATCCTAGACGTGCCCATCATCCAATTCTCATCTTTGTGCAATTTTCTAATTGTTGGGCGCTTTTATGCAAAAGAGCATTTAGGTGTCCACACTATTGGACATGACACATGAAGAAACCTATTTTTCGCTCATGTAAATTTTTCTATGATTTTTGGGATGTGCAACGCGCAACATCGTCCACTCCTTTAAACCTAGCCTTGTATTTTAAATAATGCAAATCTTATACCATCATTGCTTTCTACCGTGGCTTAATTTTAATTTCGAGGACAAAATTTTTATAAGTTGGGTAGAATATAAAATCCCTATTCCTAGAAATCATATATACCCTTTTAATTATTAATTATTAATTTAATTATTGTAATTAATGGCTAATTAGGAGAAATAGATTTTTATTAATTTTTATTTTATGTGTTGGCGCACTTAGGGGATTTATGGGACCATTAGGAATTTTTTCAAATTTATTTCATGTAAGAGACCCCTTGAGCAGTTGCTAGCTTAACGGTATGCATTAATATAAATCTAGAATTTTTCTATGAGTATATATATATATATATATATATATATATATATATATATATATTTAATTGGAAAAAATAAGAGTTATAAAAAGAAAAGAAAAGAAAAGAAAGAAAAAAAAACTATTAATTCCATTACTTCAATCCATTACTTAACCAACCCAAAACCATTTCAACCCGCTGGCCCCTTTTGCAAAGAGCAGCCACCCCTTTTATTTGCTTGTGAATAGCAAACCCAACACCCTTTTTGCTAAGTACCAATAGACTCCCCCCCCCCCGCGGCTTGTAAACCCATCACCCCTCCTTCTCTCCACTTATAAACCTATATATATATTTATTTCATCTAAAATCCTAAACCTAAATCATCCAAACCCTTCCCCTTCCCATCTAGACCTAGAGAGCACCACCACCGCAGCCGGAGAACCCCGCCAGGCCGTCCAAACCAATCCCGACGACCACGATCCCGCGCACTACAGATTTCCGCAGCGAGGTACCTGTGTTCCGGAGTTATTTTCTGTCGCCTTGCTCAACCAAACGCCATCCCGTCTTCACCGGTATGCTCATCCCTTAACCCTCTTCCATATCTGTGTGATAGCTGACCTCGAACAACGTAGAACCATAGGCGAAAACAGCGCCAAAGTTGGCAGAAATAGACCAAATTTTGTGATCGCAGAAAACTAAGGTGAACACCCATGTTTTCGAGTTCGTATCTCCCACCACAGAGATCCGAATTCGATGATTCTTTTTGGTATGCATAGACCACTTGACCTAGTTTAATTTCTATTACATAACCCTAGATTATTAACTGCTGTAGATAGAATTTAATTCGATAGAAAACACCATGAACACACTTTTCCAGATTTCTAAAAGTTGTGAAACGGAGCGCGCCCCGCCAAACGGGACCGCCCTGCCGTGTACCAAGTATACCGAACGGTGCGCGTAGCATAACCGGACACGTAAAAGTTCGCGAAAACTGATTCTGACGCGTGTGCGCGCCAGAATCAGCCCGTATCCGCAAACACACCCCGTATCGCAATTTTTGCAAAAGTCACACGCTTTTTGTGCACGCTCGTCAGATTGCGATGAAACTTGCGCCACTGGACTCGTGGTAACGCGCTGGTCCTGTGATCCAATTTTCACGCAATTCTGAGACAGTTGCCCAAGTCGTCAATTGGCGGGCCCCACGGTTGACTTTTTGGGCAAAATTGTGTTCGGCCCATCGGAATCCATATTTGGACATACCGTTGGGTTCGTATTGACATCTAGAGTTTGTTTGACCTATAATTTGTCCCATTTAGAGACTGTTACCCTTGGCACATTTTTTGGTGCAAAGTGGGCCACACGTGGACCCTACTTTTACCCAAAATTACCGTTTTGCCCCTGTGTCCAAATTGGACGAAAGAAAAGTGCTTTCTAGCTATTTTGCTTATTCTGCAAATGTTGGTAATATATATTTCAGCATTCGGGGACGTTCATTCTGAGGCCGTAGCTTCTGACTCTTGGTGTGGACATCGGGACATTACATTTTTGCAGGTTTCTTGCCAGACAAGATACCTTGCCAAATTGTTTACAGTATTTTGCATGCTTAGTATATTTCTGTATATTTATTGCATTTCTATATATTTTTTGCATGTGTAGTTTTCTTTCAGTCATTACTATATATTAGATATGTTGACACACACATGGCACTTAGTATCATGAGAGGACAATCATTAGGCGTATGGACTTTTAACCACTCTGGTAAACCATAGTATATAGTTCGCACTACGGGCGTGTGTCGCGCTGGTCGCTACTCCCGCGGTATATCAATTTTTAGAGTCTCGCTGGTCGCTACCCCCGCGGTATGTCAATTTCTGATGTCCACTGACGTGTGTGTGAGTTGTGAGGTAGATCGAGTAGCCTACCCTTGCCCATACGTCAAAAAGTTATCCTCATTTACATTCATATAGATTGTCTTGTACAGCGTACTTACATATTTACTACCTATTATGCATGTTTACTGTATTCAAATTGGCTTGCAGTTCTATATCTTGTTACGTCCCTCTGAGGACCTGGTCCCCTTCCAGGTGTATCTGTTCTTTAGTATTTGCAGGAGCGCAGATTCGGATGGTTATATATGTTTCGTGGATGTCTTCTCTTCGAGCCGTGGTCATTAGCTGGTATTCCTATATTGTGTTTATTGTGTTGTACTTTTCCCTCCGAGTTGGTAGTGGATTTGTTTCCATCCAACTATCATCCTTAGTTACTTATATTAAGATCTAGTTTCATAGATGCTGGTTATTCATTTATATTGATTTTCGTGGATGAGATTTAATTTATACCCTGTGACTTGTGACATATGTTTATACCACTTGTGGATTTGATATTCATATTATAGCATACGTATGGGTTATGGTTTCCATATATTAGAGTTGCCATATCCATGCGACTGGCATGCTTACGTATCCTAGTCCTATGTATTTTAGGACTGGGGCATGACACGACTATCAAAAAATGGTTAGATAACCAAGTGTAGGTAGCGACTACCTTGTTATCGAACCTAATATAGCGTTGCCCTAGACTAGCTATCTGCACTAGCCACCACCGGGAACGCAATACCCCACATATTTCTCCTAGGCCGGCACGATCCTGGTGCCTCGGCGATTGTCCGAGGAATCCAATCAATACCTCGTGTAAGAGTTGTCTGTGACTATGCATGATTCTTTTCTTTCTTTATCTTTCTTGATATGTACAATGGCGATAGTTGTAGACGCGGTAGGCCATTGCCTGCTATAATCCATCCCTAGCGATTCTTGGATTATCAACTGGGTTGGCGGTGCTCCATGCAGCACGGGAAGCGAGCCCCGCTACACATCCCAGCATACCCGTCTATAATATTTTTACTTTTATTTTTGCGTATCATTTCTTTCTATCTTGTATTATACAGTTCTTGTTATGGGTAACCTCCTTGGCAACCTTTTGGTCTCGAAGCCTTTCCATGGCTCGGAAACATGTAATGATCTACTAAAAGCATAAGTGAGTCTACTTGCACGAAGCTAAGGTAGCATGCGAGGGTCCAACTAAATTACCAAGTTTTATTGTCATGTTTTATTAAATGGATAACGAGTGAAATTATTCTCTAAGCTAGGTTGGTTCACTTTTATTAGCATGCATCGATGAATTTTCTAGCAACTAGCATGTATCTTCTAGGTTATTAGGTGTGCAGGATAAGCAAAGATAGGTTCATCGTAGCCACCCACCTTAGCGATAATTCGCATCAGTCAAGCGAAATTCTGAGTGTGCCTTTGAAAAGTCTAAGTCTGATGTTCTGAAGGGCCAAGTCTGAATTCTTTTGCATCAAGTGAATAATCTTACCGATAAAGGCAAGATGGGTCATCGCAATTGCATTATTTGAATCGGATCTCCGTATTAACGCGGAGTGGGTCATTATATTATACACCACTCAAAATAAGTCTCGTCCTCGAGACTTTCTAAGCGCAAACCGTTCTATCGCACACTATCTAATCTAACCCAAGCATATTATTTCGTATCCTTAGTCCCATTCAAACACAAGTTCCTACTCATTTTTTCATATTCCGTGTTGCATGCGTTATTAGCCAGTTTTATTGATTGACTCTATCACTTAATCCAAGCTAACTATATATATTCGATCATTGTGTTCTCTGACTTAGTCTTAACTACACCTTAGTGCGGAACTATATCGCTCAATAGTGGGTTTGTTATAATCCATCATGTGCGATAATCTTTGGGTAAGGCTAACTTACTGAAATTGTTATACTTATCCACGAGAATCTAACTAACACATTCACTTGCAACTTTATTCTATTTCTGCACATCCCTGAGTCAGGATCATGAACATATTCACGGCATCCCCCAAAAATATATATGTCATCCAACTTAGTGATAGCGAAGTCTTTGCACTCGATTTTAGCATATCACTGAGTCTGGATCGTGCACACATTCAAGGCGGCCCCCAAATATTTGCATTTTAACTAAACTTAGCGATAGTGAGGTCAGATAAGCTACTCGTAAAAATCTTAAGTGTTCTTCGTCTTATTAGATCAGAATACACCTCGAACAGAGTCAACCAAAATCTAAGTTATTTTTAATCCAACTCAAAACCAAGTATTGCACTACCATCGTGCACGATCTATCGAATCTAATGACTAGCGTCCAAGTCCTATCGTCCATTTTGTTCATGTCAAACATAACTTTACTAGCGCACGCTCATCACTCCAAGTCTAACACTATGTCTTGCTGCCCAATTTTTATGGTTTACCCACAATACTCTAAATTCGGCCATACCAGTTCTTTCACTCGACATAGGGTCGTCTGTCTAACCACTAGGCCGGCTCATAAGGTCATAGGAATATGTTCACGTTCATGATTCATATCGTAGAAATTTGTTACACGATGCTCGTCTCAATTCCTAAGTTCAAATCATTGTTCGTTCGTACGACCCAAGCTCGCTTCACTCAAAATTCTAAACATTGAGCACAGATCATCTTAATCATATTCACAATATTTAGTTCAAGGGGTTCAAGTTCGTTGTCACTACCACATTTTCTAAAAAAGGGTATTTTAGTCTTTTTCTATTTAATTAAATATTGTGCATGGTAAATAATTATTTGTTGTATTATTTAATTGCTGTTAGATATTATTTAATTATTTTGGACTTGTATTAGTGGACCCAACTAGTTTAGTTTGGACCTATGGACCAACATGAATTAATTAGTTAGACTTGGCCCATTTAGAAAGCCCATTGTTAAGGAGATGGATTAAATTAATTAAATCATTAGACTAGAAGCTTCCTTCCTTAATTATTTCTTCATGAGAGGCCCCAAGGGGTACATTGGACATTTCATAATTGCTTGAGGAAGGGGTAGGGGCCGGCCTATAATAGAGGAGGGAAAATTCTCTCTCCTCTCATTTTCATTCCAAATCTAGATCTAGAATTTCCCACTACCAAATTTCTTTCATTCCCATTCCAATTCCCCACCAAATTTATTCCAAATTCTTTCCAATTCACCATTAAAAAGTTGAGAAGCAAGGATCTAGAAGGAGGAAGCAAGGATCTACAAAGAGGAGCAAGGATCTACAATTTGGAAGCAATTTCATCTCAATTGGAGGTTTCATTGGGAATCCATCTCCCAAAAGGTATAATTCAGTTTTTCCCCTTAAAATATCTTCTAAATCTGATATTTAATTATGTAAAATCAACCAATATGTATGTACTACCCATAGGACTTGGTTTTGTGTTCATAGGAGACCCTTGGAGAAAGTTATGGTGCTTTTTGTGTCAATTTTATGGGAATTCCGAATTGACATTTTGTTGCGTGTGTCAATTGATCCTATAGATCAATTGGGCATGTGCTTATGTGTTTGGGGCTAGTGTCGTGTCCACAATTGGGTACGTGTAGGTCGTATCCCAATAATTTGGTGATACATGTCGTTTTGGGGGTTTTCCCTCCGACACGGGACTTTGTACATGTCATATTTTAACACGGACACATAGATCTACATTTGACACTTTGATTTGTTCATAAATATTATTTGTAACTTGTTTGTGTCCTTCGGGGTGCAATTGGTTGTGTGTTGGACTCGTGTCGCATGCGTATCCTAGATCTAGTGGGATACGGTGTGATACTCTCCATTTTGTGTGTTTATGTGTAGATCTAATTATTTATACTTTAATTCTTAAATTATAATTAGTAAATATATATAGATGTTATATATTTATTTTAGTGTAATTATTATGATATTTATTGTAGCATAGATCTATGTATTTTTATGTGTACTAATATAATGTATAAATATATATGTAGCTTTCTTTACATGCATTTATATATGTTACAATTTATGTTAATAAAATAAATTATATATAAATATTTTATAAAATATATTTATGTGTTTAAATGAGTAATTATATTAATTATAATTATTATATAATTAATTGTATATAAATGAATGTATTTTTATGTGTGTATTTAGCCATGTTAAAATATGTACATTAGTACATGGAATGTGTATTGTTGCTTTTAATATTTATTTATATGTATAGGATTATGTATATATAAGTATATATTATTTATTTGTTTTATATATATATATTTTTTGATTTATATATTTATATATATTATTTACTTTTAGGCGACGACTGCATTAATGACAGATTCTGTCATTAAACAGCAGCAGCAACCGCTGTAGCTCACTAAGCATTTAATGACAGTGTTGTCATTAATGCTGCGGGCAGGTTTTTGAACAGCAGTGGCGACAGTTTTCTGTGATAGTTGTTAACTGTCACTAATTAAGTGACAGTGGGTTTTATACAGCGGTTTTGGCGATGACTTTTGCAGTCACAGTTGGAACTGTCACTAAAGGGTCTGTTTATTGAAAATTAGTGTTTTAACACACTATTTTCAGTGACAGTTAGGCAGTTTTAGTTTATATTTTATATATGATAATTATATATATATATGTATTGTGAGATATAATACTAGTATTGTTATAATCATAATTGTATAATATATTAGTTTATATATAATATATTATGTATAAGAGTAAATACTATATCTATGTATCTTGAGCATTACTTTTTGTGGATACCAAATTGGTTCAAAACCATGATTCCTAATTGTTGTATTTAATATTCTATATTATATACTTTATTGATTGATATATAGGTATTGTGAGGTTTACCTTGGATTCACGTATCCGAAGATACGGTATCCTAATATTTAAGGATGTAGTCTTATGACTTAGATCTTAGTATTTTGATCCAAGATTTTGGTGCTAGACTTGTGCAACCTAGAAATAGATGGTTGACCTTGGTTTGACCATAGTTGACCATAGTTGACTTTAGTTGACTTTAGAGTTGACTATAGTTAGACTTTTGACTTAGAATTGACTTATTGACCTAGAAGTTGACTAGTTTAACTTGTTCTCTTTTCGGGACCTTGTATTGATATTGTATTCCATATCTAGGTCTTCGAGGCACCGAGTCAGACATCTGTGAGACTGTTCATTGGACTTCAAGCGAGTACATTCTCTGATAGTTTCTCATTTATGATATCCTCTATGTTTACTGTATCTAGTGTAGATATCCATGTTCTCTTGAAACTATGGTTACACGGATTGGTATATCCGGATCTCGTCATGAGATGTTATTCCTTGGTATATGGTGTATATGGTGCAAGTATTGTTTCATTGGTTATCTTGTACATGTACAGACACTGATTTTCGGGAGGAGTCGCTCTCTTCTTGGGAAATCTAGTGCCATAGCATACCGTGGTTGGATCTATTATACCAGTCGGGGGTGGGGAGTATTAGTATAGATATGTGATCAATATCCCTATTGAATAAAGTACAGATTATATAATAGTGTTGATCATGCACCGTACGTATGATTAGCTAGGCCGCATTGCATCTTGCCCAAGCCGATCACATGTTAAGCTTGTACTCACACACTTAGTCATTAGTATTATTGTTCCATTGGCATATTGTCCATTATTGTATTTATTTCTAGTATTTCCTTATTGTACATATATGTCACGACCCGCACCCGGTTTAGGGGCACGAATACGTGGGTACGTCCAGCCTACGCCGCAGCATCGGCGGTAGAACGCTGTCTAGGTCGAGTACTATCTAACAATCTCACGCTAGTATCCAACTCCATACGGAGACTCGGATGATACTATAAAATATCAACAACATACTCAATCACAACTACAGCACGATAGGAATTTGAAGAAGTAAAAGAAAACAACACAAGTCTAAAGACAACATAATCATACCTGCAATCATTAACTTCCAATCCCCAAGTGTGTCAGAACCAGTCTACTAAGGTCACAGTCTGGAAAAATATTTTCCAGTCAGGAAGGAGCAAAGTACATCTCTAAATAGCAGTTCTATATAAATGACATAAGCTATGTAGCAGTTCTAGATGGAAACATACCAGATGCATGTATAGGTACGAGAAATGTACAATGAGAGAAATACTGGAAATACTGTAAGTAAATGCAGGAAAGAAACATTATGTCCATGAGCAAGAGTTCTATGACTAAGTGTGTGAGTACTAGCTTTAATATATGATCGGCTTGGAAACTTGATCAGGCTGGTTACATGTGATTAGCTATGGTTCATATAGAGTCAGGCTAACCGTTGGTTAGCTATGGTGCATGTAGAGATCAGGCTAATCACACGTAACAGCTATGGTTTATATAAATGGTCAGGCCGCACCCGACGTGAGATGTGGGGTGAGCTATGGTGCATATAAAGTTGGGTATGATCACATATCTACACTAAAGTACTCCCCAAACCCCCGACTGGTATAGTAGATCCAATCATGGTACGCTATGGCACAGGATTCCCTAGGAAGGTAGCAAATCTCCCCGGGAATCAGTGTCTGTACATGCACAAGATAACAAGGAAAACAAGTCTTGTACAAGCTACACCATGAATAAGGAATAACATCTCATGACGAGATCCGTGTATACCAATCCGTGTAACCAATGTGTCAAGAACATGTATATTTACACTAGATACAGTGAACATAGGAGATATCATAAATTAGAAACTAATCAGAGAATGTACTCGCCTTGGGTCCTTAGCTGGTGAATACCGAGGTCCTGTTCCAGAGTGTCCCCTGGGTAAACCAACCGTCCTATATACATAACACAAGCAAAACCACATTTGCATCAGATGCTACACTAACACAGTCAAAAATACTGGTCTCAGGGCCATGTCAGGCAGGGCACTAGTCAACTAGGGTCATCTAGTATATTCACCAATTAAACGTAGTATTATTAATGATCAAATATAATACATATATTGTTATTCCAAAGTATATACAAGATAGGTATAACTGTATGTACATAAGTGGAAATACATTTTATTTATGAAAAATATACATCACCCATTATTTAAGAATATATACATTTATATACACTAAATAAAATATACTCATACCCTATATGTACACAAATACATATATATATATATACCAATTATACGTTTTTATACCAAAATACGTTTAAACATATACCCATAAAAATATATATACATATATATATATTTGTACCAAAATAATAATTATACTATATACAGGTAATTGTACCAACAAAATATATAACATTAAATACGAAAACATACATTATATATTATATGTTACAGATAATTTAATACATATATATAAAGTAGAGGTATACGTGAGACATATATATATATATATATATATATATATATTATATATATATATATATATATATATATATATATATACTAAGTCAGAATATACTATATACACTAATACACAATATTTATGCATATACACATTATATTAAAATACACTAAGTATATAAAATATATATATATACACATGCCAAATTATGTTTTTATTAAACTTATACCAATTTTATATAGTAAAATACATATTAAGTATACCAATAATACATGTAGTAGAATACGTATTTATATATATATTAATCACATTAAATACATATATAAATTAACATTAATATACTTACACATATATACATGCACTAAATTAACTACATACCCATTTTATATTTTGAAAATATTTTAAGTACGCACGAAACATTTTTATGTACATATACCAATATTACCTATACTGGAATACGTATATATATAATCATATTAATTATATATACACATACATATTTTATTCACTAATTATATACACTAATTATATTAATTTACCAGACTAATACATTAATTAAACTAGTTATAAATTAACTAAACAAATTATTAATTTACTAAACTAATTAACTAATTTACTAACTAATTAACTAATTAATCATTATTTAACTAGACTACTTAATCATTTAACTAACTCATTAATTTAACTCACTAATCTAATTATAATTAAAACTATTAATACATTACTAATCAAATCCCTAACTCACTCCCATCACTGAGAAATCGAACAGAGAAAGGGGAGGCTCACCTGGGTCTACCGGCGTCGGCGGATGAGGTCCGCCGGGCAGGGCGGTCGACGTTGAGGGGAAGCGGCCACGGCTCGACGCGAGGCGGTGGCGGCTGCTCGAACTCGGCGAGGAGGGGATCCGCGGCGGCATCTTCGGCAGATCTGCGGCGGCGTGGGACTCGAGAGCGGCGGGCGTTCTGTTCGAGGAGACGGCGGCGCTCTCGTCCCGAGGAGGCGGTCGGCTGAGTTCGACGGCGCGGCGCTCTGTTGATCGACGGATCTGAGGAGATCCGAGGCGGATCTCCGAGCTCGACGCGGTGGCGGCGTCGACGAGGGTTCGACGCGGTGGCGGCGTCGACTGGCTCGAGGAGGGCTCGACGCGGCTGCGACAGGGCGGCGACGGCGGCTTCGTTCCAGCGGCGGCCACCGGCTTCAGCGGCGACGGCGGCTCGATCTAGGGTTAGGGTCAGTTCTGTGTGTCGGGGTTGTGTCCGGGGCTGGACACGGCGGTTGCTGTACTGTGGACGTGTCCGGGTCTGCCGGACACGGGGATGAGGTTGTACAGTGGAGGATGTGGATGTGTCCGGTGTGTCGGACACGGAAAAATCTGTTTGTAAATTGTAAATCTGGACACAGGAAATGAATGGATACGGTGGGACACCCGGGGTCGGACCCGAGGCCAACACGGCTGACACGGTGATGCTGGACACACGGACACGAGCACACAAAATGGTAATGGTTGGCTTTGGGAATTGTGAAGGCTAGCTAGGGTTTCTAGGGAGATGTGATGAGGGACTTAAATAGGGAGAGATGGTGTGGAATAAAGGGTTGCGGGTTGGCCCAATAATGAATGGCCCAGAATTAAAAATATAAAAGGGTTTCTCATGTGGTAAAAATGAGGGTGTAGGCCAGTTAATTGGGAAATGGCAACTTGTAAAAATAAGAATAAAGATTATAATTTCAGAAAATGTTTTTAGGAAAGCTAGCTAATTTCCATTTAGCTACTAATTAATACATTTTGCAAAATCTTAGAAAGTAAGACATTTATTTATTTACTATCCCAATAACTAAAAATTTATTTTATTTTATCAACTAGTCTTTTAAATAAATATTTAGTTAAAACAATAATTTTTTTTTTTGATTCAAGCCAATAAATATTTGAAACTAGAAATATATATATATTATTATTTATTTATTTATTTTGTAATACATCGTCATTTAGGAAAAAGGATTTTATAAAGATTTTTAAATTATCTCCTACAATCAACCTCGTTCAAAAATCAAATAAAAATTTCAAGGAGAAATATTTTATAAAACTTGATATTTTAAAAATAAATAAAAATTTAATTATTTTGGAAATTGGAAATCGGAGGTTACAAGTCTATCCTCCTTAGAAAAATTTCGTCCTCGAAATTTTAGGGATGACTAGGATCGAAGAAAATTTTTTTGTTGTTCATAATGATGAATATATCATTGAAGAAAATATTTCTATAAGGAAATATTTACCAAACAGAAGGAAACATGAAGAAAAAGAAAAATATGGTTTAAGACGGGAATAACTTGAAGGAATCATGGCTCGGCCTTGAATTCTCTAGAAGGTTTAGGTTTTGGGAAGTAGACATGATCACTGAAAAACAGAAAATTGAAATAATGCACGTTACCTTTTCAAAGTAACTAAACCAAGGAAGACCCAGTATAATGAATGATATAGACATAAAAGTTATAGCTACTTCGAAAGATACGGTCGACAATTGATTTAAGAACTTAAATACATCCTTCAGAATGTAATTAAGAGACATCTAATCGCCTTTCTTAATTTCTAGAAAAATAGTCTTTACTACCATCTGAAAATAATCCTTCCTTTTTATCCTCGTTCATTTTACTTTTCTCAATCTTGCGATTCATCATTAACTAATATCTATAAAAGTTTCAAATTCCACAAACTTTATTAGATTAGATCTTAGAATTTCTGAATCAAAATTTATTACATGTCCAAAATCCTTATCATCAATTTCGAATTTATTTATCTTAACATCAACTATACCTCGATTATTTTCTTCGATTTCAAATGTTACTGTCATGGTCAAGATTTTAATTTAAATCACAATCTCAATACACCATGATCTTACCTTACGACCTTCAATTATACGATCCCATAATCAATTATATTATAATCTTCTTTACCATGAGCTTCATTTCATTCCATATTTCTTTATCCATATGTATAGTGTTTCCAAATTTTGAACTAATATATTTTTCATCCTCTGAATTTATTATCCCCATGTAAAATTTTACTACTCAAATCCTCAATATTTTAATTGAATTCCAGTCGTATCATAATCTTCTCAATATTTGAGTAAATACTAAATACAAAATTTACTATCCAATCCTTCAATTGAAACCCAATCAATGCATATTTATAAAACTTAAAAATCTGCATCCCAAATTTAACTTTAAACACTCATCAATCATCTAACTCAAATTCAATTGATGCTTATTCCAATCTAATTCCTCATCCCAAGAATTTAATTTGACACTATTCCATTTACGATTTTATTTCCTGCTTTTCTTCTTCCTCAATACTCAACGATGCGATGCTTCCAGTATCTTCAATGCAACATTCATACTATATAAAATTTCTATCTTGCAATCAAATAGATAAAATGATAATCTCTCAAATTTCTCAGATTTTTTAATAATCAATTCAATCATATCAAGACCTCCTTAAAATTAATAAATCCTCAAATTTTGGCTCTTATGAATTTCTTAATTCTCCCTTTAAGTAATTGTTTGCCTTCGAATTTCAATCATACCTCGATTTTTATAAAATCAATGATCCATCAACTCCGTTATAACAACCCCTAACTTCTTTATTTAATTTAATGCTCATCCACAAATTTAATCCTCTTGTCTCATTTTGTCAGTCATAACCTCGTCATAGATCTTTGCTACGGTCAAAACCCAATGATCATGGTTTAAGGAAACTCTACCTACAGCCATGCAATTTAAGAAAATATCGGTCATGTGTCTTTTGTCATGGTATTTCAGTCTCTGTTAGGGGGTACTACTAGTTATATTCTAACAAGAAAAATCATGCATGTGAACCACAGTACTAGGAAAATCAATCAATCAATCGAAAGGCGAAAGAAAAGGAACATTAGGAAGGAAGAAGGATCATGTTAACATATTACTTGTAGTGTCTACTATCTCTAACAAACACTTAACTCTAGCACACCAACAAATTTCTATTCATGTACACTGGTACCCATATCAACTAATCATATATATTAATATTCATATCTCTCATCTACCAAAATTAATCCTCAAAATAATCGTCAAGGTCTAACTTCCCGATCAACTTAAAAGAAAATGCATATACCTCCTCAATATTAGATACTTCACATCGAAATAAAATTTTAATCACTTCTAAAATCTTTGTAGCCTTAACTATGTTTATTGAATCAATTTAAATCCTTAATATTTTAACAACATAAAATCTCAACTCCTTAAAAATTCTGAAAATTTAAAATTCATTTCCACCTTTTAATTTATAACTCCTCAATGTACATATCAGTGCTCACGGTCTCTGATACTCAAGGTGCACTCAATACCTCTATTGTCTAGAACTGTGTACTAAATTCGTACTGCCCGAATCACTTGCACTATTACCTCCAATGATCAAAGTTATCATCAACTGTGTTTTCTTTCATGATTTCAATTTATGTCAATTGGTATATCATCTAATTATCAACACACAGAGTGCTTACTGTTATTAACGTCATCCTTGACTAATCCTTGATATAGAATCATTAGCACTCTTGGTATTATATCACTAGCTGCATTAATGGATTATCTCATCAAGCTCATTAGACTCATGATCACCTGTATCCTCTATAACACTCATGTTTCTTTACTCTCATGGGTATGTGTATGGTTCCTCATCTCGATGGTTGTATAGGTATTTTCTTTAATCCTTTAAAGCCTATTAGACTAATCCGTGATACGCTTAACCACTTTCATTACCAATTCCAATATTTCTCTACCCATGACACCTCATTAACTCTTTATGCGTATGTATTTCCTTACCTGTAACACTTTCGATATTAATCATCAAATTGAACATCATGCTCCATAAATCCTTAACACAATTCCTGGATACTTAATTGTTTACATAAATCACTCAATTCCAAAATCATGATTATCCAGGACGGGTAATTGGCTCTGATACTAACTCTGAGAACTATCACCGATACTCTATACTCTCCTTAACTCTCAGTCTCTAATGACACTACTCCTAGAATCATTGGTACAAGGTACTATGCTAAGGGCTAACTCTAGATTAAAGCCTACTGCTCACATGTCCAACTAAGAAATACTTACAACTCACTAGCAACACAGTCAATACTAATACAAGACACAAACAAAATTATAAGCCACTAATTATCGTACTTAACAAGAAATCCTCAAGGAATAGGAGCTCAAAGACTGAATTGAGGACAGAAGGTATCTTTACTGCTGGTAAAGAAAGAAGCGGTGGAACAAAGTCCTGGAATAACAGAAATAGATAAGTCTTGAGATGATATTTCAAGAACCAATTTAAGATACAACCTGATAATCATACACGTCCATCCGAAATCATGACACACAGAATCCTCGCCACGCCAGTAAGCATAGGTGCGATAACCGACAGGTTCCATAACTAAGGTATGCAACCCTATAATTATGTCATCTAGAATACTCGCCACGCCAACCGGTATGGCTGCGAGAAACTCTAAATCTCATAACTAAAGTATGTACATCCAAGTTAGGTTCCTACGTTCTCGTCACGACAGCTAATATGGCTGCGATAAACTCTAGATTCCATGACCAAAGTAGACGTTTTACCTTTCTCACTGTCCTCATCAATATATGTCATCAGATGATACCATAAATTCTAGTCTGTAAAATTTCATCTCAATATGAAATCAACTCAACAACGATACCAGGAATTTAAAGTTAACAACTGGTCAACAAGAATCAAACTCAACAATGATACCAAGAATTTAATTTAATAACTGCTCAACAAGAATCAAGTCCAGTAACAACAAGCGAGAGCGGACGGAAACAAGGAAAAAGATTTAAATTGAAAATAAGATTCTCATGGGGTCATCCCAGGAAATCTTTCAAGAATTTGTGATTGAGTATCCTCTCTCATCCTAGTATCCTATGTCCTATATTCAATAGCAGGTACGCAGTAGTATAACAAGGATGCCAGACCTGCATGGGCCACCACTAAAACGTGTTACGACCCGCACCCGGTTTAGGGGCACGAATGCGTGGGTACGTCCAGCCTACGCCGCAGCATCGGCGGTAGAACGCTGTCTAGGTCGAGTACTATCTAACAATCTCACGCTAGTATCCAACTCCATACGGAGACTCGGATGATACTATAAAATATCAACAACATACTCAATCACAACTACAGCACGATAGGAATTTGAAGAAGTAAAAGAAAACAACACAAGTCTAAAGACAACATAATCATACCTGCAATCATTAACTTCCAATCCCCAAGTGTGTCGGAACCAGTCTACTAAGGTCACAGTCTGGAAAAATATTTTCCAGTCAGGAAGGAGCAAAGTACATCTCTAAATAGCAGTTCTATATAAATGACATAAGCTATGTAGCAGTTCTAGATGGAAACATACCAGATGCATGTATAGGTACGAGAAATGTACAATGAGAGAAATACTGGAAATACTGTAAGTAAATGCAGGAAAGAAACATTATGTCCATGAGCAAGAGTTCTATGACTAAGTGTGTGAGTACTAGCTTTAATATGTGATCGGCTTGGGAACTTGATCAGGCTGGTTACATGTGATTAGCTATGGTTCATATAGAGTCAGGCTAACCGTTGGTTAGCTATGGTGCATGTAGAGATCAGGCTAATCACACGTAACAGCTATGGTTCATATAAATGGTTAGGCCGCACCCGACGTGAGATGTGGGGTGAGCTATGGTGCATATAAAGTTGGGTATGATCACATATCTACACTAAAGTACTCCCCAAACCCCCGACTGGTATAGTAGATCCAATCATGGTACGCTATGGCACAGGATTCCCTAGGAAGGTAGCAAATCTCCCCGGGAATCAGTGTCTGTACATGCACAAGATAACAAGGAAAACAAGTCTTGTACAAGCTACACCATGAATAAGGAATAACATCTCATGACGAGATCCGTGTATACCAATCCGTGTAACCAACGTGTCAAGAACATGTATATTTACACTAGATACAGTGAACATAGGAGATATCATAAATTAGAAACTAATCAGAGAATGTACTCGCCTTGGGTCCTTAGCTGGTGAATACCGAGGTCCTGTTCCAGAGTGTCCCCTGGGTAAACCAACCGTCCTATATACATAACACAAGCAAAACCATATTTGCATCAGATGCTACACTAACACAGTCAAAAATACTGGTCTCAGGGCCATGTCAGGCAGGGCACTAGTCAACTAGGGTCATCTAGTATATTCACCAATTAAACGTAGTATTATTAATGATCAAATATAATACATATATTGTTATTCCAAAGTATATACAAGATAGGTATAACTGTATGTACATAAGTGGAAATACATTTTATTTATGAAAAATATACATCACCCATTATTTAAGAATATATACATTTATATACACTAAATAAAATATACTCATACCCTATATGTACACAAATACATATATATATATATACCAATTATACGTTTTTATACCAAAATACGTTTAAACATATACCCATAAAAATATATATACATATATATATATTTGTACCAAAATAATAATTATACTATATACAGGTAATTGTACCAACAAAATATATAACATTAAATACGAAAACATACATTATATATTATATGTTACAGATAATTTAATACATATATATAAAGTAGAGGTATACGTGAGACATATATATATATATATATATATATATATATATATATATATATATATATATATATATATATATATATATATATATATATATACTAAGTCAGAATATACTATATACACTAATACACAATATTTATGCATATACACATTATATTAAAATACACTAAGTATATAAAATATATATATATACACATGCCAAATTATGTTTTTATTAAACTTATACCAATTTTATATAGTAAAATACATATTAAGTATACCAATAATACATGTAGTAGAATACGTATTTATATATATATTAATCACATTAAATACATATATAAATTAACATTAATATACTTACACATATATACATGCACTAAATTAACTACATACCCATTTTATATTTTGAAAATATTTTAAGTACGCACGAAACATTTTTATGTACATATACCAATATTACCTATACTGGAATACGTATATATATAATCATATTAATTATATATACACATACATATTTTATTCACTAATTATATTAATTTACCAGACTAATACATTAATTAAACTAGTTATAAATTAACTAAACAAATTATTAATTTACTAAACTAATTAACTAATTTACTAACTAATTAACTAATTAATCATTATTTAACTAGACTACTTAATCATTTAACTAACTCATTAATTTAACTCACTAATCTAATTATAATTAAAACTATTAATACATTACTAATCAAATCCCTAACTCACTCCCATCACTGAGAAATCGAACAGAGAAAGGGGAGGCTCACCTGGGTCTACCGGCGTCGGCGGATGAGGTCCGCCGGGCAGGGCGGTCGACGTTGAGGGAAAGCGGCCACGGCTCGACGCGAGGCGGTGGCGGCTGCTCGAACTCGGCGAGGAGGGGATCCGCGGCGGCGTCTTCGGCAGATCTGCGACGGCGTGGGACTCGAGAGCGGCGGGCGTTCTATTCGAGGAGACGGCGGCGCTCTCGTCCCGAGGAGGCGGTCGGCTGAGTTCGACGGCGCGGCGCTCTGTTGATCGACGGATCTGAGGAGATCCGAGGCGGATCTCCGAGCTCGACGCGGTGGCGACGTCGACTGGCTCGAGGAGGGCTCGACGCGGCTGCGACAGGGCGGCGACGGCGGCTTCGTTCCAGCGGCGGCCACCGGCTTCAGCGGCGACGGCGGCTCGATCTAGGGTTAGGGTCGGTTCTGTGTGTCGGGGTTGTGTCCGGGGCTGGACACGGCGGTTGCTGTACTGTGGACGTGTCCGGGTCTGCCGGACACGGGAATGAGGTTGTACAGTGGAGGATGTGGATATGTCCGGTGTGTCGGACACGGAAAAATCTGTTTGTAAATTGTAAATCTGGACACAGGAAATGAATGGATACGGTGGGACACCCGGGGTCGGACCCGAGGCCAACACGGCTGACACGGTGATGCTGGACACACGGACACGAGCACACAAAATGGTAATGGTTGGCTTTGGGAATTGTGAAGGCTAGCTAGGGTTTCTAGGGAGATGTGATGAGGGACTTAAATAGGGAGAGATGGTGTGGAATAAAGGGTTGCGGGTTGGCCCAATAATGAATGGCCCAGAATTAAAAATATAAAAGGGTTTCTCATGTGGTAAAAATGAGGGTGTAGGCCAGTTAATTGGGAAATGGCAACTTGTAAAAATAAGAATAAAGATTATAATTTCAGAAAATATTTTTAGGAAAGCTAGCTAATTTCCATTTAGCTACTAATTAATACATTTTGCAAAATCTTAGAAAGTAAGACATTTATTTATTTACTATCCCAATAACTAAAAATTTATTTTATTTTATCAACTAGTCTTTTAAATAAATATTTAGTTAAAACAATAAAAAAATTTTTTGATTCAAGCCAATAAATATTTGAAACTAGAAATATATATATATTATTATTTATTTATTTATTTTGTAATACATCGTCATTTAGGAAAAAGGATTTTATAAAGATTTTTAAATTATCTCCTACAATCAACCTCGTTCAAAAATCAAATAAAAATTTCAAGGAGAAATATTTTATAAAACTTGATATTTTAAAAATAAATAAAAATTTAATTATTTTAGAAATTGGAAATCGGAGGTTACAATATATCTCTTGTATCTATTGTGCATCTTGTTTATTTACTGTTACATAGTTTTTATCATAAATTAGAACTGCTGTTAGAGATGTACTCTGCTCCTTTCCTGACTGGATATATTTTTTCAGATGACACTGAGGAGTGGTACCCTACCTATTATGGATCCCAGGATGTTGTGGGTTTAGATTCTGAGACTCTGGCTCAAGAGGGACTTATCCCAACTGAGACAGTTGACCCTGGAGTTGTAGCCTCGTAGTATTCTTTTTACATGAATTGTATTGTGACTATTCTATTCTTTATCTGATTCGTGCTCATTTCTATCTTAGTTCTATGATTGAGTATACTATCTTTATTGGTGGTTCATTATATTGTTAGATAGATTATCTAGACAGCGTTCTATCGCCGATTCTGCGGTGTAGGCTGGGCGTTGTTTCCGACTAGTACCCTTACACCGGGTACGGGTCGTGACACTTTTTTGGTGGTGGCCCATGCAGGTCTAGCTTCACAAAGTATGTGATGTCGTGGTAGTGCGACAATTTAGTTGTACTACTGCGAGCCTGCGATATGATATAGGAAATAGGCTGAGCTACTCAATCACATCTAGGAAAATTCTTTTGATTCAACTATTCTACTTTGATATTGATACTTGATCCCTTAAACATGTTCTTTCCTTGATGTCTTATATCTTGTGCCATATTGATTCTTTTTTTGCTTTGTATCAGGATGCCGCCTAAGACTAGATCACAGCAGGGGAGAGCAGTTTCTGAGAGGTCTGCGACATCCCGAGGGCCTGCACCAGTCACTTCTCCGGTGATTGGAGTGTCAGCTGCTTTCGGAGGTCCACCACCTACTCAGAGGACTGTGCCAGCTGTATCTGAGGGGCTTTCCACCTCCACCTCCTGTGCCAGCAGAGGCATCACAGATGTTTACACTATTTCGTAAGATGCTCGAGGCACAGAGGGCTCAGTCAGAGGCACATCAGAGGCAGATCGAAATTCTACGGTAGGGCATCGAGAGTGCTCATCAGCTTGCTCGTGCTGTAGTTGAGAGAGGAGTTCCGGTCCAGCAGCAAGTTGTTCCTCAGGTTGCTCAGCTTCGGCCAGGCAACATTCAGGACTTCAAGAAACTGGAGCCTAGGGTTTTCAAAGGGACGGAGGGCATCGTCTATGCTGATGATTGGCTCGAGGATATTGACCGTCTTATAAGGGTGTCCCGTCTTTCTGAAGATCTGAAGGTTGAGGCGTAGGACTTTAACTGTTCGACGTCGCTCGCACTTGGTTCAGGAATGAGCCAGTATTGGTTGACGTAGGACAATCTTGGGAGGTATTCAAGGACCTTTTCAAGAAAAAGTTTTTTGCCCGGATAGACAGGCTTGACTTGGGGAGACAATTTGAGAGTCTCATTCAGGGGAGCATGTCTGTGGAGGAATACGCTGCGGAGTTCGGTAGGTTGAGCCGATTTGTAGAGTATTTGGTGAGGGAGCCGGAGGTTCGAGCTATTCGTTTCCGTGAGGGTCTAAACTAGGAAGTAAAGATTCTTATTCTGTCTTTTTATGCGACATACTCGGAGATACTTGCGGAGGCACGCAAGGTTGAGCGAGATTTGGGTTTGAAGACGAAGAGAGACCGTGATTCTTTTCTGGGGGCCAACGGTAGTGCAGTATCTGCCAAACGTCCTCATTTCCAGTCCAGACCTTTCCAACAGCCACAACAGAATCAGACTCCAGCTAGAGCGCCTTTTCACTAGGCACCTCAGCAGCAAAGACAGTTACAGCAAGCTCCATGCAACTACTGCAAGAAGCCCGGCCACATCTGGGAAGTTTGCAGGAGGAGGCTAGGAGTTTGTTTGTATTATGGTACTGAAGGGCATCAATCGAGGGAGTGTCCTCGTCGTGCAGTTCAGGGAGCTGCTCCAGCTCCGAGGGCACAGACGAGACCACCTGCAACACAGCCGAGGGGACCGCTTTCGACACAGCAGCAGCGTTTTGTCTAGCTTCAGCAACAGGGAGGTGCTCGACAGGGACGAGCGTTTACTATGACCATCGAAGAGGAGGAACCCACCGGAGATGTCATCGCAGGTTCTATTCTTCTTGATTCCATTCCAGCTTTAGCTTTGTTTGATAGTGGTGCTTTCCATAGTTTTGTATCTGTTTCTTTTGCTCTAAAGCATGGTTTGGTAGCTGAGTCTTTGCTTAGGACTTGCAAGATCATGACCGGGGGAGGCATTATCCTGGTTAATGATATTTGCAAGGACCGAAGAGTTACTTTGGGAGGCCGGGAGTTGAGTGCGTGTCTACTTATAATGCCACTTCTGAGCTACGATATTGTACTCGGGATGGATTGGTTGAGTAGGCACCATGCTAGCATAGATTATAGAAGAGGTAGAGTTTTGTTTGGTCCACCAGGAGAGCTAGAGTTCGAGTTTGCTAGAGGAGCTGCAGAGCAGGGCAAAGGCATTATTTGTGGAGCTATGGTGGAAGACAAGGAGTTGCCACATCCGTTGATAGCAGAGTTCTTGGATGTGTTTCCTGAGGAATTGCCAGGATTGTCGCCAGATCGAGATGTTGAATTTTCTGTAGACTTGGTGCCAGGTGCAGAACCAATTTTGCAGCATGTCTATAGAGTAAACAACAGCGAGCTGGTCGAGTTGAAGAAGCAGGTGGATGAATTACAGGATAAGGGGTTTATCAGATCAAGTTCTTCACCATGGGGAGCCCCGGTATTGTTTGTACCGAAGAAGGATGGATCGGTGCCCATCTACATTGATTACAGGGCTTTGAATAATCTCACTATCAAGAATAAGTATCCTTTGCCACGGATTGATGATCTGTTTGATCAATTGGGTGGTGCCAAGGTATTTTCTAAGATAGATTTGAGATCAGGCTACCATCAGGTGAAGGTGAAGCAAGAGGACATACCGAAGACTACTTTTAGAACTCGGTATGGTCAGTACGAGTTTATGGTGATACCATTTGGTTTGACTAATGTACCGGCGGTATTTATGAACTTGATGAACAAGGTGTTCCACCAGTACCTTGACAAGTTTGTGGTGGTGTTCATCGACGACATACTCATATACTCGAGGACACCGGAGGAGCATGAGGAGCATTTGAGGATTGTGTTGGATGTGCTGAGGAAGGAGAAGCTGTATGGAAAGTTGTCCAAGTGTGAGTTTTTCTTGGACAAAGTGGAGTTCTTGGGGCATGTTGTGACTGGTGATGGTATTTCAGTGGATCCGAAGAAGATTTCAGCAGTGGAATCTTGGAAGACTCCAAGTTCGGTAGCAGAGATCAGGAGTTTCTTGGGATTGACAGGCTACTACAGGAAGTTTGTGCAAGATTTTTTGAGGATTGCCGAGCCGATGACCAGACTCACAAGGAAGGATGTAGAGTTTGTTTGGACGAAGGATTGCCAGGTTGCTTTTGAGGAGTTGAAGAAGAGGTTGACGTCTGCTCCTATTTTGACGTTGTCATCAGGGTCCGGAGGTTTCACTATTTATAGTGATGCAACGGGAAAGGGTTTAGGTTGTGTTCTTCAGCAGCATGGGAAAGTAATTGCCTATGCATCCAGGCAATTGCGTCCTCATGAAAAGAACTATCCTACCCATGATTTGGAATTGGTAGCCGTCATATTCGCTCTGAAGTTGTGGAAACATTATTTGAACGGAGAGCGGGTAGAGATCTTCACAGACCATAAAAGCTTGAAGTACGTTTTCACGCAGAAGGAGTTGAACATGAGGCAGCATCGGTGGTTGGAACTGATAAAGAATTTTGATATCTCTTTGCAATATCATCCTGGGAAAGCCAATGTAGTTGCCGATGCTTTGAGCAGGTATCCGGTAGCTATATTCTTGACGCAGGATCGATATTTGTTGGAGGACTTAGAGAGCTTGGGCATTGAGGTGATTGTTCCTGGGTGTGCTATGCAGATGTGGGGATTACAAATACACTCAGATTTAATGGATAGGATCAAGGCAGCACAGTATGATGATGTATCTCTGAGGAGTATCAGAGCTCAGGTGAGAGCAGGATTGGAGGGTGATTTCACTATTGCAGAGGATGGATCTTTGAGGCATGGAGTTAGATTGTGTGTGCCTAGTGGGGAGTTGCGAGAGGAAGTATTACAGGAAGCGCATCGCTGTCAGTATTCTATATATCCAGGTGCTAACAAGATGTATCGGGATATACGAGAGAGTGTTTGGTGGTATGGCATGAAAGGGGAAGTGGCACAGTTTGTATCCAGATGCTTGGTGTGCCAGCAGGTGAAAGCCGAGAGGCAGAGGCCAGGAGGTTTACTTCAGCCATTACCCATTCCAGAGTGGAAGTGGGAACACATTACTATGGATTTTGTGTCCGGACTTCCACGATCTCCAGAAGGGAAAGACGCGATTTGGGTCATTGTTGATAGGTTGACCAAGTCGGCCCACTTTTTGCCTTTTAAGGTGGGTTTGTCTACGGAGAAGCTGGCAGAGATGTATGTGAGGCAAATCGTTAGGATACATGGAGTTCCCGTCAGCATAGTCTCAGATCGGGATAGTCGTTTCACTTCTCATTTCTGGAGGAGTTTGCAGGAGAGTTTGGGTACTCAGCTCAAGTTCAGTACTGCATATCATTCCCAGACAGATGGGTAGTCAAAGAGGACTATCCAGACTCTCGAGGTTATGTGCACACTTGTGTACTAGATTTTGGAGGTTCTTGGGAGGACTATCTCTATTTGGTAGAGTTTGCTTACAACAACAGTTACCAGGCCAGTATAGAGATATCACCTTTTGAAGCTCTATACGGTCGGAGGTGTCGTACTCCTTTGTCTTGGGACGATATTGGAGAGAGAGTTTTGCTTGGGCCAGAGATGGTTGTGGATGCAGCAGAGAAGGTTCAGTTGATCAGAGACAGACTTTGAGTGGCGCAGGACAGACAGCGGCATTGGGCCGATAGCCATCGGAGACCTTTGGAGTTTGAGGTATAGTTTAGATTTTGTTTGTGCTTGTTCTTGTTTGTTATAGATTAAGTTCTTAAGATGGTGTTTTTTTATAGGTGGATAGTTTGGTATTTCTGAGGATTTCTCCGACACGAGTCACGATTCGCTTCGGTGGAGGAGGAAAGCTTAGTCCGCGATTCATCGAACCTTTCACCATCCTAGAGAGGGTAGGTGCAGTTGCTTATAGACTAGACTTGTCACCTGCATTGGAGGGAGTGCACAACGTGTTTTATGTGTCACAGTTGAGACGATACGTGGCAGATCCTAGTCTTGTATTGGATCACTCAGAGATAGAGGTGGGCCCTACTCTTAGCTATCTAGAGCAGCCAGTGGAGATTCTGGATCGGAGAGAGAAGGTGCTGAGAAACCAGACTATTCCTTTGGTACATGTCGCATGGAGGCATCACTCTCCGGGGGAGTCTACCTGGGAGAGAGAGGATGACATACGAGAGCGTTATCCATATTTGTTTGTACCTTGAGGTATGTTATTTTCTAGTTATGTTCTTTCATAGTTAATTGTGATTCTTTAGTTCTATTCTGTGATTTTTTGGGGGTAGTTTCCATCTTTGAATTTCGAGGACAAAATTATTTTAAGGAGGGTAGACTTGTCACTACCATATTTTCTAGGAAAGGGTATTTTAGTCTTTTCCTATTTAATTAAATATTGTGCATGGTAAATAATTATTTGTTGTATTATTTAATTGTTGTTAGATATTATTTAATTATTTTGGACTTGTATTAGTGGACCCAACTAGTTTAGTTTGGACCCATGGACCAACATGAATTAATTAGTTAGACTTGGCCCATTTAGAAAGCCCATTGTTAAGGAGATGGATTAAATTAATTAAATCATTAGACTAGAATCTTCCTTCCTTAATTATTTCTTCATGAGAGGCCCCAAGGGGTACATTGGACATTTCATAATTGCTTGAGGAAGGGGTAGGGGCCGGCCTATAATAGAGGGGGAAAATTCTCTCTCCTCTCATTTTCATTCCAAATCTAGATCTAGAATTTTCCACTAGCAAATTTCTTTCATTTCCATTCCAATTCCCCACCAAATTCATTCCAAATTCATTCTAATTCACCATTAGAAAGTTGAGAAGCAAGGATCTAGAAGGAGGAAGCAAGGATCTACAAAGAGGAGCAAGGATCTACAATTTGGGAGCAATTTCATCTCAATTGGAGGTTTCATTGGGAATCCATCTCCCAATAGGTATAATTTAGTTTTTCCCTTAAAATAGCTTCTAAATCTAAAATTTAATCATGTAAAATCAACCCATATATATGTAATACCCATAGGACTTGATTTTGTGTTCATAGGAGACCCTTGGAGAAAGTTATGGTGCTTTTTGTGTCAATTTTGTGGGAATTCCGAATTGACATTTTGTTGTGTGTGTCAATTGATCCTATAGATCAATTGGGCATGTGCTTATGTGTTTGGGGCTAGTGTCACGCCTCAGTCCCAAAATACCGAGGGACCGGACGCGTGATAATGGCCAGCAGTACGCACCGATGGACAAACCCAATTTAATGGATCCATCAGGGCATACTTAAGCTGTAATATAACAATAAGCAGGTCCAATGATACATGTCACAGTCTATCTAATCTCATCCACAACAGAATATCACAGATCAAAGCCAGAGTAAATATAAATAAAAATAAACTAACAAGTCTCAATAAAAGTGTCTCGGAGAATAATCCGAGTACAAGTCTGGTACATAAATGAAATAGACTGGAAATGAAATAACTATAAACTGAATAAATGAGTATCTCAAGCCAATACTCAAGAGAAGTCCTCTGGTACGATCTCGTCCTCAGATCCTGGTTCTGCTCCAATGTAGGCACCTGTTCCTGCTAATGCCAATGCTCCGGTCCCGTAAACCTCGGGATAGATCTCGTCTGCAATATCTGGGGACATAATCCGGATCCAGGTCCTCAGGGGACAGCAAGGTACAGAAAATACAAGCCAAAATAAATGCAGTACAGCAATAAATGAACAATAGGGTGAATAAATAACCATCTAGTGATATGCAAATGAGAACATTATTCCATACTCGGGCTGAGACTACTACAGGATCAGTGTCGGAGAACCCAATAGCAGTATTTTTCTCGAAGGGCCAGAACTGGTGCCATAGCTCTGTGTCAGAGACTAAGACACATCCAGATGTCAATATATAATATAATCAGCCTTTCATATGGTAATACTCTCCCCACCCAATGTAATCACACGTCTCATGTCCATGATGCACCATGTCCATGTCACGCACAATCATCTCTAATGCAACAAGTCATCTAATATATAGGAATACAATGTCCATGTCCTGTATCCTATACAGAATCACCACGAATATCTCGGGAAGATCCTATCTCATGAGTAGTGTCAAGTGTCCTGGGTCAAGGTGTACTTGGTAAGACAAGTACGAGAATATATAGTGTCACGAATGTCCATCTCTAGGTGACCGTACCCAATACTGCGTACAGTGTCGGCACCCGACTGATAATCGGACGCTAAGTACATCACACGGCCCTAGGTTGAGCATGCACAACAATATAATGAAGCAAGAAAAATATGTGACAATACTGCAAAGTTTGGCAAGGTACACTTGCCTGGGGTCCTGGCTCCAACTGTAGCTCTGGTCTCAGTGTGATCTGCAGGTACTACTCTGGTTGCTGAAATAAACATCACCATTAGATTCAGAAAATATCAAATAGCTAAAAACGCCTGTCTTTGGATCCAATTTGGAGACAAGGGCAGAAACGGCAGTTTCGGGTCAACGCGGGGTCCACATGTGGGCCACCTTGCACCGAAAAGCGTGTCAGGGTCAAAGGTCTCCAAATTCGTCAAACTCAGTGTCTACAAGTCAGGAACGATGATACGAACCCAACGGAACTTCCAGAATTGGATTCCGATGAGTCGGTCACAAAATCGCCTGTCAAGTGGAGCATGTGGGGCCCACGACACGCGATTTCGTCAACGTTCTCAGAATCGAACCAAACTTGGCTCACAGGACCAGCGTATTGCTATGAGTTCGATGGCCCAAGTTTCGTCTCGATCCAACGTGTGTACACAAAGTTACAGCATGTTCCAGAATCGACGGATACGGGGCGGTGTCGGCGGATACGCGTTGATTCCGGTGTGCACGCACATCCAAATCAACTTCTGCGAAATCCTACACGTCCGTATCAACGTCGCGCACGTTTTGGTAAAGACCGCGTGCGACCAAGTCGTCCCGTTTGGAGGGGCGTACTCGGTTCCGGGGTAAAATAGGGCGTTGGTTTTCCTATTTTTGGATCGCGGTGTGCGATCACCACAGGACGCGATGCCCCGAGCGGTTTTTCCGGGCACCGAGAGGGTCATACAGGCTACGCGATACAATTTACGGAATCGAATTCCGAGCTACGAGTCAAAAGTTACGGTTACCTGAAGTAGGTCCCAGAAAACTGAATCCTCCGTGTCCTGAGTTGTGTCCGACACGAGATTCACTGTGTCCGAGTACTGTTAGGGTTTACTGTGTTCTGAGAACCCTGTGTCCGTGTCCTCGCTGTGTCCGCAGTTAGGGTTCTGGGCTTCTGTGTCCTGCTGTGTCGAGTCCTCGCCGGAGAGGGTGGTGCTGCAGCGGCTGACCGGATCTCGGCGTCGGAGGCGGCTGATGGAGCAGTATGGAGCGTCGGTCGGGGACGTCGAGGGTCTGGGAGGAGGCGGGGCGCTGAGGTGCGGGTGTTGTCGGCGGGGAGTCACAGCGGCGAGGGCGGAGGAGTTGGCCGGAGTAGGGTTAGGGTTCCGGCGTCGGGTCTTAGAAGAGGGTGAAGGAAGTTGCAGCGGGCGGCAGGCTTGGGGAGGTGCTGGTAGGGATGGGTTCGTCGGGGTCAGGCGGTGCGACGGCGGAGGGGGTAAGTGGGCTGGACGGAGGAGCCGGAGGCGGCGGAGGCTAGGGCGGTGATGGTGCTGGGCTCTGTGGTGAAGGGGGAGATGACTGGGGGGGGCGGCGGAGTCGAGGGTTCAGCGGGTGGCCGAGGAAGAGGACGGCGCCGGAGCTGGGGGAAGGCGGCGGAGAATTTAGGGTTTGCGGCGGCGGCACAGAAGTCGAGGCGTCCTTTTATAGGCGCGCCGCCGCGGAGTCGAGGCTGAGGAGAGTTAGGGTTCGGTGGATGCGGGTCCGGGTCGGGCGGGTCGATGGTTGGACAGACCCGATCCGACCCGTTAAGATCAGGGTCCGGTCCGGTTTGGTTGGACCGGGTTCAGCCCGGTTCAGCCCGGTTTGAACCCGGTTCAACACGGTTTATTTTGGGTTTAAATAGGGTTTAATTTATTAATAGTTTTAAGGCTTTTAAATGGGTTTCCGGAGTCCAATAAATTCACCGAAAATTACCCTATGTCTGGTTTTCCATTTTACACCATAAAATATTATTTCGATAATATTTTAATATTAATTAACAATAAATAAAAATCATTTAATTATCAAAGCCTAGGTTTTAATTATAGAAAAATCCCGGTAAATTCCAGAAAATTGAGAAAAAGCCAATTTAAAAATTCCTGAAAATCAGGGGGCTTACAGCTAGTGTCATGTCCACAATTGGGTACGTATAGGTCGTATCCCAACATTTTGGTGATACATGTCGTTTTGGGGGTTTTCCCTCCGACACGGGACTTTGTACATGTCGTATTTTGACACGGACACATAGATCTACATTTGACACTTTGATTTGTTCATAAATATTATTTGTAACTTATTTTTGTCCTTCGGGGTACAATTGGTTGTGTGTTGGACTCGTGTCGCATGCGTATCCTAGATCTAGTGGGATACGGTGTGATACTCTCCATTTTGTGTGTTTATGTGTAGATCTATTTATTTATGCTTTAATTCTTGAATTATAATTAGTAAATATATATAGATGTTATATATTTATTTTAGTGTAATTATTATGATATTTATTGTAGCATAGATCTATATAATTTTATGTGTACTAATATAATGTATAAATATATATGTAGCTTTCTTTACATGCATTTATATATGTTACAATTTATGTTAATAAAATAAATTATATATAAATGTTTTATAAAATATATTTATGTGTTAAATGAGTAATTATATTAATTATAATTATTATATAATTAATTATATATAAATGAATGTATTTTTATGTGTTCATTTAGCCATGTTAAAATATGTACATTAGTAGATGGAATGTATATTTAATGACAGATTCTGTCATTAAACAGCAGCAGCAGCCGCTGTAGCTCACTGAGCATTTAATGACAATTCTGTCATTAATGCTGCGGGCGAGTTTTTGAACAGCAGTGGCGACGGTTTTTTGTTACATTTGTAAACTGTCACCAATTAAGTGACAGTGGGTTTTATACAGCGGTTTTGGCGACGACTTTTGCAGTGACAGTTGGAACCGTCACTAAAGGGTCTGTTTATTGAAAATCAGTGTTTTAACACACTTTTTTCAGTGACAGTTAGGCAGTTTTAGTTTTAGTTTATATTTTATATATGATAATTATATATATATATGTATATATATGTATTGTGAGATATAATACTAGTATTGTTATAATCTTAATTGTATAATATATTATGTATAAGAGTAAATACTATATCTATGTATCTTGAGCATTACTTTGTGTGCATACCAAATTGGTTCAAAACCATGATTCCTAATTGTTGTATTTAATATTCTATATTATATACTTTATTGATTGATATATAGGTATTGTGAGGTTTACCTTGGATTCACGTATCCGAAGATACGGTATCCTAATATTTAAGGATGTAGTCTTATTACTTAGATCTTAGTATTTTGATCCAAGATTTTGGTGCTAGACTTGTGCAACCTAGAAATAGATGGTTGACCTTGGTTTGACCATAGTTGACCATAGTTGACTTTAGTTGACTTCAGAGATGACTATAGTTGACTTTTGACTTAGAATTGACTTATTGACCTAGAAGTTGACTAGTTTAACTTGTTCTCTTTTCGGGACCTTGTATTGATGTTGTATAACATATCTCGGTCTTCGAGGCACCGAGTCAGACATCTGTGAGACTGTTTATTGGACTTCAGGCGAGTACATTCTCTGATAGTTTCTCATTTATGATATCCTCTATGTTCACTGTATCTAGTGTAGATATCCATGTTCTCTTGACACTATGGTTACACGGATTGGTATATCCGGATCTCATCATGAGATGTTATTCCTTGGTATATTGTGTATATGGTGCAAGTATTGTTTTATTGGTTATCTTGTACATGTACAGACACCGATTTTCGGGAGGAGTCGCTCTCTTCTTGGGAAATCTAGTGCCATAGCATACCGTAGTTGGATCTATTAGACCAGTCGGGGGTGGGGAGTATTAGTATAGATATGTGATCAATATCCCTATTAAATAAAGTACAGATTATATAATAGTGTTGATCATGCAATGCACGTATGATTAGCCAGGCCGCTTTGCATCTTACCCAAGCCGATCACATGTTAAGCTAGTACTCACACACTTAGTCATTAGTATAATTGTTCCATTGGCATATTGTTCATTATTGTATTTATTTCTAGTATTTCCTTATTGTACATATATCTCTTGTATCTATTGTGCATCTTGTTTATCCACAGCTATTTACTGTTACATAGTTTTTATCATAAATTAGAACTGCTGTTTGAGATGTACTCTACTCCTTTCCTGACTGGATATATTTTTCCAGATGACACTGAGGAGTGGTATCCTACCTATTATGGACCCCAGGATGTTGTAGGTTTAGATTCTGAGACTCTGGCTCAAGAGGGACTTATCCCAACTGAGACAGTTGACCCTGGAGTTGTAGCCTCGTAGTATTCTTTGTACTGGATTTATCTCCAGCTTATTTTGTTACTTCTTCAGACTCATTGATGTATTATTTTAGACTCATGAGTTGTATTATGACTATTCTATTCTTTATTTGATTCGTGCTCATTTCTATCTTAGTTTTGTGATTGAGTATACTATCATTATTGGTGGTTCATTATATTGTTAGATATATTATCTAGACAGCGTTCTACCGCCGATTCTGCGGCATAGGCTGGGCGTTATTTCCGACTAGTACCCTTACACCGGGTATGGGTCATGACATTCGTTCAGCCAAATCCTTAATATATCAATGTCATATGTCAAATCTAGTGATTCGCATAGTCTATCTACTCAATTATGTTCGATAGAATCACCCTATCCATTCTTTTCTAAATCTAGAACACCAAGTCATGATTCAATTTTCCTAAGTCACCGATCCCAATCATAAATTCTAAGTCATCCAACATGATTCACGTATTCGTTCATAAAATCATGAAGCGTGTATTATTTTACGTTCTACACTAACTCATCCTAGAAACAATTTTGATTCTCTTGTATCTTTAAACTCGTTTTATCGCGTTGAACCATAAGTCCAAACGATCCTCTAATTACTACGTCCCAAATTTTATAAGTTCGATTATCCTTGCTGGATGTGATGTTACTACGCCATTCTCCCACTGGATAATCTTTCTCATCTGGGCCTGATGACGAGTGCTATCTTTTGAACTAGATTCTAGATCGTGCGTCCAACTTAAGTTCAAATCCTGTTATCACCTACCTCAATCATCGAACCACATAATTTCTTAACTTGTATCAATCCGTGCTATCTTTCAACTATTGATTATCTTATCAAATCTTCCAAATTCAAAATCACAACATCCATACTCAGGTTAAATTCTATCGAGCAATTTTTTACTCAATCCTAATTTTTTAGGTGTGCTATCTTCTATCATGCTAACTCTAATCGTATCCTCAAGTATTCTATTTTAAATTCAAGTTTTAATCCATTTGATTCAATTTCCAATTTGCTCATACAATCCTCTATGTCTTCTCGACCAAAATATCAATTTTATTACTCTGAATCCCTATTTGATATAAGCCTTATCATTTGCTTAACACATTCTTAATCATTTGAACCAATCTCGCATGAGACCTTTGCTTTCACTATTAGCTAGGCATTATTTATACTGAGGCTTGCACAAACACATCGCTTGCTGATAGACTCGTTGCTAGCCCAAAATCTTTGATTTGCTCGAACATTTTCAAATGATCCATACACCACTCAGGGTTCGAGCTACTTGATAAATCTTCAAAACTTAATATATCCTTAAATCGCTTATTCGTTCCTGAGCTATCGCATACACCACTAAGGAATCGAGTCATCCAAATAAGTCCTCAATTGTGTTTGCATCACTCGCTCGCATATCCAATAAATTCGTTCCTTAAAACTCCTTCGTGATCCCTAGGCATCGCCTAGATAATATCAGTCTCATATATACCTCTATCGATATTCATCCACGCAAACAATATTTTGATCTGTAACATAACGACACAAATAACCATCCAAACTATTCTTCAAAATCCAAGCGCGATCTTTTATATTCAACTTAGCAATATTCTAATAACTTCACTATCGATCGCCATTGTAAGTCTGACTTATCCTTATCCGAATGATAACCAATCTCATTCGCAAACTTGCTTACACTAATGGTTCTAGGTACGCGATATTTAGTACTACTTAGCCAAAAGGATCTGTTCATAGATATCTCGTTCGAACGATATTTTAGTCTCTCATACCAACTCGCTAGTATAAGCGTATAGCCATTTGGATCCGCACGTAACTTGCTAACTCTAGCATAAGTCTACTCCCATAGGTCCAATACAGCTTAGAAAAAGGCCTTCGCATAACGATCTCGTTCAACCAACCAAATTATTCGAATGCACTTTCAAAAATATTTAGACTCATTGTATGAAATATCCAAATAGGTCAACGAAAGAGAGCGTATGTACATAACCTATGAACGAGCTTTCAAAATGGAGAGAATCGATACAAAGTCTAAGGACGTAAAGCCGTGCACTTATACCATTATGTCACACCCCGGCACGGCAGGGCCGGTACATCCTCGCTTGGGCATGATGCCGCGCGAGCCTAAGTTACTCTCGTGCAAGGCCAGGTCCGAACATGCATTTAATAACTAGTTCACAAAGTCCCTATAGCGGAAGCATAGAATGAACACAAGTATAGAAGTAAAATCAAACTACTTTATTGATATAGATATAATGTTACAAGCGGTGCTAGACCAAGATTATAAGTCGCTCAAGCTCTCTCTCAAAATAATAAAATGTGCCAAGCGGCTTACAATTGTGGAATGATAACATAGACGATATTCCAATATTATGTCCTGTGTTTGTGCTTCAGCTCCGGATGCAACACTCCAAGGCTCTAGAGCGAACACCACGCTTTAGCACACACAAGGAGATACTCCACACCGAATGAGGTTCTCCCTTACTCTACAAGCAACCTGGTAGGTTATCAATACATTGAATGCATTGGTAGGGAGGCTTCTCGCCCGCTCAACAAATCTAAACACGTTATATTAGTTTCATGCACCATCTATTAAGTTATATTTCTATTCTTGCCTTAGCATCAATTTTATGACAATAATATAAAGCCAATTCGTGTTGTAGTGTATCGTACGATATAAGGGTAATACAGCGAGACTTACCAAATTACTATTTGTCCTTTTATGTCCAAAGATACAACCGAGTTAACCAAGCAAGAATATATATTTATATATATATATATATATTGAATTAATAATCACATAAGCTTATACAAGCATTAAGAGTATGTTTTTGACTCAGATGAATGATATAATCAGATTACTCAAATTGGTAATACTCAGATTGTTCAGATAATTTTTTTTGATGTAATGCAATGACTCGTACGCGGTTTCCGCAATCGAGCCAAACTTAGATCGCATAAGCTAAGTTTGGCTCAAGGATCGCATAAGCTAATACAAGCATTACGAGCGTGTTTCTGACTCAGGTGAACAATATACTCAAATTACGCAGATTATGATACTCAGATTGTTCAGATTACTTGTTTCGATGTAATACAATAACTCGCACACGGATTCCCGCAATCGAGACAAACTTAGATCTATATGAATATGAGGTAACTAATTTAGCCATAAAGGACCAAATTATAGTCTATGGACGGTTAGATGAGTGAGGTACAAGAATCTCTAAATGCCATCTTCTCTCGCGATGAAAATAGGGTACAACGCCAGAAATGAGGAACACGGGGCATTCCACACCATCCCACCCACTTACAAATAACAAATCAGAAAATGCTCGAATAACCAGGCGTAGATAGCGACTACCTTATTCTTGAACCTGATATTGTATTGCCCTTGATGAGCTATCTGCACTATCCACCACAGGAAATACAATACCCTAGATATTTCTCCTAGGCTGGCATAATCCTGGTGCCCTGGCGATCGTCCGAGGAATCCAATCAATATCTCGTGCACGAGTTGTCCGTAACCATGTTTGATTCTTTTTCTTTCTTTAGCTTTCTTGATCTATGCAACGACGATGGTTGTAGGTGCGGTTGGCCATTACCCGCTATAAGCTATCCTAAGTGATTCTTGGATTATCGAATGGATTAGTGGTGCTTCATGTAGTGCGGGTACCGAGCCCCGTTACATGTCCCCTACATACCCGTCTATAATCTTTCTTCACTTTCATTCTTGCTTATCATTTCTTTCTCTCTTGCATTATGCGGTTCCAGGTACGGAAAACCGCCTTAGCGAACTTTTGGTCCCAAAGCCTTTCGATGGCTCAAAAATGACTATTTTGATAATCTTTCTGCATCAAGAGAGTAAACTAGAGTTATGTGAAGTGCATTGAATAATGGCATAATATATAAGACGAGCAGTATAAACAAAAGGAAGCACTGTACTACGAAAAGCATGTAAAGATCTACTAAAAGCATAAGCGAGTCTACTTGCACGAAGCTAAGGTAGCATACTAGGGTCCAACTAAATTACCAAGTTTTATTTCCATGTTCAATGAAACATATGAGGAGTAGGATTATTCCCTGGGCTAGGTTGGTTCACTCTTTATTAGCATGCATCAGTAAATTTCTTAGCGACTAGCATGTATCGTCCATATTATTAGGTTTGCAGGCTATGCAAAAATAGGTTTATCATAGACACCCACCTTAACAATGATTCGTATCGGTCGAGCGAAACTCCGAGTGTGCCTTTGAAAAATTTAAGTTTGATCTTCTGAAGGGCCAAGTTTGAATTTTTTCGCATCAAGCGAGTCATCTCACCGAGCAAGGCAGGATGAGTCTTCGCACTTGCTCCATTTGAATTGGCTCTCCGCATTGACGCGAACGGGGTTGCTACACCAAATAAATGAAGATAATAAAATAGTAAATAGTAAAGAAAAAATGATAAGAAGTAAGAGCAAGAAACAAGAAATAGGACATGGTAATACTGATATTAACTAAACAGGAAAATATAGAATATATCATGTACAGGGAACAAGAATATATGTATCAACTAAGTGTGTGAGTACTAGCTTCGACATGTGATCATCTTAAAAATTTGTATAGGAATTATAGCCTGGTTAATCATACGTAAGATGCATGATTAACACTCGCAGGATACATGTACAGGAAATGTGTATAATCATATATCTAAACTAACACTCCTCCGCCCCTGACTAGTATAGTGGATCCAAACTATGTGTCACGACCCGCATCCGGTATTGGGGCACGAGTACGTGGGTACGTGCAGCCTATGTCGCAGCATCGACGGTAGAATATTGTCTCGATCTACTATACTATTTAAGATCTCACACAATATATAAAATATTTGTCATGCCATCTCAACTCTAAATGGAGGGGCAATATGATGATATAAGCAATATGATAATATAATAAAGGATAGTCAATACTCAATCACATATAAAAACTAAGGAAGATTTAAGCACGATATGGAATGGAAAGAAAGAAAGTACAAGTCATAATAAATCATAAGTCCAAGTCCAATAGTCTAATCTCAACACAGGATCCCAATATAGTAATACTATCCAAATTCTAACTAGAAACAACTACTACATGATATGGCAATCTAAATGGCCTCTGTATCTGGCACTACATTCTCGAGTGACATTCCATTTGTTAGCCCATAGTAGATCGGACACATCCACACTAACCAGTCATTTGAAAAATATATCCAGCCAGTATTGAAGCAAAGTACAACCCAATAGCATTTCTAATTAATTGATAATGACTATAAACAGAAATAGAGAATGTAATACAAGACGAGAAATAAAGAGCAATATCATACTATGGTATAAAGAACAGGTAAACTAGACCAATATGCTATAGACGGATCATAATAAAATAGAACAAGGCAATGAAATAGAATATGGTAAAGAACTGTAACTATACTAAGTATTTTAAATACTAGTTAGATATGTGATCGGCTTTGGTTGAACATTGTCTACTTAATGTTGGATAAATATTTTCTAACTTAAACATTAAATATTGAACATTGTCTAGGCTTTGATCAAATATCTAGCTAACACTTTCCCTTCCCCCAACCAATACTCATGGATTCGATCATGGCATGTCATGAACACGAATATAATATGAGTACACGAAGAACACGAATGTACACGAATAAACACGAGCACAAAAAATACCAGATACACACGATAAAGTACATGTGAAGGAGTATCCAAAGTACACGATAATGGGATGACATCTCCTGACAGGATCCATATAGTACTAGTCCATGTAACCATTGTATCGGAATCAAGTAAAATCTTTCCAAATGCTTGTATTATAGTAATTATTAACTAATGGAAACTATCAGAGAATATACTCACCTCTGGTCCAGAGCAAAAGATGTAACTCGATGTCCGAGCTGGTGTTACATACACCTATATATAAATGGCATATCAAATGGGTGAAAAGAATGATAAATAAACTATAAATGCACTAAATGTGATTTTCTAGGTCATTCCTAGGTCATACTAGTCAAACTAGGTCGAACTAGATTATTTCTTGGTCATACATAGCTTCTAGGTCCAAACTAAGATAACTAGTCCATATTAGTATTATACTAGCTAGTAGTCTAAGATATCAATATATTGGATAATAGTTTACTCTATGTATCCATCTACACATAACCTATATACCTATGATACTATATATATATAACATCATAGTACTAGCTACATACATACTATCCAAATACCTTAACTAACTGTTTCTTGGTGTCTAAATCCAACTAGTACTTTACCTTGATACTCTTACTCATTACTTACACTATTACCCCTACTTAGTCTCACTGATACCTACCTAAATTTCATAATACATACTGATACTCATGGATATAATACTCCTAAAACTGATACCTATCTCTTTTATACTTGCACTTAACTCATATCCTTGTATTGCACCTCATCTGACACTACTCATAGTCATACCTCAATACCACACTACCTCCTTTAATACACTAACATAAACCCTAACTTATGATACCATATCACTACTAATGGACTTCCCTTACCCTACTGATACCAAGTATCCTTTGCTTAATATCAGTCGTTCACTCTCCTGACTGTACCCAGGTCACCCTCAAGTCACCAACACCCGTGGCCAACTACTATACTGCATCTAACCTGCACATCAGTGCACGGTCTTGTAGTTAGCACCAGAACATGATCTCCATCATTGGTCTACCAAGTTATACACTAATATGTAGCAATAACTACATACCCAGGCATATCTGTGCATCCTATACCTTAAAACTTGCTGCCAGTAACTTATTACAGCTGTGCCAATGCTTGCACAAGCTTTGTTGCTTGTAAAATTGGGTAACCAGGCTACCTAACCTGCCTCATAGCTGTGTATCATTGCTCTTATCATTGAAGTGCACTAGGTGCATATCAGAGTAGTGATACACAGTTCATAACCCTCACTCACTGCCTGTTGAAATACAGTGCACTGATATTGTGTTCAACTAAACACAACTCAAATCAACTACTCATTTCTCTTTTTTATTTTTGCAGGCACTCCAGACAATAAGTCCAGGCTTCCATTGCTTGCAGTAAGATGAGCTCAATCCCTCAATGGCTATACCGAGCTGTGCTCCCCTTTTCTTGACCCCGAGCTCCTTCATCTTCACACCCAATTGTACACCTCCCTTCCTTACTGCAACATTTCTTACCACTGCTCTTAATACCTAGGGTACATCAGTATATAAAATATACACACTTACTCTCTAACATACCTTGCACACTAAAATCACTCTTAGGCACTTAGGCTTGTTGCTGCATATATCCCCTATTCACTAGTGCACTTCACATTGTAGTGTGAAACACTCGCTGATACACACTGGTGTCAGTCCCCATCATCACTGCACCTTATCCTCCCTTACTCCAAATGATTCTGACTAGCTCTACACTGCCAACTGGAACTCCCATAGTACTACTGATATACCAACAACAAATTATACCCCATAACCCACTACCCCTAAATGCTAATCCCGACTCTATACTTACCTTGACCTTTGGTACATCCCTGTTGTTCCTGCACATCACACCTGAGCTCGCACACAGTCACACACGAGCACTACACTCACAGTTTAAAATATTATTCCTTCTCTAGCTCACACATAAAATACTACGAATACACACCAATACCTATATCCATAAATACCCCCAACTCTCACACTAAAACCAAATACGTACACACAAACATATATATATATATATATATATATATATATATATATATATATATACTTATATATATTTATATATAGCAATTCTATAATAAAAATATGAGTATATATATATACACAATACTGAATATCAATACTAAATAATAACTAGCAATATACCAAATACTTGTGGGGAACAAGTATGATACACTAGGATATGCTCAAGATACTCTATGATACAAACTCCAATGGGATACCAAAACAACCCAATTCTCTATAATTAAACAATCATATACCTATATAACATTTATACATAACATTTATACATGACCAATGTAACTTGCTACAATAAAAATTGAAGAGAACTATACAAAATCTCCAAAATTGGGCCCTGTGTCACACCTTATCACAAGATACCTTGATACGGCCTACACGTAACCAATTGTGGACATGTACCTAGTTCCATAACCCCGATCTATGTCTAATTAGATCTAATTAGTCTCATGACACATAATTGATGTGTTAAATTCATAATTCCCCTAACATGCACACAAAATATCATATAGAATTCATATTACATAGCCAAAAGCCTTGCCAAATAGCCTAGAACTTGTTCCTATAGGTAGTCCTATGCCATAGGGTCATTCCTAATGGTCAAATGCATGATTAAGAAGCTATAATGAGAGAAAAATTCAGAAATTACAAATTGGGAGATGGATTCCCAATAAAAATATAATTGGACACGATCCGGACATGATCTTCTTGCCAAAGCTCCTTCACCTCTTGTGCTCCTTGCAATTCCAAGCTTCAATGCTCCTTGAGTGGTGAGAATGAGAGAGAATTGAATAAATTTGGTAAGAATTGATAGAGGAATAAAGGGAATTAGGGATCTAGGAATTTGAGATATAGAATGAATAAGCAAATGAGAGAAGAGAGAGAAAGAGTGGCCTATATAATGTCGGCCCCAAGTTCCCCCCTCTCCAAGCAATGTACAATAACCAAGTTGCCCCTCTCCATCTAATTATGAAGAGGATTATGGAAGAACTATTTGGGAAGTCTTTACACTAATTGCAATTAAACTAATTCTCCGTAGTTAATTAGTGGGAATAGGTTCATTGGGCCTAGTCCATGTTGGCTCACTATTTGTCATGACAAGTCTAATTTAGGTCCACTAATATCACGTCAAATTAAATAGGCTATCCCACTAACTAAATTAAATGCTACAAGGCGCTATTTAATATGGCACTCTAATAATTAAATAACCAATACAAGTATCAAATAAAAATTCATGGCCCACTAATATTAATATTATATTCCTAAAATTAAATATCTAGGCCAAATTAACAAATTACCCCTAACTAGAAATGTGGGGGTGGAAATCCTATCCTCCTTAGAAAAATTTTGACCACGAAATTTAAAGATGATCGTCCCCCTAAAGGTTAGCCCAGTCCAAACTAAAACATACAACATGCAATTAAAAAAAAATCACTAATTATGGTATTTGTCTATCATGGTTTTGCAGTCTCCGACAGTGTATACTAACTATACACTAACCCACAAGCAGTCTATAAGGTACTAAATAAACACACAAGCAACAGGTGCAAAGAATAGGAACAGAACCAGACAAAACAACCTAACTTATCACCTGAAGTATCGTCCTCTCCGACTGCTATAGCAAATGCCCCGCCCTGCTGGGGTGGCTCCCTATGTGGTTACTGAGCAGTCTGCGATACCACAGGTGGCCTAACTCCACCTTTCTGATTGTGATATAGTCCATACGGGTTATTGGAACACTCCTTTACCTGATGGTCAGGGAACCACAATACAAGCATAGTCTGAGCCTCTTTCGACAGTTCTCCCAACCATGCCCATGCCTTTCACAATAGGCACAAGAAAAGTCTGCTGAGTTTGCCTCTGAAGATGTTGTGGTGTCTGATAAACAAGCTTCTATAACTGTTGTATCTGTTGAGCTGGTGCCCTAACTGGCACAACATACTACTGATGCTGATATACTCTCGGTTGCTAAAAGTGGGGCCGCTTTGCTGGGCCCGAACCACTACTTACTCCTCCGGTGTCTCTCGGCCTCTTGGAGCAAAGCTTCAAATCAGCCCTTCGCCCACTGTGCCTGTCTCAGAATTTTCTCAAAAGTATCGGTGCGGTCTCCATTAGTAGGAGACTTAATCTTTCTGTTCAGTCCCTTTCTAAACTTTTTAGCCTTGGCCTGAGGATTTTGCCCCCCAATAAATTATTCCAATCAACAATACTCCGCCGCATACTCGTCCACTGTCACGTTCCCCTAGATAAGGTTTTGGAATTGATTCTCTAAAGTACTCTAAGCCACATTCGGGAAGAACTTCTCCTTGAAAAGTTCCTTGAAAGCTTCCCAAGTAAGTCCCAGTACTGATATCCTGGGGTATATCCTGAACCATGTTAGCGTAATATCGAACATCATACTACCCGCCGCCTCTACCTGCAAGCTCTCAAAATCTGTGGCAATCGCAGGTTTCTCTCAATCTTCTCTATCTAGTCGTCGGCGTACAAGATTCCCTCGGTGCCCTTAAAGTCCTTAGGCCCTATCCTCTTAAAGTCAATGATAGTATTCGGCCTCGGCTGCTGCGGATCGGGATGAGGCTGTACCATCTGTGGCTAGACTAAGTTGACTCTCTCGGCTGCGACGAGCGTAATATGATGAGCATTCCCAATGTCCTACCTCATCAACTATGACTAACGCTGCTACGCCTCTATCATCTTCTAAAAGAGCGCAAACATCTGCGTCTGATCGACTGCGGGAGGTAGGGATAAAAGATCCCATGAAACTGTTGGTACTGCCCTTTGTATCGGAGATGGAGCACCCCCAAAAGCTATTACCAAAATGCCCACTTGGATTGGTGAAGTGGACCTTTGGAATGTAGCTGCTGGAACAGTATTTGCTGGTGCTGCCCTCATAGGTGATGAAATGACCGACCTCACTGACATTGTGCCTGAGTGATGGAAATACATCTTTGGCGCATCCTGAAGACAAATTCAAAATAAGAAATCAATATTGAGTATAATACGATATCATCAAAGAGGGACAAATTTTTTTATGGAAAGCAATATTCAGAACGATAAAGATGGCAAGATTCAATTTGGTTGGAATTATTTCCTAGTTGTGATTGAGTATTCGCTCTCTCATCCTAGTATCCTATATCATATCCTATCATAGGCTTGCAATAGTACAACTAAGTCATTGCACTACCACGTTATCGCACTATTGCGAAGACGGACCTCCATGTGCCACCACTAAAATATGTCACGACCCGCACTAGATGTAGGGGCACGAGTACGTGGGTACGTCCAGCCAACGCCGCAACATCGGTGGTAGAACATAGTCTCGGTCTTCTATACTATCTAACATCTCACATAATATATAAAATACCTATCATGCCATTTTAAATCCAAATGAAGGAGCAATATGATGATATAATAAAGCATTGGCAATACTCAATCACATATAAAAACTAAAGGAAGATTTAAGCACGATATGGAATAGAAAGAAAGAAAGTACAAATCATAATACATCACAAGTCAAAGTCCAATAGTCTAATCTCAACATAAGATCCCAACATAATAATACAATCCAAAGTCTAACTAGAAACAACTACTACATGATATGAAAATCTAAATGGCCTCTGTATCTGGCACTACATCCTTGGAAGATACTCCATCTGTTAGCCCGTATTAGGTGGGACACATCCTCACTAACCAGTCATCTGAAAAATATGTCCAGTCAGGATTGGAACAAAGTATAACCCAGTAGCATTTTTAATTAATTGATAATGGCTATAAATAGAAATAGAGAATGTAATACAAGACTAGAAAAAATAAGCAATATCATACTATGGTATAAATAACAGGTAAACTAGAGCAATATGGTATACACGGATCACAATAAAATAGAACAAGATAATAAAATAGAATATGGTGAAGAACTATAACTATACTAAGTCTTTGAAATAATAGTTAGATATGTGATCGACTTTTGTTGAACATTGTCTACTTAACGTTGGATAAACATTGTCTAACTTAAATATTGAATATTGAACATTGTCTAGGCTTTGATCACGTATCTAGCTAATAGTTTCCCAACCCCTGACCAATACTCTTGGATCCGATCATGACACGTCATGAACACGAATATAATATGAGTACACCAAGAACACGAATGAATACAAGCACAAGAAATATCCGATACACATGATAAAGTAGATGTAAAGGAGTACCCAAAGTACAGGATAATGGGATGACATCACCTAACATGATGTATATAGTACTAGTCCGAGTATCCACTATGTTGGGATCAAGTAAAATATTTCCAAATGCTTGTATTATAGTAATTATCAAATATGAAAACTATCAGAGAATGTACTCGCCTTTGGTCCTGAGCAAAAGATGTAACTCGATGTCCGAGCTTGTGTCACACACACCTATATATAAATGGCATATCAAATGGGTGAAAAGAATGATAAATGAACTATAAATGACCTAAATATAATTTTCTAGGTCATTCCTAGGTCATACTAGTCAAACTAGGTCGAACTAGGTTATTTCTAGGTCATACATAGCTTCTAGGCTAAACTAAGGTAACTAGTGCATATTAATATTATACTAGCTAGTAGTACTAAGATATCTATATACTAGATAATAGTATACTCTATGTATCCATCTACACATAGCCTATATACCTATGCTACTATATATATAACATCCTAGTACTAGCTACTAACATGGTATCCAAATACCTTAACTAAAATATTCTTGGTGTCTAAATCCAACTAGTACTTTACCTTGATACTCTAACTCATTACCTATACTATTACCCCTACTTAGTCTCACTGATACCTACCTAAATGTCACAACACATACTGATACTCATGGATATAATACTACTAAAACTGTTATCCATCTCTTTCACACTTGCACTTAACTCAAATCCTTGCATTGCACCTCATCTGACACTCCTCACAGTCATACACTCAATACCACACTAGCTCCTTTAATACACCAACATAAACCCCAACTTCTGATACCATATCACTACTAATGGACTTCCTTTACCCCCACCGATACCAAATATCCTCTACTTAATATCAGTCATTCACTCCCCTGGCTGTACCGAGGTCACCCTCAAGTCACCAATACCCCTGGCCAACCACTATACTGCATCTAACCTGCACATCAGAGCACAGGCTTGTAGTTAGCACCATAACTTGTACTCCATTATTGGTCTACCGAGTTATACAGTAATGTGTAGCAATAACTACATACCCAGGCACATATGTGCGTCCTACACCTTAAAACTTGCTGCTAGTAACTTGTTGTAGATGTGCCAATGCCTGCACAAGCTTTGTTGCTTGTAAGGTTGGGTAACCAGGCTCCCTAACCTGTCTCATAGTTGTGTATTATTACTATTATCATTGCAGGGCTTGCATATCAGAGTAGTGATACACAGGTCACAACCCTCACTCACTGCCTGCGGAAAAGAAGTGCACTGATATTGTGTTCCACTGAATACAACTCAAATCAGTTCTTATTTCTCCTTTCCATTTTTTCAGGAACTCCAGGCCCAAGTCCAGGCTTCCATTGCTTGAAACAAGATAAGCTCAATCCATCAATGGCCATACCCGAGTTGTGCTCCCCTTTCCTTGACCCCGAGCTCATACATCTTCACACCCAATTGCACACCTCCTTTCCTTACTGCAACATTTCTCACCACTGCTCTTAATACCTAGGGTACATCAGTATATAACACACACATACACTTATATAGGTAAGGCACCTCACTCTCTAACACACATTGCACACTAAAATTACTCTCAAGCACTTAGGCTTGTTGCTCCTCTCAAGCATAACACTCATAGTTCAAAGTATTATTCCTCCTATAACTGACACACAAAATACTACGAATACACACCAACACCTATATCCACAAATACCCCCCAACTCTCATACTAAAACCAAATATATACACACAAACATATGTATATATACTTATATATATTTATATATAGCATTTTTATAATAAAAATATGATTATATATATATATATACACAATACTGAATATCAATACAAAATAAACAACTAGTCAATATAACAAACACTTGTGGGGCACAAGTGTGATACACTAGGATACGCTTAAGATACTCTATGATACACACTCCAATGTGATACCAAAATAACCTAATTCTCTATAATTAAACAATCCTACACCTAAATAACATCTATATATGACCAATTAAACTTGCTACAATAAAAATTGAAGAAAATTATGCAAAACCCAAAAATTGGGCCATGTGTCGCACCGTATCACAAGATACCTTGGTACGGCCTATACGTATTCAATTGTGGACACGTTCCAAGTCTCATAATCCTGATCTAAGTCTAATTAGATCTAATTTGTCTCATGACACATAATTGATGTATCAAATTCATAATTCTCCTAACATGTACACAAAATACCATATAGAATTGATATTATATAGCCAAATAGCCTAGAACTTGTTCCTATAGGTAGTACTATGCCATGGGATCATTTTTAATAGTAAAATGCATGATTAAGAAGCTATAATAAGAGAATTTTTTTGGAATTACCAATTGGAAGATAGATTCCCAATAAAAATATAATTGGACACGATCCGGACATAAACTCTTTGCTAAAACTCCTTCTCCTCTTGTGCTCCTTGCAATTTCAAGCTATAATGCTCCTTGAGTGATAAGAATGAGAGGGAATGGAATAAATTTGGGAAGAATTGATGGAGGAATAAAAGGAATTGGGGATCTAGGAAATTTGAGATATAGAATGATTGAGTAAATAAGATGAGAGAGAGAAAGAGTGGCCTATATGTGGCAGGCCCTAAGTTCTCCCCTCTCTAAGAAATATACAATAACCAAGTTGCCTCTCTCCATCTAATTATGAAGAGGATTAAGGAAGGACTATTTAGGAAGTCTCTACACTAATTGTAGTATAACTAATTCTTCTTAGTTAATTAGTGGGAATGGGTTCATTGGGTCTAGTCCATGTTGGCTCACTGTTTGTCATGACAAGTCTAATTTAGGTCTACTAATATCATGTCAAATTAAATAGGCTAGCCCACTAACTAAATTAAATGCTACAAGCCTCTAATTAATATGACACTCTAATAATTAAATGACTAATACAAGCATCAAATAAATATTCATGGCCTATTTATATTAATATTATATTCCTAAAATTAAATAACTAGGCCAAATTACCAAATTATCCAAAGCTGAAAAAGTGGGGGTGAGACATTGACATGTCAGGACACATGTATCATAGGGCAAGTCTCTAAAACCAGCACAGGAATATCATGTATATAAATGACATGCACAGGGATAACATGCACAGGAATGACATCCACATGATATCATACACATATATAATATCCAATAACGGGGATCCAGGATATACCAATCTGTGTATCATCGTGTCAGAAATCAAGTATAACTACACTAAGTACATGTAACATAGAAGCTACCATATATAAGAAACTATTAGAGAATGTACTACCTGTGGTCCAAAGCAATAAATACCAATCTATAACAGAACTGGAGTCCAAGTGACCTATATATGACATATCAATGTCAAAGAGTGTTTTGGATTCATAAATAAAACTTAAATAGTTTTAAACCATGTTGCTAGGTCAAAACTAGGTCAAGCTAGTCAAACTAGATCAAATTAAGTCAAACAGGGTCGAACTAAATCAAACTTGGTTAATTGGGTAAAACTAGGTCAATACCATGACTCTAGGTTTATTTTACCCTATGAGTTGACTTTTAGGGTCAAACTAGGTAAAACTAGGTTATACCTAAGTTTCTAGGTCAACACTAGCTAATATATATACTCACATATGATATTACCTATTAATATCTTAGTCTAACTCCAATACCTTACACATAATTTTGACTCTATCTCAATACCTTGCTAAACTAGGTTTCTAGGCTATACTAGTTAATATAATATACTAAGTATGTCACGACCCGCACCCAAAATTTAGGCATAATTCGTGGGTATGTCCAGCCTATGCCGCAACATCGGCGGTAGAACGCTGTCTAGGTCTCAAATATACTAATATAACTCACAACCTGTCAATGATATCAACTCCATAAGGAGGACAATAAAATAAACATCTCTCAACAGCTCATAATGTATACTTAATCACAATAACTATAAGAAATAAATGGCACGATAAAAGATAAGAAGTACCTGACGTAAGTCAAGCACAACAACTCAAAATAGAGATAAAACAAAGTCTAGCTGTCCAACATAAATACTCTCAACATAAACTCAACATAAGCTCAACATAAATCTCAACATAAACTCAACATAAGTCTCAAAGGATGCGTAAAAATAACTCTCTAAATAGCCGCAGGTAGTGTCTCCTCTAAAGGAAGGGACTCTTCTAAGCTCTCTGGTATGTAGTCTCCATCTACACCAAGTCCATAATGTGTAGGACAGAAGTCCTCAAGATCCTCTGGAAAAATATATCCAGTCAGGATTGGAGCAAAGTACAAGCACTAACAGTAGTTCCTTGTATATTGACAAAAACTATAATAAAGTGTAAAGAAATACAAGATGGATATAAATACTAGAAATAAGAATACTGGATATAATAAAATACTAGGAATAAGAAATGCTGGAGAATACATCATCATCAATGGTACAACTAGCAATTAACAGAAATACAAGTGCCTGCTAGAACAATAAACTGGAAATACAGGAATAAAATATCTAAATAAGTGTGTAAAATATCAGTCTATCATGTGATCGACTTGGGACAGATCAGGCTTGTTACATATGATTAGCTATGATTCATTTAAGGTCAGGCTAACCATCCGGCTAGCTATGATGCGAGCAATAGTCAGGCTAATCATATATAACAAGCTATGAGGCATGTAATGGTCAGGCTGCACCCGACGTGAGGTATAGGGTCAGCTATGATGCATGTAGAGTAGGGTATGATCACATAATCTACTAATATTTCTCCGTCCCCAGCTAGCACAATGGATTCCAATCATGACTCCTCGTGACAGGTCTCGATGATGCTAACTCGTATATCCATAGTGTCAGAATCAAGTACGCTATACAACTAAAATCATAGAGATGATCAACATAATGAAAACTGTCATAGAATGTACTCGCCTGTGGTCTTGCGCTGGTAATACCAATATCCTATTTCTGAAGTCTCGTCTAAATAATCCAACAGTCCTATATACATAGTATAATAAGATAGCATCAATCGTTACACTAGCATACACACAAACATAATTACTCTGAACTCAGGGACTACACTAAGGGTGATACTTGTCAACTAACTGGGTCAAGTGTGCGTCTAAATACACTATGTCATGTCCTCGATTACTATGCATAACACTACAGTAACTGGTACTAACACATGTCTAGCAAGTACGTTAGTATACACAAGGCAGTCAATTCACTAATACTCAGGGTCATATCGATACATATAAATATGGGACCCCCACAATTATCACTTATGGTCATACAATATCTATAAGTCTGATATACATAGTACTAGCAATCAATTTCCACATAATGTATATATACTAATTAGTTATTAAACACACGCAACTAGTTTTTGTTTACTTGCATAGTGTCTTGAAATCAACAAAACTTTCATGAAGCAAGATGCTAATCCTAAATAATATTCACACATGCACACACACACAATCAGGAAGGAAGGGCAAGTCGAACCTGTGCGTTATCGTGCACGTGCACGAGGTCTTGGGAGGCTGTTGCTGGTTGTAGAGGAGAGGTTGCTGCTGTCGGAGTCGTCGAGGAGAGGTTCAGGCGATTGGGGTCAGGGCTGCTCGAGTCATGTTGCTGTCGAGCGGTGTAGTCGGGAAGAAGTGCTCGGCGGTGATGGGTCGCTGCTGCCGGAGGGAAGAAATATGGCGAGTGGTGATCGGGATAAAGTTGACAATTATGCTGATGGCGGTAAAGACTCAGGCGAGGGGAGTCGTGTGGCCGGGACCGCAGGTACTCAGGTGGTTGACGGTCGCGGGAAAATAAAAAATGGGGAGGAGATGTAGGTGGTGGTGGTGATGATGATGGTAGTCGTCGACTATCGGCGTTAATGGTGGCGGGGATAGAGTCGGGACCAAGGACTATCGAGGTCGTGCGGTGCCGCAGTGGGGCGGTGAGCAGACAGGGGACGGGGGAGACTGGCAACGGGTCGACGGGCTCCGACGGGGTGTAGGCCTACTGTGAGGGATATAATGGTCCGGCGGCTGCTGTCCCGTCGGGATGATCGACGAGGGAGAAGTTTGGGCCGGCGGGGTTGATGGGGATGATGATGTTGGTAGGAGGCGGTTGGGAGGCTGACAGCGGGGATGTCGCTGTCGGGGTTGGCCGGGAAGATGAAAAAAGGTTTAGGACTAGGTTCGGTTGGGGTTTGATGTAGGTGGTGGTAAAAAACAATAGGAGAAAAAGTGTTTATATATGGGGTGAAATAGGGTGATGTAGCCCTATAGGTTTGGGCCGCCCAAGTACACCTAGGAATTAGGTTTACTTTCTACATGTAGAAATTTGAAGGGCTAGGATTTAGTGGGTTTGAATGGATGGTTAAGATTCGTGAGGGAGGAGATGTTGAGTGTTGCACCCTCCAAAAAATTATGGAAAAAATCATATGTGACCGGTCAAAGAAGAGGGGAGGTTTCTTCATGTCCAATGGGATATGGAAATCTTAATGCACTTTTGCATAAAAGTCCCCTAATAATTAGAAAATTGCACAAAAAGTGGGAATTAAAATAAATTTTATGTGACAAATATTGTGCGACTAAAATGAATCACAAAAGGGCATATTTATAAGTTACACAAAGGTTAGAATGGAAGACTGGCATATCTAGGACACGGGTGTGAAATATGTTGGAAGGCAAAAGTTAGTGTAGCGCTCCAAATATCAAAACAACGATAAGGTACAACAATCCAATAAAATCACAATATTAAGTATAATCCCCAATATTTAATTTCCCAAAATGCTAACTAAAATCTATAACCCTATAATTTGGTCAGAGGTTATGCTAGTGGGTTTCTAGGTCCAGTCCACTAACCCATACACTAAAGAACAATATATAATATATATATCATGCTATATATTAACACATTAAATTAAATAAATGAAAAGATGAAAATACCCCTATTCTAGAATGTGGTAGTGACAAGTCTACCCTCCTTAAAAAAAATTTGTCCTCGAAATTGAAATAAACTAGCACAAGATAAATAATCAGACAAAGAATTATACCTCAAGTCGCGAAGAGATACGGATACTGCTCGCGCATTTTGTCCTCTCTCTCCCAGATTGACTCGCCTGGAGAGTGATGTCTCCATGCAACACGAACCAAGAGAATAGTCTGGTTCCGCAATACCTTCTCTCTATGATCCAAGATCTCCACGGGCTGTTCGGGATAGCTGAGAGTCGGTCCAACCTCGATCTCCGAGTGATCTAGTACATGACTAGGATCTGCCACGTACCGTCTCAGCTACGACACATGGAACACGTCATGTACTCCTTCTAGTACAGGCGGCAAGTCCAGTCTATAGGCCACTGCACCGACCCTTGCAAGATTACCAAGAGGTCCGATGTATCGTGGACTAAGCTTTCCGCCTCTACCAAAATGAATCGTGCCCCGTGTCAGAGAAATTCGTAGGAACACTAAATCACCAACCTAGAACAAACAGTCTTAATACGCAATCTAAAACAAAACAATCACAAACCAAAATAAAAAAACCTATACCTGAAACTCAAGAGGTCTACGGTGGCTATCGGCCCAATGCTGCTGTCAGTCCTGTGCCATCCGCAGTCTGTCTCTGATGAGTTTCACCTTTTCTACTATATCCATGACCATTTTTGGTCCTAACAAGGCTCTCTTTCGGACATCATCCTAAGATAAAGGTGTACGACACCTCCGTCCATATAAAGCCTAAAATGGTGATATCTCAATGCGGGCCTGGTAGTTGTAAGCAAACTCTCCTAGGTGTAAATGATCTTCTCAAGAACCTCCGAGATCGAAAACATAAGTGTGTAGCATATCTTTAAGAGTCTGAATAGTCCTTTCAGACTGCCCGTCTGTTTGGGGGTGATATACGGTACTGAACTTGAGTTGAGTGCCCAAGCTAGTCTGCAGACTCCTCTAGAAATAGGAAGTGAAATGACTATCCCAATTTAAGATTATGCTTACAGGAACCCCATATAATCTGACAATCTATGGTACGTACATCTCTACTAGCCTCTCTGTCGATGTACCCACTTTGAATGGTAATAAGTGGGCTGATTTGCTTAACCTATCTACGATGACCCAAATTACGTCCTTTTCTCCTGGAGAATATGGAAGCCCTAAAACAAAGTCTATAGTTACGTGCTCCCACTTCCATTCTGTGATGGGTAAAGGTTAAAGCAATCTACCTGGCCTTTGTCGATCTGTCTTTACCTGCTGGCACACTAAATATCGGGATACAAAGCGTGCTACCTCGCGCTTCACACCATACCACCATACGTGCTCCCTTATATCTCGATATATCTTGTTGGCACCGGGATGCATCGAGTACTGAGAGTGATATGCATCCTATAAAACCTCTTTGCGCAGATCTTCGCCCGGCACACACATCCTCGTGCCATGCCATAAAGATCAATCATCCGTAATAGTTAAGTCATCTGTCAATCCTGTCCGAACTTGTGCCTGATACTCCTCAGTGTCTCATTATTATACTGTGCAGCTCTAACTCTATCCATCAGCTCTGATTGTATCTGCAATCCCTATATCTGAATCTCAATACCTGGAACTAGCACTTCAAATCCTAAGCTCTCAAGGTCGACCAATAAATTTCTTTCTGTAGTCAAGTACATAGCCATCGGATACCTGCTCAAGGCATCGATGACTACGTTGGCCTTTCCTGGGTGGTACTATAATAAGATGTCAAAGTCTTTCATCAACTCCAACCACCTTCTCTGCCTCATGTTCAGCTCCTTCTGCGTAAACACATACTTCAAGCTCTTGTGGTCTGTGAAGATCTCCACATGCTCTCCGTACAGATAGTGTTTCCATAGGTTTAAGGCAAAGATAACTGTTGCCAACTCCAAATCGTGGGTGGGGTAGTTCTTTTTATGAGGGCGTAATTGTCTTGAAGCATAGGCAATTACTTTCCCGTACTGCTGAAGAATGCAACCCAAACCATTTCCTGAAGCATCACTGTAGATAGTGAATCCACCTGTCCTTGATGGCAACGTTAAAACTGGAGCTGTCGTCAATCTCTTCTTCAGCTCATCAAACGCGGTCTGATATTCCTCTGTCCAGACAAAATCTACATCTTTCTTGGTCAACCTAGTCATTAGCTCTGCAATCTTGGATAAGTCTTCTACAAATCTCAGCTACCGAACTGGGGGAAGCCCACGACTCCACTGCCTCGATCTTCTTTGGGTTAACTGGGATTTTGTCACTCGTCACCATATGTCCCAGGAATTCAACCTTGTCAAGGAAGAACTAGCACTTTAAAAGCTTTCCGTACAACTCCTCTTTCCTAATAGTCTCCAAGACCATCCTCAGGTGTTCTTCATGCTCCTCTAGGGTCTTAGAATACACAAGGATGTCATCGATGAAAACCACTATGAAATTGTCAAGATACTGGTGGAATACCTTGTTCATCAAGTTCATGAATACTGCTGGTGCATTGGTTAAACCAAATGGCATTACCATGAATTCAAACTGGCCATATCTGGTCCGAAAGGTTGTCTTGGGTATGTCTTCTCTCTTTACCTTCTGTCACTACCTCATTCCAAAAACAGAGATATTTTTGACTTTTATATATATTGAATAATGTGGTAGTTATATTAAATAATTTCATGATAGGTGTTTTTAATTTAAATAATTGTGTGAGATGTGTATTTAAATATATTATTATATACAGGGTTCATTGATGTTGAGCTGGTAGACTTGACCTAGAAGCCTACTAAATGAACACATGACCGAATTATGGGATTATGTATTTAATTGTTTTATTTAGAATTTAATTGTTGGAGGTAGTAATTAATTACCGTAATTTATTTAATTGTTGCACCTTACCATTGCTTTGATATTTGGAGCGCTACCCTAGCTTTTGCCTTCCAACAAATTTCACAACCTTGCCCTAGACGTGCCTGCCTTCCATTCTGACCTTTTTACAACTCGTAATTATGCTCTCTTGTGCTTCATTTTAGGCGCACAATATTCGTCGCGGACGTTTATTTAATTTCTAAATAAATTCTAACTTTTTATCGTTGTGCGTTCCAATCGAAATTGGAGGCAATCTTGACCCATTTTTTGTACGACCCAAATTAGGGTAATATTCTGTTCTGATTCTTCTTCGCTAATGATATTTGTGACCCGACCTAATTTTGGCCCCATGTACTCCTAATTAATTTTAGAACACCACTTGCATTTATTTCTAATTAAATTGGGGATACCATTTTGACTAATCCTGTTTAATCCCGATTTAATTTCAGTACCCTATTAATTAAGCCCATAACAAACACACAATGCCCCCTCACCCTACAAAACACCAAACACCAAACACCAAATCGCCCACCAATTTTTCATTATTTCCTGTGTCTGTGCAAATACCCAAATTTAAGGGGGCTAATTTGCAAATATTGCATTAGGTGTCAACACCCCATTGGTTCAACCTAATGGAGAAGCCCTAATTTTGACTAGTCAACAACCCTCATCCTAACATGAAGGAATTCCTCCATGTCAAATCTTGACCACCCTTTCAAGAGGGGTGCATCAAGACCACTCATTTTTCCACTCGCCATCCTATTTAATATCCCATCACCCACACTCTTTCCAACCTAGACCTAATCCCCAAACCTAGGGAAGCCCCCATCATCCTTCCCTCACTCAACCGTACGTAGCCACCCTCCATTTCTCTATTTTTCTTTCTTCTTCTCTTTTCTTCTTCTTCTTCCTTTCTTCTCCTTCTCCTTTGTTTTTTTCAAATTTTACAAAGGAGGGAAATCTCCACACTGTTCACTGTACATTCCCCGGCCCAGCCCCGACCCCGGCCCGGCCGAGCTCCAAACACTCCCAGTCTTCCCAAACGACAGCCTGCATCCCCTATCCGGCCTGCAATCCCCGGCCACCACCACGGGAATCACCTCCACCATTATCATCAACTACCACCACCAGTACTCACTGCCCCGGCCGACCATCCCTTCAGCCCGACCTTTGAACTACCCTGCTCGTCTCTCCTCCACCTATCACCACCACCACGAACACCACCTCCACCACGAACTAACGCCACCATCATCGCCGGAACACTTCACACAGCCGCCACCATCGTCGACATACTCCTCCTGTATTCCCTCTTCCCGACCCCGGCGTCGAGCACCACCCCGAGCCCGCTGCAACTCCTCCCGATTCCCTGCTGCTCCTCCCCTCTTCTTCCCCAGCCATGCAGCCCGACCGAGCCCAGCCGAGCAGCCTCAACACAGTCGACCCGCTCCTCTCCTCACCGAACCACCCAGCCCGGAGCCTCGCCACCCGACTCCCTACAACTCCGGCCCTGCGACCCGAAGCTCCTCCCCTATTCACGACTCCGGCGGCCTCCTGCTGCACTCCGGCACCATCACCATCCTATCACCACCGTAAGCCTCTCCCTCTTTCCTCCTTCATTAGTGTATATACGTATAAATACGTATTTGTGTGTATATGTGCATGTGTATATGTGTATGTGTGTACGTGTATGTGTGTATGTATGTATCATTTTCGTATGCGTATATGTATATATATATATATATGTATATATATATATGTATGTATATATATATGTATATATATATATATATATATATATATATATCGTATATTTCTCTATTTAAATATATACGTATTCAATGTATTCAATAAATTAGTATATAGGTATTTAAATGATATATGTTAAAAGTTTTATTTGTATATATATATATATATATATATATATATATATATATATATATATATATATAAACGTATTTTGGTATGTATGTACCTGTATATAATAAATATTATTTGGTATAAATATATATATATATATATATTTGTATTGGTATATGTATTAATTGGCATATATATATATACATATACATATATATATATATATATATATATATATATATATATATATATATATATATATATTCAGTGTATATATATATTTATTCCTCGTATACGTATAAATATTGGTTGTATATATATATAAATATGGTATGTATATTTTAAACATATATATATATGATATATAATTCTATTAGTGTATATATACCTATACATATTTTGTACGTAATTTTGGTATAACCCTATATATGTATTATATTAATTATTGAAATTGGTGAATATTGTAGGCGACCCGAGTGTAAATACGGATATCCCGTAACTACATATGACCTGTAACCCTGTGAAACGTTAGTTGACTGCCACGCGTACACTAACGTACTGGCAAGCCCCGTACCATTTTGATCGTCTGTCTTGCCCAGCAATCACAGACGCGACGCCCGTGCAACTTGACGCACTTGACCCTAGTTGACTAGTGCCATACCTGGCATAGCCCAGAGGCCAGTGTTTTATGATTGTGTGTTAGTATAGCATCTGATACAAATGTTATATTTTTGATATGTCTATAGGACTGTTGGATCATCCAGGCGATACTCTTGGACATGACATTGGTATTACCAACTAAGGACCCAAGGCAAGTACATTCTCTTATAATTTCCAATTGTTTGATAATTTTTATAATTCCAGTATCTAGAAATATTACATCTGATCCTTGACTCTGTGCTACACGGACTAGTATATAGATTGGATCTTAGTAATGAGATGTTACATTGATTATCGTATTGATATTATATACGACATTCATATTTAGACCTCGTACATGATATATTTGACATTGATCGTGTATCGTGATGTGTCATGATTGGATCAACAGTACTAGTTGGGGGCGGAGGAAATTGCTAGTAAGAAATGTGATCAAATACCCATTGTACAAGTTTAAATTATTGGTGTTAATCATACGCCTCACGTATGATTAGCCAGACCATGTAGCAATCGTACAAGACCCAAGCCGATCACATTTTGAAACTACTATTTCAAACACTTAGAATAGATTACAGTTCTCTATTTTAGATCATATACTACATTACCCGTATATGATATTGTACCTTGTTCTCTTTATTTCATATATGCACTGACTGTATCATATTGCCTATATTGTCTGTCTCTTTATATTGGCTGTCTCTTTATTTTGCCATTGCATTTATTCACTGTCTTCTCTCAGTATATAGCATCATCTGTTTATTGCTTTATAGTCCTTATCAATTAAATGGAACTATTATTTGAGATGTACTTTGCTCCTTCCTGACTGGAAATATTTTTCCAGACTATGCCATAGAGGACCGGTATCCGACACTTTTTGGACCATATGGTGAGTAGCTGCAGACTTGGACTTGGTAGTTCAGTAGTGATTCCGGGAGGTCTAGCCGGAATCACTAGTTATCTAGTTGGTTCTTTTAGTAGATCATTTGTTACCGGATTTGTCTCCGGCATACTTGTTGAGACTTGGATATTGTTGAGTTAGATTGTTTACACTTTGTGTTGTATTTTATTTCTTCGATATATTATCGTGCTGTAGTTATGTGATTGAGTATATTGTTCATTTATATTATATTGTGTCATCCGGGCCTCCTTATGGTGATTGGATGCTCGTGAGAGATTGCTTAGATAGTATCATGACCTTGACAGTGTTCTACCACCGATGCTGCGGCGTAGGCTGGACGTATCCGCAAACTCGTGCCCCAATTCCGGGTGCGGGTCGTGACACTTTTTTAGTGGTGGCCCATGCAGGTCTGACTTCGCAAGTTGTGCGATGTCGTAGTAGTGCAACGTATTAGTTGTACTACTGCGTGCCTGCTATAGAATATAGGACATAGGATACTAGGATGAGAGAGGATACTCAATCATAATTTTTTGAGAGATTCCTGGGACGACCCCTTGGTTACGCCCCAGTCCCAAAATACGTAGGACTAGGAATACGTGACACGCCAGCTACGCATTCGACCAGACTCTGGTCTGACCCGAATACGTATAAGCTGTAATATAAAGGGCACTATCTAGATATTCTATAAATGTAAACCTCTATGTCTCAACCCATAATGTACAGAAGTATACAAGAAAGAGTTATATGTGCTAGAGTCGGCCGCCCAATAACACACTAACTCGAATAGACTCAAGAAAAAGTATGAGTCTATAAAACTAGGCTACAACAGCAGATGTAATAACAATATAAAATAACTATAATGCCGGTAGATATAATGTGAGTACCTGGTACCATGCCCGCAAGACCTACAACTCCAACAACAACTCCAAATGCTCCGTAATCATCTATGCTGCAAAACTGGCAGGGAACCAGGTCCTCAGAGGGACGTAACAAGGTACAAAAATACAACATGCCAAGTAAACAGAAAGTACAAGTGCACGACAGGGTACTCTAACATAACCAAACAAGTGTGACCCTTCGACACGTGGGCTTTCTAATATAATACTGTAGCTCCGAACACAGAGACACATGGGTCGGACCGTAGCTCCGAGCACATAGACACACGGGTGAAACAGCTACACTAGATACAGGTATCACTACAAAATACTACATATATATAAGCGCGTGCAGAGTAGCCCAAACGTCTAGTAACTGTCTTCCTCTTCCCAAGCGGTCAACGATTGTGCGTTGAACCTGAACCTCTAACTACAGTCTTGACACACAAAAATAACTCAACAAATGCGACCCTAAGGTCGTCCCAGTCTCTGGTCATGATGTCAGTATCAGGAAACAGAAATCTGGCACGATCACGGTATATAAGTGTGTCTTGGGGTATCGATGTACTCAGGTACGTGCACCGAGGTGCTACTAAGCATCTAGCAATTTTTCTAATACGTTACGACGAATGTCAGTGCCCAGTTGTGATCCGGACGTGAAGTATCGAGCGTCAACATAAGTACGTGCACAATGTACGTAAAGAACAACAAATAACTGTAATCTGAAATACGGGGTGGCAAGGTACACTTGCCTGCGTGAGGCTGCTGATGTCGGGGATCTGGTATCGCGTCCAAGTCCTCGGGTCCCTCAGTACCTAGAGATGAGATACAAACCGGAATCAACAATCTATTTTATGACAGACAGGGATGCTACACACATCTATACCTAAACTCAGTCTCAGCTACGACTCACAGGGATAAGTCACTAGGGGGTTGACCACAGTTGACTATCGGTCCGATACGTCAAATCACCTAGTCATTCATAACACATCATCAAACCATCCTCAAAACACAGTTTATGATTTTAAGTTCCTCGTTTAATATCATTGTTACCAATCACCATATGAACTACTCTTCAATTCACTCTTTATTATAAGCCAGCTCTCATCTAATAATCATTGTCTATCAACCCTCATGAACATTACTCAAGTATTCCATCCCTTCTCACTGTGTATGGTACACAATTACATATTCGTATTCCTCAATCGATTTTTGTCACTAGTTATCAAGTCCTCAAAATAATGAACATCTTAAAGACATCACCTCCCCTTTACCATAAATTATCTACTCTTCAAGGATAGTTAACTTACATGTAAAAATAACATAATAAAGTCTAAATCTTGATGCATTCAACCTCAAACTCAACAATCCATATTTAAACCTTAAACCAAATCTAAATTCATTCACTTCCATAATATTCATAATATCTTATTAAAATTCAAATCCCTAACTTTCATGCTAATCATTGAAATCCATTTTAATTTATGCAACCAAAAACCCTAAAACATACTAAACATTATTGCCATAAACTCAAATCATTAAAATCCATATTCGCATCAATCATCATTAGACTTAACCAATATAAACCTTAATCACATAGTTCAAGTATTCCCCACACTAACCATATATATCCATATTATAGATACACCACCCTAACTAACATTCATATTTCTATACATATAAATGAATCTTATTTAAAATGTTCATAAATTCTGGAATTAAAATAAGAGAGGGGAGAGAGTCAACCTCGATGAGGCTCGCTGGCCGGGGGTGATGGCCGGAGAACCATGGATGGCCGGAGTCAAGTGAACATGGCGGCGATGATGTTGATGATAGTGAGATTGGTGGAGGTGATGATGAAGATGGTGGAGGGTGGTGGGAATAGCTGCTGGCCATCGGAGATGATGTAGTGGAGACGAACGGTGGTGCGGGAGGTTCTCATCGGAGAAGAATGCAGTAGAGGTGGCTGCCGGACGGGGGAACAACCGCACCGTGTAGTCGGGGTGCTGCACAATAGAGTCAGGCTCGAGCGGCGGAGTCGGGGTGCGTTGGTGTCGATAGTGGTGGAGTAACGGTCGAATGGGGAGATGGCCGAAAGAGGGAGAAGATCGGACGGGGAGGTCGGACAGGGTGCTGCACCGCCGGACGTTGCCGGGGAACGCACTGCCTGCGTCGGGATGCACTGTCAGTCGGGCGGGGGTTTCGCTGCACCGTGCCGGAGTGGCAGCTGCACCGCGGGCCGAAGTTCACAGCGGGGTCAGTGAAGTCAGCTGCTGCGGGAAGGTGGACGCACAGTGCGGGGATCGGAGCGGCTCAGCCGTGGGGAGAAACGCACAGCCGCAGGGGATGCGCTGCACAGCGGGTGGACGGGGCACACTACACAGCGGGACGGCGGGGCGCTGGCCGGCCGGAGCGAGGTCAGCCGTCGGACGGGGGTTGAGTTCTTCAGGCATAAGAAAGGATGGAGAAGAATAAAGGAAGAAGAAGAAGTAGTTATGAAGGAGGAGAAGTTTGCATGGGAAATTAATGAAGGAGGGAAGAGAGAGAGAGAGAGGAGTTTTCCCTTGGGATTAGGGCCGGTTGGATGTGTGAGGGTGGGGATGAGGTGATGCTTTATAGCGGTGTGTGAAGGGAATGGAGGGTTGAGATGATGGCATTCAAAATGAATGGTTGTGATTTATCATGAAGAGGAGAGGGTTTTCTTCATGAGGGGTGAATGCTTGGATGTGAATGGGACCCCATTTTGGGACCTCTCATTTGTTCATGGCCAATAGGGTGGTGCCACACAATTCAATAATTGCAACTTAGCCCCGTAAATTCGAGAAATTGCATGAAAATATAAAATACACAAAAATTGCGGAGAAAAATATGTTTAACAATTTTTATGGTGAGAGAGTGTTGTACGTTAGGCACGAATTTAATTAGAAAGGCATTGGGATTAATTTAGGATTAAAATTGGGATTTACAAAGTTGGTATCTCCGATTTAAATAGAAATAAAGTGTCCCGCAAATTTAATTTAATTGGGGCACTTGGGGTCAAAATCCGAAAATAACGCAAAGGCCAAAAATGGTGGTGGCTTGGAGTCAGTCTTGGACCCTTTATTTGGTCCGGCTCAACGGGTTAAGTTGGTATCCCAAAATTTAGGGTAACGACACAGGTGTCCGACACGGAATTAAATATGGGTTACAATTTTCGGAATGTTGCGCAATTAATTTAGGGCACACAAAAATTGATTTTAAAAGACGGAAAAGTCTAGTGCCTAATTTGGCGGGTCGAGTCAAAAGTACAATAATTGAACAGAATTTATAGGCAGATATTGGGCTCCGAAAAATCAGAAAATGATAGGGTGCGCCAAGAGTTTTAATTAATTGAGTTAAATACCAGATAAATTATCTCTACTCTAAACCTCAACATCTGCTATCAAATTTTTTCCAAATCCACTCTAACTATCTACAGAATAAATCAAGGTGGTTTACATTCTTCACAACTTAGAAAAATTTCGTCCCCGAAATTAAAAGAAAAGCACGATAATATCTAACAGAATTTTAAAACAGTCTATTGATCAAATGTCGTACGTAAAATCGTACCTTGCTCCTCAAATAAGTACGGGAACCGCTGCTGAATAGAATCCTCACGCTCCCAAGCTGGTGAATGGTGCTTCCATGCCACTCTGACCAGTCAAATCGTCTGCCCTCTCAAAGTCTTCTCGCTGCGATTGAGGATCTCAACTAGCTGCTCTACGTAAGACAGACTGGGCCCAACTGTAATCTCCGAATGGTCAAGCACGTGGCTAGGGTCTACGACATATCTCCTCAGCTGCGATACATGAAATACGTCATGTACTCCCTCTAATGATGGAGGTAATGCAAGAAGGTAAGCCACTTCGCCAACTCGTTCCAGAATATCAAAAGGTCCGATGTACCTCGGACTCAGCTTGCCTCTGCCTCCGAATCTGATGGTACCGCTGTTTGTGGTATTAAACGAAAGAATGAAAATGTATTCAAGATGGGGTTTATGCGAAACCCGCCTTCTTTGGTTTACAAACGAACTTGTACAATTTGATCCTATATGAGGATATGGGAGTACAATTTATTTAATCTGGGTAAATATTGCTATAGGTGTCTTATCTGTAGTCGATCACTTTAGCCCTTGGACCACATGATGTTGAAGAAGTGCTGTGGAAGACAGGAAGCAGCTTCGAAGGTTGCACAAGAGGGTGGACATACGATGCCAAGGTCGTCGATCCCTACCCTTTGCCTGATCTCCGGATTCTTCTCTCTCTCTCTCTCTCTCTCTCTTGACCTCTGGTTCGATCTTCCAATTTGTCGACCCTGGATCTGATATTAGTTTTTTGACCAATTTTTCGACCTTCGATCTGGTATTGGTATTCTTGACCAATTTTTCGACCTTGTTCCTCATTGATAGAGGTCTCTATTTATAGAGTTTTAGTGACAGTGACCACTCCGTCGGTATAGAAACTGAGGAGTGGAAAGTACAACACCCTTTTACACAACGGTTAAAGTAACCAATGCCTGCGTATAGATAATCCTTTGAATGAGCGTGTGACGCGGGTCCAACTAAGGGACAAAACGCATATAATCTCTACGAAGATCACGGCGTAGAAGCCACGTAGGTAGGTATCCATTCCGTAGAAGAGGTTGGCATAGAAGCCAAATGTATGTCACCATGGCATAGAAGCCAAATAGTTATCAAATCGGCATAGAAGCCGAACAGGCGTAGAAGCCGAGCAGGCATAGAAGCTGAGTGGTAGTAGAGGCCGAACAGGCATAGAAGCCGAGTGGTCGTAGAGGCCGAACAGGCGTAGAAGCCGAATGGTCGTAGAGGCCGAACAGGCGTAGAAGCCGAATGGGCGTAGAAGCCGAACAGGCGTAGAAGCCGAATGAGCACAAACGCTGGATGGGCGTAGAAGCCGCTGCTACCGTGCCACAGTGCTGATGTGGACGTCTTAGCCGGAATTACGGCTTTTGAAGATATAATCAAATCTCTTGCATTAAATACCGAGATTTGCCACCATCCTGTGCATTAAATATGGAGGCGTGTTCTTGAAGGTCTGCAACCCCTTCTGCGCATCAGTCGCAGAGACGTGCCTTGAGAAACTATCACCGCTCTGTGCATTAGACGAAAAGACGTGCCTCGAACCCCGTACGGAGTGCAGCTTCTGGTGTGGCAGGCAGTTTGTCTACTGCAGAACGTAAAATAGCTCGTGCTTTGCCTGTGTAAAACAAGGCAGCGTATCCCTTCGTGCTTGTAAAAGCAGTTTACGCAAAGGGGATGGCAGTTTTTGACAGCCTGGGTCGCAGTATTGTGCCATTATTATAGCCGTCGTTTGGGTAGTCGAGCCGTATTCCTTTGTCAGAAGTCCAGACGTCAGGTTCATTGCAGGCTCTGACAGGTTCACTTTGGAGAATACGAAGCGTCTCTTGTACACCTCAATGCTACGTTTGAAAGAGGATGAGTTTTATGCCCTTTTGTCGATGAAGCACCCTGTTTTACGCTGAAGTGGCTTGGACGTACTGCCTTATGCGGATGGTCCTTTGAGCTTTTAATATTTCATGCTGTGTTTAGCGAAAAAAGCTCTGTTGCACGCTTGATGGCTCTGAAGGCCTCTGCTTACGCTGCTCGGCGCCAATGTGCCGCGTATAGTCATCCGGCGTATTTTTCATGCTTCTACAACCGCGGGTAGGCGATATCCTCAAAAATACATGGTCACCCTCCTTGAACTCTAATGGTCTGCGGTGCGCATCTGCCCAGTGTTTCTGTCTGTCCTGTGCTGCGCAGGTGGCTCTGAATCTGCTTGACCTTCTCTACTGTCTGTGTCACCAACTCTGGACCAAGTATCTGACGCTCTCCCACGTCACTCCAACAAACTGGCGACCTACATTTCCTGTCGTATAGTGCCTCATAAGGTGCCATCTTTATGCTTGCCTGGTAACTATTATTGTAGGAGAATTCTACCAAGTGTAGGTGGTCCTCCCAAGATCCTCCAAAATCAATCATGCACGCTCTCAACATATCCTCTAATATCTGTATCGTGCGCTATGACTGTCCATCAGTCTGTGGATGATACGCAGTGTTGAACTTGAGACGAGTTCCTAGGCTCTCCTGCATACTCCGCCAAAAATGTGACGTGAATCTGGAATCACGATCCGATACTATGCTGACAGGCACTCCATGTAATCGTACTATATGCCTCATATACATGTTGGCTCGTATCTCTGTGGATTGCCCAACTCTGAAGGGCAAGAAATGTGCAGACTTGGTAAGTCTATCTACGACAACCCAAACTGCATCCTTCCCGCTAGGGCTCCACAAAAATCTTGTGACGAAGTCCATGGTAATGTGTTCCCACTTCCACTCGGGAATGGGGAGTGGCTGCAATAATCCTGCAGTCCTCTGGTGTTCAGCCTTGACTTGCTGACAAACCAACATCTCGCCAAGAATCTTGCAGTCTCTATCTTCACCCCATGCTACCAGTAATGTTGTCTCAAATCTCGGGACATCTTCGTACCCCCGGGATGGATAGAACAATCGAGCTATGGGTCTCTGTCATCAACTCTTGGCGCAGCTCGCCACTCGGAACGTATAGGCGATCTCCATACCTCAATATTCCGTCTCCATGAATCCTGAGTCCTATTTTTATGTCGACCTCTGTCCTTTCTCGCAATCGTCTAAATCTCGTATCTATAGGCAAGGCTGTCTTGATCCTCTCAATGAACCTCGAGACTGGCCATCTGTCCATCCATGCCTGACAATACATTCTCAATCCTGAGTTCCTGAAAATCCTTTAACAACTGACGAAGAGTCATAAACTACATTCGTCTTGCCAGAGTGGTTCTGCAACTCGATATTATAATCTGTCATAAATTCTAGCTAATGCCTTTGTCTCATGTTGAGTTCCTTCTGCGTGTAGGCATTCCTCAGACTTTTTGTGTTTTGTATAAATCTCAACATCTGCTCTATATAAAGGTAGTGTCGCCATCGCTTTAGTGCAAATATTACTGCAGCTAGCCCTAGATCGTGTGTCTGATAGTTCTTATCAAGAACTCTCAGCTGTCTTGATGTGTAGACTATCTATTCTATCTGAACATAACTCATATTTGCTGAGCTTGGCTTACAGCCTCTAACTTCTTAGCATCTCCATCATAATCTTGAGATGTCTCTCGTGCTTCTCCTGGTTCTCGGAATATATCAAGACGTCGATGGATACCACCACAAACTTATCCAAGTACTGGTGGAAACCTTGTTCCTCAAGCTCATAATTACTGCTGGCGCATTGGTCAAACGAAACGGTCATGACTAGAAACTCATAGAGCACATACTATGTCCAAAAAGCCATCTTCGGAATGTCTTCTCTCCGTACCTTGATCTAATGATAGCCTGATCTGAGATCGATCTTAGAGAATACATATGCGCCACTTAGCTGATTCAACTGTACTATCCCGTCTTTCTTTGTCACAATTAAGATGAGTTTTCCCCTATGGAGAAACAATAGCCCGACTGAAACCCTTGTCCAAGTGATCCTCTACTATGGACCTTCAACTCAACCAACTCTTTCGGTGTTAGTCTGAAGACGAAAAAATAATTGGCTCCGCTCTTAGAGTCAACTCTATAGCAAATTCTATCTCTCTGTCAGGTGGCAGGCCGGAAAGATTATCTAGAATCACACCCTCAAACTCTGATATAACATGGTGGTACACTGGTTTACCTCCTGCATTGTATACCCCTAAGGTAGATGGGCACCATACTCCTGGACTTTCTGAACTCAACTCAGGGTAACCTGGTGGCCTAAAAATATAAATGCAACTACGTCGACAATCTAGTGTCGCGTGGTAATGGCTCAATCAACTCATACTAGGATGGTGTCATCATCCAGACTTAACCTCAAAATAAATCCTCCTGTTCTGTTTACCACACTAATCCTTTTAAAAGAAAATTTTCTCCCCTGCCTAAAGTATAATTTCTCTTCTCCTCAAATTTCCCTAAAAAATTTATTCCTCGAGTTTTCTTCTTTTTATTATTTATCTCTCCAAGTCATAATTACCATTATAATAATAATGTCACCCAAGCACATACTAAAATTTCTGGTATTAGATCATCATCTTCCAGTTGAGAGCTTGAAATTTTGTCTCCTCTAGTCCATAATGTCATTCCTGGTATTGCTATCATATACACCCACTAGTTTCCATCCTCAGGCTATGCATTTTCCTAAATTATTCTAGGTCATGATCAACAATCCTTCTAACTCCCAGCACTTCTAAGATTACTGTTACCTCAAGCACGGGTAGGGTACTACTGGGTCCAACTCTCTTGCCCACCTTCCATACTAGATCTAGAATCCAAAGAACCCATCAATCTATCCTGATAAGATAACAATCTTCTCAGAGAAAGGTATATAAATTCTGTCTTCTGCCGTCTGGTCTTCAATCTTTTCTGGAGGGAAATCATCAGTCACAAGCATTCGTCTCCCCGAACAATAGGGGACGAGAAACAAGGATAGCGATATTGGCGAAGATTGAACGAATGCAAAGTGAAAGTCCAAGGGCGATAATCACATACAAAGAGTTTTTAAAATCGATTATGGATTGAGATCATATTCAACAATCATAATATATTTTCCTAATTTGCAGGCTCGATTGGCACAGTCAGGTGACCAAGACGATTTAATTCCGACCTGCATGGGCCACCACAAAAATATGTCATGCCCTAGTCCCAAAATACGTAGGACTAGGAATACATGACACGCCAGCTATGCATTCGACCAGACTCTGGTCTGACCCGAATACGTATAAGCTGTAATATAAAGGGCACTATCTAGATATTCTATAAATGTAAACCTCTATGTCTCAACCCATAATGTACAGAAGTATACAAGAAAGAGTTATATGTGCTAGAGTCGGCCGCCCAATAACACACTAACTCGAATAGACTCGAGAAGAAGTATGAGTCTATAAAACTAAGCTACAACAGCAGATGTAATAACAATGTAAAATAACCATAATACCGGAAGATATAATATGAGTACCTGGTACCATGCCCGCAAGACCTACAACTCCAACAGCAACTCCAAATGCTCCGTAATCATCTATGCTGCAAAACTGGCAGGGAACCAGGTCCTCAGAGGGACGTAACAAGGTACAAAAATACAACATGCCAAGTAAATAGAAAGTACAAGTGCACGACAGGGTACTCTAACATAACCAAACAAGTGTGACACAGTTTAAAGACAATGTTCGACGCTTGGGCTTTCTAATATAAAACCGTAGCTCCGAACACAGAGACACACGGGTCGGACCGTAGCTTCGAGCACAGAGACACACGGGTGAAACAGCTACACTAGATACAGGTATCACTACAAAATACTACATATATATAAGCGCGTGCAGAGTAGACCAAACGTCTAGTAACTGTCTTCCCCTTCCCAAGCGGTCAACGATTGTGCGTTGAACCTGAACCTCTAACTACAGTCTTGACACACAGAAATAACTCAACAGACGCGACCCTAAGGTCGTCCCAGTCTCTGGTCATGATATCAGTATCAGGAAACAGGAATCTGGCACGATCATTGTGTATAAGTGTGTCCTGGGGTATCGATGTACTCAGGTACGTGCACCGAGGTGCTACTAAGCATCTAACAATTTTTCTAATACGTTACGACGAATGTCAGCGCCCAGTTGTGATCCGAACGTGAAGTATCGAGCGTCAACATAAGTACGTGTACAATGTACATAAAGAACAACAAATAACTGTAATCTAAAATACGGGATGGCAAGGTACACTTACCTGCGTGAGGCTGCTGATGTCGGGGATCTGGTACCGCGTCCAAGTCCTCGGGTCCCGCAGTACCTAGAGATGAGATACAAACCAGAATCAACAATCTATTTTATGATAGACAGGGATGCTACATACATCTATACCTAAACTTAGTCTCAGCTACGACTCACAGGGATAACTCACTAGGGGGTTGACCACAGTTGACTATCGGTACGATACGTCAAATCACCTAGTCATTCGTAAAACATCATCAAACCATCCTCAAAACACAGTTTATGATTTTAAGTTCCTCGTTTAATATCGTTGTTACCAATTACCATATGAACTACTCTTCAATTCCCTCTTTATTATAAGCCAGCTCTCATCTAATAATCATTGTCTATCAACCCTCATGAACATTACTCAAGTATTTCATCCCTTCTCACTGTGTATGGTACACAATTACATATTCGTATTCCTTAATCAATTTTTGTCACTAGTTATCAAGTCCTCAAAATAATGAGCATCTTAAAGACATCACCTCCCCTTTACCATAAATTATCTGCTCTTCAAGGATAGTTAACTTACATGTAAAAACAACATAATAAACTCTAAATCTTGATACATTTAACCTCAAACTCAACAAACCATATTTAAACCTTAAACCAAATCTAAATTCATTCACTTCCATAATATTCATAATATCTTATTGAAATTCAAATCTCCAACCTTCATGCGAATCATTGAAATCCATTTTAATTTATGCAACCAAAAACCCTAAAACATACTAAACATCATTACCACAAACTCAAATCATTAAAATCCATATTCGCATCAATCATCATTAGACTTAACCAATATAAACCTTAATCACATAGTTCAAGTATTCCCCACACTAACCATATATATCCATATTATAGATACACCACCCTAACTAACATTCATATTTCTATACATATAAATGAATCTTATTTAAAATGTTAATAAATTCTAGAATTAAAACAAGAGAGGGGAGAGAGTCGACCTCGACGAGGCTCGCTGGCCGGGGGTGATGGCCGGAGAACCATGGATGGCCGGAGTCAGGTGAACGTGGTGGCGATAATGTTGATGATGGTGAGATTGGTGGAGGTGATGATGAAGATGGTGGAGGGTGGCGGGAATAGCTGCTGGCTTCCGGAGATGATGCAGTGGAGATGAATGGCGGTGCGGGAGGTTCTCATCGGAGAAGAATGCAGTGGAGGTGGCTGTCGGACAGGGGAACAACCGCACCGTGGAGTCGGGGTGCTGCACAATAAAGTCAGGCTCGAGCGGCAGAGTCGGGTGCGTTGGTATCGATAGTGGTGGAGTAACAGTCGGATAGGGAGATGGCCGGAAGAGGGAGAAGATCGGACGGGGAGGTCGGACAGGGTGCTGCACCGCCGGACGCTGCGGGGGAACGCACTGCCGGCGTCGTGATGCACTGTTAGTCGGGCGGGGGTTTCACTGTACCGTACCGGAGTTGCAGCTGCATCGCGGGCCGAAGTTCACAGCGGTGTCAGTGAAGTCAGCTGCTGTGGGGAGGTGGACGCACAGTGCAGGGACCGGAGCTGCTCAGTCGTGGGGAGAAATACACAGCCGCGGGGGATGCGCTGCACAGCGGGTCGGCGGGGCACACTACACAGCGGGTCGGCGGGGCGCTGGCCGGCCGGAGCGAGGTCAGCCGCCGGATGGGGGTTGAGTTCTTCAGACATAAGAAAGGATGGAGAAGAATAAAGGAAGAAGAAGAAGTAGTTATGAAGGAGGAGGAGTTTGTATGGGAAATTAATGAAGGAGGTAGGAGAGAGAGAGAGAGGAGTTTTCCCTTGGGATTAGGGCCGGTTGGATGTGTGAGGGTGGGGATGAGGTGATGCTTTATAGGGGAGTGTGAAGGGAATGGAGGGTTGAGATGATGGCATTCAAAATGAATGGTTGTGATTTATCATAAAGAGAAGAGGGTTTTCTTCATGAGGGGTGAATGCATGGGTGTGAATGGGACCCCATTTTGGGACCTCTCATTTGTTCATGGCCAATAGGGTGGTGCCACACAATTTAATAATTGCAACTTAGCCCCGTAAGTTTGGGAAATTATATGGACACATAAAATAACAAAAAAATTGCAGAAAAAAATATGTTTAGCAATTTTTATGGTGAGAGGGTATTGTGTGTTAGGCACGGATTTATTTAGAAAGGCATTGGAATTAATTTAGGATTAAAATTAGGATTTACAAAGATGGTATCCCCGATTTAAATAGAAATAAAGTGTCCCACGAATTTAATTTAATTGGGGCACTTGGGGTCAAAATCCAGAAATGATGCAAAGGCCAAAAATGGTGGGGGCTTGGAGTCAGTCTTGGACCCTTTAGTTGGTCCGGCTCAACGGGTTAAGTTGGTATCCCAAAATTTAGGGTAACGATACAGGTGTCCGACACGGAATTAAATATGGGTTACGATTTTCGGAATGTTGCGCAATTAATTTAGAGCACACAAAAATTGATTTTAAAAGACGAAAAAGTCCAGTGCCTAATTTGGCGAGTCGAGTCGAAAGTACAATAATTGAACAGAATTTATGGGCTGATATTGGGCTCCGAAAAATTAGAAAATGATAGGGCGCGCCAAGGGTTTTAATTAATTGAGTTAAATACCAGATAAATTATCTCTACTCTAAACCTCAACATCTGCTATCAAAAAATTTCCAAATCTACTCTAACTATCTACAGAATAAATCGAGGGGGTTTACACCCTTGAGAATCTTATTATAATTTCTAATTTTAATCCTTCGCCCTTGTTTTCGTCCGCCCTGACTCGTTGATATTGAGTTTGATTCTTGTTGGCGAGTTGTTAAATTTAATTCTTGGTTTTGTTGTTGAGTTGATTTCTTATCGAGATGAATTTTACGGACTAAACTTTACGGTATCATCTGATGACATATTTTGATGAGGACAGTGAGAAGGGTAAAACGTCTACTTTAGTTATAGAACCTAGAGTTTATCGTAGCCATACTAGCTGTCATGACGAGAAAGTAGGAACCTGACTTGGATGTACATACTGTAGTTATGAAACTTAGAGTCGCTCGCAGCCATACCGGTTGGCATGGCAAAGATTCTAGATGACATGATTATAGGGTTGCATACCTTAGTTACGAAGCCTGTCGTTTATCGCACCTATGCTTACTGGCGTGGCGAGGATTCTGAGTGTCATGATTTCTGACAGACGTGTATGATTATCAGGTTGTATCTTAAATTGGTTCTTAAAGTATCATCTCAACACTTATCTATTTCTGTTATTACAGGACTTTATTTCATCTCTTCTTTTGTTTGCTAGCAGTAGAAATACCTTCAGTCCTCAATCTAGTTCTTTTTGAGCTTCTATTCCTTGAGGATTCCTTGTTAAGTATGATAATTAGTGACTTGTAATTATGTTTATGTCTTGAGTATTAGTATTGACTGAGTGTTGCTTGTGAGTTTGTAAGTGTTTCCTAGTTGGACATGTGAGCAGTAGGCATTAATCTAGAGTTAACTCATAGCGTAATGCCTTGTAACAATAGTTTTATGATAGATGTGTTATAGTTAGTATTGGCACTATAGATAGAGGAGAAAGAGTATCAGTAATGATGATCATTTGGAAGTAATAGTGCAAATAATTCAGGCAGTACAATTTTTGTACACAGTTGAGGTTGTAAATAATTGGTGTATTAGTGTGCACCTTGAGTATTAGAGACTGTGAGTATTTATATGTATACTTGTGGATTCAATTTTTATCGTTTGAAGAGTAAGAATGAATTACAATTTTTAAAAATTTTAAGGAGTTGAGATTTTATGTTATTAAAATGTTTGAGGACTCAATTTGATTCAATAAACATGGTCAAGGCTATAAAGATTTTAGAAGTGATTAAAATTTTATTTCAATATTGAGTATTTGACTTTTGAGGAAGTATATGCATTTTATTTTGAATTGTTCAAGAAGTTAAACTTTGATGATCTTATTTTGAGGATTAATTTTTCGGTGGGTAAGAAATGTATAATAGTATATGAGTGGATGAAGTGCATACGTAAGGATCGGTTGACTTGGGCATGATTGAGATGGCACTGCAAACAGACTTGGGTGTCCATCTAGAGTTGTATTAGGGAGAATAGTACTTAGTATGGTGTGTTGTACTTGGTGTGCACTTGAGTGATAAGAACAACTAGTATGAACAATTGTAGTAGGTAAGAAAGCTAGCAGTGAGTGTGCTTGTAGTAGAACTGTGGTATCAAAAGGGATAGAGGCATCAAACCTTGGATGCATCATTGACCTGTGCAATCACAACTAAGAATATTTTCAATCTATTTATCTTGAATGTTGCTTCTTTAGAACTTTACTTTCCTTCCTTGATGATATCGCATTTTTGCCTTAATTGATTCTTTTGGATCTGTCTTCAGGATGTCGCCGAAGACACGATCTATGAGAGTGGGAGCATCAGGTTTATAGGGGTCTGCCACCTCTCTACCTGATGGACAGACAGCCGTAGTTCCTCCTATATCTCCGATGCATGTGGAAGAATCTGCACTTTTCAGGGATCCTCCCCCCCCCACGTGTTCAGAGGATTACCGCAGCTGTGACAGACAACCTTCCTCCTCCACCGACTCCGATTTTCGGAAGTGTGCCCATTGACGGGGCACAAATGTTTACTTTGATCCAGGGCATGGTAGATGCCCAGAGAGTGACGGCAGACGCTCAGGGAGTTCAAGCTGAGGCTCAGAGGGTGCAAGCAGAAATGCACTAGGCACAAATCGAGCTGATGAGAGAGAGAATGGAGAATGCTCATCAGGTGACTCTCCAAGCTTTGGAGAGAGTAGCACAATACCAGCAGTGTCCTAGCCAGCAGCAACCAAGGACGTTTCAGTATAACCACCAGCAGTATCATGGCCAGCAGCAACCGAGGATGTTTCAGTATAACCCCCAGCAGTACCAGGCATCGGTTCGTGTTCAGCAGGATCAGCAGACTTGTCATTACTGTAAGAAGCCAGGTCATCTTAGGAACAGCTGTAGAGCGAGGCTAGGACTTTGTTTGCGCTGTGGCGATACAGGACACCGAATGAGGGAGTGCCCTCTAGTTCAGCACGCAGCTCCAAATTATAGAGATCCAGTTAGGCTACCTGTGGAACCATATATTGCTCAGCACCTACGAAGGGAACCACCCCAACAGGGCAGGACATTTGCGATGACGGTTGAGGAGACCGATATTGCCGGTAATGTGTTACCAGGTTCTGTTCTTTTTTTTCTTCTGTTTATTTCTATTTGATTGATTGATTGACTGATTCCTTAGTACCTTAGTTGTATGCATGATTTTCTTATTAGAATGTACTTAGTAGTACACCCTGACAGAGAATGCAATACCATGACAAAAGACACCATGACCGTACATATTCCCCTTAGATTGCATGTTGTATGATTGTAGGAAGGATTTTCGTAGACTGTAATTATTGGGGGTTGACTATAGTAGATTTATGAAAAGGTTATGACCTGACAAGGAGAGACAAGATGCTTAAAATTTTGGAGGATAAGCATTAATTTAAATAAAGAGTTAAGGATTTAATATGGCAGAATTTATGAATCATTAATTTTATAAAGATTGAGATATGATTAAATTATCATTAAAATTCAAGGATAAACATTAATTTAAATGAGAGGTTAAGAATTTAATATGGTAGGATTGATGATTATTGATTATGATATAAATTATCATTTAAAAACTTGAGGAAATTAGGAAGATTATCATTATATCTATTTGATTGCGAGATATGAATTTAAATTTTATATTATAAATGTTGCATTTGAAGAATCCATAAGTATCGCATTGTTTGAGTTTTATAGGAAAAAAAAAAAAACCAAGGAATAAGATCATTGATGGATTAATGTTTGGATTCAGACTTTTGGGACGAGATTTAGATTTTATATATATACATTGATTGAAATTAAATTTGAGGAGCAAATATTAAATTTTGAGTATTTGATTTTTAACTTAAAAATTCGGAGGAAATTGTGAGGAAAATGGAAACTGATTTAATTTTGAGGATTTTTTAGGAATACAATAATTTTAGAATTTTTGAAAATCATGAAATGAGAAAGTGGATTATTTCAGGATTATGTGGGTTGGTAAATTTAACTATTGATGGAAAATAATATAATAAATAAATACTACTATGAGGATTCTAAATTTTGAGGACGAAATTCTTTTAAGGAGGGTAGACTTGTCACTACCTCATTCCAAAAATAGGGGTATTTTTGACTTTTATATATATTTAATAATGTGGTAGTTATATTAAATGATTTCATGATAGGTATTTTTAATTTAAATAATTGTGTGAGATGTGTATTTAAATATATTATTATATACGGTGTTCATTGATGTTGAGCTGGAAGACTTGACCTAGAAGCCCACTAGATGAACACCTGACCAAATTATAGGATTATATATTTAATTATTTTATTTAAAATTTAATTGTTGGAGGTGGTAATTAATTACCGTAATTTATTTAATTGTTGCACCTTACCGTTGCTTCGATATTTGGAGCGCTATCCTAGCTTTTGCCTTCCAACAAATTTCACAACCTTCCATTCTGACCTTTTTGCAACTCATAATTATGCTCTCTTGTGCTTCATTTTAGCTGCACAATATTCGTCGCGGACGTTTATTTAATTTCTAAGTAAATTCTAACTTTGTATCGTTGTGCGTTCCAATCAAAATTGGAGGCAATCTTGACCCATTTTTCGTGTGACACAAATTAGGGTAATATTTTGTTCTGAGTCTTCTTCGCTAATGATATTTGTGACCCGACCTAATTTTGACTCCATGTACTCCTAATTAATTTTAGAACACCACTTATATTTATTTCTAATTAAATTGGGGATACCATTTTGACTAATCCCGTTTAATCCCGATTTAATTTTAGTACCCTATTAATTAAGCCCATACCAAACACACAACGCCCCCTCACCCTACAAAACACCAAACACCAAATCGCCCCCCAAATTTTCATCATTTCCTGTGTCTGTGCAAATACCAAAATTTAAGGGGGCTAATTTACAAATATTGCATTAGGTGTCAATACCCCATTGGTTCAACCCAATGGAGAAGCCCTAATTTTGACTAGTCAACAACCCTCATCCTAACATGAAAAAATTCCTCCATGTCAAATCTTGACCACCCATTCAAGAGGGGTGCATCAAGACCACTCATTTTTCCATCCACCATCCTATTTAATGTCCAATCACCCACACTTTTCTCAACCTAGACCTAATCCCCAACCTAGGGAAGCACCCATCATCCTCCCCTCACTCAACTGTAGCCACCCTCCATTTCTCCATTTTTTTCCTTTCTTCTTCTCTTTTCTTCTTCTTCTTCCTTTCTTCTCCTTCTCCTTTGTTTTTTTCAAATTTTATAAAGGGGGGAAATCTCCACACTGTTCAATGTACATCACCCCGGCCAAGCCCCAACCCCGGCCGGGCCGAGCTCCGAACACTCCCGGTCTTCCGCGACGACAGCCTGCATCCCCTCTCCGGCCTGCAATCCCCGGCCACCACCACGGGAATCACCTCCACCATCATCATCAACTACCACCACCAGTACTCACTGCCCCGGCCGACCATCCCTTCAGCCCGACCTCTGAACCACCCTGCTCGTCTCTCCTCCACCTATCACCACCACCACGAACACCACCTCCACCATGAGCTAACGCCACCATCACCGCCAGAATACTTCACACAGCCGCCACCATCGTCGACATACTCCTCCTCCTATATTCCCTCTTCCCGACCCCGGCGTCGAGCACCACCCCGAGCCCGCTGTAACTCTTCCCGACTCCCTGCTGCTCCTCCCCTCTTCTTCCCCGGCAACGCAGCCCGGCCGAGCCCCGCCGAGCAGCCTCGACACGGTCGATCCGCTCTTCTCCTCACTGAACTACCCAGCCCGGAGCCTCGCCACCCGACTCCCTGCAACTCTGGCCCGGCGACCCGAAGCTCCTTCCCTCTTCATGACTCCGGCGGCCTCCTGCTGCACTCCGGCACCACCACCACCCTATCACCACCGTGAGCCTCTCCCTCTGCCCTCCTTCATTAGTGTATATACGTATAAATACGTATTTTTGTGTATATGTGCATGTGTATATGTGTATGTGTGTACGTGTACGTGTGTATGTATGTATGTTTCATTTTCGTATGCATATATATATATATATACATATATATATATATATATATATATATATATATATATATATATAAATATATCGTGTATTTCTCTATTTAAATATATATGTATTCAATGTATTCAATAAATTAGTATATACGTATTTAAATGATATATGTTAAAAGTTGTATTGGTATATATATATATATATATATATATATATATAAAAACGTATTTTGGTATGTATGTACTTGTATATAATAAATATTCTTTGGTATATATATATATATATATATATATATATATATATATATATATATATATATATATATATATATATATATATTTGTACTGGTATATGTTTAATACAACGTATTTTTGGTATATGTATTAATTGGCATATATATATATATATATATAAATATATATATATATATATATATATATATATATATATATATATATATATATATATATATTCAGTGTATATATATATATATTTATTCCTCGTATACGTATAAATATTGGTTGTATATATATATAAATATGGTATGTATATTTTAAACATATATATATATATGATATATAATTCTATTAATGTATATATACCTATACATATTTTGTACGTAATTTTGGTATAACCCTATATATGTATTATATTAATTATTGAAATTGGTGAATATTGTAGGCGACCCGAGTGTACATACGGATACCCCGTAACTACACATGACCTGTGACCCTGTGAAATGTTAGTTAACTACCACGCGTACACTGACGTACTGGCAAGCTCCGTACCATTTAGATCGTCTGTCTTGCCCAGCAATCACAGACGCGACGCCTGTGCAACTTGACGCACTTGACCCTAGTTGACTAGTGACATACCTGGCATAGCCCAGAGGCCAGTGTTTTATGATTGTGTGTTAGTATAGCATCTGATACAAATGTTATATTTATGATATATCTATAGGACTGTTGGATCATCCAGGCGATACTCTTGGACAGGATATTGGTATTACCAGCTATGGACCCAAGGCAAGTATATTCTATGATAATTTTCAATTGTTTGATAGTTTCTATAATTCCAGTATCTAGAAATGTTACATCTGATCCTTGACACTGTGCTATACGGACTAGTATATAGATTTAATCTTAGTCATGAGATGTTACATTGATTATCGTATTGACATTATATACGATATTGATATTTAGACCTAGTACATTGATCGTGTATCGTGATGTGTCATGATTGGATCCACAGTACTAGTTGGGGGCGAGGGAAATTGCTAGTGAGAAATATGATTAAATACCCATTGTACAAGTTTAAATTATTGGTGTTAATCATACGCCTCACGTATGATTAGCCAGACAATGTAGCAATCGTACAAGTCCCAAGCCGATCACATTTCGAAACTATTATTTTAAATACTTAGAATAGATTAAAGTTCTCTATTTTAGATCATATACTACATCACCCGTATATGATATTGTACCTTGTTCTCTTCATTTCATATATGCACTGACTGTATCATATTGCCTGTCTCTTTATTTTGCTATTGTATTTATTCACTGTCTTCTCTCAGTATATAGCATTATCTGTTTATTGCTTTATAGTCCGTATCAATTAAATGGAACTGTTATTTGAGATATACTTTGCTCTTTCCTGACTGGAAATATTTTTCCAGACTATGCCTTAGAGGACCGGTATCCGACACTTTTTGGACCATATGGTGAGTAGCTGCAGACTTGGACTTGGTAGTTCAGTTGTGATTCCGGGAGGTCTAGCCGGAATCACTAGTTATCTAGTTAGTTCTTTTAGTAGATCATTTGGTGCCGGATTTGTCTCCGACATACTTGTTGAGACTTGGATATTGTTGAGTTAGATAGTTTACACTTAGACTTGTATTGTATTTTATTTCTTCGATATCTTATCGTGCTGTAGTTATGTGATTGAGTATGTTGTTCATTTATATTATATGGTGTCATCCGTGCCTCCTTATGGAGATTGGATGCTCATGAGAGATTGCTTAGATAGTATCATGACCTTGTCAATATTCTACCGCCGATGCTGCGGCGAAGGCTGGACGTACCCACGTACTAGTGCCCCAATTTCAGTTGTGGGTCGTGACACCATCACCTGGTGATAGCCTGACCTCAAGTCTATCTTTGAAAACACCTTCACTCTGCTCAACTGATCGAAAAGACCATCTATCCTTGGCAGCGGGTATTTGTTCTTGATAGTGAGGTTGTTCAGAGCTCTATAATCGATACACATGCACACCGTGCCTTCCTTCTTCGGTACGAACAATATCGGAGCTCCCTATGGTGATGAACTGGATCTAAAGAAGCCTTTGTCCTGTAGCTCCTCAACTTGCTTCTTCAGTTCTGCAAGCTCGTTGTTGTTGATTCTATAGACATGTTGTGAAATGGGCTCCGTACCTGGTACCAAGTCTATAGAGAATTCAATATCTCTGTCTGGCGGCAAGCCTGGCAACTCCGCTGGAAACACATCCAGGAACTCCGCTATCAGAGGATGTGGCAACTCCTCTTCTTCCATTCTGTCTCAGCAAAAAGTGCCTCTGCTCTGCTCCGTTGCTCCTCTGGCGACCTCAAACTCTGGCTCCCTTGACGGTAAAAATATTACTCTGCCTCCATGATAATCTATAGTAGCAAGGTGTCTACTCAACCAGTCCATTCTGAGTACAATATCGTATCCCAGAAGTGGCATGATGAGTAAACTCACACTGAACTCTCGGCCTCCCAATGATACTCTTCGATCCTTGCAATAATTACGGACTAGGATAATGCCTCCTCCAGTCGTGATCTTTCAAGTCCTATCTAATGGTTTCGTTTCTAAACAATGCTTAAGGGCATAAGATACAGATAAGAAACTATAAGAAATGCCAGAATCAAATGCAAGTGCTGGAATAGAATCGAGAGAAACTGAACCTGAAATTACGACTTCGGCTTGCTCGGCCTCCTCGATCGTCATGGCGTATGCGCGTCCCTGATGTGCACCTCTCTGATGCTGCTGGTGCTGAGCAAACCTCTGCGGTTGTGGTGGAAGTGGAGGTCCCCTCTGCTAGCCTCCTAGTACAGTAGGTACTCTGGCTGGTCCCCTCTGAGCGACTGGTCCACCCTGCCCTGGACGAGTCTGAATAGATGGACAGTCCCTCCGCTGGTGTGCTGATGATCCAAAGGACAAGAACATACCCAACCTCCTCCTACAAATGTCCCTAGTGTGTCCTATCTTCCAGCAATACGTACACTGGGCAGCAGGCTGAGTCTGCCTTTGTGGCTACTGCTGTTGGGTACGTCCTCGAACTGGTGCTGCTACTACTGTTGCTGGTACGGCCTCTGTTGCTGCTGAAAGTATGGATGTTTGGCCGATCCTGTACTACCACTTGTTCCTCCAGAAGTGTCGTGTCCTCGCTTGGGCCTGAGGTCCAAGTTATCCTCTGCAATCTGGGCATCCATCCGAATACCCTCAAATGTAGCAGTGCGATGTATCAATGTACGAGACTTGATCTCTCTATTCAAGTCGATGGCACAAAATGACTCAAATGGCAAAACTCTGCGGCGTATTCGTCGACTGACATGCTTCCTTGGACCAAGTCATGGAACTGACTTTCCAATGCTCCTAGGGCTACGTCAGGAAAGAACTTCTCCTTGAAGACCTCCTTGAAGTTCTCCCAAGTAAGTCCTCCAACAGCGAGCCTCGGCTCCGTACGATACCATGTCAGTGCGATGTCAAACATCTAACTGCCAGCGACATCGATCTGAAGAATCTCCAGAATCTGTGCCAAATACAAGTTTCTCTATATATCCTCTAGCCATTCGTCATCGTAGAGTATCCCCTCAGTGCCTTTGAACTCTCGAGGCATCATCCTCTTGAAATCCACTATAGTACCCGGCCTTTGGTGCTACTGGCCAGGATGCTGCTGGTGTTGTGCTACTCTCTTCACAGCCTGGAGAGCCACCTGATGAGCATTCTCCATGCTCTCTCTCATCACCTCTGTCTGTGTCAGGTGCGCCTCTGCCTGTACCCTCTGAGCCTCAGCTTGAATACGCTGAGCTTCCACCGTCACTCTCTGGGCATCCAATATGCCTTGGATCAGTATGAGCATCTGTGCCCCTTCAATGGGCATACCTACGGGAGATGGAGTCGGTGGTGCGGGAAGATTCTCTGTCACAGCTTGGACATCCCTCAGAACAGGTGGAGGAGGAGGGATCCCAAAAGTTTTAGATACTCACACATGAACAGGAGATGTAGGAGGAACTCCAGATGTCTGTTGGCCAGGTTGAGAGGTGGCAGACTTCTCTGAAGCTGTTGCTCCTAGTCTCAAGGACCTAGTCTTTGGCGGCATCCTGAAGGCAGACCGAAAAGAATCAATTAAGGTAATAGATACGATATCATCAAGGAAGGACAGTAATATTCTAAGGGAAGCAATTATCCAGAATAGCATTATAAGGATAAATAATTTCTTAGTTCTGATTGAGCATACTCTCATCCTAATCCTATGTCCTATATCCTATCGTAGGCTCGCAGTAGTACAACTAAGTTATCGCACTACCACAAAATCGCACAATTTGTGCAGTTAGACCTGTATGGGCCACCACTAAAAATGTGTCCCGACCCGCACCGAAAATTTGGGCATGAGTCATGGGTACGTCCAGCCTATGCCACAGAATCGGCGGTAGAATGCTGTCTAGGTCTAAAATATACTAATATAACTCACAACATGACAATGATATCAACTCCATAAGGAGGACAATAAAATAAACATCTCTCAACAGCTCTTAATGTATACTCAATCATAATAACTATAAGAAATAAATGGCACGATAAAAGATAAGAAGTACCTTACGTAAGTCAAGCACAACAACTCAAAATAGAGATAAAACTAAAGTCTAGTTGTCCAACATAGATAGTCTCAATATAAACTCAATATAAGATTAACATAACTCGCAACATAAACTCAACATAAGTCTCAAAGGATGCGTAAAAATAACTGTCTAAATAGCTGCAGGTAGTGTCTTCTCTAAAGGAAGGGACTCTTCTAAGCTCTCTGCTATGTAGTCTCCATCTACACCTGGTCCATAATGTGAATGATAGAAGTCCTCAAGATCCTCTAGAAAAATATATCCAGTTAGGATTGGAGCGAAGTACAAGTACTAACAGAAATTGCATATATATTGACAAAAACTATAATACAGGGTAAAGAAATACAAGATGGATATAAATATTGGAAATACGAATACTGGATATAATAAAATACTAGGAATAAGAAATGCTGGAGAATACATCATCATCAATGGTACAACTAGCAATAAACATAAATACAAGTGCCTGCTAGAATAATGAACTAAAAATACAGGAATAAAATATCAACTAAGTGTGTGAAACATCAGTCTATCATGTGATCGGCTTGGGACAGATCAGGCTTGTTACATATGATTAGCTATAATTCATGTAAGGTCAGGCTAACCATCCGGCTAGCTATGATGCGAGTAATAGTCAGGCTAATCATATATAACAGGCTATGACGCATATAATGGTCAGGTTGCACCCGACGTGAGGTGTGGGGTGAGCTATGATGCATGTAGAGTGGGGTATGATCACATAATCTACTAATATTTTACCATCGCCAGCTAGCATGATGGATTCCAATTATGACTCCTCGTGACAGGTCTCGATAATGCTAAATCGTGTATCCATAGTGTCAGAATCAAGTACGCTATACAACTAGAATCATAGAGATGATCAACATAATAAAAACTGTAAGAGAATGTACTCGCCTCATGTCCTGCGTTGGTAATACCAATATCCTGTTTCTTAAGTCTCGTCTGAACAATCCAACAGTCCTATATACATAGTATAATAATATTGCATCAGTCGTTACACTAGCACACACAAACATAATTACTCTGAACTCAGGGACTACGTTAGGGGTGATACTTGTCCACTAACAGCGTCAAGTATGCGTCTAAATATACGGTGTCATATCCTCGATTACTGTGCTTCACATGACAGTAACTGGTACTAACACATGTCTAGCCAGTATGTTAGTGTAGACAAGACAGTCAATTCACTAATACTCGGGGTCATAAAGATACATATAAATATGGGACACCCACAATTATCACTTATGGTCATACAATATCTATAATACTGCTATACATAGTACTAGCAATCAATTTCCACACAATGTATATATACCAATTAGTTATTAAACACACACGCACGCACACGCAACAAGTTTTTTGGTTTACTTGCATAGTGTCTTTAAATCAAGCAAACTTTTATGAAGCAAGATGCTAATCCTAAATAATCAACCAAACTTTCATGAAATCAACCAAACTTTTATGAAATCAACCAAACTTTCATGCACACACACACAATCAGGAAGGAAGGGCAAGTCAAACCTGTGGGTTACTGTGCACGTACACGAGGTCGAGGGAGGCTGTTGCGGGTTTTCGAGGAGAGGTTTCTGCTGTCGGAGTCATCGAGGAGAGTTTCATGCGATCGGGGTCAGGGCTGCTCGAGTCGTGCTGGTAGCGAGCGGTGCAGTCGGGAAGAAGTGCTCGGCGGTGATGGGTCACTGCTGCCGGAGGGGAGAACTCGGGCGAGTGGTGATCGGGATGAAGTTGACAATGGTGATGATGGCGGTAAAGACTCAGGCGAGGGGAGTCGTATAGCCGGGACCGCGGGTACTCAAGCGGTTGACGGTAGCGAGAAAATGAAGAATGGGGAGGAGATGTAGGTGATGATGATGATGGAGGTCGTCGACTGTCGGCCTTAATGGTGGCGTGGATGGCTTCGGGACCAGGGACTGTCGAGGTCGTACGGTACCGCGGTGGCTGTCACGGTGGGGCGGTGAACAGATAGGGGACGGGTTGCTGTCGCTCAGGCGGTCGAGATGACCGGGGATCCGGCGGGTTGGTAGTGCAGTCGGGTGCTCCGGTGGTGATGCACAGTCGTAGGGTTCAGGCGGAGTCTGAGGTCGTGGGGGAAGTCTAAACGTGGGGTCGGGGAGACTGACAACGGGTCGACGGTCTCCGTCAGGGTGCAAGTCGACTATGAGGGAGATGATGGTCCGACGACTGTTGTCCCGTCGGGATGATCGACAATGGAGAAGTTTGGGCCTGCGGGGTCGATGGGGATGATGATGTTGGAAGGAGGCGGTTGGGAGGCTGACAACGGGGATATCACTGTCGGGGTTGGCCGGGAAGATGGAGGAAGGTTTAGGGTTAGGTTTGGTTGGGGTTTGATGTAGGTGGTGGTGAAAAACAATAGAAGAAAAAGTGTTTATATATGGGGAGAAATAGGGTGATGTAGCCCTATGGGTTTGGGCCGCCCAAGTACACCTAGGGATTGGGTTTGCTTTCTATATGTAGAAATTTGAAGGGCTAGGATTTAGTGGGTTTGAATGGATGGTTAAGATTGGTGAGGGGGGAGATGTTGAGTATTGCACACTCCAAAAAATTATGGAGAAAATCATATGTGACCGGTCAAAGAAGATGGGAGGTTTCTTCATATGTTGGATCCAATGGGATGTGGACACCTCAATGCACTTTTGCATAAAAGTCCCCCAATAATTAGAAAATTGCACAAAAATATGAATTAAAATAAATGTCATGCGACGAATATTGTGTGACTAAAATGAAGCATAAAAGGGCATATTTATAAGTTACACAAAGGTCAGAATTGAAGGATAGCATGTCTAGGACAATGGTGTAAAATATGTTGGAAGGCAAAAGCTAGTGTAGCGCTCCAAATATCAAAGCAACGATAAGGTACAACAATCCAATAAAATCATAATATTAAATATATCCCCAATATTTAATTCCCCAAAATGCTAACTAAAATCCATAACCCTATAATTTGGTTAGAGGTTCTACTAGTGGGTTTCTAGGTCCAGTCCACTAACCCATACACTAAAGAATACTATATAATATATATATCATGCAATATATTAACACATTAAATTAAATAAATAAAAAAATGAAATACCCCTATTTTGGAATGTGGTAGTGACAAAGTATATTGTATAGGCTCTTAGGTATCAATAACATATAGTATCTTATTATTTACCCTTGCCTTGCTAATATCTTAGCTCAAAACTTATCTAGCTCAAATACCTTGATACCCTGAAGCTACTACTTATCAACCGATTTCCTATTGTTGTCTCAATACCCCAAGCTAGTATCTCAACATCTCCACATGAAACTAAGATACACCTTGGTATCTTGATACCCATACTTAGTTCATAACTAATATCTTGGTATCTCCATATTACATCAACCTATACTCTATTCATAGTAATTAGACTGCACAGACCTATACTCACCTGGCTGTCTGCCTCCACAACAGTAGTACTCCTTCCTCAACCCTTGATACCAACTAGATTCATACTCACACATCCAATCTTCCTTCACAGTTAACTACCCTTAGTATATACTTACTGCAATATTTTCACAACTTATATCTAGTTGCAGTGCAAACTCGATTTTCACACCCAATATGCCGTCAACAATATGGCAGACCTCGTTTGCATATCTATACATGAACACTCTTCCCTGCACCCCTAGATGATGTGCACCAAACGGCACCAGGGTGCAGTTTATGGACAGCCTGCAGGCCATATCCTAGCAACAAAAACCCAAGGTTGATGCCAACTCCCCTTTCTTTTGCTTGAACAACATTCCCTACCTGTTGTTAAGCATCAAACCACTACCAGGGGCTTCAACTTTCTATATCCATAACCTGATTCCCCTAGCCTTCATACTACATTTATGACTGCAACAATTAAAGTAAACTCACAACTGCCTTGTACAGTTGCCTGCACAATGCAGATGGCTAATTCTTCCGGCACATCTTAGCCTGCTATGACACTGGCAGTTCAGTCCCTCAACACTGCACCACATATATGCACACACCCACTCTAATCTCTCATGCACCCATAGTCATAACACACACACAAGTACACACTCTCCAACATTAGCACCTTTTGCACACCATACATAAGCATTTATTACAACAAATACCTTTAGTGCCATCACACTACCATACACAACCAACGCCATGATACTCCTATGAAACATACTTCAATCAACCCAATACACCAACAAAATACATTGAACACAATTAATATATATAATTAAGTAAAATAGAGTTTTAAAGTGAATATATAAGAAATTGACAAATAGGAACACAAATATAAAGGAATTCAAAATTCAACACTACTGTATCATTGCATAACATGATACAGACTTTCTGTAACCAAATTTGGACACAAGAATACTATCACAAAATCAAATAAATAACAGTAGTTCTCATGAGGACACAAATCAAACTCTACATGGACACAATTATGATTTTTTTTCAAATTGAGCCCTAAAATTATAACACCAACTTAGATCTACCAAATTGAGGGCTCCTAATACCTAGATCTACCATTGAAAAGTTAAATCTAACCATGGAAAGGTTCTTACATGACCAAGGGGTATTCCTAACCATGAATTTGAGAGAATTATTTAGTATTTTGTTAGCCTCTTTGGAGAATTCTAAATTTTGACACGGAAGGGATGAGTCGCACATGATCCTCCAAGAATTGGACTTCTCCTCAAGCTCCTCCTTGTGCTCCAAGCTCCTTGTTCCCCAATGGAAGTGAAATAAAATAGTTTAGTGAAGAAATAAAATAGAAATTAAATTCTAGATATAATTTAGGAGGGAAATTGAATTGGTGTTGTTAGCAAAAAAAGAAGTAAGAATAATGGAGGTAAATTGGAATTCTAATCTTTTTATGACAAGGTGTTCCACTACAAAAGCTTGTAATTAGTTCTAATTATTAATTGCGCCAGTCCATCATCCAATTAAAACTAAAATTAAGGAGAGAAAGGAATCTAATAAATTAAAAAAAGTAATCTCTACAACTAAAAGGGAATATTCTCTTCATAACAACAAACTAATTTTAATTAGACTATTCTATGGTCATAATTACCACTAACAAACCACTAAAAACTTAATTATAGAAATTAATATAATATTATATTATAAAATAAAATTTTAGCATAAGCCAAATTACCAAAATATCTCTATAGTAAAAAGTGGTAGTTACAATCTTACTCCAATTAGAAAAATTTTGTCCTCAAAATTTAACGTAGGTACTAGTACCAAAAAAAGATAAAACATACATAGATTATATGTTACTTCTCAATGTTACAGTATCAAGAAATTCTTCGTAACATGAACAATAGTAAACATAAAGTGTTTAAGATTATCTGGAAATACGATAATCTTCAATGGTTCAGGAAGAGTATCTCAAACATCGTCCAGAATACAAAAATAAATCTTATAAATGGTTTCTATCCTAAATTTTAGGAGAAAGGACGAGAATTACTAAAATAAATTCAATCTCCAAGGTTCTAACTCATTTACTGGAAGATGATAGGAAGGAACGACTAGTGTTGCATTGCAAGAATATGGTTCTTGCTAGCCAATACGGATACTAAATGACAGGTTCTAGATCAAGAGAATTTCACTATTTAAACAATGATAAAGAAGAATACCCTAGTACAACACCACTCACTAGATATTGGATACTTATCTATTACTTGGTACTTACTGGAATACCCCTATTCATGCCTATGTATCATGATACCTAATTTAACACTAACCCAATGATCATTACCTAATTGGGACCCACTAATGCAATTACTTATGAATAATTATCTTACCTTAACTTATCTCTTATAAAGTTATCCATATATATATATATATATATATATATATATATATGCATCTCATATTATTAAATATTCTATGACACATGACAGGGATGCTATACTTGATACTAGCACTAGTCGCATACTCATGACATCCAACTACCATGCACTCTTATATCCTATTGATACACACTCATCACTCTTAAATGTTATCTGTATGGTACCTTTCTAAATTTCTGGCACTGCACACACAAGACACAACTCTTATATATGACACTCATTATACCCTCATACTAAGATACTCCATTACCTCCTCTGTAAATAATATACTAGCCACTAGGTTACTTGTATCTTAAATCTCCCTGATACCTAAAATACTCTAGGTCTTTACACTAACAAATACTCCCACAAGGCCATTTGATACTACACATAAGAACTATCAATAATTATTTTACTTCCTATACTTATCACTAACCCCTCCTTCTTAACATCCTAGATTGAAACCCTGCTATCTAAAACTTTACCTCAAACTAGTATAAACACACAAACATTAATATAATACTTACTAACAGGCATACTATCCTGGAAATAAGAGATACTAATTTGACACACTGGTTAAAATTTACTTGATACTCCTCTCATCTTGGTATCCTAATACTAACCAATATACTAACACTTAACAATTACATTAGTATAGTAACATGTACCTTGGTATCAAGATAAACACATAAATACTTCCTATATACTATGGCACTAACACACTATTATATCATACTGGTATAATTATATCCATCATACAGTTCACTGATACATAACTACTCCCCTACTCTATTATACTAGCAATGACCACATCACTGAAACTTACCCCTACTCAGGTTACCCTTCTTCTCTTAAAGTCTGAAACATCTGCACCTTATTTCCCATGACACTCTTTCATACATTTCCTCAATATTACACTGATGCACCTAACGAATACTATCACATAAATAATACGCATTGTTACTAAAAGACACACTACACATATTACATATTACTCATTCTAATCCTGATATGCCCTGGATACTTGCACTCCTAGGCACTTTAGTACACAAATACTAACTTAATAACTATACTTAACACTCCTCATGACACAACCAAGTATCAAACACCAATAGAATACCATGCTCAATTATTACCTAACACAAATTCATGATACTCGATTGATACTTGGATCCCTCCACTATATGAATCTATATCAATCCAAAACATATATGATGACATGATACCAACACTTAGAATAAAAAATTAGTACACTAAACTCTATCCTAACTCTCTTATCTCCACCATTGGTACCAATACTAACTAGACTCTGATACCTACCATCGAACTATTATTACAAATGGATACTACATAATGAGTGGTTACAGGCTTATATACTAATTACCAAATGCTCAAATACCCAAACTGGGATCACACACAGACTCATAAGCTATAATTTTAATAATTAACACTGATACTCAACTCGACACAACATGTCTGCATGTTATTAAACTACTGCACTATCCAAGGAACCTCAGGAACCAATTAAGTGGAGCTCTATAAAGGAACTGAATTTGAGGATCTAAAGATATCTCTATTCTGAGCTAATAGGGTGATGGAATATAATTCATAGAGACGATATGTTAAAAACTAATTTAAGATATAATCTGATCATCATACAAGTCTATCCAAAATCATGTTACCCCGAATTCTCGTAACACTAGTAAGCATAGCTACGATAAACTATAGAATCCATAACTAAGGTATATACCTCTCCAATCATGTTGTATAAAATTCTTACGTTGTCAGCTAACATGGCTGTGAGAACTCTAGATTTCATAACCAAGATAAGTATATCCAAAATTGGCTCTATGTCTTGGCCACGCCATCTAATATAGCTGTGATAAACTTTAGACTCCATAACTAAGGCAGACGGTTACCTTTCTTACTGTCCTCATCAAAATATGTTATCATAATATACCTTAATTAAGTCCATAAAATTTATCTCGATAAAAAAATCAAAGTCAATAATGAATCATCAAAAATAAAATTCAACAATGAACAAGTACAAGGCGAAGGTAAAATAAAGCAAATAAAAATAGATTCAAGATAGGGTTTATAATAAGATTCTCAAGGCTAATCCCAGGAATCTCTTAAAAAATTTGAATTTGTGATTGAGTATTCTCTCTTATCCCAATATTCTATATCCTACTGCAAGTTTGCAGTAGTACAACTAATTTGTTGTACTACAACGATATCGTACTAATTACAAAGCCTGGCCTGCATGGGCTACCATAAAAATATGTCATAACGTGCACCCAGATGATCGAGCAACGAGTTTGTGAGTACATCTAGTCTACGCCGCAACATCAACGATAAAATGCTATCTAGACCTTAGTAGAATTATACTAGTACAACTAATTCTATCATGTATTCAATCACAATAATCTAAAGGAAGAATGAACAAGGAAGAAATAATCTAAACAATAATCTAAGAGAAATAATGTCAAACATGAAACTAAGATCGTGAAATACTAGCATATATCTCACCAGAGGTCACCTCTAGGTCCATAACACAAAGTAATCCTGACTATAGCATCCCTCCAAGGTCAACACTGAAAAATATTATCCAGTCAGGATAGAACACGTATATTTCCAATAGCAGTTCCAAATAAATGATAAAGACTATAAAACAGTAAATAGTAAAAGAATACTAATAAGAAGTAAGAGCAGGAAACATGAAATAAGAAATGGGACATGGTAATACTGATAGTAAATAAACAGGAAAAATAGAGCACATCTATCATGTTCAGGGAACAGGAATATCTGTATCAACTAAGTGTGTGAGCACTAGCTTCGATATGTGATCGGCTTGGGAATTGATACAGAATTTATGGCCTGGTTAATCATACGGTATGATTAAAACTCACAGGGTACATGCACAAAAAATAGGTATGATCACATATCTAACTAACACTCCCCCACCCCCGATTAGTATAGTGGATCTAAACTATGACACATCAGGACACATGTATTATATGGCAAGTCTGAAAGCCAGTACAGTAATATTATGCACACGAATAGTATACACAAGGATAACATGTACATAAATTACATGCACAGAAATATCATACACAGGGATAACATGTACATGAATTACATGCATAAGAATATCATACACAGGGATAACATCTCATGACAGGGATCCAGGATATACCAATCCGTGTACCATTGTATCAGAAATTAAGTATAACTACCCCAAATACATGAAACATAAATTCTACCATATAAAAAAAACTATTAGAGAATGTACTTGCTTGTGGTCCAGAATAATTAATAGCAATTTGTGACTGAAATGGAGTCCAAGTGACCTATATATGATGTATCAATGTTAGAAATTGTTTTGGAGTTATAAATAGGTCTTAAATAGTTTTAAATCATGTTACTAGGATAAAACTAGGTCAAACTAGGTCAAGCTAGTCAAACTAGGACAAACTAAGTCAAAATTGGTCGAACCAGATCAAACTAGGTCAATTAGGTTAAACAAGGTCAATACCTTGACTCTAGGTTCATTTTACCCTATGAGTTGAATTTTAGGGTCAAATTAGTCAAATTAGATAAAACTAGGTTATACATAAGTTTCTAGGTCAACACTAGCTAATATATATACTCACTTATAATATTACCTATTAATATCTCAGGTTAACCCAATACTTTACACATAATCTTGACTCTATCTCAATACCTTGTTAAACTAGGTTTCTAGGATATACTAGTTAATATGATATACTATGTATACTACTCCATGGTTATAGGGGAGCCTTACATATCAAAGACTTGCAGTATTAGTCATAGTTTGTCAATTTTGAAAATGGGGGAGATTGTTGGCCCATCCGGTCTCAGTCAACTTAATTTTGATAGTTAACTAAATCATGCATTGATATGTCGCATCTGAAGCCTCAACACTGCTATTGCATATCGTTTGTATTATGTCTATTCAAATTTAATTTTATTTATTTGAGTCTAGGACTAATGTACGCTGAGTCACACTGGCAAAACCAAGTACCTATAAACCAGATACCTAGTCTACTCAAATAAACCAAAGAACCTAACTACCAAATCAGGCTACATTCATTTACAAAGTCTACCATACTAGGAGACCGAACTCGGGTCAAACTCGTGCCGAACTCGGACCAAACTCAGTTACCTTTTTGGTATAAAATCAACAAGTTCAATAGCTCTTGATTTCTTGGCCCAACGGTTAAAAATTTGAATTAAACCCGGACTAAATTCTCGCAGAATTTTGTTTGCCTACACCCTATAAATAGGATTGGGATTTTTCATTCAAAGAATAACTCAATTATTCTTAAGTTTCATATCCTAGTGTGAGAAAACCCCTAAAGCCTTAACTTTTCCATCTCAAAGAGAAACTCCCTAACCTTCCTAGTGCCAAGTGTGATCTCGGTCTAGAAGTCTTTAGAGTTGTAAAGAGCTTTGTTCGATCAGTTACTCTCTCTCTCTCTCTCTAAGCTGTGAAGTTGCGAGACTTCGGATCAAACCTCATGGTGTAAGAAGTGGCAAGCCTTAGGATCAAAGATTATGATTCACTATTGGTGATTATAGTGGAAAAACTTCGAGTTTGAGTTCTCGGGACTGGACTAGTCCTCTCAGAGAAAAATTAGTATACATCTTGGCATTTGTGTTTGCTTTCTTTCTTTACTTTACTGCTTTACTTTACTGTCTCTATATACATTATTAGTTAGCAACTGCCTTTATTCTGATAATATTTAAATTTGGTAGATTATTTTGCTGCACTCTATTCACCCCCTCTAGAGTTGCCTCACGGTCCTTCAATTGGTATCAGAGCTAGTTCTCTTGGTATTTTGCTTAACATCCTAATAGACTTACTGCAATAGTTAGATCTATCCACTCCAATAATGATGAAGGCCAGTCCACAAATAGGCCACCCTTATTTTATAGTACTAACTATACGTACTGGAAGATACGTATTAGCTTCTACCTAAAGTTACTTGATTTTGACCTTTGGGCTGTGTAGAAGCATAAAAAATATGCTACGAAATTATACGCGTAAAACCCCCAACATACATGAAGCAAGCGTAAAACAGAAGCTTCAGCGCTGTGTGGCGTAAAACATGACTTCAGAGCTGCCCGCGTAAAGCAGCGCTTCAAGGCTGTTTTGGTGTAAAAGGTTGTTACACCTCCCTCTGGCGTAAACTATGTCTTCTTTTAATGTAGCATGAAGTTGTACGAGGAACTCTTCGTATTCCTCGAATGAACCTGTCAGACAAAATAGTGAACCTGACTCCTGATAAAGAGTACTGCACGACGATCGAGAGGACGACTGTAATAATGATTCTACATAGAGGCCCAGGTTATCGTTTAGTGGCATATCCTTGATACAAGTCATTTTTACGCACTCAAGGAATACGCTGCCTATTTTACACAGGCAGAAATGAGCCTTTACGCTCAAGATGAGACGAAATCAGACGCCACGTCAAAAGCTGTTCTTCGTACAGAACTCGAGGCATATCTCTGTAGTTAATGGGCGAGATGGGGGCAGATCTCTGTATTTAATGCATGAGATTTTGTTCTATTTTTAATGACTGGGAGAGCTAAAACTAGGGTTAATACGCTCACATCACTATCCCTGTATGTTACGCCAACCAGGCTACTTTCAACTATAGGAGTACGTCGTATGCTATCTCCTCGAAATACGCCAACTCTGGCTATATTTGTAAAGGTACGTGATAAGGCTATTTGGCCCAGAATACGCTCGAGACCTCAGTCAAGGAAAGATAATTGGCTATCTTTACGCTGGTTTCCTATTATGCAACTACTTGGCTTTTACGCCAACAAGACAGCTATTTGGCTTTTATACCAACGAGATAGTTATTTGGCTTTTATGCCAACCATCTCTACGCGAGGGGCAGTTACCTACGTGGCTTGCATGCCGTAATCTTCGATGAGCGATTATACGCATTACCTCATAATAGGACACGCGTCATACGCGGATTCAGGAGATTATTCAGACGTGGGTAGCAGTTATTATAACCACCGCATAAAAGGTACAACTCTCTCCACTAATTGGCTTCTACGCCGACTGGACAGTTACTGTGACTGAGCTCTATAAATAGAGACCTTTGGTCACAGGAGATCAAGGTCGAAAAGGGTAGAGATCAGAGAGAGAGCACATATAGAGAGTGTTGATTGATAACTTTGGCAACGAGAATTTAATCCCACTCGCAATCTTTGAAGCTTATTCTTCTTCTACAGCACTTATTCATCATCGTGTAGTCCAAGGGACAAAGTGATCCACCGCAGATCAGACTCCTATAGCAATATTTCCCCAGAATTAATTTTTTTTACTTAACATCCTCGTATAGGATTAATTGTACTCTTTTTTCTTGTTTGTAAACAAAGAAAGGGTTTTGTATAAACCTAGTTTCATTCTTTTGTTTATCATCAAACATAAGATGGCGACTCTGCTGGGGACTACTTTCTCATCTGACGAGAAAGCCATTGCTGAACACGATGTTGTATCCGTCGGATCAACGAAGAAGACTTTGGTCGTCCAATTTGACCAATCGGCTTATGAACACATGCTTCATGCTCTCATTCCCTCTCTGTCCAGGACAACAGGAAGCTGCATAAAGTATGGATGCCCCAGACATCCTCTACCCTTCCTATAAGCTCTCTCTCTCTCCGATCAACAAGGTAGTTATATCACAACCTATACGCTCTGTGCATAAAAACCCATCTTCCATCTGTGATGTAGCAGACAAAGCTTCTGGCAATGCCCCAGTGCCAATCCAAAAGTCTAGAACGCGCTCTGCGCGTAAAACTTTGTCTCCCGTCTGTGACGTGGCAGACAAATTTTCTAGCAAGGCCTCAGAGCCCGCGCAGAAATTTTAAATGCGCCATGCGCGTAAAAATACATCTCCCGCCTATAAGGAGGAAAATGGACCCTTTGATCACATCAAAGGAAAATGAGTGGCGAATCTCCCAACCTCTAGAGTTGTACGCCACCAAGAGAAGAAGATTACGCGTGACGTTGGAGGCTGTTTGAGGATTCCTCATATTTTATGTGAATCTGTACAAAGCTCCAGATTACGCCAGGATAAGCCCATATGCATAAAGAAGACCTGCTTCATGGAGAAATACGGTCCTCAGACGGATGATGGATCGTTTGCTACTCACATGGGCGAACTACTGTATACTTATGGCAGAGAGAGGGTCATGGTTCCTAATCTCCACAAGCCCACTGATGTAAAAAGGCAACATAAGCCTTCTTCTTTTTCTTCTGCTAATCTCCCTGATTTGCGTGATTTCTTGATCCAGAAACGTAAAGACAGGGTTCAAAATCAAGATTTAGCGCCCCTAACTTCCAAGCGTGGGGAGATCATATGGGATGATGCATCAACATCTAATATCATCATGACATATGGGCCATATGAAGATTCTGTCTTTATTGTTCCACCAACTCACGACGATCAGCATCAAATAATCTTCGGTCGAATGCAGAATAGACCGATTGTACAAGAAGAGTCTCGCGAGTCTGATGTTGGGAAGATGCAAATCCACAAATATAGCCCACAGGCTTTGAAGATTATACAAAACATGGGTTATGATCTGAAGTTGAAGCGAGGCCTCAACTATGGAAAAGGCAGACGATTATTGTTGCATAGTGATCCTTACTGTCAACGAACTCGTTTCGGGTTAGGGTTTACCGTACCTCTTGTAAACTCCAAACCTCTAGAGTCTGATCCTGTAGTACCAGAGGCAGGTCCTTCTAAATAAACTTCTGTGGACAAAGGCAAACAAAAAGAAGGAAAAGAACCAGACAACGATATGTCTGGGGGTAGTCTCCCTCGACAAAATAGAGCAGCATCCAAAGCTGGGGGTAGAATCCCCTCTAAGTCCGAAGATGCTGCAACTATGACCATCTTCCCTGAGGACCGTACGACTCAGGTATCGGGAGCTCGAAAGCCAAAGAGGACTTTCTCCTTCAATGAGGATAACATCATTGAAATCTTTAATATATTGATGAAGGAAAACAAACTTCGGCTACCCAACATCAGATACCCTAAGAGGGCCGGCAAGGTCGATGACCCAGATTATTGTCTCTTTCATCGATACATTCATTATCCCACGAAGGCATGCTATGTACTAAAAAGGAAAATCCAGGAGTTGATTGATGCTAAAGTCATCACTTTGCATTTATAAAGAGAAGACAGTGTCTCCCCAGATGAGCAACCTTCAGGACTATCCCCACTCAGAAAATCACTCCCGAGTGAATTTTTCGGACATGAGTTCACGTCCATATTTTTGTCCAAACATTTATGTTTCCTCAGCTGAATTTGCCATGTCCAAGTGACCTCTGAACAAAACTCCCAGGTTGTTGCTATCAATCGGTTCACGTCAATAATACCTCTGAACTACGTCTCTCCACTTTCTCCAGCAGAGTAAATCTATCACCACGAAAGATGGTCATTCTCATATTACCTCTGCCCTATTTTTTTTTACCCCCACCATATCTTACCACGTCCACATTACCTCTGAGTAAGATATTTTTAGAACTTTTCCATGTCCATATTACCTCTGAGTGAAGTTCTTCTCTTCGACTTCCTACTATCACGTTCACATAACCCCTGATAGTGCTAGTCGTTTTAGCTTATTATCTGTACTTAAAGTACGCTATGGGTAATAAGTCCACAACCCAGATGAACAAATCAATTCTTGGTTCTTCATCCCCAGCAATTGCCTATGAGCAATATTTTCTCGATCGTTGAAGATCGAGAATCATATTCTATCATGTTGAGATGACCTCTGAATAGATATGTTCAGCAATCTGGCATCCCCAGCAAATTTCTATGTGCAACATTTTCTCCTTCACTACAAATTCTTGTAAAGAGCCATCATCCGTATCAAAAAAATCCCGGATACGCGATGGATGATGGATCCTCAAAATTTCCCCCAGCGGAGCAATCATTAGGTCTACTTGCACACTCCCGCAATGAATATTCAAACCAGTCTCAATAGACGCTTGCCATGTTCATATTACCTCTGAGCTATCGTCCCATCAATTTCCCCAGCGGAATAATCCTTTGGTTTATCTTCATGTTTGGATAGACCACACTCAACGAATCACTCCTCAATAAGTTTTTCAGACATTAGTTCATGTTCATATTACTTCTGAACTGCTGTCATAATATTTCTCTCAGGCTGAGTTTGTCATGTTCATATTACCTCTGAACAAACCCTCCGAGTTTTGGCTATCGATTGTCATGTCCATATTACCTCTGATATCGGTTGTCATCTCAACTTAGTACCCGTACTTAACTCTAAGTACGCGAGTGGTGTTAGGTCCACAAAAATTGCCACATCCATATTACCTCTGGCAGGGCTTGTCCTAAACTTATTACTTGCACTCTCGTGCACAAGAAGTAATAGGTCCACCAAAAATCCCTCTGTAGAATGCCTGCAATAGAATTAAAATGTTCATGTCCATATTACCTCTGAACTATGCTCTTTTTCCCCCAGCAAAGAAAGAGTATTCATCCCCATAGAGTCATATTTTACAAGCATCCGTCAGGACTTGTCTCAAACCTATTACTTGCACTAACATGCGCAAAAAGTAATGGATCCACAAAAAAATCTTCTAGCAGGACGTCCCTACTAGCCACAAAACCTATCACCTGATTAGGATTGTTTCGAATTTATTATTTGCACTCAACGTGCGCAACAAATAATAGGTCCACCAAAAGATCCCCCAATGGGATGTCCTCAACAAATACGGTATCGTACTACGTCCATATTACCTCTGGTACGATAACCAAAGTTCGCACAAACAATCATAAAGAAATAGAGGGCCCTCATATGATTGCAAATGGCACTTACAGATTAGCCAAGTCTAATGAAAAATTGGATAATGGCTACTATCAACTGCAAATTCCTGAAGAAGTACTATACTTGATCTCCTTTGCTTAACGAAGTATGATGAAGATCTTATTCTGATGATACCATGCACAAAGGTTAGCTGGATCATATTCTATCAGATTCATATGAGCTCTTAATGGATATGCTTAACTAATTTGTAAACCTATTATGTTCATATTACCTCTGAATAGATTTACATTCAGCAAAACCTTAACGAAAGTATGTCATGTTAATGATACCTCTGATATCACTTTCATCTTAGCCTATCATATTCTAAAGTGATGGGTCCACAAAGTCAAAAAATGTATCTTTATTATCTCTGAAAAATTACAGGAGAAATAAAAAGGTACATCATTGGGGAGGAGCAGTTAAATCTCTAATCTGTCATGCCAAAGCAGCCATCCTCTTATTCCTGGAGTGCAAGATGTTAGTGCGAGCCCGTTCCAGCCTTGCTTCATCGTTGCTCAAGCGAGATAGTCCGGACAAAGAATTAACAAAATTTGCGTGGATGACACCCGCATGTGTCAAGTTCTGTTTAGTTGTATCCACTTGGCCCTTCAGCACATTGCGGACTGTTGATGTATTGAGAAGCCTCTCCCTTGCCTGAGCAAGTTTAGCTTTCAATTCTCAAACCCTCGCTTCATTTCCCTCAAATTTGGCCTGGCATACAGCTAGCTGAGGAATAAACTCCACCAAGACAGCCTGCTCTTTATCCATCTCTTGCTGTTGTTCCTGGATGGATTTGTTTAGAGATTCTATTTGCTCAGCAAGTTCTGTAGTTAAGCAGTCATACTCAGCTCGAACCAGATCATCGATACTGCCTTGGGATAGTTGCAAATACTCGTTAATGGTTGTTCTAAACCATTAACTATTTGCTCTAGCGCATCAGCTCTTTCAGCGTCACTGAAATTTCTAATCTGCGCTATAGGGAGATTGGAGGACATCTTTAGAGCATCAAAACCTAGGTTCTTCTCCAGCACCATCGATATCAATTCTTTCAAAGTGAGGTAGAATATGCTAGTGTATTGATCCACTAGCATAGCAAAGCTCGAATGGACGCTGGGAGTGGCCGCAATATCGGTAAGTCTCCTTTCTGAAATGATTGCAGAGGAGGTTGTGTAAACCCCCTCGACCAATTCAGGATTAATTGGAATTAAATCAAGAGACTAGGATTTATTTGGAATTAATTAGGATTAATGTGCGTCAATTATACGTCTTAATACACCTTGTCGTTGCTTCGAGGTTGGAGCATCCCACCATTAGTATCTTCCACCCAAAGTCACGAACATCTTTTAGACGTGCCAGACTACCCCTCTAACCATTGTACAACCTTAGATACTCGTTATTGCGTCTCGCCTTAGCTACGCAACATTTCTTAAGAGAACGCCTTGCATTTATTAATTTAATTAAATTCGAGGTCTAGTTCACCTCAAACAAGCCCGATCAAGCCCACATTGCACTATACCACATGGACCAGCCCCACAACAAGGCAGGACAGGCCCATACTCGAGGCCAGCCCATAACCTCCATCACCACATATAAATACAAACCTTCTCATGCAAAACCCAAAAAACCTATTATTCACCATCCCCTTCAAACCCTAGTCGACCTCCCCCATCCAAACCGAGCTCCCCCCCAACCGGCCGGACACCCGCCACCTCCGTCCGCCACCTCTACAGCACCTCAGCCCACCGCCCCTCAACGCTGGACCACCCCCAGCCGCCTGCAACCGCCCTCACCCTCACCATCACCAACCCCATCATCAACATCCCTCCGCCTAACCCGACTGCCCCGACTGCCCCGACTGCTCCCGACCGTCCATAGCCCCTCAGCCCGCGTCGCCTAACCCGACTGCCCAAACTGCTCCCGACCGTCCACAGCCCCTCAGCCCGCGCCGCCTCGACCAGACGACCGCCGCAGCCAGGACTGCGACTGCTGCTGCTGCGGCTATTGTTGTTAATGTCGTTGTCGTTGCTGCCTGTCACTACCACATTCCAAAAATAGGGGTATTTTTGACTTTTTATAATATTTAATATTATAGTAGTTACAATTAAGTAATTACATGATAAGTATTTAATTTAAATAATTATGTGATGTGTAATTAAATATATAATTATATATAGTTCATTTGTGTTTGAGCTAGTAGACTTGACCTAGAAGCCAGTATACGAACACCTGTCGGAATTATGGAATTTTGTATTTAATTATTTATTTAGAATTTATTTATTGGAGATTGTAATTAATTACCGTATTTTAATTAATTATTGTGCATTGCCTTTGCTTCGATATTTGGAGCGCTACCCTGACTTTTGTCTTCCAACAAATTTTACAATCTTGCCCTAGACATGCCCGCCTTCCATTCTACTATTTTTGCAACTCATAATTATGCTCTTTGTGCATTATTTCTAGCCGCACAAAAAATTGTCGCAGACGTTATTTAATAAATCCCTATTTTGTATCGTTGTGCGTTCCAATCGAAATTGGAGGCAAATTTTGACCTATTTTTTGTGCGACCCAAATTAGGGTAATATTCTGTTCTGAGTCTTCTTCATTATTGGTATTGATGACCTGACCTGATTTTGGCCCCATGTACTCCTAATTAATTTTAGAACACAACTTGCATTTATTTCTAATTAAATTGAGGATACTATTTTAACCGATTCTGAAAATCCTAATTTAATTCCAGTGCCCTGCAAATTGAGCCCATACCCATGATACAGTGCCTCCTGACCCTATAAAACATCGGACACCGAATCGCCCGCCAAATTTCCGTCATTTCATGTGTCTGTGCACATACCCAAATTTAAGGGGGCTAATTTGCAAATTTGCATTTTTGTGTCAACACCTCATTTGTTTAAAATAATGAGGGAGCCTAATAATTATTTAACTAGCCTCTCACCCTCATCCCCACATGAAATTCTCCATGACCAATCTGGACCACACATTTAATGGGCCAATCCTAACCCTTGATTCCATACACCCTCTCTCCCTATATAATGTCATGTCCCATCAAACCCTAATCCCCAAACAAGCCCCCACCTCTCTCTCTCCTCCATCCTCAACTCCAACGTAGGAGTTTCTTCCTTCTTTTCTTCTCTTCTTCTTCCTCTCTTCTTCTCTTCTCCTTCTTTTTCTTCTTCTTCTTCCTTTCTTCATTAAAATTTAAATTCAAGAGGGGGGGAATACTGTTCACCCGAACTCCCTCTGCACCCCGGCGGCCCCCTCTGTACTCTGGCGGCCCGCTGGCAGCCAACCCGACCTGCACACCCCTCCGGCGGCCGAGCCCCGCAGCCCCACCCTGCTGCTCCGGTCAGCCATTGCTCCGGCACCCCCTGCTGCTCGACAACCCAACTCCTCACCCCGGCGACCGAGTCCCCGACCCGCCGGCCTGTGCAACTCCTCGATCTCCTCCCTCTGCCGGTTCTCCAAGCCACCATCGAACCACCACTGCTCATCCTCCCGCTGTGACAACCACCACCACCTCCATCTACATCCACCATCACCACCGTACACCAGCACCTCGACTCCTCCACTCCAGCCTTTTCTCCGGCAAGTTTCTCAGCCTCACACCCCTTCGAATTCACCACCAGTTCAGCCATCACCACCACCTCCGTACTCCGTTCATCTCCATTCCAGCCCGAGTCTCCCTCCTTCGGTTCTGGCAACTACCACTGCGTTCCCCGCTCCGGCAGCATCGACCCCGGTCCACCTCAACTCCGGCCAAGCCCGACAGCAACCCCGGTGAGCTCCCCTTCCTCTCTCCCTCTTCCTTCTTCTTATATATATATATATATATATATATATGTATATGTACATACGTATATACGTATGAGTATATACTAATATATGTATATGTATATTATGTATTTAATGAATGTTTAGCACATATACGTATGAGTATATATATAATATAATATATGTATAAGTATAAGTATTTATTTAATTAATGTTAATACGCATATATGTGTAGTATATAAATACATTGGTAATGTAGGTATTTAAAATATGCATATGTATATTATTTATTTAAATAAATTGTATAATTAAGTATGTATAATTAATTGTATAAGTATGTATTTAATTAATGCATATGTATATGTATGTATATTGGGTATTTTTATATGGTATAAATTTAATTTGGTGAATTAATATTAGTATGTTTAAGAATGATGTTGACAATATATATATGTATATTCTAAAAATGTACTTTTGCACATATATGATATATACGTATTTTGGTATATAAAATGTAATAGTATACGTACTATTTTGGTATAAATATATATATACATATATATATATATATAAATGTATTGGTATACACATATATATGTATATGAAATGTATTTGATATATGTTAATATATAAATGTACGTATTTTGGTAAATATACAACTATAGCAAGTATAATTTATATTGGTATATATTTTAGATATATATATATATATATCTTTATTGTTCAATTGGTATAGTATAATATGTATATATGTATCCCTACTAGATGACCTAGTTGACTAGTGCCCTGCCGGGCATGGCCCTGAGGCCAGTGTTTTTGACTGTGTGTTAGGGTAGCACCTGATACAAGTGATATTGTGATATGTCTTTAGGACTGTTGGTTCCTCCAGGCGATACTCTGGAACAGGACCTCGGTATTCACCAGCTAAGGACCCAAGGCAAGTACATTCTTTGATAATTTTCAATTGTTGATAATTTCTATAATTCCAATAATCTAGAAATGCTACATCTAAATCCTTGACACTGTGCTACACGGACTAGTATAGCTTGGATCTGCAGTCATGAGATGTTACCTTGATTATCGTTTGACATTGTACACGACATGTATATTAGACATCGTACATGATAGATTGGACTTGCTCGTGTATCGTGATGTGTCATGGTTGGATCCACAGTACTAGTTGGGAGTGGGGAAGTAGTTAGTAAGAAATGTGATCATAATCTCTTATTGTAGTGTAGAACAATGTAAGTGTTAATCATGCTCTTCACATATGATAAGCCAGGCCCTATAGCTATCGTACATGTTCCCAAGCCGATCATATTTTGAAACTACTATTTCAAACACTTAGAATAGATTACAGTTCCCTATTTTAATTCATATACTACATCACCCGTATATGATACTGCACCTTGTTCCTTTCATTTTCATATATGCGCTGACTATGTCATATTGCCTATTGCCTGTTCCTTTACATTACCTGTCTCTTTATTTTTCCATTGCATTTATTCACTGTCTTCTCAGTATCTAGCATCAACTGTTTATTGCTTTATAGTCCTTATCAATTATATGGAACTGTTATTTGAGATTTGTACTTTGCTCCTTCCTGACTGGAAACATTTTTCCAGACTATGCCTTAGAGGACCGCTGTCCGACTCTTGATGGACCGTATGGTGAGTAGCTGCAACTGGGCTTGGTTGTTTAGTTGTGATTCCGGGAGGTCTAGCCGGAATCACTAATCTTCTAGTTAGTTCTTTTAGCAGACTATTTTGGTACCGGATTTGTCTCCGGCATTTTATTAAGACTTGGATATTTGTTGAGTTAGATTATTACTTTTTGACTTGTGTTGTATTTAATTTTTGTTCGAGATCTTATCGTGCTGTAGTCCTGTGATTGAGTATGTATTTATTTTATTGTGTCATCCGTGCCTCCTTATGGAGATTGGATGCTTGTGTGAGATTGGCTAGATAGTATCAAGACCTTGACAGCGTTCTACCGTCGATGCTGCGGCGTAGGCTGGACGTACCCGCGTTCTCGTGCACGAATTCCGGGTGCGGGTCGTGACACGTTTTTAGTGGTGGCCCATGTAGGTCAGACTTCGTGAGTTGTGCGATGTCGTAGTAGTGTGGCATCCTTGTTATACTACTGCGTACCTGCGATAGGATCTGGGACATAGGATACTAGGACGAGAGCGAATACTCAATCACAATTCCTTGAGAGATTCCTGGGATGACCCCTGAGAATCTTGTTATAATTTTCAATTTAAAATCATTCCCTTGTTCCGTCCATTCTCACTTTTTGATTGTTGATCAGGTATTAAATTAGGATTTTGGCTTCATTGTAGGGTTTGATTTCATATCAAGATGAATTTGCAGACTAATTTATGGTATTATCTAATGACGCATGTCGACGAGGACAGCGAGGAAGATTAACACTAGGGCTATTGGACTACTAGATATGGATTTAAATTATAATTTAAAGATTTAAAACGAATTGCAATTTGAATTTTGAGAAGTTGAGATATTGTCATTAAAACTTTTTGAGGATTCAGATTCGATTCAATAAACCTAGACAAGCTGTAAGGATTTTTGAGTGATTAAATTTTCGCTTCAGTATTTAAATAATTGATCTTGAGGAAAGTATATGTATTTTACTTTAAATTTTTCGAGGAGTTAGTTTTGAGGACTTTATTTGGAGGATAAAATCTTATAGTGAGAGAGATATATTAGTATATAGTAGATGAGGTGCATATGTAAGGATATGTTGGCTTGAGCATGATTGAGATTTCACTGCCAACTGGCTTGGGTGTTCATCTAGGATGGTATTAGAGAGAGCAGTACTTAGTATGGTGTATTACAATTGATATGCTCTTGAGTGATAGGAATAACTAGTATCATCGATTGCAGTAGGTAAGGAAGCTAGCAGTGAGTATGTTTCTAGTAGAACTGTGGTACCTAGAGGATAGAGGTATCAAACCTTGGATGCATCTTTGACCTGTGCAATCACAACTAGGAATATTTATTTCCAATCTTTATACTTGAATGTTGCTTCTTTAGAACTGTACTGTCCTTCCTTGATGATATTGCATTTTTGCCTAAATTGATTCTTTGGGATCTGTCTTCAGGATGTCGCCGCAGACACGATCTATGAGAGCGGGAACATCAGCTTTAGAGGGGTCTGCCACCTCTCCACCTGAGGGACAGACAGCCGTGGTTCCTCCTACATCTCCGATGCACGTAGGAGTATCTGCACTTTTAGAGGATCCTCCTCCCCCACCTGTTCAGAAGATTGCCGCAGCTATGACGGACAACCTTCCTCCTCCACTGACTCCGATTCCCGGAGGTTTGCCCATTGACGGGACGCAAATGTTTACCTTAATCCAGGGCATGGTAGATGCCTAGAGAGTGACGGCAGATGCTTAGCGAGTTCAAGCTGAGGCTCAGAGGGTGCAAGCAGAAGCGCACCAGGCACAAACCGAGCTGATGAGAAAAAACATGGAGAATGCTCATCAGGTGACTCTCCAAGCTTTGGAGAGAGTAGCACAGTACCAGCAGTTTCCTGGCCAGCAGCACCAGAGATCAGGCACTATAGTGGATTTCAAAAGGATGATGCCTCGAGAGTTTAAAGGCACCGAAGGGATACTCTACGCTGACGACTGGCTAGAGGATATAGAGAGGAGCCTGCGATTGACCCAGATTCCGGAGAACTTGCAGATAGAAGCCGCTGGCAGTCAGATGTTCGATATCGCACTCACGTGGTATCGCACGGAGCCGAGAATTTCTGCACAAGGACTTACTTGGGAGACCTTCAAGAAGCTCTTCAAGGAGAAGTTCTTTCCCGACGTGGCATTGGGAACCTTGGAAAGTCAGTTTCATGACTTAGTTCAAGGGAACATGTCGGTCGACGAGTACGCTACAGAATTTTGTAGATTGAGCCGTTTTGCATTATCTATGATTCGGGACCCAGGAGATTGAGCCCAAAAATTTAGAAAAGGGCTGACGAGAGAGATTAGGTCGCGTACTTCTGGTCGTCGTACCGCTACCTTTGAGGCTATCTTGATGGATGCTCAGATTGCAGAAGAGGATCTGGATCTCAGGCCTAAAAGGAGTCACAATACTTTTGGAGATACGAATGGCAGCACAGGACCAGCCAAGCATCCCCGTATTCAGCACCAACAGCAGTACCAAGTACCATTTCATATTCAGCAACAACCATGGATATTTCAGCATCCACCGCAGTACCTCGCACCAATTCCTACCCAACAACATCCATGGGCGTATCAGTATCCACAACAGTACCAGGCACCACTCCGTGTTCAGCAGGATCAGCAACAGCCTCCGAGAGAGACACAGCAGACTTGTCATTTCTTTAAGAAGCCAGGTCATCTTTGGGAGAGCTGTAGAACGAGGCTAGGACTTTGTTTGCACTACGGTGCTGCGGGACATCGAGTAAGGGATTGTCTTCTAGCCCCTTATCTTCCCGGCCAGTGCGCAGTTTCAGATTATAGAGATCCTGTTAGGCTACCTGTGGAACCGTATATTGCTCAGCACCCGCAAAGGGAACCACCCCAGCAGGGCAGGGCATTTGCGATGACGGTCGAGGAGACCGATACTACAGGTAATGTGTTAGCAGGTTCTGTTCTTTCCTTTATTCTGTTCCTATCTATTTTGATTGATTGATTGATTCCTTAATACAAGTTGTATGCATGATTTCTTGTTATAATGTAGTTAGTAGTACCCCGGATACAGAGACTGCAATACCATGACAAAAGACACCATAACCGTACATATTCCCCTTAGGTTGCATGTTGTATGATTATAGAAAAGATTTTTAGATCAGAATTATTGGGGTTTGTCCATGACAAAGATTTCTGAAGGGGTTATGACTTGACAAGAGAGACAAGATGATTAAAATTTGAGGATAACCATTGATTTAAATAGAGGGTTAAGAAATTAACATTTCATAATTGGTGGTTTAATTAATTCTAGGAAGATTATGACATGATTAAATTGGTTATAAGATTTGGAAATTTTGGGAGATTATCAATATATTTACTTAATTGCAAGTTATGAATTTTAGAATTTTATATGGGATGTTGCAATTAGAGAATCTTCAAGTATCGCATTGTTGAGTATTTTGAGGAAGAGGAAATCGAGAAATAAAATTTTGATGGATAAATGTTTTAATTCAAACTTCGTGGGACGAGATTACATTTTTATATATGTGCATTGATTAAAATCAAATTAGAGGAGTGGATATTAAATTCCGAGTTTTGAATTTTTAACTAAAAATTTTGGGGAAATTTTGATAAAAATGGACTCTGATTTTATTCCAAGGATTTTTCAGGAATGCAATAATTTCAGAATTTTTGAAAATTGTGAAAAGACATTGTGGATTATTACCTGATTTCGTGGTTGATGAATTTAAATTTGAGGGAAATAATAATGTGTATGAATAAACACTACTATGAGGATTTTAAATTTTGAGGACGAAATTCTTTTAAGGAGGGTAGACTTGTCACTACCACATTCCGAAAACAGGGGTATTTTTGACTTTTTATAATATTTAATATTATAGTAGTTACAATTAAGTAATTGCATGATAAGTATTTAATTTAAATAATTATGTGATGTGTAATTAAATATATAATTATATACAGTGTTCATTTGTGTTTGAGCTAGTAGACTTGACCTAGAAGCCAGTATACGAACACCTGTCGGAATTATGGAATTTTGTATTTAATTATTTATGTAGAATTTATTTATTGGATATTGTAATTAATTACCGTATTTTAATTAATTATTGCGCATTGCCTTTGCTTCGATATTTGGAGCGCTACCCTGACTTTTGTCTTCCAACAAATTTCATAATCTTGCCCTAGACATGCCCGCCTTCCATTCTACTATTTTTGCAACTCATAATTATGCTCTCTGTGCATTATTTCTAGCCGCACAAAAAATCGTCGCGGACGTTATTTAATAAATCCCTATTTTGTATCGTTGTGCGTTCCAATCGAAATTGGAGGCAAATTTTGACCTATTTTTCGTACGACCCAAATTAGGGTAATATTATGTTCTGAGTCTTCTTCATTATTGGTATTGATGACCTGACCTGATTTTGGCCTCATGTACTCCTAATTAATTTTAGAACACAACTTGCATTTATTTCTAATTAAATTGAGGATACTATTTTAACCGATTCTGAAAATCCCAATTTAATTCCAGTGCCCTGCAAATTGAGCCCATACCCATCATACAGCGCCCCCTGACCCTACAAAACACCGGACACCGAATTGCCCGCCAAATTTCCGTCATTTCATGTGTCTGTGCAAATACCCAAATTTAAGGGGGCTAATTTACAAATTTGCATTTTTGTGTCAACACCTCATTTGTTTAAAACAATGAGGGAGCCTAATAATTATTTAACTAGCCTCTCACCCTCATCCCCACATGAAATTCTCCATGACCAATCTGGACCACACATTTAATGGGCCAATCCTAACCCTTGATTCCATACACCCTCTCTCCCTATATAATGTCATGTCCCATCAAACCCTAATCCCCAAACAAGCCCCCACCTCTCTCTCTCCTCCATCCTCAACTCCAACGTAGGAGTTTCTTCCTTCTTTTCTTCTCTTCTTCTTCCTCTCTTCTTCTCTTCTCCTTCTTTTTCTTCTTCTTCTTCTTCTTCTTCTTCTTCTTCCTTTCTTCATTAAAATTTAAATTCAAGAGGGGGGAAATACTGTTCACCCGAACTCCCTCTGCACCCCGGCGGCCCCCTCTGTACTCCGGCGGCCCGCTGGCAGCCACCCCGACCTGCACACCCCTCCGGCGGCCGAGCCCCACAGCCCCACCCTGCTGCTCCGGTCAGCCATTGCTCCGGCACCCCCTGCTGCTCGACAACCCAACTCCTCACCCCGGCGACCGAGTCCCCGACTTGCCGGCCTGTGCAACTCCTCGATCTCCTCCCTCTGCCGGTTCTCCAAGCCACCACCGAACCACCACTGCTCATCCTCCCGCTGTGACAACCACCACCACCTCCATCTACATCCACCATCACCACCGTACACCAGCACCTCGACTCCTCCACTCCAGCCTTTTCTTCGGCGAGTTTCCCAGCCTCACACCCCTTCGAATTCACCACCAGTTCAGCCATCACCACCACCTCCCTACTCCGTTCATCTCCATTCCAGCCCGAGTCTCCCTCCTCCGGTTCTGGCAACTTCCACTGCGTTCCCCGCTCCGGCAGCATCGACCCCGGTCCACCTCAACTCCGGCCAAGCCCGACAGCAACCCCGGTGAGCTCCCCTTCCTCTCTCCCTCTTCCTTCTTCTTATATATATATATATATATATATATATATATATATATATATGTATATGTACATACGTATATACGTATGAGTATATACTAATATATGTATATGTATATTATGTATTTAATGAATGTTTAGCACATATACGTATGAGTATATATATAATATAATATATGTATAAGTATAAGTATTTATTTAATTAATGTTAATACGCATATATGTGTAGTATTTAAATACATTGGTAATGTAGGTATTTAAAATATGCATATGTATATTATTTATTTAAATAAATTGTATAATTAAGTATGTATAATTAATTGTATAAGTATGTATTTAATTAATGCATATGTATATGTATGTATATTGGGTATTTTTATATGGTATAAATTTAATTTGGTGAATTAATATTAGTATGTTTAAGAATGATGTTGACAATATATATATGTATATTCTAAAAATGTACTTTTGCACATATATGATATATACGTATTTTGGTATATAAAATGTAATAGTATACGTACTATTTTGGTATAAATATATATATACATATATATATATATATATAAATGTATTGGTATACACATATATATGTATATGAACGTATTTGATATATGTTAATATATAAATGTACGTATTTTGGTAAATATACAACTATAGCAAGTATAATTTATGTTGGTATATATTTTACATATATATATATATATATATATATCTTTATTGTTCAATTGGTATAGTATAATATGTATATATGTATCCCTACTAGATGACCTAGTTGACTAGTGCCCTGCCGGGCATGGCCCTGAGGCCAGTGTTTTTGACTGTGTGTTAGGGTAGCACCTGATACAAGTGATATTGTGATATGTCTTTAGGACTGTTGGTTCCTCCAGGCGATACTCTGGAACAGGACCTCGGTATTCAACAGCTAAGGACCCAAGGCAAGTACATTCTCTGATAATTTCCAATTGTTGATAATTTCTATAATTCCAATAATCTAGAAATGCTACATCTAAATCCTTGACACTGTGCTACACGGACTAGTATAGCTTGGATCTGCAGTCATGAGATGTTACCTTGATTATCGTTTGACATTGTACACGACATGTATATTAGACATCGTACATGATAGATTGGACTTGCTCGTGTATCGTGACGTGTCATGGTTGGATCCACAGTACTAGTTGGGGGTGGGGAAGTAGTTAGTAAGAAATTTGATCATAACCTCTTATTGTAGTGTAGAACAATGTAAGTGTTAATCATGCTCTTCACATATGATTTGCCAGGCCCTATAGCTATCGTACATGTTCCCAAGCCGATCACATTTTGAAACTACTATTTTAAACACTTAGAATAGATTACAGTTCCCTATTTTAATTCATATACTACATCACCCGTATATGATACTGCACCTTGTTCCTTTTATTTTCATATATGCGCTGACTATGTCATATTGCCTATTGCCTGTTCCTTTACATTACATGTCTCTTTATTTTTCCATTGCATTTATTCACTGTCTTCTCAGTATCTAGCATCAACTGTTTATTGCTTTATAATCCTTATCAATTATATGGATCTGTTATTTGAGATTTGTACTTTGCTCCTTCCTGACTGAAAATATTTTTCCAGACTATGCCTTAGAGGACCGCTGTCCGACCCTTTATGGACCGTATGGTGAGTAGCTGCAACTGGGCTTGGTTGTTTAGTTGTGATTCCGGGAGGTCTAGTCGGAATCACTAATCTTCTAGTTAGTTCTTTTAGCAGACTATTTTGGAACCGAATTTGTCTCCGGTATTTTATTGAGACTTGGATATTTGTTGAGTTAGATTATTACTTTTTGACTTGTGTTGTATTTAATTTTTGTTCGAGATCTTATCGTGCTGTAGTCCTGTGATTGAGTATGTATTCATTTTATTGTGTCATCCGTGCCTCCTTATGGAGATTGGATGCTTGTGTGAGATTGGCTAGATAGTATCAAGACCTTGACAGGGTTCTACCGCCGATGCTGCGGCTTAGGCTGGTCGTACCCGCGTACTCGTGCCCCAATTCCGGGTACGGGTCGTGACACTGCCCACCGCCGCCGACGCCGGAGCTCCCCCGCCGGAGGACTGCCAACCAAAAAATAGACCCCTTCGTCCTCGACCTGGTACTTGACCACCATCCTTCTTTCCTTGTATCATGTTATCATACGAATGTGTCATCGTATCGTTAAGTTGTGTCGCATGTCGTACGTGGACACAAATCAATTATATGGAACCCTAGATATGAGTTTGTATGCTAATTTGAATTAAAACAGTAATTAATAAATAATAATTACCCTAATAGTCAGACTAGTTCTAAGTACTTATAATGCACCAGAAATATAGGCATCTACCTAGTGCAATTAACATAGAATAAATGGTGCGTAATTCCATAAGGCGTATTAGAGTTCGTAAATCGAGAACGTAGAATTATTGTTTCAAGACGCACGTTAACCGAGGACAGAATGCGTATGCACCCTAGCTACGTGCACACGTGACGCTGTATTCGATCAGCCGTGACCTTGCGACAGTACCTAAGAGCACCGTCATAAATTATGTATGTATTTGCGTTAGTGTCTGATATAGAATTTCTATATTATATTGTATGTTTTGGGTCATTGGATCAGCCAGGAGACACTACAAGAGCAGGCTATTGGCATTCACATCTTGAGGACTCATGCAAGATACCTTGCCATATTTACTGTCTAATTTAAATTATGCAAATATTGTATTGTATGCTTGTTGCTTTGCTTTATACAACTGTGCGCATCCGTGATTATCTCGGGTGCATTCGACGGATAGTTCGATGATTAGTATACATTGACTTAGTCATTAGCAGACTCACCTCATTGGGAGGATACCCTGTTATCTTCCAAAACCTGACACTTCTACACATATTCATAGTGACAAATCTCATGTTGGGTTGCGAGTTCGCGTGATTGACTAACTATCACCGCATGTGACATGCATCACGGTTAGCAAGCAATTCAGGACTATTTCAATATAGAGACTTGGCATTTAGATAAGGGGGTATGCGCATCAATTATTTGACTTGTATATCTACATTGGGCGGGCAGGATGACTAGTAGGCATATGGGACACCCCACTCCTTTATATAGACACCGCACTCGACGGAGTGATACGAACATATATATATATTACAGATACCACGTTCTGTAGAGTGTTGGACGTTACTTGGTGATATTGCAGATACTACACTCTATAGAACGTCGGACGTTATTATATTCCTGCGCCCGTATTATAGGGCGCATGTGTGGCATATACTAGCCGGTTGCCACGACTGGTAAATTACGTCAGCATATGTCTAGCCTACACCTTCCCAAATACTCACAGTTGTCCTCACATTGCATTCACTTAGATGGTTAGCACACCTTTATTGTATTTATTTTATTCAGTATTTATATATGGCTTGTCTCTATGTATCTTGTTACGTCCCTCTGAGGACCTGGTTCCCTTCCGGATTTGGACGAGGTTTTCTACCCTACAGTGTACGGCCCCAGACAGGAGACGAGATTCGCTACCGTAGAGGAGCTAGAGGTTCTACCGTCAGAGTTTCCGTGATCACTTGGTAGGCCTTCCGCCTAGATTGGGTGCATCATTATCCAGTCAGCCGATGCCTAGTCATTATCTTTTACCTATCATTTCAGTACTTTATTTCGTCATAGTAGTGGGTTTGTTCCCACCTGACATTATTGGTTGTACTATGATATCTTGAGACTGGTATTTATCTTCCAGCAGTTTATTTAGTACTTCTTGCTCTTTATATTATGGATGAGATTAGTTACCTGTTGATTCACTGTTGTGCGACATGTTACTATTTTAGGACAGCATAGCACTCTTCGCCAGGATCCATTAAATTGGGATATCCTCGGCGACGTGTCTGCTGGCTATTGCCACGTAGCCTAGTTCCATGTATTTTGGGACTGGGGCATGACATGGTTTTAGTGGTGGCCCATGCAGGTCAACTTTTTCGCTTGTGGTATGGTAACATACCCAGCGAGCCTGCAATATGATAGAAATTATTAGGTCTCATCCACTTTTGATTCGTCTTTGAACTCCCTCCATACTGCTTCTAAATATCTACATCATGTTTGTTGTTCTTGTACTCTTTTAAAAAAGGCCTATTTCTTGCAGCAAGATAAATTTGTGCAGTGGACGAGGAGCACCCCGTGCCGCGGTGCCAGATAACACCACTCAAGGGGAGGAGGTACCCCAAGGACAACCCCCGCTACAGACCCCGCTGATACATTGGCACGAGACATCGTAGGACGATCCTACACCGCAGCCTGAGGGACAGACTTCCCAGACAATCCACACTCAGCATTGTGAGGGCCAGACTTTAGGAGATACACCGATGCTGCAGACTGAGAGGACGACATCTGAGGAGACGCCTATCGCACAGCCAGAGATTCCACTACCACCACCTCCACCTTATCCACCCCAGATGCCACAGCTAGATGGCCAGCCACAGATGCTTCAGTTATTCTAGGCAATGATGCAAGCACAGTGGCAGCAGACAGTGACATTGAGACAGAGTCTGATGACAGTACTAGAGAGGCCACTTGTCACAACACCAGTACCAGCACCTCCACCAGCCCAGACAAGTGGCACTGTTAGATGATTCCGACAGATGGGACCAGTTACTTTCTCGGGTAATGAGACTGCCGAGTAGATCTCTGATTGGGTCGCCAACACGGAGATACTACTAGAGGCCTCACAACTGCATCCAGACCTTTGGATGACCGCAGTAAGGGCCCAACTAAAAGGCAACGCCCATCACTGGTGGGATTCCATTGAGCGCAGTGTAGGTAAGAACCAGACTTGGGAACAGTTCTTAGAGTACTTCAATGCGAAGTATTTTCCAGCTACAGTCAAAAATGCCCTGTACTCCCAGTTCCTACACCTAGAGCAGGGAAATATGACTGTTGACACCTATGACGTGGAGTTTAGCCGCCTTAGCAGATTTGGTGCCGTCCTTATACCCAATGATCTCGAGAAAGCCCAGAGATTCGATCACGGCCTAAAATTCGAGATACAAAGGTATACCACTACACAGGCGAGGATTTCTTATGAAGAGGTTCTTGCGGAGGCGAGAATCTAGGAGGCCATCATCAGATGAGCTAGACGTTCCAGCACGATTATACCAGCCAGAGCCCAGCCCGCAGTAGGAGGACCGATCCGACGTCCCGGAGTACAGATACAACAGAGGGCAGCACCATACCAGCCGAAGGAACTCCCGACCTGTCACCATTGTGGCAAAAAGGGCCACATCATTAAAGATTGTCAGAAGAAGTTTGGTTTGTGCATGATATATGGATCAGGCTAGCACCTTGCCAGAGATTGCCCGCAGCGTAGAGAGACAGCACTGCAAACAGGACAGAGGCCAGCAGCACTAGTCCCGAGGATACTACCTCCGCCAGAAGGACAGCATCCACCAGCCACCGGAGGATTTCAGAGAGGACCACCCTTAGCCCCATAGCAGGCATAGTTCGAGCGAGCCCGACTGCAGAACAGAGGACAGAGACATGTACAGGCCTTTGCTTTAGCAGCTACTGAGGAGGAAATCGAAGGTGAAGCAATCACAGGTACCATTTTAGTTGCATCATTACCTGCAACTGCATTGTTTGATTCTGGAGCTATATTGTCATTTATATCTAGTTGATTCGTAGCAATGCATAGAGTGGCGACTTCCCCCTTACCTAAGAGTTGGAAGATTCTTACCGGAGGAGGTATCGTGCAGGTTACCAGCACTATCAGAACGTGCTCGCTAGTCGTATGTGGTAGAGAGATGAGGGCATGATTCTTGGTATTGCCTATGCCTTACTTTGATATTGTGTTAGGTATGGACTGGTTAAGCCAGTATAATGCTGTACTGAACTGCCGGAAGGGTAGCGTCACTTTTAGACCACCAGATCAACCGGAGTTCGAGTACATACGAGGGACCATTGAACAAGGAGTAGGACAGATAGCGGGAACTTGCATGGCTATGGAGATTGCACCCCCTCCAATAGTTACAGAATTTGAGGATGTATTCCCCGAAGAACTGCCAGGCTTACCGCCAAATAGAGACGTGGAATTCACCATCTAACTAGTACCTAGAGCAGCGCCGGTATCTTCTAATGTATACCGACTAGCGAAGAAGGAGTTAGACGAGCTGAAGCTACAATTAGAGGAGTTGCAGAGAAAGAGATTTATCGGTCCTAGTGTATCACCATGGGGAGCACCAGTGTTGTTCGTACCCAAGAAGGATGGAACAGTACGCATGTGCATTGATTACAGAGCCCTTAATGCTCTGACTATCAAGAACAAGTACCTCCTGCCACGGATTGATGATTTATTTGACCAGTTGACAGGAGCAGTAGTGTTTACAAAGATTGACTTGAGATCGGGTTATCATCAAGTGAAGGTACGAAGAGAAGACATTCAAAAGACAACATTCAAGACTCGTTATGGTCACTACGAGTTCTTAGTAATGCCATTTGGGCTGACGAATGCGCCAGCTGTATTTATGAACTTGATGAACAGAGTATTCCACCAATATTTAGACCAGTTCGTGGTAGTCTTCATCGACGACATTTTGGTGTATTCGAAGAGCCACGAGGAGCACGAAGAGCATCTGAGATTAGTATTAGAGACGCTGAGGAGAGAGAGACTTTATGCCAAGCTGAGCAAGTACGAGTTTTACTTAGATCGTATCATTTTCCTTAGACACGTTATCTCAGGAGATGGCATTTCAGTGGATCCGGCGAAGATTTCATCAGTAGAGACATGGCCAACCCCTACCAATGTCTCAGAAGTGAGGAGTTTCCTAGGACTTGTCGGATATTACCAGAGGTTCATAGAGAACTTCGTGAAGATTTCAGAGCCGATGACCCGCTTGACCCGTAAGGAGCAGGAGTTCACCTGGACAGAGGAGTGTCAGAAGGCATTCGATAAACTGAAGAAGCTTTTGACTACTGCACCTATCTTGACCATACCTTTTGGACCCGGAGGATTCGTGATCTATAGCGATGTGTCCGAAAAAGGATTAGGATGTGTCTTGATGCAGCATGAAAAGTTTGTGGCTTATGCTTCTAGACAGTTTAGGACACATGAGAAGAACTATCCCACCCACGACTTGGATCTTGTCGCGGTGATTTTTGCTTTGAAGCATTGGAGGCACTATCAATATGAAGAGAGAGTAGAGATATTTACTGACCATAAAAGCCTAAAGTACGTCTACACCCAGAAGGATCTTAATCAGAGGCAGAGACGTTGGCTCGAGGTGATGTCGGACTTCGAGATTGAGCTACAGTACCATCCGGGAAAGGCCAATATAGTAGCTGACGCATTAAGCAAAAGACCCATGGCATTCTTCTTGACTACCCAACAACATCTGTTGAGAGAGCTAGAGCAGATGGGTATAGAGGTTGTTATGCCAGGAGTAGATGGACAGTTGTCGAGTTTCCACCTGCAATCGACATTAGCGGAGAGAATCAAGGCCGCCTTGCCAACTGACGCCAGATTCCAGAGGTTTAGACAGAGGACAGAGGCTGGGATGCAGACAGGACTGAGAATACATAAAGATGGGACTTTGAGATGAGAAGATCGTCTCTATGTTCCAAATGGAGAACTTTGTCAGAGTTTATGACAGAGGCACACAGTTCAACCTATTCTATTCATCCAGGAGGCACGAAGATGTACAGGGACTTGAGACAGTACTACTGGTGGTACGAAATGAAGAGGGAGATAGCACGCTTTATGGCCAAGTGCCTGGTATGTCAGCAAGTCAAGGCTGAGCATCAGATATCTGCAGGATTGCTTCAACCGCTACCTATACCGGAGTAGAAATGGGAGCATATCACTATGGACTTTGTTACGGGCTTCCCGAGAAGTCCTAGTGGGCGCAATGTAGTATGGGTAATCGTGGATAGACTCACCAAGTCCGTACATTTTTTACCCTTCAGAGTTGGGCAATCGACGGAGGCATTAGCAGATATGTACATGAGGGAGATTGTGCGCTTACATGGAGTGCCAGATAGCATCGTGTCTGATAGGGATATGAGATTCACGTCTTACTTTTGGCGGAGTATGCAAGAGAGTCTCCGTACTCGCCTGAAGTTTAGCTTAGCGTATCACCCACAAACAGATGGCCAGTCATAGCGCACCATTCAGACACTGGAAGACATGTTGAGAGCGTGCATGCTTGACTTCGGAGGATCATGGGAGGACCATTTGCATCTGGTCGAGTTTTCCTACAATAACAGCTATCAGGCGAGCATCCAAATGGCTCCCTATGAAGCGTTGTATGGAAGGAAGTGTCGTTCCCCAGTATGCTGGAGTGATATAGGCGAGCGATAGATTCTCGGACCAGAGTTGGTGGTTCGTATAGTAGAAAAGGTGAAGAAGATCCAAGGGCACCTTCGAGCAGCACAAGACAGACAGAAGCATTGGGCGAATGCGCATCGTCGACCCTTCGAGTTTCAGGTTGGAGATCACGTATTTCTAAAGATCTCGCCTACTCGAGGGACTATCAGATTCGGAAGAAGAGGGAAGCTGAGCCCGAGATACAGTGGAATATTCGACGTGTTAGAACGCGTCGGAGAGGTTGCTTACAGATTAGCCTTACCGCAGACCTTGAAAGGAGTTCATGACGTCTTCCATGTATCTCAGCTAAGGATGTACATACCGGATCCGAGTCATGTACTTGACCACTCAGATATCACATTTGGCCTGAGCTTATCATACCAAGAAAAGCCTGTTGTGATTCTGGACAGGAGTGAGAAAGTACTGCGAGGACAGACTATTCCCTGAGTTCGCGTCGCGTGGAGACATCATGCACCAGGCGAGTCGACTTGGGAACGTGAGGAGGATATTAGACAGCGCTATCCCCACCTTTTCAAAGGACTAGGTACGTTTTTAGCATTTTAAATTTAGTCAGAATTTCTTACCATGCGTATATTTTAATTTCGAGGACGAAATGCTCTAAGGAGAGTAGATTATAAACCCCCTCGACCAATTCAGGATTAATTGGAATTAAATCAAGAGACTAGGATTTATTTGGAATTAATTAGGATTCATGTGCGTCAATTATACGTCTTAATACACCTTGTCGTTGTTTCGAGGTTGGAGTATCCCACCATTAGTATCTTCCACCCAAAGTCACGAACATCTTTTAGACGTGCCAGACTACCCCTCTTACCATTGTGCAACCTTAGATACTCATTATTGCGTCTCGCCTTAGCTACGCAATATTTCTTAAGAGAACGCATTGCATTTATTAATTTAATTAAATTCGAGGTCAAGTTCACCTTAAACAAGCCCGATCAAGCCCACATTGCACTCTACAACGTGGACTAGCCCCCCAACAAGGTAGGATAGGCCCACACTCGAGGCCAGCCCATAACCTCCATCACCACATATAAATACAAACCTTCTCATGCAAAACCCTAAAAACCCATTATTCACCATCCCCTTCAAATCCTAGCTGACCTCCCCATCCAAACCGAGCTCCCCCCAAACGGCCGGACACCCGCCACCTTCGTCCGCCACCTCCACAGTACCTCAGCCCACCGCCCCTCAATGCCGGACCACCCCCAGCCGCCTGCAACGGCCCTCACCCTCACCATCACCAACGCCATCATCAACATCCCTCCGCCTAACCCGACTGCCCCGACTGCTCCCGACCGTCTACAGCCCCTCAGCCTGCGGCGCCTCGACCCGACGACCGCCGCCGCCAGGACTGCGACTACTGCTGCTGCGGCTATTGCTGTTACTGTCGCTGCTGCTGCTGCCCACCACCGCCGACGCCGGACCTCCCCCGCCGAAGGACTACCAAGCAACAGATAGACCCCTTCGTCCTGTCGACCAGGTACTTGACCACCATCCTCCTTTCCTTGTATCATGTCATCATACGAACGTGTCGTCGTATCGTTAAGTTGTGTCGCGTGTCGTACGTGGACACAAATCAATTATATGGAACCCTAGATATGAGTTTGTATGCTAATTTGATTTAAAATAGTAATTAATAAATGATAATTACCCTAATAGTCGGACTTGTTATAAGAACTTATAATGCACCAGAAAAGTAGGCATCTACCTAGTGCAATTAACATGGAATAAATGGCATATAATTCAACAAGGTGTATTAGAGTTCATAAATCGAGAACGTAGAATTATTGTCTCAAGACGTACGTCAACCGAGGACAGAACACGTGTACACCCTAGCTACGTGCACACGTGATGCTGTATTCGATCAGCCGTGATCTTGCGACAGTACCTAAGAGCAGCGTCATAAATTATGTATGTATTTGCGTTAGTGTCAGATATAGAATTTCTATATTATATTGTATGTTTTGGGTCGTTGGATCATCTAGGAGACACTACAGGAGCAGGCTATTGGCATTCACATCTTGAGGACTCAGGCAAGATACCTTGACATATTTACTGTCTAATTTAAATTATGCAAATGTTGTATTTTATGCTTGTTGCTTTGCTTTATAGAATGTGCACGTCCGAGATTGTCTCGGGTGCATTCGACGGATATATCGATGATTAGTATACATTGACTTAGTCATTAGCAGACTCACCTCATTCGGAGGATACCCAGTTACCTTCTAAGACCTGACACTTCTACACGTATTCATAGTGACAAATCTCATATTGGGATGCGAGTTCGCGTGATCGACTAGCTATCGCCTCGTGTGACATGCATCACGGTTAGCAAGAAATTCAGGACTATTTCTGTATAGAGACTTGGCATTTAGATAAGGGGGTATGCGCGTCGATTATTTGACTTGTATATCTACATTGGGCGGGGAGGACGACTAGTAAAGCATATGGAATACCCCAATCCTTTATACAGACACCGCACTCGACGGAGTGATACGGACGTATATATATATTACAGATACCACGTTCAGTAGAGTGTTGGACGTTACTTGGTGATATTGCAGATACCACACTCTATAGAATGTCGGACGTTATTGTATTCTTACGCCCGTGTTATAGGGGGCATGTGTGGCATATACTAGCCGGTTGCCACGATTGGTGAATTACGTCAGCATATGTCTAGCCTACACCTTCCCATATACTCACAGTTGTCCTCACATTGCATTCACTTAGATGGTTAGCACACCTTTATTGTATTTACTTTATTCAGTATTTATATATGGCTTGTCTCTATGTATCTTATTACGTCCCTCTGAGGACCTGGTTCCCTTCCAGATTTGGACGAGGTTTTCTACCCCACAGTGTACGGCCCCGGACAGGAGACGAGATTCGCTACCGCAGAGGAGCTAGAAGTTCTACTGTCAGAGTTTCCGTGATCACTTGGTAGGCCTTCCGCCTAGATTGGGTGCATCATTATCCAGTCAGCCGATGCCTAGTCATTATCTTTTACCTATCATTTCATTACTTTATTTCGTCATAGTAGTGGGTTTGTTCCCACCTGACATTATGGGTTGTACTATGATATCTTGAGACTGGTATTTATCTTCCAGCAGTTTATTTAGTACTTCTTGCTCTTTATATTGTGGATGAGATTAGTTACCTGTTGATTCACTGTTATGTGACATGTTACTATTTTAGGACAGCGTAGCACTCTTTGTCAGGATCCATTAAATTGGGATATCCTCGGAGACGTGTCAGCTGGCTATTGCCACGTGGCCTAGTTCGGCAGCTTCAAAGCATGCTTCTTCAACGTCGAGCACCGCCGTTTCATTAGATGGATCCGCAATAAATTCAGGAGTTGTGTCAACTCTGCCCTCCCTAGAGATGGCTTCACCTGAAAAGAAGACAAGAGAAAATTAATATTAATTTGATGTTAATTTTCCTGAAGAAAATATGAAGACAATATTTACCCATGGCCGATGGTATGTATGTTGCATCTGCAGCCTGTATAGCTAAATCATTTCTTAATGATGCTAAACAAGCTGTCATACCTGCAGAAAAGGGTGTACCGACTAACGCTTGAGAGAAGTCATCCCAGTCATCACCCAGATCCACTCGAGGTTCATCGGGTAGAATCTTGCTGGAAATACTTACAGACGAAGGAGGGGTTATTCCCAATATTTGTTTGATGAAGATATATTGATTCTTAATATGCTCGGTCTTGAAGGCGATCTCGAAACACTACCAGTAGCGGTAAGTAGCGGCAGCGATCGCGAGCAAAGAATCTCCCGCACTGTCAGCCGGAACTATGGAGGTTCCCTCTCTAAAAGGCGAAGGACCTCGTTTGTGGTATTAAACGAAAGAATAAAAGTGTATTTCAATGACGGGGTTATAAGAGACCCGCGCCCTTTGGTTTATAAACAAACTTGTATAATATAATCCTATACGAGGATGTGGGAGTACAATTTATTTAATCTGGGTATAAATTGCTATAGGTGTCTGATCTGCGGTCGATCACTTTAGCCCTTGGACTACACGATGTTGAAGAAGTGCCGTGGAAGACAGGATGCAGCTTCGGAGGTTGCAAAGGAGGGTGGATGCGCGATGCTGAAGGTCGTCGCTCCCTGTTCCTTGCCCGAGCTCTGGGTTCTCCTCCCTCTCTCTCTATCTCTCCTCCTTGATCTCTGATTCGATGACCTTGTCCGATCTTCGAGTTTCTAATTTTTCGACCTTTGATCTTGTACTGGTTTTCTTGACCAATTTTCTGACCTTTTTCCCCATTGATAGGGGTCTCTATTTATAGAGTTTTGGTGACAGTGACCACTCCGTCGGTGTAACAACCGAGGAGTGGACAGTACAGCACCCTTTTACACAACGGTTTAAAATAACCAATGCCTGCGTGTAAATGACCTTTTGAGTGAGCATGTGACGCGTGTTCAACTAAGGGGACAAAACGCGTATATCTGCTACGAAGATCACGGCGTAGAAGCCACGTAGGTAGGTATCCCTTGTGTAGCAGAGGTTGGCGTAAAAGCCAAGCGACTGTCACCTTGGCGTAGAAGCCAAAATAGGCATAGAAGCCGAGCAGGCATAGAAGCCGAATGGGCATAGAAGCCGAACAGGCATAGAAGCCGAATGGGCATAGAAGCCGAGCAGACATAGAAGCCGAATGGGCATAGAAGCCGAGCAGGCATAGAAGTCGAATGGGCATAGAAGCCGAATGGTCGTAGAGACCGAGAAGGCGTTGGAAGCCGAGGGAGCACTGATCCTGAGCGAGCGTAGAAGCCACTGCGTACCGAGTCGAAGTGCTGATGCGGACGTCTTAGCCAGATTTACGGCTTTCGAAGATGAAATCAAATCTTCCACAGAGATTTGTTATCATCTTGTGTATTAAATACGGAGACATGTTTTTGGAGGTCTGCAGCCCTTCTGTGCATCCGTCGCGAAGACATGCCTTGAGGGAAACTGTCACTGCTCTGTGCAATTAGACGTAGAGACGTGCCTCGAGCCCCGTACGAAGTGCAGCTTTTGACGTGGCAGCGGTTTGCCTTACTGCGGAGCGCGAAACAGCTCATGTTTGCCTGTGTAAACAAGGCAGCGTATTCCCTTGTACGCGAAAGAGCGGTTTACGCTGGGGAGATTTTGGTAGGCGACGGTTTGGTGATATTTAACCAAATCCTCTGCATTAAATGCAGAGATCCGCCATCATACTGCGGGGTGAGTCCCGAGGGGTCTGCCATCGTTTCCAGCCGTCGTCTGGGTAGCCGTGCAAAACTTTTTGTCAGGAGTCAGAGGCCAGGTTCACCGCGTGACTTGACAGGTTCATTTCGGGGAAGACGAAGCGTTCCTCGTACGCTTTAATGCTGCTTTGAGAGCGGCTGGGTTTTACGCCATGGAGGCGATACAGAACCCTGTTTTACGTTGGATGGCTTCGAAGGCCTCTATTTACGCTGCTCTGTATCAAGATGCTACGCAGATTGTTCCAGCGTATTTTTCATGCTTCTACAGACCTCTGATCAAAGAATCATCCCAACAGGGGAACCAACAGGCTCACTCCTATAGGCCCCCTTGGTGGAAGTCTTTTTAGGACCTCTGACCGTCTTCTTCTTACGGGGGGAAGGCTCTTTCAGAGTGGAAGCCTTTCGCTTATTGGAGATAACGAGAGGCTCTGCTGGCAGAGCTATTACACCTCTCGATATTATCAATAAGAAATCGTCTGCACCGGTAGTGTCTTCACCTTCATCAGAGGAGACGGATGGGATCTCCTCTATTCCAGTAGACTTATGGGAGGGCATCCAGAAACTTCCATACACATCAAAATCACGATGGAAGGTATTGATGGACGCGTAAAACTGTGCGTACGAGTGAAGAATGTGCAACTCTGTGGAGACAGAAGTCGTGGGCACAGCAAAGATTGCACCAGTACAACCTATGATAAAGTATCGCCATCCTCTAGCTCCATCAATAAGTCCACCTTTTGACTTGAAGTTGGTGATGGGATTCCTCACGTGCAACTGGTCATACCCAAATTACTTGGAAAACTGGCTTAGCAGATAGGGCTCCAAGTAGCAGTGGTCCTCACTTCTGTACAGCAAGTGGGAAGGTCTAATGCAGACCAACCAATAAAAGGCTTCAGGAGAAAGAATAGTCCTCCCTTGGCCTGCATCCTAAAGTTTCGTCCCCTGTTGATTGATATGTACGGGGGGAACGGTACAGAAGAGCTTCCAGCCATGGGCAAAATTTAATGCTCGTCGATAATCTATGACGCTCGCCACATTCCAAAGGGAATTCTTGTAATTCAACAAGAAGTTATTTCCCGAACCGCTGGCAGAGCTGGGAGACATCACTCTGGTGTTGTGAAGGATTAACCAGCCCATCAGATATAAGAATGGCAATTCCACTCTGGAAAATCCTTCACGCTGGGTATCATCTACAAGCAGCCCATCAGTAATGTCCCTCAGGCCAGCTTGTATTCTGCATACCATGGCAGGAAGCAGGCCCAATCTTGATCCAAACACCAACAGTACTGCGGGCCATAAGGTGTTGCGATGAATGCGATCGGCAGATGCGATGCCAGGCACTACCCATCGGCGTGGCCAGACAGAGAGGAAGCCAGCTAGTTGAGCTTCCCTCGACAGAGGCTTACGATAATGCCTCATATAACTGAAGACTTTAGTGCCTGCAGGATAACCCCCTATCTTCTCATCCAGAATATAATCTGAAGCCCCTGCATCTTCAATGAGATCATCGACCGTATTGGCATTAAGCATACTCAGAAGACTCAAGGGCTTATATCGGCTATCTACAACCTTGTCCGACTTAGCATTTCTGGCCTGATAGAAGAAGAGGTAGGATACCCATTTGTTGATATGAGCCAAATCAGAGGGCTCTTTGTAGAAGGTGGTGCAGGCAAGATAGTGGCACATCAGCTCCTGGTACACCGCCACTGCCCGAGGGTTTGTATTCCTCAGCTCCCTGTTTGTGGGAACGTACTCTTCATAAGGAGTATCTCCTATTGGCATCTTTAAAATCTCTGCCATCTCATGAAGGGCTAAGCCCAACTCACCTAGTGGAGTGGCAAAAGTCCCAGTAAGCGAATTGTATCGCTCCATCAATGATAAGAACAAGTTGGGGTTGACAGGCAGCCCAACACTAGTGGCACTCACAACAGCAAACAAGCCAATACTCTTTAGCTCCATCTGGAAGTGCTTTAGGGCCCAGGCAGTTAAACTGGCCCATCGAAGATTCCCGGGGCTAAGCCATCCGCTGGTGCGAGGGTTAACCTTGGGGTGCACTCCTCCCTGCCCCATAAAATCATTGCAGAAAGTCGATATTTGAACCGGCTGGATCAGTGAAGTGTCTTCACTCGGGACGCTGCCCGACAGTAATCCTCTGAAAGGCATAACAGGACCTGAAGGTCTGCTCATAAATGCTCCTTGGTTCAATCCTTTGTTGTATAAAATCTTTCCCGGCCGGCCGTGAAGATCCGGAGTCAGAGTCCACATCATCTTTCTGCGATGGGTGGCATGGAAGAATGTCGAGATAGGGTAATCTCTAGACATCCTTGGCAGATACATGACCGTTCCCTCATCAGAAAAAACCCAATCCTCTTTTTTGGGTTTAGTCTGGGATTGTTTATCGATAACATCCCTGAATAAGAAACTTGGTTTCTTATATTCAGTCCCATCTATGTTTGTCAGGGGCTCCCTACTGATCATACTCAGCAGCATTCGTTCTCCTTGGGACGAGATCAGAGTTCCCCTTTCTTGAGGATACTCGGTTCCAGAGATGGGGAATGTTATATGGGACAAATCCTCCAGATAGCTGGAATTTAGCATCCCAGCAGCAGAGCCCATCACTTCTGCCAAAGGAGGGATCTGCAAGTCCACTGCAAAATGCAAGAAAATAAGTCAGTTTTACGATAGACACGACAGTCTTGCAGGATACGCCAAAGACTAACAGTCTGAGCTTTTATGTCGGACTGCAAAAATATGAGTCTTACGCTGGAATCTATTTCCATTGCGTAAACCTCAAGGTTGGCAGTATACGCCAAAATCTAACAGTCTGAGCTTTTTACGCCAGACTGCCAAAGTTTGAGTTTTTACGCCGGAATTTACGTCCAGCGCGTAAAACTCAAAGTTTGTAGTATACGCCAAATTTTGACAGTCTGAGTTTTTTTTGCCAGACTGCAAAAATATGGAGTTTTTACGCTGACACATTAGGAATATGGGCGTAATAATAAAATATCTCTGTGCATCATCTTCCTCGAAGAGGCTCTTAGCACAGAAGATGACCTTGCGCATACAAGTACAACGTGTATGAAGGGTTTCATTCCTATTGAAGTCTTTACTGGTGATGCCCGGAGCGCAGCTCGACGGCAGAGCACTTCGTTCAGAACGAGGCTCACTCAGCCTAATGGGGGTTGCTCGTGCTTGAGTAGAGGAGCGAGATGAAGAAGTAGTTTTCTTTCCCTTAGCAGTGGAAGCCTGTTTCGATGCCATGGCGAAGCTCAAAAGTTCTCAGAAAAGAGACAAAGACGAAGAGTTCTCAAAGAGACGAAGGGTTTTGCAAAGACAGATGAAGGGTTTTCTCTCTCAAGACCTTGGGCTATTTATAGAGTTCGGATACCTCTTTGAATCCCTAACCAAATCTGATATTTAATAGTCGGTTATGATTTGGGACCACGTCAGCCTATCATTTGAAAAAAGAAGACGAACAGTTATCCTGCGTAGTGGATCCAGATTTTACGCGCAGAATAAATCTATAGTTTTACGCTCAAAGGCTATAAATCTATGATTTTTCGCTCAGAAGCTTTTACGCTCAGAGGCTATAAATCTACGATTTTACGCACAGAAGCTGTTACGCACAGAGGCTACAAATCTACGATTTTACGCTCAGAAGCTACATATGGCCAATTATAAGGGTTTATGCAGAAAATGCTCCTTTTTGGCTACAAAACATTCCAAGCGCCTAAAACACACAGACGTCAGCATTGAAGATGACTCTTCTTCTTGGGACATTGGAAGTTCGTTCGAAGTCTAGCCAGAATCCTTAACATCTAAGTTCAAGTATGGCCTGTTCGGCGGACATTTCTCGCCCTATCTCGAGGGATTTTTGGGGAAACCATTCTTGAAGATGATATTCTGAACAAAAAATCTTCGTATCAGAGAAGTGACAGTTCAGAATTCTTTGTGACTCCTCGTCCAAAAAAATAGCATGACAGTTGGATCTTCAAGACAACTTAATGCTAAAGAGCTTTTTACGCATCTTCCCTTACGCGTAAAAGTCGGGACGTGATCGGATAATCGTTTAGCGGAGTCAGCGTAAAATTATTCAGACGTGTTGAAGCTGCACATTATCAGACTTTCTCACAGCAAATATGGTAAATCAGCAATGCATAGAAGAAGAAAAGTTTATTAATCATGATTACATATGATGAAAATCCAGTTGACAAAGGATTTTTTATTTTCATGATTACATATGATGGAAATCCTTTTTTTATAAAGGATTTCTCATTAAAGATCATGCTGGGAATCTGTTGTGCCAGGTTCTCATATTGATGGAGATCTTTTTCTTCTTCTACGGTACTTCATCGGCTTCTGCGGCCGATGAATAAAAAAATGATTAATGTCGGGAGGATACAAAACTGGGCCTGCTTTATTCAAGTCCACCCTCCATACGCCATGGCAGACATGCCCTAGAATTGTGTTAGGGATTCAGACCCAACACAATACTGGAAGACAGGGCCAAACTGCCTACCTACGTCCAGCTTTATAATAGGAGAAAATATAGCTATCAAGCTGTGTGGTCCGATGAGACCCTTCCTCTCTCCTGGACGAATCACCATATAAAATTGCTGATTATTTTGAGCAAAGGAAGCTATGATATCCTTCCATGATCCATCGTTGCAGAGGACATTTGCTCGAAGATGCCTCCTTTTACGGCTCCTTACATGCTGGAAGAGCATAATCTTCTTCTTCCTCAAGTCAGCCCGATGAATCTCAGCAGCCTTCCTTTTGGTGAAGGAAGTATGGAAAAACAGGTCCACTCACTTGCCTTTATATAGGCAGAAGAGAACATACCAAATCCCAACAAATTCCTAAAATTTTACCGAGAAATCAGCCCCGCAGAACGAGTCAAATTTGACCATTTCATGCTTCATTGAAATTATTTCAAATTAAAAAGAATTTGAAAACTTTGAAGGGGGTCTTGTAGAAGCATAAAAAATATGCTGGAGAATTATACGCGTAAAACCCCCAACATACATGAAGCAAGCGTTAAACAGAAGCTTCAGCGCTGTGTGGCGTAAAACATGACTTCAGACCTACCCGCGTAAAGCAGCGCTTCAAGGCTATTTTGGCGTAAAAGGTTGCTACACCTCCCTCCGGCGTAAACTATGTCTGCTTTTAATGTAGCGTGAAGTTGTACGAGAATTCTTCGTATTCCTTGAATGAACCTGTCAGACAAAACAGTGAACTTGACTCCGGACAAAGAGTACTTCACGACGATCGAGAGGACGGCTGTAATGATGATTCTGCACAGAGGCCCAGGTTATCGTTTAGTGGCATATCCTTGATACAAGTCATTTTTACACACTCAAGGAATACGCTGCCTATTTTACACAGGCAGAAATGAGCCTTTACACTCAAGATGAGACAAAATCAGACGCCATGTCAAAAGTTGTTCTTCGTACAGAACTCGAAGCATATCTCTGCAGTTAATGCATGAGATAGGGGCAGATCTCTGCATTTAATGCATGAGATTTTGTTCTATTTTTAATGACTGGAAGAGCTAAAACTTGGGTTAATACGCTCACATCACTATCCTGCATGTTACGCCAACCAGGCTATTTTTAACTATAGGAGTACGCCGTATGTTATCTCCTCGAAGTACGCCAACTCTGGCTATATTTGCACAGGTACGTGATAAGGCTATTTGGCCCAGAATACGCTCGAGACCTCAGTCAAGGATGGATAATTGGCTATCTTTACGCTGGTTGCCTATTATGCAACTACTTGGCTTTTACGCCAACAAGACAGCTATTTGGCTTTTACGCCAACGAGATAGTTATTTAGCTTTTATGCCAACCATCTCTATGCGAGGGGCAGTTACCTACATGGCTTGCATGCTGTGATCTTCGATGAGCGATTATACGCATTACCTCATAATGGGACACGCGTCACACGCGGATTCAGGAGATCATTCAAACATGGGTAGCAGTTATTATAACCGCCGCGTAAAAGGTGCAACTCTTTCCACTAATTGGCTTATACACCGACTGGACAGTTACAGTGACTGAGCTCTATAAATAGAGACCTCTGGTCACAGGAGATCAAGGTCGAAAAGGGTGGAGATCAGAGAAAGAGCACATATAGAGAGTGTTGATTGATAACTTTGGCAACAAAAATTTAATCCCACTCGCAATCTTTGAAGCTTCTTCTTCTTCTATAGCACTTCTTCGTCATCGTGTGGTCCAAGGGACAAAGTGATCCACCACAGATCAGACTCCTGTAGCAATATTTCCCTAGAATCATTTTTTTGTACTTAAGATCCTCGTATAAGATTAATTGTACTCTTTTTTCTTGTTTGTAAACAAAGAAAGGGTTTTGTATAAACCTAGTTTCATTCTTCTGTTTATCATCAAACAGGCTGTAGTAGTAGAAGGATACAAGAAGCCACCTAGAATAATCATAGATGGTAACCTTATGGAAAAGTCTCAAGATAAGTACACAGACACCAAAAAAAATAAGCTAGTCTTGATGCTAAAGCTATTAATGCTCTATTTTGTATTGTAGACAGAATTAAATTTAACAGGGTCTCCACTTGCGAAACTTCGCATGATGTAAGAAAAATTCTTGAGGCCACTCATGAAGGAGCCTCCCAAGTGAAGAAATCAAAAATAAGTCGTCTAACACAAGAGTATGGAGCATTCAAGATGAAGCAAAATGAGATGATCATCAAATGTTCACGAGATTCCTCGATATCGTCAACCCTCTATTATCACTCGGCAAGGAGAACATCAATCATGAGAAGATTCGCAAAGTACTCAGGGGACTCACCAAGAACTGGAATCCGAAGGCCACCACAATCATAGAAGGGAATGATCTTACCACGATGAACCTCGAGACGCTCATGGGCAAGCTGATGACTGATAAAAACATAAAATGTCATATTTTTATTCCTTAATGTATACTACTTTATGCTCATTTGATATCTAAATATCCTTATTATTTTTATATTTTGATCTAGGATACAATTGGAGTCACTAAATACAAAATAGAGCTAATTATCAATTCTGGACAGTTTTGACACATTGTAGTAAAATAACCATAACTTGCTCATCCGAAGTCCAATCGAGCTAATCCAAATTTATTCGAAAAGCTAAGAGATAGAGGTACAATCTTACTGATTTAAGTTTTCAGTGAATCTGGCTACATCATGAACCAAATCTGGCTTGAATTTAAGTGAACTATGTTTTATACGAAAAGTGGAGCTGAATTAACCATTTTTCTACTTGTTCAAGGATTTTATTTTATTATTTGGGTTGTTATAACTCTTAGAGGATTTGTGGGAAGATATTGTGAGCTTCAAACAACTAATTTGGAGTGTATAAAAGGGGTAGAAATTAGGAGAAAAAGAACACACAACTCTTCTTCCTCTTCTCCAATATTCTTTTGAAGTTTTCATGAACGTGCGGAGCTAAAAGTCTTGTTGGTCGAAGAAAACAGAAGCCTTGGAATCAATAAACTTGTGAGATCTAAATTATTTTCATATATTTGAGTTATGCTTTGAGTATTAAATATTATTCTATGCCTACTTTCATAATTGTTTTGTTTAATTACAAGGAGGCCTACTAGTCTAGTATCCATTTTGATCTACTGCTAAATTTGACATCAAATTCGTAATTGTTTAATTTTTCTAATTTGTGAAGCAACCAAGATTTAATGAAATGCTTTATTTTATTAGATCTTAGAAGAAATACTTTTGACTAAATTAAATACAACCGCTTGTGCTTGTGTTGTTTTGCTTCATCGATCTCTTGGTTCTTTAAAAAATTACTTGATTAAATCTTCAGCTTGTCTTGGATTATTTAGTAATTAAAGCTAATTAGGTCACTTCTTTCTAATTATCTAAGCCTAAGAGAGATAGGAAATACTTCCAACGATGAATATTCAAAGTATGAGTTAATTTATAATTGCATCAATGATCAATTTTAAGATTCCAATGGTAGATGTTGACTGACACCAATATTTGTTCCTTTGATTAATTTTAATACTTTAATTGATTTCAGCTCTTCTTAATTTGCTTTTATTCAAAACTTCACCCCCATCATATTTTACATAGCATAAATATTAACTAATTACTCTCTGTGGGATCGATCCTTACTCTCACTACTAGAAATAATTTTAAGAGTAAGGGTTTTATAATTTGGGTGCCTACGATAGCATACCAAATTTTGGCGCCGTTGCCGGGGAGTAATTTTGGTTATTTTTGAGCCTTTTATGATCTTTTCTTATAATTAAATCATTTTTGTTTATTAGCAAAAAAAATAAATTCATCCTTATATACTTTTCTGAATTGTTTGCTATCATTTTATTGACTGTTTATGATTGTAATTCGATCTTCTAATCAAAGTGATTTTCAGAGTGATCCAAAAATAGAAAGAACTCTACGCAAGTTAAGGAAGGAAGCTCAAAGAAACTCTTACGAGAACGACCCTGCTCTGGATTCCTTACTCTCTTACAATTCTAATCCTGATGAAGAGGAAGTCATGGCTGCAAATAGAACTTTGAAAGAAGTTGCAGCCCCTGATTTGAACCAACACCCTTTATGCATAATATTTCTTACTTTAGATGCTACTACTAGTTTTGAATTAAAATTTGGACTAATACATTTATTAACCACCTTTTATGGCCTTGCAGGTGAAGATCCTCACAAGCATCTAAAGGAGCTTCATGTGGTATGCACAACTATGAAACCTTCAGGGGTGTCCGAAGAGCAAATCAAATTAAGAGCCTTTCCATTTTCTTTAAAGGATTCGGCTAAGGATTGGCTCTATTATCTACCCTCTAGGAGCATTGTCACATGGAACGAAATGAAGAGGCTATTCTTGGAGAAATACTTTCCTGCTTCAAGGGCGGCCAATATCCAAAAAGAAAATTGTGGAGTAAGGCAACACAATATAAAGTCTCACCACGAGTACTGGGAACGTTTTAAAAAATTATGTGCAAGTTGCCCCCATCATCAAATTAGTGAGTAGCTACTTATCCAGTACTTCTATGAAGGCCTCCTACCAACTAATAGACGCATGATAGATGTTGCTAGTGGAGGAGCTTTGGTAGATAAAACTCCTAAGGCTGCAAGAAATTCAATTGCAAATATGGCGGTAAATTCTCAATAATTTGGCACTAGGCTAGATCTTCCATCTAGGCATGCTAATGAGGTAAATATTTTTTCCCTAGAATAATAAATTGCTAGTTTAACATCTCTTGTTCGCAAAATGGCTGTAGATAACATGCAAACAGTGAAGGCTTGTGGGATTTATTCAGTAGCAGAACATCCAACTGACATGTGTCCAACTCTTCAAGAGGAGCATAATGAACAAGTAAATGTGGTAGGTGCTTTCCCTGCACAACCGCAAAGAAAGTATGATCCATATTCAAACACTTACAATCCAGGATGGATAGATCATCACAATTTCAACTATGAGAATCCATAAACAAATCAGCCTGTCAATCAAAATCGCCCAAGTTACCAACAGTACAAGCAGCCATATCCTAAACAACAACCAAACAAAACTTCTAACTCTGGTATATCTTTAGAAGATATTGTTAAGTCTTTTGCCACTAATAATTTATAATTTCAACAGGAGACAAGGGCCAGTATTCAACGCTTGGATAATCAAATGAGCCAAATGGCTACAATAATTTATAAGCTAGAGGAACAAAGTTTAGGAAAACTACCATCTTAAACGATAGTAAATCCAAAATAAAATGCAAGTGCAATCATTTTGAGAAGCAGTAAAGAGGTTGACATTCCAATAAAAGAAGCACTTGTAACGTCAAAACAAGAAGAAGAGAAAAGCACCGTGGCAGACACGAACGTCCCCAATGATGATGTGGTACCTAATTGTAAGTTTCCACCCCTTTATGATTATAAGCCAGTACCTCCTTTTCCTCAAGCTTTAACAGAATCTAGAAAAATTGAACAAAATAATGAGTTATATGAGACTTTTCGTAATATGAGGTAAATATTCCACTTTTAGATGCTATCAAACAAGTACCTTGCTATGCTAAATTTTTAAAAGAATTGTGTACAATAAAGAGGAAACAAAAGCTTAAAGGATATGAAATGATAAAAGTTGGGGAGAGTGTTTATGCAGTAATTCAACGAAAACTCTCTACCAAATGCAAAGATCCTAGAATATTTACTATCCCTTGTAAGATAAGTAACAATAAATATGAGAAAGCCATGTCCGATTTAGGAGCTTCTATCAATGTCATGCCATATTCTATATATGAATCTTTAAATCTTGGACCTCTGAATAAAACTGGTGTTGTAATTCAATTGGCTGATAGATCTAATGCATATCCTAAGGGAGTAGTCGAAGATGTTCTTGTACAAATTGATAATTTAGTTTTTTCTACTGATTTTTATGTGCTTGATATGGAAAATGGCGATCAAATTGCTCTAATTTTGTTAGCAAGACCATTTTTAAAGACATCCAAGACTAAGATATATGTTCATAGTGCCACACTTACTTTGGAATTTGATGGTAAATTTGTTAAATTTAATATTTATGATGCCATGAAATATCTTGATGATGATAATACTATTTATTCTATTGATGTGGTTGATTCTTTAGCACAGGATATTTTTGAACTTGATGGCAAAGATGGATTGGAAGTGGCCATTAGTGAGCATCTTGAAAAAGACCATAAGGAGTTAGCTTTGAGTTCTATTTTGCAGGAAAATGTTGCAGCATTGAATATTTTTTTTAAATACAATAATCAGGTAACGTTTCTTATATTCATTACCAATTTCTAACAAAAGGCATTTACCCTCTATTTTGTAGGCCCTAATTCCAGACTTGAAGCCTCTCCCTAGTAACCTCAAGTATGTATTCCTTGGAGATAGAGGAATATTACCCATGATCATCTCCCATAAACTTAGTGCACCACAAGAAGAAAAGTATGTGCAGATCCTTAAGGAGCATAAGACGGCTATTGGTTGGACAATTGCAGATATAAAAGGAATTAGCCCATCTACATGCATCGTATCTTACTTGAGGAAGGAGCAAAACCTTCCCGTCAACCGCAAAGAAGATTGAACCCACCCATGATGGAGGTAGTAAAAAAGAAGATCCTAAAACTTCTTGAAGTTGGAGTGATCTATCCTATTTCGGATAGCCAGGGTTAGCCCGGTGCAAGTGGTTCCTAAAAAGAACGTGATAACTGTCCTGAAGAATCAAAATAATGAGTTAGTTCCCACTCGTGTCCAGAATGGGTGGAGGGTTTATATAGATTATAGAAAAATAAATGCTGAAACCCGAAATGACCACTTTCCTTTACCTTTTATTGATTAAATGCTTGAAAGGTTAGCTGGTCATTCTTACTATTGTTTTCTTGATGGTTATTCAGGTTATTTTCAAATTACAATTGCTTCGGAGGATCAAGAAAAGACAACTTTTACATGCCCATTTGAAACTTCTGCATATCGTCGCATGTCATTCGGTCATTGCAATGCCCTAGCTACTTTCCAAAGGTGAATGGTTAGCATATCTTTATACTATGTTGAGCATATTATAGAAGTATTTATGGATGATTTCACAGTTTCTGGAGACTCTTTTGATAAATGCTTGCATAACCTTATACATGTTCTTCAAAGATGTATAGAAACTAATCTTGTGTTAAACTCTAAAAAATGCCATTTTATGGTTGAACAAGGTACAATTTTGGGTCATATTATTTCATCTAAGGGAATTGAGGTAGATAAAGCCAAAATTGATATTATTTAATCTTTACCTTATCCCACCAGTGTGCGGAAAATTCGATCTTTTCTTGGACATGCAGGTTTTTACCAAAGATTCATCAAAAAATTCTCTAAAATAGCATTACCATTTGCAAGTTGCTACAAAAGGATGTGACTTTTGAATTTGATGAAGCATGTAAAAAGATATTTGATACACTAAAGAAACTATTGACTTCTTCCCCAGTTATCCAGCCCCCTGACTGGAATGTGCCTTTCGAGATAATATGTGATGCAAGTGATTATGCAGTAGGTGCTATTTTGGGTCAAAGGATTGGAAGAACATCTCACACCATATTTTATGCTTCAAGAACTTTGAATGATGTACAGAGAAATTATTCCACTACTGAAAAAGAATTTTTAGCTATTGTTTTTTCTTTAGAAATTTTTTGATCTTATCTGATGATGCAGCTCTTCGCTATTTGATAATGAAGAAAGAGGCAAAACCAAGGTTAATTCAATGGATACTTCTCTTAAGTGAATTTGATTTGGAGATCAAAGACAAAAGAGGGACAAAAAATTGTGTTGCAGATCATTTAAGTCGTTAAGTTCATATGGAGAATAAACTTTGTCTACAAGAAACATTCCCTGATGAACAATTATTTTCTTCAAGTATGACATTACCTTGGTATGCAAATATTGTAAATTATTTGGTTACTAATATGTTTCCTCCTGACTTGTCAAAGGCTCAAAGAGATAAGATCAAAAGTGATGCCAAATACTATGTATGGGATGACCCATACTTGTGGATGCATTATGCAGATCAAGTGATAAGAAGGTGCGTTCATGAAAATAAAATTATTTTAATTCTCACCTTTTGTCATTCTTATGCATGTGGAGGACATTTTGGAGCTAAGAGGATGGAAAAAAAGTATTAGAATATAGTTTCTATTGGCTATCTTTATTTCGTAATTCATATTCTTTTTGTAAAACATACAATAATTTCCCAAAAAAATAGGTAATATATCTCAAAGGAATAAAATGCCACAAAATTCTATACTATTTTATAAAAAAATTGATGTTTGGGGCATCAATTTTATGGGACCGTTTCCTGTGTCTTCTGATTTTTGTTTATATTTTGCTTGTTGTTGATTATGTATCAAAATGGGTAGAAGCTAAAGCTACTAGGACTGATGATTCTAAAGTTGTTTCAGATTTTATCAAATCCAACATATTCTCCAGGTTTGGGATTCCAAGAGCCTTAATAAGTGATCGAGGCACTCACTTTTGCAATCGAACCGTAGAGACATTGCTGAGAAAGTACTATGTGACCCACAAGGTATCAACTGCCTATCGTCCACAAACTAGTGGATAAGCAGAAGTGTCAAATAGAGAGATCAAGTCTATCATTGAAACGACGGTCAATCCAAGTAGAAAAGATTGGAGTTTGCGCTTGGATGATGCTTTGTGGGCGTATAGAACTGCATATAAGACGTCTATCGGTATGTCACCTTACCGGTTGGTGTTTGGAAAACCATGCTATCTTCCAGTTGAGTTAGAACACAAGGCTTATTGGGCTATCAAGAGTTTCAATATGAAGACATATAAAAATGGAGAACATAGAAAATTACAACTACAAGAGTTGGAGGAAATTCACAATGACGCTTATGAGAATGCTCGAATTTATAAAGAGAAGACGAAGGGTTTTCATGACAAGATGATCTCTAGGAAGGTGTTTCAAGTTGGTCAAATAGTCCTTCTATACCAGGCACGACTTTGTCTATTTTTGGGTAAATTGCGTTCTTGTTGGATTGGACCTTTTATTGTTACTAATATTTTTTATCATGGTGCAGTTAAAATTCAAAGTTTAGCAAATTCCAAAGTGTTCAAGGTAAATGGCCAAAGGCTCAAGCTTTTCTATGAAGGTTTCCAAGTAGAGAATGTGGATGAATTGAACCTTAAGGATCCAATTTGTACCAATTAAAGGAGGAAACATCCACGATAATAAACAGAGACAACCCAAGGGGAGTTTGTTCTTATTCTTATTCTTTTCATTTTATTTTTTTATTTTGCCTTTTCTTTGTATTTTACCTTACATTGGGGACAATGTCAGTTTTAAGTGTGGGAGAGGGGATTTACTTTATTTTAAGCTTTTTTAATTCACTATTTTAAAAAAAAGTTATTTTATTTTTAGATAAAGGAATTTTATTTTTGTGGTTTTTAACCATTTTTGGTTGTGTATGTCATGAGTAAGATTCAACTAAATTTAAAATTTTCATAACATGATTGAATAGGTTTTTTTTTCCAACTTAGAATTAATTAGTCTAGTTATTTATTATTGAAAATGGTAGTATCTAAATTTGGTAGACAAAAGCCAGTGAGGATTTGAGATTTTAGACTGATAGATCAGTCTCATTATTCTTTCATGAAAGATATTCTTCCATTGATTTATTTCTCTAGAACTTGCTTTGATTCTCTTTGAGGTCACATTGACACACGCATGCATGAACATGATTAAGGCCATCTTTGTTATGCATTACAAAAGCTAAATAGCCGACCTTGTAATTAATTTTCTTTTTGTTGAACCCCTTTGAGCTTTATTGTCTGTTTCTTGGTATACCTACATTACAAGCTTTCAACCTATAATATTTATACCTTTACCCAAATCGCAAAGCTAGTGGAGCATTGGTGATCATTATGATATGTATGGGTGTACGAAAAAATAAGTGTGGGGGTGTCTAAATTTGTAGTTTGTTTACAACCAACAAAATGGAACATATCTTCATCCTCAAATTTCCTAAGTTTCATTATTGTTCAAAAAAAAAGTAAAAAAAATAAAAAAATAAAAAAAAGGGTCGAAGTTGTTTAAGTGTTTTATATTGAGATTGAGTTGATTCATTTTTGCTCCACTAGTTTTGATGACTTTTGAGCTACACTCCCAAATATATCCCACCTTAATCCTAATCCATGTCACAATCTATGAAAAGTCCTTATGATTTATGTTATGTATGTGATCCCAGTGGTGGAGAATGAGAAAATATGCAAGCTTATGGTAGATCATTTCTTTTGGAATGAATTTGAGTGAAATATATACCTTCAAACACATGAGAGTTGAGTGTTTATTCCCGTGATGGTCTACCTATTTAGTTTACTCTATTTTTCAAGTAAAAATACCTACTAAGTAATTAGAAGTAGTTTAAGAATATATGTTCATGATATGTTATGAGTTTTGAAGATATTGGTTAATTTTTTTTTATGACATTGCAACCTTGATTTCTATTTGGAAAAATAAAATAGAGTTTCGCCCGAGGACGAGCAAAGGTTAAGTGTGGAAGTATTTGATGAGAACATAAAATGTCATATTTTTATTCCTTAATGTATAGTCCTTTATGCTCATTTGATGTCTAAAGATCCTCATTATTTTTATATTTTGATTTAGGATGCAATTGGAATCACTAAATACAAAATGGACCAAATTATCAATTCTGGACAATTTTGACATCTTGTAGCAAAATGTCATAACTTGCTCATCCGAAGTCCAATCAAGATAATCCAAATTGATTCAGAAAGCTAAGAGACATAGGTACAATCTTAATGTTTTGAGTTTTCTGAGAATCTAGCTGCATCATGGACCAAATAAAGCTTGAAGTTGAGTCAACTATGTTGTGCACGAAAAGTCGAGCTGAATTAACCATTTTCCTAATTGTTTAAAGATTTAATTTTATTTTTTGGGTTGTTATAACTCTTAGAGGATTTATGGAAATATATTGTGAGCTTCAAACAACTAATTTAGAGTGTATAAAGGTGTAGAAATTAGGAGAAAAAGAACACATAACTCTTCTTCCTCTTCTCCAATATTCTTTTGAAGTTTTCATGAACGTACAGAGCTAAAAGTCTTGTTGGTCGAAGAAAACATAAGCCTTGGAATCAATAAACTTGTGAGATCTAATTTATTTTCATATGTTTGATTTATTCTTTGAGTATTGAATGTTATTCTATGCCTACTTTCATGATTGTTTTGTTTAATTACTAGGAGGCCTACTAGTCTATTATCCATTTCGATCTACTGCTAAATTAGACATCAAATTCGTAATTATTTGATTTTTCTAATTTATGAAGCAACCAAGATTTAATGAACTGCTTTGTTTTATTAGATCGTAGGAGAAAATTTTTTGACTAAATTAAATGCAACCGCTTGTGCTTGTGTTGTTTTGCTTCATCGATCTCTTGGTTCTTTAAAAAATTACTTGATTAAATCTTCAGCGCTTGTCTTGGATTATTTAGTAATTAAAGCTAATTAGATCGCTTGTTTCTAATTATCTAAGCCTAAGAGAAATACTTCCAACGGTGAATATTCAAAGTATGAGTAAATTTATATTGGCATCAATGATCAATTTTAAGATTCTAATGGTGGATGTTGACTGAGACCAACATTTGTTCCTTTGATTAATTTTAATAATTTAATTGATTTTAGCTCTTCTTAATTTTCTTTTATTCAAAACTTTACCCCCATCATATTTCCCATAACATAAAGATTAACTAATTACTCTCTGTGGGATCGATCTTTACTCTCACTACTACAAATAATTTTAAGAGTAAAGGTTTTATAATTTGGGTGCCTACAATAGCACACTAATGACTCACGAGCTGGATCTCAAGGAATTTGAAGAACTCACTCCCAAGGAGAAGATGATTGCTCTTAAGGCACATCACAAAAAGGTCACCAACTATAACTCCGACGATAATGAGTCTCAAGATATGGAAGTTGCCCTACCCACCAGAAACTTCAGGAAATTCCTAAAGCTTGAGAAATAAAAAAAGAAGGTGCCAACTGACAATAGTGTTGAAGAGCCTATATGTTACAACTGTAAGAAGACAGGACATATAAAGAAAGATTGTCCAACCCTAAGAAAAGGAAATCGCCATAATTACTCATCCAGAAAAATATCATAACGTAAATATACACACACTAACATTTGGCACGAAAGTGAAGCTAGTGAATCCGAAGAAGAGAATCCTCGAGAAGCAGCAAACCTATGCTTTATGGCATTAGCTGATCAGGTAACGGATAACAACTTTTATGATAATTTTACTTTTGATGAACTAGGTAATGCTTTTAGTGATCTGCTTGATAATTTTAGGAAACTTAGAAATAATTACAAGCATGCTAAAAAAAATGTTCAAGAATGTCAAACTAAAATAGAGAGACTAACATCTCTACTAAGTGAAGTAAAGGATACCTCAAATGATTCAGACAAAAATTTTAGACTTAAGCTTAACCTCCATGAGGCACTTGCCAGACTTGACAAGAGCTTTTAGAAGAACGCTAAACTTAAGAAAGAACTCGAATCTAAAAAGAAGAAGTATTCTATTACTACACGTAGAATAGATGCTCTCACTACTAAATATGATGAAGTATATGCTACCTCTAAAAAGTTAGAGATTAGATTGGGTAAACAGATCGAACAAACCTCCACCCAACCTAACACGAGATACGTAACAAGACAAAAAGAACACTCAAAGTTATGCTCTTATCTACATGCATAACAGTTCATGCAATCATCATGCACATAAAACCAAACAGAATCACACATTCTATTATAGAAAACAAAAAAGAAAGGTTTCATACAATCATGCATTCTATTATAGAAGATCACAAAGAAATATTCCACACAATTATGTATTCTATCCACATAGACCACAAAGAACTGCTTCACACAATCATATCTATCATGTTGCACCAAGCATCAATCATACAGCTATATGTCACTATTGTGGTAAGAAAGGACATATATCTAGATTCTGTAGAATAAGAAAATTAGTAGATATGAATGTTTATACATGGGTATCAAAAACTAACACAACAAGACCCTCAAGAAAATGGGTACCAAGGGTTACATCTACAACTTTTGTAGGTAGACCAACCCTCTCATGCTAGAAGCAAGTAGATTCTCGATAGTGGTTGCTCATGACATATGACTGGTGATGCTAACCAATTTGAACGCTATCGGTGAAGAAAGAAGGTTATGTCTCCTTCGGCAATAACCTCAGAGAATATATTATTGGTAATAGTAATATAGGTGTTCCACTTTATTCGTACATAAAATATGTTTGTCTAGTAATGGAATTAAAACATAATATATTCAGCATCAGTCAACTAGCTGACCATGGTTATGGTATTAACATCGTTAAAAATAAATGTTCTATTTATGAAAGATCCACTGGTAAGATTATCGTTGAAGGGATCAGGGAAGACAATATATATATTTTCTATCTTGCAAAAGACACTGACAATGTAGGAAAATATCTATACGCCAACAAAGATGATAGCTGGCTATGGCATATGCGTCTAGGACACGCAAACATGGACACTATTGTAAGACTGTCTACAAAAAAACTTGTAAGAGGCTTACCAGAGATTACTTTTAAGAAAGATATGGTATGTGCTGACTGTAAAAAGAATAAAGCTACTAAATCTTCTTTTAAATCAATCAACTCTATAAGTACCTCTAGACCTCTCCAACTCTTGTATATGGACTTGTTTGGACCCAGTAGAGTCGCCAGTCTTGGCGGTAAGCTTTACCCTTATATTATTGTTGTTGACTTTTATAGATACCCATGGGTTTATTTTCTTGCAAATAAAAATAAAGCATTTTTTGAATTTGTTACTTTCTACAAAATTGTTCCAAACGAAAAAGATTTTATGATTACTCGTATTCGAATTGATCATGGAGGCAAATTCAAAAATAGTGATTTCAAAAGATTTTACAATCAAAATAGTTTTTCTCATAAATTCTTTTGTCCTAGAACTCCACAACAAAATATTATTGTAGAGCGAAAGAATATAACTCTTAGCGATATGGCTAGAGTCATATTAAATTAGTATAACCATTTGAAATACTTTTGGGCTGAAGCTGTAAGTACTTCATGCCACGTTTTGAATAGGGTGCTTATTTGACCTATATCGAAGAAAACCACTATAAACTTTGGCTTGGTAGAATACCCACAATTATTTACTTTAAAGTTTTTGGCTGCAAATATTTTATTTTTTAATACCAAAGATAATCTAAGAAAATTTGACTCCAAGGCCGATGAAGGTATTTTTTTAGGTTATGCCGCCAAAAGTAAAGGACTCGGAGTATTCAACAAAATCTCATTAACTGTTGAAGAATCAATCAATGTCATATTTGATGAACATAACACTCAAGCACTAAACGAAAGCAACGATGAAGGTAGTCAACCTGCAACCAACAAGACATCAGAAGATACAAACAGTATAAGTCATCCGGAAAGTCTGCCAAGTAGACTAAAGTTCTCCACAGATCACCCTAAGGACTTGGTAATAGGTGATGTATCGAAAGGTGTAAGTACACGTTCCTCAAATAGAGATATTATTGCAAATGTTGCTTTATTTCTAAAGTAGAACCTAAAAATACTAATGAAGCTTTTGCTGATGAATTTTGGATTGCTGTTATGCAAGAGAAACTCAACCAATTTAAATGCAATCAAGTTTGGGAACTTGTTCATAAACCTAATAATTATTCGATCATTAGTACTAAATAAGTTTTTCAAAATAAATTAAATGAGGATGGTTCAGTTACATGTAACAAAGTATGTCTCATAGCTCAAGGATACAACCAAGAGGAAGATATCGACTATGATGAGACTTATGCTCCTGTTGCTAGACTTGAATCTATCTGAATGTTTTTCGCTTTTGCTAGTTTTTATAACTTCAAACTTTTTCAAATGGATGTTAGAACTGCTTTTCTAAATAGTGTTATCAAAGAATATGTTTTTGTTAAACAATCCCCTGGTTTTGAAGATTTTAAACACCCTGACCATGTATTCATGTTACGAAAGGCTCTATATGGACTCAAATAAGCCCCGCGTGCTTGGTATGAACTTCTTAGCCTCTTTCTACTTGAAAACAATTTTTCAAAAGAAAAAATTGATACTACTCTTTTTATAAAAACTTCTGCTAATTCTCTGCTATTAATGCAAATATATATTGATGATATCATTTTGGATCTACTAATGAGATGCTATGTAACAAGTTTGCTAAGTGTATGCAGAGTGAATTTGAGATAAGCATAATGGGAGAACTGACTTTCTTTCTAGGATTTCAAATCAAACAAGATTCACAAGGAACCTTTATCCATCAGGCTAAGTACACGAAGGATTTGCTCAAAAAGTTCAACATGGACAATGCAAAGGCTATCGAAACTCCAATGACAACATCAACTAAGCTTAACCTTGATGATAGCAGTAAACCAATAGACATACGTAAGTATCAAGGTATGATTGGTAGTTTGTTATATCTAACTGCTAGTCGCCCAGACATTATGTTTGTTGTATGTCTTTGTGCTAGATATAAGGCTAATCCTAAGGAATTATGTTTGTGTGCAGTTAAGCGTATTTTTAGATACCTTAAAGGAGCTTTGTTGGCAGGCTTATGGTATCGCAAAACTATGTCCTTTGACCTTGCTAGTTACTCGAATGCTAATTTTGCTGGATGCAAATTCGATCGAAAAAGTACCCGCGACACGTATCATTTCCTAGGAAAGTCTCTAGTCTCCTGGTTTAGCAAAAAACAAAATTCATTTGCATTATAAATAATTGAGGCAGAGTATATCACCGCAGGACGTTATTGTGCTCAAATTTTGTGGATGAAGCAAACCCTAGAAGACTTTAATCTGCACTATAAGAATATTCCTATTTTCTGTGATAACACTAGCACCATTAATCTCACTAAAAATCTAGTATGCCATTCACTCACTAAGCACATAGAATTTCGTCATTATTTTCTAAGGGATCATCAATTACATGGAAATATTTGTTTAGAGCATGTGGACACGGAACAACAATTAGCAGACATCTTTACTAAACATTTAGCTGAAGATCGATTCAACTTTATCCGTCGAGAATTAGGTCTTTTGGATTCTGATAAAATATAAGAATTATTAGATGCTTTACAAAAAATTTGTCACATTTTTACAGTTGAAAATTTTGGATACAAGCCGAAAGGGCCCTTCTGTCAAAAAGGTGTAAATAACCTAAGTGACACGGTATTTAAGTATCTTCGGACCACTGCTAACTAGGATTCGGCCACTACAGGTACTCCGAGGTAATTTAAACTCTTGAAAAAGTATGATTTAAGTTTAGCACCTATTATTCTGTATTTATATCAAGTCAAGAAAGGCATAATATCGATTAAAGTTATATTGAGATTCTGGAAATAAATTTTACCAAAATTCGGACCGAACTTGGGCCGAGCAAGGACCAAACTCGGTTAGTTTAATTCCAGAATATGCTAAGTCATTTAATTCTCTTCCTAATTTGGATTTTTGGTACTCTACAAATTGATCATTTCGTTGTTCATTGATTCAGACCAACAAAAATTATCCTTCCTCCACAAATAAATCTTAGCTTTTTCTCCCATATTCTCTCTAATAGCCCCTAAAAGGAAACAAGATACATTTTTTGACTCTCTTTTCTATCCCATCATTCCAAACATAGAAAAATTTGACGGTTTCACCTTTCGGAGCCTCAAATTTCAAATAATTGGTTTAATGAATTCTCCAAGAGTACATCTGTTTTGGCCATCCTATTGATTTTACTTTTCAACACATAGACTATCTACCTACTCTTCAAAAACTTCAACTTGAAGAATTTGTTACAACCTGTACCAACATTTACACCCATGCTATTCAAATGTTCTATTGTAACTTAACATATGAACATGACACTATCTCATCTAGAGTTCGTGGTATTCCAATTGAATTCGATGCGGATGACTTAGGTAAAATTCTATGTATTTCTACTGATGGATAACCCTTAGTCAACATCATGCAAGTTCAATTTGACTATGACTTAACTTTAGATTCTTTCAAGAATATCCTTCGTTACCCTCTTGAATGTCCACCTGGTAAATTTTATGCTAGATACTTGAATGGTCACTTCTTTGAAATGCATTATATTATCATTTCAACTTTTCTACCTAAGAAGACTTACTTTGACGATGTCTCTTATCTAGAAATGTCAGCCTTGTATCACTTGCATTTTGGTATTAATTTTAATATTCCACAGACTATCCTATCTTAAATGGTTCAATATCGCAAGAAAGAGCATCCACTACTATATGTTATATATTTGACAACCATTTTCATCTATTTCGACATTCCTTTAGATACTTGTCCAAATCTTGAGGAACCTTTATACCTCAATTGAATTCGGAGAATTGAGCCAACTATGCTTTTACCTTATAATTCATCATCAAACTCCAACACTCATCTTGTTGATTTCGTCCCTCCTGTTGATGAACAACCATAAACCTTAGAGTCTATTTTCAATCTTTTGCGTGATCGCTTCCACTAAAAAGATATACGCAATCGTGCTACAGATCATCGCCAAACTCTTCAGACTCAAGCTCTTGGCAACACTTTGATAGACATCCAGTACACCCTATCGAAACAGCTAGCCGGACCTTTTTTGATTCTTAGGAATCTAAATCAACAAGGATTTTGTATTGATCACCCTTATTTTTAGTGACATTTGGATCCAACTGATGCCTTATTTGATCCAAATAGAATACTTGAACTGGATGATGAAGATGAAGATAATGACATCTAGTTACACAATGGATCTTACAAATTTTTACTTATAGATGTTCTACTATAATATTTCCATTACACATCTACTTTTGTATGTTTTCTTTCAATAAATAAAGTTTAAATACAATTTTTTTTGTCATTATATATTATCCTGTATACACTTTACTCTCTTGTTCTTCTTGCCATCTCACCAATTTTGGGGGGAGCAAACTATTTTGATCAAATGACAACGGAAGAGAAAGAATACATGATACTAGCATACAAGATAATACTTGACAGATGTTGTCTTCATCATATCAACTGCTCCACAGTTACGCGGGAGCCTTGCATATCAAAGACTTGCAATATCAGTCATAGTTTGTCAATTATCAAATTGGAGGAAATTGTTGGCCCATCCAGTCTCAATCAACTTGATTTTGATAGTTAACTAAACCATGCATTGATATATCGCATCTGAAGCCTCAACACTGCTATTGCATGTCGTCTGTATTTTATCTATTCAAATATAATCTTTATTTATTTGAGTCTAGGACTGATGTACGCTGAGTCACACTGGCAAAACCAAGTACCAATAAACCAGATACCTAGCCACTGAAATAAACCAAAGAACCCATCTACCAAATCAGGCCATATTCATTTATAAAGTCTACCATACTAGGAGACCGAACTCGGGCTGAACTCGGGCCAAACTCGTGCCAAACTAGGACCGAACTTCGACCGAACTCGGTTACCCTTTTGGTATAAAATCAACTAATTCAATAGCTCCTGATATTTTGGCCCAACGATTGGAAATTTGAATTAAACCTTGACCAAATTCTGGCAGAATTCTGTTTGCCTACACCCTATAAATAGGATTGGAACTCTTCATTCAAAGAATAACTCAACCATTCTTAAGTCTTCTATCATATTGTGAGCAAACCCCTACAGCCTTAATTTTTTCATCTCAAAGAGCAACTCCCTAACCTTCCTAGTGCCAAGTGTGATCTCGGTCTAGAAGTCTTCTGAGTTGTAAAGAGCTTTGTTCGATCAGTTACTCTCTCTCTCCCTAAGCTATGAAGTTGTGAGACTTCGGATCAAACCTCGTGGTGTAAGAAGTGGCAAGACATCGGATAAAAGCTTATGATTCACTATTGGTGATTATAGTGGAGAAACACGGAGCTTGAGTTCTCGGGACTGGAGTAGTCCTCTTAGAGGGAATCCAGTATACATTTTGGTATTTGCTTTAGCTTTCTCTCTCTACTTTACTACTTTACTTTACTGTGTCTATATACACTGTTAGTTAGCTACTGCATTTATTCTGATAATATTTAAATTGGGTAGATTATTCCGTTGTACTCTTTTCAACCCTCTAGAGTTGCCTCACGGTCCTTCAGATGATGTGCACCAAACGACACCAGTGTGCAATTTTTGGACTACCTATAGGCCATATCCTGGCAACAAAACCCAAGGTTGATGCCAACTCCCTTTGAAGTTGCTGGAACATTATTCCCTACCTGTTGTTAAGCATCAAACCACTGCCAGTGGCTTTAACTATCTGCATCCATAACCCGATTCCCCTATCCTGCATACTGTAGTTATGACTTCAGTTGTTGTAGTAAACTCACAATGCCTAGTGTAGCTGTCTGAACACTACAGTTGACTTTTTCTTTCTACACATCTTAGCCTGCTATGACACTAGCAGTTCAGTCCCTCAACAGTGCACCACAGATGTGTATACACCCACTCTAATCTCTCCTGCACCCACCAGTCACAACACACACACAAGTACACACTCTCCAACACTAGTACCTCTAACACACCACACATAAACATTCATTACAACAAACACCTTGAGTGCATCACACTATGATAAACAACCAACACCATGATACTTCCATGATACATAGTCCAATTACCCCAATACACTATCAAAATACATTGAACACAATTAATATATAAAATATAAGTAAAATAGAGTATTACAAGTGAATATATAAGAAATTGACATATAGGAACATAAATACAAAGGAATTAATAATTCTATACCACCGTATCATGGCATATCATGATATGGACACCCGTACCCAATTTTGGACAAAATGATACCATTACGCCATCAAATAAACATAAATAGTTCTCATGAGGACCCAAATCAAACTCTACAAGGACAGTCAAGATATGTTAGTGCCGTACTGGTCCGTCCCGTGGCCCGGTTTGACCTGTTCTGATCGGGTTCGGGTCGGTCCGGGCCCAACCCGGTAAAGAGCGCGGGCCGTGCTGCCCCGGCCCTGTCGGCCAAGAACCCGACCCAGCCCAGACCCGTAACCCGGTCCGCGGTAGACCGGGCCCAACCGGTCTGGGTCCGGGCCGGTTCACGGTAGGGCCGGGCCATATTTTTTTAGTTTTTTTATATATTTTTATATATAATCTATATGATATAACTTATATGTTAATAAATTCAAGTTAAATTTTAGTTTTTTGTTACTAAGTTAATTTTGTACAATTTAAAATTTATAAGTTATTTTTTATAATTTTATTTGGCATAATTTTTATAAATTATTTTGGTATAATTGATGTAAAAATTTATATAAACATTAATTAAGAAAATTTTATTTGATTTATTTATATCAATATTTATATAACTTTAAGTATAAGTTAAAATCTAATTATTTAAAAGTTTAATTTTTTTCGAAATTTTTTTGAATAACTTTTACAAAAATGTATAATTCTTTTTTTATTTGAATATAAATTTATAACTTGAAATTTAAAGAAGTTATTTATATAGAAATAAATAAGTTCAATGTAAACGACTTAGAACAATAAGTAAGAAAAAGCTGAATTTCTTTTATTAACGCTAGTAAAATTATAAATGTATTATAACATTAAGTAACAAAAAAATAGAAACTTATAAATAATATTTTATTTTCATAAAGCTTGTAAAAAAATGTATAAGTCTTTTTAAAATATTTTGTTATCCGTCTGTCGTTAAAGTTTATTGTTCAGCTCCTCCTTCAATAGCGTCATCCATGGTAAGAGATTGAAAGTCCAACTCAGAGATATCGGCACTTTCATCTCGTGAGTCTTGAGTTCTTTTTTTTAGCACATGTCTAATCATGAACGCAGACAGAAGCTTCCAAAATATCCGGCAGCAACCGACTCCTCTTTTTGCTTAGCATCCTTAAACCTGCACTAAAACAAGATTTTGATGCTACTGTAGATACCTGGACCATTAAAATATCACGTTCTATAGAAGAAAGTAATGATAAAAAATTTCGTGTTTCTTCCACTTTTCTAAAATTGAATAATAAGTTGAAGAGTAATCTTCATCTTCATCTTCATCACAAGAATTTAGATATAAGGACAATTCTTGAGTCGGTTGGGAAGAATTTTTTTGTTTCCTCCTTTACAGTACACTTTTAGCATATGATAATTTAGACACAAAACCAGAGCTACTACCTTGAACGGTTGTACCGGATCGGGTGGATACAACTCTTTCTGCATATAAAATAATTAAATTATCTAAAATATCCTTAATTTCTACTTTCAAACTACCTATGTCGACTCTCATATTTTTTTCAAATTTGTCTAATAAAATATATACACCATCTAATTTAATCTTGGGATCAAAAATTGAAGTCAAATAATATAACAGAGGTATATTACCCTAATATTTTTTAAATTTGGCTTCCATTTTGGAAATTACATAATCAAAACTAGGGATATTTCTATATCTAGAAAATAAATTAGACATGTTAAGAATTTTAGTTAAAACTAAAGGAGAAGTTGGATAATAAACTCCATATAGAATGGTTGTAGCATTATAAAATAATTCAAAAAATCAAAAATAAAAGTAGAAATTAACCAATCATTATCAGTTACTTAATAATCAAAACTAGGATTAGCATTACAATAATGTGTAATAACATATTTAAACTTCATGGAAGATTTCAACATTAAATAAGTATAATTTCATCTATGTGGTGCATCCTTAACAAATCGCCTAAAAGTTACACCATATTGTGTACAAAAAATTTTAAAACCTTGTTGTCTATTTACAGAAGTGTTCAACCTCTATAAATTTTTAAAATTTAGTTGAAAGAATTCAAGATATTCTTGTACAATCAAATTAATAATATGACGAGTACATCTAACATAAAAAAAGTCTACCTTCTAACATAGGCGTAAATTGTGTTTTCAAAATATTAATAGAAGAAATGTTATTACTAGCATCATCAAAAGAATTAAAAATATTTTATTGTGAATATCATATTCATGGACAAATTGCATTATAGCGCCACCAATTACAGCTCCGATATGTGAAAATTCTAAAGTCCTTAGACAAATAATATTTTTTTGCAACATCCATCTTGGATCTATGTAATGTGCCATGATACAAATATAAGCATAGTTTTGCTTAGTATTCCATATATCAGAAGTTAGAGCTAATTTAATAACATGCATAAAACTTTCTTTCAAGGCAGCCTTATCTTTTTGAAAACATTTCACAGCCTCCACTCTAGTAGTAGATCTATAAACTTTAGTAAGATAAGGATTAAGGGTATTACTTGTAGAATTACAATAGAAATTACTCTCACCAAATATAAAGGGTTATTCCTCACAAATAATATATCTTGCTAACTCAGTCTTGTTACGAACATTAGAATAAGTAAAGTTACCTATCACTAACAAAATATTGGCGACGGTCAATATCCATCGCCAAGTAGCGATGGTACACCGTCGATTGGATGACAAATAACCATAATTTGCGAATTAAACAACTATTCATCGCTAGGTCATTGCCAATTAGTCGCAAGATCGTCACTAGTTTGCGCGGTCAACCACAGAAATAAGGTTGGTAAATATGGCCACGGTCTAGGGATGGATATTGAGTTGCTGATAAGTCGCCTAGATAGCTTAGTTATGGTGAAATATTTGGACGCTACATATCCGTCGCCAAGTATTGTGCCCTAGGTTATATTAATTAGGCGGTTGATCAAAACTTTTATTTCAATCGACCGCGCCTCTCTCTCCTATCTCTCCTCTACTTCTGCCCCGTGCTCCCCTTCAACCCGTGCTTCCCTCTCCTCCGCTCCCCTCTCGTCGGTGTTGCCCTCTCCTTCCTCCAGCCCATGCTTCCCTCTCCTTCGATCCCCTCTCGCCGTGCTTCCCTCTCCTTCTCTCTTCTGTAAGTCTTCCTCCCCTATCCTCCCACCGTTCTCCTCTTCGGTTTGCACTGTTACTACCTACACTCTATGGTGTACTATTTGGAGATAATTTATGTGATGATTTCTTGTTACTAGTCTAGGTGTTTATGGTATGGTTTATGTGTATTTGGGGATGACCATTGGAGGCTCGGTTTAGGCCTTGTGCAGTGAGTATTTAGGGGGAGTCAGGTTCAGACAAGGGGTACAGTGCACTTGGGCACTACAAGTACAGACATGTGCACATGTGTGCACAGGTGAAGAGGAAAATAATGCTCAGTCAGGCAGTTGATTAGGTACTAGTTGGGGGCAGTGGCTTTTTAATTGCAGTGGTGTATTAGATCATAGTGTATCATATCTTAAAGACTGATTATTGTGATGTATCAGTGGGAGAAGGGGGTACACAGGCAGTTAGATGTGGGTCTTGGACAGTGAGGTTGAGCAGGTGCTCTGTGGCTGTATCAGTAGTGTGATACATGTTAAGGAGAAGGAAAGGGAGGATAGTAATCAAGTTGTGTGTACAGGCTTGGAACACGAGTTCCAATTAAGTGCAAATACACTGATATTAGGGGATAGGGGAAGATTCCTGTCGATACGTTTCCTATCGACATAATTCTGATATGACCTACCGGCTATGGAAAACTTTTTTTATCTGATCTGTTCAATGTACGTGTCATGACCCGCACCCAAAATTTGGGCATGAGCCGTGGGTACGTCCAGCCTACGCCGCAGCATCAGCGGTAGAACGATGTCTAGGTCTCAAACATAACTCATCCTGTCCATGGTCTCAACTCTATAAGGAGGACAATGATAATACATGAATCCACAGTTTATAATATACTCAATCATAAGGCTATTTGAAAGTAAATAGCACGATAAGAAATAAGGATAAAGAGTTCTGACATAAGTCAGACACAAAAATAAATACATCACAAATCTATAATCTAGATGTCCTCAAAAGTCACAACAATAATACAACCCAGATCTCAGTTCTAGAATAATAATACAAAAATAGGACAGTCTAAATGCCTGTGGGTAGGATCTCCTCTAAGATGGGTAACTCCTCTGGAATTTATGGTATGAAATCTTCCTCTGCTCCCGGGCCATAGTGGGTAGGGCAGAAATCCTCCAAGTCCTCTGAAAATGTTATCCAGTCAGGATTGGAGTGAAGCACAAACACTAAACAGCAGTTTCATTTATATTGACAAAACTATAAAATAGTGTAAGGAATACAAGAAGGAAGTAATACTGGAAATATAGAATACTAGAGAATATGAAGTAAGCAATAGAACATCTAGCAATGAATAAAAATATAAGTAAAAGCTAGAACAAGTGAACTGGAATAAAGAAATAAATATCTGGCTATGTGTTTGAAATATTAGTTTATTATATGATCGGCTTGGGACGAGATCAGGCTTGATTTATATGATTGGCTATGAGGTCAGGCTAACCATCTGGTTAGCTATGATGCGAGCAATAGTCAGGGTAATCATATATATCAGACTATGAGTCATGTAAATGGTCAGGCTACACCCGACGTGATGCGTGGGGTGAGCTATGATGCATGTAAGGTGGGGTATGATCACATAATCTACTAATATTTCCCCATCCCCAGCTAGCATGATGGATACCAATCATGACTCCTCGTGACAAGTATCTAGGATGCTAACCCGTGTATCCACAGTGTCAGAGTCAAGTATAGTATACAACTGGAATTATAGAATTAATCAACAAAAATGAAAACTGTCAGAGAATGTACTCGCCTGTGGTCCCGAGGAAGGTGCGAGGATCAATGTCCAAGGCGAGATCACAATGACCTAATTATGGAATATCAATGTCAAATTATTGAATTAAGGGAATAAACATGTTTAACTAATTTGATACGAGGCCTCTAGGTCAAATCTCAAACCTACTGGTCAATAGTAGTCTCATACTAGCTAATGCTAAGTGATATTTTATATATATATCTTATAATATAATAGTTAGTCTATCATCTAGTATTACCTTAGTTTTAATACTGTAATACCTATACTCAACTCTACCTATTAACCCATACTATCACACAATGAATTTGTTATATTACACAAAAATCTCTCACCCACTATGAACTCCTATCACTCAGTCAAAACTCGACTGTGTACTGCTACAAGCAGTGTACACACTACTATTATGCTGCTGATACACACTGGACCTAGCCAAAACATACAATTTTTACACTTAATCTTTACAGATACAAATATGAGCATGGAGCACTCAACTCACCTACAATATGAAGCACACCTACCAATTGATACATACATAGCACATACACAACATGGATGAACTGATACTCAGTATCAGGAACCCACTGAATCACAAATCCACATGTGTGCTCAAAGAACTAGCTAGACTCACTGAAACCTGATACTCCAACATGTACACACTGCACATGCACTGGCACTGAACTCACTGCACAGGCACCTACACCTCTCCATCACTGAGGCACAGCTCAAGAATGCACCTACACTTAACAATTCATTGATCCAAGGTTCTGATTTAATGAACCCTTCACAGTTCACAGCCTAAAATTGTTCAGACTTCACCTATATGGCTAAATCTTGAGACAAGCATAGGATACTGGCAGACACAACCAGGTACACAGTCTGAATTGTTCAGTTACACATACATGGCTTAACCTCTGGAACAAGCCTAAGGCTACTGAACTAGAATAGGGCAGTTACAAAAGACTTAGGAAGCAATAACAGGGAAACACAAAGTTCCCAGGATACTCCACATAAGTGAATAGGATACTCAAGGTAGCAAAACATCTCTACCATAACTACACCTAGATGCAACTGAACAGGATACACAAGGTAGCAAAACATCTCCACCATAACTACACCTAGATGCAACTGAACAGGATACACAAGGTAGCCAAAATAAGGGCAGCTAACCAACTCTAACTGCTAACCCCAAAGGAACTAGCTCACAACTGTAACACTCACACAAGTGAGACACTCACTATACCTCACACACAGGCTATACCCCTTGTTGATGCACAACGTAGATGTTAATGGTAGCCATAGTTCAGTTTTGAACTGCACAGTCCCTGATCTGGCTTCTAACTCCCCTAATCCCTGGACTGATACTGACATCAGTGTATCCCAATCACTGATACCTAGTATCAGACACCCAAGCACAATCCATACCTACACAATACTTGCACAATGTTTACTCAATTGAACACACTCTGCACTCACTGAACTGTTATACAGAGAACTCATAACTCACACCCTCTCACTGAGACTGATGCTCAGTAGAACACCTAGCATGCTACCCACAGTGGAACCACAGTGCCAGTGCCATTTAGACACTTTGATACACAGTGTGGCTTCCTACTCTACTACTGAAGCTCACTGCACAGTTAAGAAGAGTGATAGTGTTCAGTAACATATGAAACCCGATACTCGAGAGAAGTTAATTACCCAAGAACCTAGCACTCACCAATAACACACTGACAACTCACAGACACACTGATTCAATAACCCTAGAAACTAACACTCCCAGGTTTTTCTTTTCCCCATAGAGAACCCACACAAAACTGGGACTGAGAAGAACACAACCACTGCTCACTTACTCACTGAATCAAACTACCACACACTCCAAACACTGATGAACTTGCACAGTACATAGTCCCACTGATACATAACCCATAGCTCAGCATGATACCCGATACTAAAAACCCCTAATTTCTGATACACTACGAAAATGCTGACTGCTAACTCATAGTGAACTGGACTGTACAGTTCTCCCCCTCCCCACAGTGTATGATACACTAAGACATAGCTACCCAAAAATAACCCAACCCACCATGCACTGAATACCCCCACATAACCTGAACCCGATTGGTTCAGTGAACTCCCCGTGAATTCCCCACTCCAAAACACACAACACATCTATATACGTATGCATAAATATTTATATATATATATATATCATACATCAGTTTAGGTAAAAAAAATAGAGTAGATTAGATAGGTATACCCTTTTCAAGCATAACAACAAACACCCATTGTGCTAAAATCGAATTCAACAATATGAACTCATGAATACCCAACCAAATCCCTAAAATTGAGGTCAGATTATAGGTAGGAGATGTATTCGTGTAGAAATGCACATTCCCATAAATAGGGCTCACAAATTTGGGGGAAAACCAATGTTGGGACACCTAAACCCTAGATTCACCTAGGTATTCATGGAAAAACCCCAAAAATGAAATCTAAAACAAATGGTGGGCTCCTAATGGCCAAACAACAATAAAAAAATAGAATTAAATGGGGTTAAATTCGGATTCTCACCTATTGGGAGATGGTTTGCCAATGTAGGTCCTCTTTCTTCAAGCCTTCCTGGTTCAAGCTCCTAGATTTCTCTTGATGGAGGAGGAAATGGATTTTTAGGGTTTATAAATTCTGAAATTTATGGGAAAGGAAGGGTTTTCTAGGTGGAGGCTAGGTTTATGGCTTTCTTTATGAATGAAGAAGCTTGAGGGAGGCTCCCTCTCATATAAATAGGACTATGGTTTGTCACGACCCGCACCCGGTTTAGGGGCACGAGTGCGTGGGTACGTCCAGCCTACGCCGCAGCATCGGCGGTAGAACGCTGTCTAGGTCAAGTACTATCTAAATAATCTCACACTAGTATCCAACTCCATAAGGAGACACGGAGAACACTATAAAGATGAACAACATACTCAATCACAATTACAGCACGATAAGAATTTGGAGAACAAAAGAGTACGACACAAGACTAATGATAAAACAATCATACCTGTAATCAGGAACAACCAATCTCCAAGTATCAGAACAAGCCCACTAAGGTCACAGTCTGGAAAAATATTTTCCAGTCAGGAAGGAGCAAAGTACATCTCTAAATAGCAGTTCTATATAAATGACATAAACTATGTAGCAGTTCTAGATGGAAACATACCAGATGCATGTATAAGTACGAGAAATGTACAATGAGAGAAGCACTGGAAATACTATAAGTAAATGCAGGAAAAGAAACAATATGTCCATGAGCAAGAATTCTATGACTAAGTGTGTGAGTACTAGCTTTAACATGTGATCGGCTTGGGAACTTGATCAGGCTGGTTACATGTGATTAGCTATGATTCATGGAAGGTCAGGCTAACCGTTGGTTAGCTATGATGCATGGAGAGGTCAGGCTAATCACACGTAACAGCTATGAGGCATGGAGATGGTCAGGCCGCACCCGACGTGAGATGTGGGGTGAGCTATGATGCATGGATAGTTGGGTATGATCACATATCTACACTAAAGTACTCCCCAAACCCCCGACTGGTATAGTAGATCCAATCATGGTACGCTATGGCACGGGATTCCCTAAGGAAGGTAGCAAATCTCCCCGGGAATTAGTGTCTGTACATGCACAAGATATCAAGGAAACAAGTCTCGTACAAGCTACACCATGAATAAGGAATAACATCTCATGACGAGATCCGTGTATACCAATCCGTGTAACCATCGTGTCAAGATCATGGATATTTACACTAGATACAGTGAACATAGGAGATATCATAAATTAGAAACTAATCAGAGAATGTACTCGCCTTGGGTCCTTAGCTGGTAAAACCAATGTCCTGTTCCAGAGTATCCCCTGGGTAAACCAACAGTCCTATAAACATAACACAAGCAAACCACATTCGCATCAGATGCTACACTAACACAGTTAAAAATACTGGTCTCAGGGCCATGTCAGGCAGGGCACTAGTCAACTAGGGTCATCTAGTAGGGACACGTATATAATATACATTACACTTATTATACTTACAATATTTATACATGCACCAATTTAAATGTATTTACAATATATATATATCTTTTAAATACATATTTGATTTATACTAGTTGAACATTATATATGTATACTCATACATATGCTAAAATACCTTTTTAAAATATATATATATATAAATACTAAATTGATTACATATACTAGAAATACGTATTTACGTATATAAATCATTTCGAACTTATTTTGAACAATAATTTCAAATAAAAGTTTATTTATAAAAACTAGAATTTATGTAAAAGCCAATATTTTCATTTATGGTAAAATCGGTCACCGATCCAATAAACTAATTTTTGAACTCATTTTATTATTGAAACTATATTTTTAATAATAATATAAAACCCAAGATTTATTATATTTAACATAATCAAAAACCTTTTAATTTAATACGTAAAAATGAACTAATTACATGAAATCACTAAACTAATTATGTGAAAATACTAACTAATTAATTAATAGTTACTAACTAATCAATAATTAATTACTGATTAATAAATTATTAAAACTTAATTACTGAATAATTATAACTAATATAATTAAACTAATTGCATAAATTACTAACTAATTGATTATGAATTAATTAACTGATTATAAATTTATTAACTAATTAATCTAATTATAATTTAAACTAATTATATTTAACTAATATAGATACTGAACTAATTATATTACTAACTGTTTACATATAAATTAACCAAATTGATTAAATACTAACTACTGATTATAATTTAATTAAAGGATTAAGAAATAATTAACTATTCCAATGATAATTTTAATTAAACTAACCATGTATTAACTAACTAATTACACAAAAATAACTAATTATGTAAACTAAACTAGTTATGTGTAATTGTTAATTTAATTATATGTAATTAATAACTAATTAATTATTAACACTGATTAAACATTAACTAAATAATTTATAATCTTAAAACTAAATTAATTATATACTAATATAACTAAATATATTAACTGACTCTTTACAATTACACAGAATAAAAGAAAGGGAAGGAGAAGAGGGGCTCACGGGGGGATTTTTCGTCGAGGTCGGCGCGGGGCTCCGCCGGGGTCGGCGCAGGTGAGGCGGCAGCGGGAACTCAGCGGCGGGCTCGACTCGAGGCGGTGGCGGGCTGCTCCAGATCTCGGCGGCGGTGACTTCGTTCCAGCGGCGGCGGAAGGAGATCTTGGCCGCCGGCGGTGGCTGGATCTGCAGCGGCGGTCGACTCGGCTCGAGACGGCGGCGTTCGGCGCTCGAGGAGGCGGGCTCGGCGCTCGAGGAGGCGGCTTCCCGGCATCAGCGGCGACGACGACGACGACTCCGGGCGGCGGCTTGACGAGGGCTCGGCTCGAGGGTGAGGTGGTCCGAGGCGGCTCCAGCGGCGGTGGAACTCGAGGAGGTGGCGGTTCAACCCAGGGCAGCGACAGGGCGGCGACGACGACTTCGATCTAGGGTTAGGGTCGGTGTCTGTGAACGGGTCGGGGTTGGGTTCGTGTCCGGGGCTGGACACGACGGGGTGCTGTACTGTGGACGTGTCCGGGGCTGCCGGACACGGGGATGCTGTTGTACAGTGGAGGAGGTGGATGTGTCCGGTGTGTCGGACACGAAAAAAATCTGTTTGTAATATTGTAATAACTGGACACAGAAAAATGAATGGATACGGTGGGACACCCAGGGTCGGACCCGAGGCCATCACGGCTGACACGGATGCTGGACACACGGACACGAGCACACAAAATGGTGGTGGCTTTGGCTTTGGGAATTGTGGAGGCTAGCCAATGAATTGAAGATTAGGGTTTCTAGGGAAATGTGAGAATGAGAACCTAAATAGGGAGAGATGGTGTGGGATAAAGGGTTGCGGGTTGGCCCAATAATGAATGGCCCAGAATTAATTAAACGGGTTTTACATGTGGGAAAAAATGAGGGTGCAAAAGGGGAGACAGTAAACTGGTAAATTTAAATAGAAAAGAAATTTAAGAAAATGTTTTTAAGAGGCTTTCAAAGGCTGACTGATTAAATTAGCTACGAATTAACTTCATTTTGCAAAACCCTAGAAAATATGTAATTTGTTTATTTACTATTCCAAAATGGATATAAAATTTTATTATGAAAACAACTAGTCCTATAATAATTTCATCAATAAAAATTTTATTATTTCAAGCCAATAAACATTTGAAACTAGAAAATATATATTATTATTTATTTATTTATTTTGTAATACCTCGACATTTAGAAAAATGACTTTTATAAAAGATTTTTAAATTACCTTCTACAATCAAACATCGTTCAAAATAAAATCAAAATATTAAGGAGAATTATTTTATAAACTTGATATTTTAAAATAAAAATCTAATTATTTTGGAAATTGGAAATCGGAGGTTACAAGTCTATCCACCTTAGAAAAATTTTGTCCTCGAAATTTTAGGGATGACTAGGATAGAAAAAAAATTATTGTTCATAATGATGAATATATCATTGAAGAAAATATTTCTATAAGGAGAATATTTACCAAACAGCAGAAAACATGAAGAAAAAGAAAATATGGTTTAAGATAGGAGCAACTTGAAGGAATCATGGCTCGGCCTTGAATCCTCTAGAAAGTTTAGGTTTTGGGAAGTAGACACGATTACTAAAACAGATAATTGGAATAATGCACGTTACATTTCAAAGTAACTAAACCAAGGAAGACCCAGTATAATGAATGATATAGACATGTAAGTTATAGCTAATTCGAAAGATACGGTCGACAATTTGATTTAAGAAACTTAAATACATCATTCAGAATGTAATCAAGAGACATCTAATCGCCTTTCTTGATTTCTAGGAAAAAAAATAGTCTTTACTACCATCTGAAAATAATCCTTCCTTTATATCCTCGTTCATTTTACTTTTCTCAATCTTGTGATTCATCATTAACTAATATCTATAAAAGTTTCAAATCCCACAAACTTATTAGATTAAATCTTAGAATTTCTGAATCAAAATTTTATTACGTGTCCAAAATCCTTATCATCAAATTCGAGTTGTTTATCTTAACATCAACTATACCTCGATTATTTTCTTCGATTTCAAATGTTACTGTCATGGTCAAGATTTTAATTTAAATCACAACCTCAATATACCATGATCTTACCTTACGACCTTCAATTATATGATCCCATAATCAGTTATATTATAATCTTCTTTACCATGAGCTTCATTTCATTCCATATCTCTTTATCCGTATGTATAATGTTTCCGAAATTTTGAACTAATATTTTTTTTTTTTTCCTCTGAATTTATTATCCCAATGAAAAAATTTTACTACTCAAATCCTCATTATTTTAAGTGAATTACATTCGTATCATAATCTCCTCAAATTTTGAGTAAATAACTAAATACAAAATTTACTATCCAATCCTTTTAACTGAAATCCAATCAATGCATATTTATAAAACTTAAAAATCTGCATCCCAAAATTTAACTTTAAACACTCATCAATCATCTAACTCAAATTCAATTGATGCTTATTCCAATCTAACTCCTCATCCCAAGAATTTAATTTGACACTATTCCATTTACGATTTTATTTCCTGTTTTTCTTTTTCCTCAAATACTCAACGATGCGATGCTTCCAGTATCTTCAATAAAATTTCTATCTTGCAATCAAATAGATAAAATGATAATCTCTAAGATTTCTCAAATTTTTAATAATCAATTCAATCATATCAAGACCTCCTTAAAATTAATAAATCCTCAATTTTTTTGGCTCTGTGAATTTCTTAATTCTTCCTTTAAGTAAATGTTTGTCCTCGAATTTCAATCATACCTCGATTTTCATAAAATCAAAGATCCATCAATTCCGTTATAACAACCCCTAAATTCTTTATTTAATTTAATGCTCATCCACAAATTTAATCCTCTTGTCTCTTCTCGTCAGTCATAACCTCGTCATAGATCTTTGCTATGGTCAAAACCCAATGATCATGGTTTAAGAAAACTCTACCTACAGCCATGCAATTTAAGAAAAATATATAGGTCATGTATCTTTTGTCATGGTATTTCAGTCTCTGTTAGGGGGTACTGCTAGTTATATTCTAACAAGAAAATTATGCATGTGAACCACAGTACTAGGAAAATCAATCAATCAATCGAAAGACGAAAGAAAAGGAACATTAGGAAGGAAGAAGGATCATGTTAACATATTACTTGTAGTGTCTACTATCTCTAACAAACACTTAACTCTAGCACACTAACAAATTCCTATTCATGTACACTTGTACCCATATCAACTAATCATATATTAATATTCATATCTCTCATCTACCAAAAATTAATCCTCAAAATAATCGTCAAGGTTTAACTTCCCGATCAACTTAAAATAAATGTATATACCTCCTCAAAATTAGATACTTCACATCGAAATAAAAATTTAATCACTTCTAAAATCTTTGTAGCCTTAACTATGTTTATTGAATCAAATTTAAATCCTCAATATTTTAATTACATAAAATCTCAACTCCTTAAAAATTCTAAAAATTTGAAATTCATTTCCACCTTTTAATTTATAACTCCTCAATGTACATATTAGTGCTCACGGTCTCTGATACTCAAGGTGCACTCAATACCTCTATTGTCTAGAACTGTGTACTAAATTTGTACTGCCCGAATCACTTGCACTATTACCTCCAATGATCAAGGTTATCATTAACTGTGTTTTCCTTCATGATTTTAATTATGTCAATTGGTATATCATCTAATTATCAACACACAGAGTGCTTACTGTTACTAACGTCATCCTTGACTAATCCCCGATATAGAATCATGAGCACTCTTGGTATTTATATCACTAGCTTCATTAATGGATCATTCATCAAGCTCATTATATCTCATGATTACATGTATCTACTATAACACTCATGTTTCTTTACTCTCATGGTCATGTATATGGTTCCTCATCTCGATGGTTGTATATGTATTTCCTTCTATCCTTTAAAGCCTATTAAACTCATCCGTGATACGCTTCACAACTTCCATTACAAATCCTGATATTTCTCTACTTATGATATCTCATTAAACCCTTTATACATATACATTTATTTACCTTTAACATTTCCGATATCAATCATCCAATTGGACATCATGCTCCATAAATCCTTAACACAATTCCCGGATACTTAATCGTTTACATAGATCACTCAATTACATAATCATGATTATCCAGGACGGGTAATTGGCTCTGATACTAACTCTGAGAACTATCACTGATACTCTATACTCTCCTTAACTCTCAGTCTCTAATGACACTACTCCCAGAATCATTGGTACAAGGTACTATACTGAGGGCTAACTCTAGATTAAAGCCTACTGCTCACATGTCCAACTAAGAAACACTTACAACTCACTAGCAACACAGTCAATACTAATACAAGACACAACAAAATTACAAGCCACTAATTATCATACTTAACAAGAAATCCTCAAGGAATAGGAGCTCAAAGGCTGAATTGAGGGCAGAAGGTATCTTTACTGCTAGTAAAGAAAGAAGCGGTGGAACAAAGTCCTGGAATAACAGAAATAGATAAGTCTTGAGATGATATTTTAAGAACCAATTTAGGATACAACCTAATAATCATACACGTCTGTCTGAAATCATGACACTCAGAATCCTCGCCACGCCAGTAAGCATAGATGCGATAAACGATAGGTTTCGTAACTAAGGTATGCACTCTATAATCATGTCGTCTAGAATCTTCGCCACGCCAACCGGTATGGCTGCGAAAGACTCTAAGCTTCATAACTATAGTATGTACATCCAAGTCAGGTCCCTACGTTCTCGTCACCACAGCTAATATGGCTGCGATAAATTCTAGGTTCCATAACCAAAGTAGACGTTTTACCTTTCTCACTGTCCTCATCAATATATGTCATCAGATGATAACATAAATCCTAGTCCGTAAAAAATTCATCTCAATTTAAAATCAACTCAACAACGATACCAGGAATTAAAGTTAACAACTGGTCAACAAGAATCAAACTCAACAATGATACCAAGATTTTAATTTAATAACTGCTCAACAAGAATCAAGTTCAGTGACAACAAGCGAGAGCGGACGGAAACAAGGAAAGATTTAAATTGAAAATAAGATTCTCATGGGGTCATCCAGGAAATCTTTCAAGAATTTGTGATTGAGTATCCTCTCTCATCCTAGTATCCTATGTCCTATATTTAATAGCAGGTACGCAGTAGTACAACTATGATGTCGCACTACTACAACATCGTACAACTTGCGAAGTCTGACCTGCATGGGCCACCACTAAAAACGTGTCACGACCCGCACCCGGTTTAGGGGCACGAGTGCGTGGGTACGTCCAGCCTACGCCGCAGCATCGGCGGTAGAACGCTGTCTAGGTCAAGTACTATCTAAATAATCTCACACTAGTATCCAACTCCATAAGGAGACACGGAGAACACTATAAAGATGAACAACATACTCAATCACAATTACAGCACGATAAGAATTTGGAGAACAAAAGAGTACGACACAAGACTAATGATAAAACAATCATACCTGTAATCAAGAACAACCAATCTCCAAGTATCAGAACAAGCCCACTAAGGTCACAGTCTGGAAAAATATTTTCCAGTCAGGAAGGAGCAAAGTACATCTCTAAATAGCAGTTCTATATAAATGACATAAACTATGTAGCAGTTCTAGATGGAAACATACCAGATGCATGTATAAGTACGAGAAATGTACAATGAGAGAAGTACTGGAAATACTGTAAGTAAATGCAGGAAAAGAAACAATATGTCCATGAGCAAGAATTCTATGACTAAGTGTGTGAGTACTAGCTTTAACATGTGATCGGCTTGGGAACTTGATCAGGCTGGTTACATGTGATTAGCTATGATTCATGGAAGGTCAGGCTAACCGTTGGTTAGCTATGATGCATGGAGAGGTCAGGCTAATCACACGTAACAGCTATGAGGCATGGAGATGGTCAGGCCGCACCCGACGTGAGATGTGGGGTGAGCTATGATGCATGGATAGTTGGGTATGATCACATATCTACACTAAAGTACTCCCCAAACCCCCGACTGGTATAGTAGATCCAATCATGGTACGCTATGGCACGGGATTCCCTAAGGAAGGTAGCAAATCTCCCCGGGAATTAGTGTCTGTACATGCACAAGATATCAAGGAAACAAGTCTCGTACAAGCTACACCATGAATAAGGAATAACATCTCATGACGAGATCCGTGTATACCAATCCGTGTAACCATCGTGTCAAGATCATGGATATTTACACTAGATACAGTGAACATAGGAGATATCATAAATTAGAAACTAATCAGAGAATGTACTCGCCTTGGGTCCTTAGCTGGTAAAACCAATGTCCTGTTCCAGAGTATCCCCTGGGTAAACCAACAGTCCTATAAACATAACACAAGCAAACCACATTCGCATCAGATGCTACACTAACACAGTTAAAAATACTGGTCTCAGGGCCATGTCAGGCAGGGCACTAGTCAACTAGGGTCATCTAGTAGGGACACGTATATAATATACATTACACTTATTATACTTACAATATTTATACATGCACCAATTTAAATATATTTACAATATATATATATCTTTTAAATACATATTTGATTTATACTAGTTGAACATTATATATGTATACTCATACATATGCTAAAATACCTTTTTAAAATATATATATATATAAATACTAAATTGATTACATATACTAGAAATACGTATTTACGTATATAAATCATTTCGAACTTATTTTGAACAATAATTTCAAATAAAAGTTTATTTATAAAAACTAGAATTTATGTAAAAGCCAATATTTTCATTTATGGTAAAATCGGTCACCGATCCAATAAACTAATTTTTGAACTCATTTTATTATTGAAACTATATTTTTAATAATAATATAAAACCCAAGATTTATTATATTTAACATAATCAAAAACCTTTTAATTTAATACGTAAAAATGAACTAATTACATGAAATCACTAAACTAATTATGTGAAAATACTAACTAATTAATTAATAGTTACTAACTAATCAATAATTAATTACTGATTAATAAATTATTAAAACTTAATTACTGAATAATTATAACTAATATAATTAAACTAATTGCATAAATTACTAACTAATTGATTATGAATTAATTAACTGATTACAAATTTATTAACTAATTAATCTAATTATAATTTAAACTAATTATATTTAACTAATATAGATACTGAACTAATTATACTAACTGTTTACATATAAATTAACCAAATTGATTAAATACTAACTACTGATTATAATTTAATTAAAGGATTAAGAAATAATTAACTATTCCAATGATAATTTTAATTAAACTAACCATGTATTAACTAACTAATTACACAAAAATAACTAATTATGTAAACTAAACTAGTTATGTGTAATTGTTAATTTAATTATATGTAATTAATAACTAATTAATTATTAAAACTGATTAAACATTAACTAAATAATTTATAATCTTAAAACTAAATTAATTATATACTAATATAACTAAATATATTAACTGACTCTTTACAATTACACAGAATAAAAGAAAGGGAAGGAGAAGAGGGGCTCACGGGGGGATTTTCCGTCGAGGTCGGCGCGGGGCTCCGCCGGGGTCGGCGCAGGTGAGGCGGCAGCGGGAACTCAGCGGCGGGCTCGACTCGAGGCGGTGGCGGGCTGCTCCAGATCTCGGCGGCGGTGACTTCGTTCCAGCGGCGGCGGAAGGAGATCTTGGCCGCCGGCGGTGGCTGGATCTGCAGCGGCGGTCGACTCGGCTCGAGACGGCGGCGTTCGGCGCTCGAGGAGGCGGGCTCGGCGCTCGAGGAGGCGGCTTCCCGGCTTCAGCGGCGACGACGACGACGACTCCGGGCGGCGGCTTGACGAGGGCTCGGCTCGAGGGTGAGGTGGTCCGAGGCGGCTCCAGCGGCGGTGGAACTCGAGGAGGTGGCGGTTCAACCCAGGGCAGCGACAGGGCGGCGACGACGACTTCGATCTAGGGTTAGGGTCGGTGTCTGTGAACGGGTCGGGGTTGGGTTCGTGTCCGGGGCTGGACACGACGGGGTGCTGTACTGTGGACGTGTCCGGGGCTGCCGGACACGGGGATGCTGTTGTACAGTGGAGGAGGTGGATGTATCCGGTGTGTCGGACACGGAAAAAATCTGTTTGTAATATTGTAATAACTGGACACAGAAAAATGAATGGATACGGTGGGACACCCGGGGTCGGACCCGAGGCCATCACGGCTGACACGGATGCTGGACACACGGACACGAGCACACAAAATGGTGGTGGCTTTGGCTTTGGGAATTGTGGAGGCTAGCCAATGAATTGAAGATTAGGGTTTCTAGGGAAATGTGAGAATGAGAACCTAAATAGGGAGAGATGGTGTGGGATAAAGGGTTGCGGGTTGGCCCAATAATGAATGGCCCAGAATTAATTAAACGGGTTTTACATGTGGGAAAAATGAGGGTGCAAAAGGGGAGACAGTAAACTGGTAAATTTAAATAGAAAAGAAATTTAAGAAAATGTTTTTAAGAGGCTTTCAAAGGCTGACTGATTAAATTAGCTACGAATTAACTTCATTTTGCAAAACCCTAGAAAATATGTAATTTGTTTATTTACTATTCCAAAATGGATATGAAATTTTATTATGAAAACAACTAGTCCTATAATAATTTTATCAATAAAAATTTTATTATTTCAAGCCAATAAACATTTGAAACTAGAAAATATATATTATTATTTATTTATTTATTTTGTAATACCTCGACATTTAGAAAAATGACTTTTATAAAAGATTTTTAAATTACCTTCTACAATCAAACATCGTTCAAAATAAAATCAAAATATTAAGGAGAATTATTTTATAAACTTGATATTTTAAAATAAAAATCTAATTATTTTGGAAATTGGAAATCGGAGGTTACATGGTTAGGGCTTCTAATGCCAAGTGTATTAATTAGCCCTTCATGATTAGTCATGAAGAACTAAAATTAATTATGGTTTAGTCATTCACCTAGGGTTTAAATCTAAAACTAAAAATGCCAATTAGGGTTTGGTCACAAGGGTTAAACCTAATGGGTTTTTAGGTCAAGCTAAAACCTATACATTAAGAACACCTTATAATTTATTTAATAAAACTCATCGCACATATTTATTACATAATAAATTAAATATGGCAATTTACAATAATGTCCTAATCTGGAAATATGGTAGTGACAAGTCTACCCTCCTAAAAAAAAAATTTTCCTCGAAATTGGATTGAACTAGAACAAGAACGAAATCAGATAAGGAATTATACCTCAAGTCTCGAAGAGATACAGGCATTGCTCGCACATTTCGTCCTCTCTCTCCCAGGTCGACTCCCCTGGAGAGTGATGTCTCCATGCAACACGAACCAAAGGAATAGTCTGGTTCTACAACACCTTCTCTCTGCGATCCAAGATCTCTACGGGCTGCTCAGGGTAGCTGAGAGTCGGACCAACCTCGATCTCCGAGTGATCTAGTACGCGACTAGGGTCTTCCACGTACCGCCTCAGCTGCGACACGTAGAACACGTCATGCACTCCCTCTAGTGCAGATGGCAAGTCTAGTCTATACGCCACTGCACCGACCCTCGCAAGAATACCGAAGGGTCCGATGTAGCGTGGACTAAGCTTCCCGCCTCCACCAAAACGAATCGTACCCTGCGTCAGAGAAATCCGTAGGAATACTAGATCGCCAACCTAGAACAAAACAGTCTCAACACACAGTCTAAACAAAACAGTCAAAAGCCAAAAAATAACAATCTATACTTGAAACTCAAGGGGTCTACGGTGGCTGTCGGCCCAATGTCGCTATCTGTCATGCGCCACTCGCAGTCTGTCTTTGATGAGTTTTACTTTTTCTGCTGCATCTACGACCATTTCTGGTCCTAGCAAGGCTCTCTCTCCGACGTTATCCTAAGATAACGGTGTACAATACCTTCATCCATATAGAGCCTCGAATGGCGACATCTCGATGCTGGCCTGGTAGCTGTTATTGTAAGCAAACTCTACCAGGTGTAGATGATCCTCCCAAGAACCTCCGAAATCTAGAACGCAAGTGCGTAGCATATCCTCAAGAGTCTGAATAGTCCTTTCAAACTGCCCGTCTGTCTGGGGTGGTATGCGGTACTGAACTTGAGCTGAGTGCCCAAGCTAGCCTGCAGACTCCTCCAGAAGTTGAAAGTGAAACGACTATCCCGATCCGAGACGATGCTCACAGGAACTCCATAATGTCTGATAATCTGTCGCACGTACATCTCTACTAGCCTCTCTGTCGACATGCCCACCTTGAAAGGTAAGAAGTGGGCAGATTTGGTCAACCTATCCACGATGACCCAAATCACGTCCTTTCCTCCTGGAGAACGCGGAAGCCTTGAAACAAAATCCATGGTCACGTGCTCCCACTTCCACTCTGGGATAGGTAAAGGTTGAAGCAATCCACCTGGCCTCTGCCGATCCGCCTTTACCTGCTGGCACACTAGACACCGGGATACGAAGCGTGCTACCTCACGCTTTATTCCATACCACCATACGTGCTCCCTCAAGTCTCGATACATCTTGTTGGCACCGGGATGCATCGAGTACTGAGAGCGGTGTGCCTCCTGCAAAACATCCTCGCGCAGCTTCCCGCTCGGCACACACATCCTCGTGCCGTACCGTAAAGACCTATTATCTGCGATAGTAAAGTCGTCTGACAATCCTGTCCGAACCTGTGCCCTGATACTCCTCAGAGCCTCATCATCATACTGCGCAGCTCTGATTCTGTCCATCAGCTCGGACTGTATCTGCAATCCCCACATCTGAATCTCAATACCGGGAACTAGCACCTTAATTCCCAAGATTTTCAGATCAGCCAACAAATATCTATCCGTCGTCAAGTACATAGCCATCGGATACCTGTTCAAGGCATCGGCGACTATGTTGGCCTTCCCTGGATGGTACTATAATGATATATCGAAGTCCGTTATCAACTCCAACCACCTCCTCTGCCTCATGTTCAGCTCCTTCTGTGTGAACACGTACTTCAAGCTCTTGTGGTCAGTGAAGATATCCACACGCTCTCCGTACAGGTAATGTTTCCACAGCTTTAGAGCGAAGATAACTGCTGCCAACTCCAAGTCGTGGGTGGGGTAGTTCTTTTCATGAGGGCATAACTGCCTGGAAGCAGAGGCAATCACCTTCCCGTGCTGCTGAAGAACGCAACCCAAACCCTTCCCTGAAGCATCACTCAAGATAGTGAATCCACCTGTCCCTGCTGGCAACGTCAAAACTGGAGCTATCGTCAATCTCTTCTTCAGCTCATCAAATGTGGCCTGGCAATCCTTTGTCCAGACAAAATCCATATCTTTCGTGGTCAGCCTGGTCATCGGCGCTGCAATCCTGGAGAAGTCTTGTACAAACCTCCTGTAGTATCCTGCTAGCCCGAGAAAACTCCTGATCTCAGCTACTGAACTGGGTGTAGCCCACGACTCCACTGCCTCGATCTTCTTTGGGTTAATCGAGATTCTGTCACCCGTCACCACATGCCTAAGAAATTTAACCTTGTCAAGAAAGAATTAGTACTTTAAAAGTTTTCCGTACAGCTCCTCCTTCCTGAGTGTCTCTAAGACCAACCTCAGGTGCTCTTCGTGCTCCTTCGGGGTCTTGGAATACACAAGAATATCGTCGATGAACACCACCATAAACTTGTCAAGGTACTGGTGGAATACCTTGTTCATCAAGTTCATGAATACTGTCGGTGCATTAGTTAAACCAAATGGCATTACCATGAACTCAAACTGGCCATATCTGGTCCGAAAGGCTGTCTTCGGCGTATCTTCTCTCTTCACCTTCACCTGGTGATAGCCTGACCTCAAGTCTATCTTTGAAAACACCTTTGCCCCACTCAACTGATCGAAAAGATCATCTATCCTCTACAGCGGGTATTTGTTCTTAATAGTGAGGTTGTTCAAAGCTCTATAATTGATGCACATGTATACCGTATCGTCCTTCTTCGGTACGAACAATACCGGAGCTCCGCATGGTGATGAACTGGATTTGATGAAGCCTTTGTCCTACAGCTCCTCCACTTGCTTCTTCAGTTTTGCCAGCTCGCTATTGTTGACTCTATAGACATGTTGTGAAATGGGCTCCGCTCATGGCACCAAGTCTATAGAGAATTCAACATCTCTGTCTGGCGGCAAGCCTGCTAACTCCTCTGGAAATACATCCAGGAACTCCGCTATTAGAGGATGTGGCAACTCCTCTGCTTCCATCCTGGCTCCGCAAAAAGTGCTTCTGCTCTGCTCTGCTGCTCCTCTGGCAACCTCGAACTCTGGCTCTCCTGGTGGTCAAAATAACACTCTGCCTCCATGACTATCTATAGTAGCATGATGCCTACTCAACTAGTCCATTTCGAGTACAATATCGTATCCCAAAAGTGGCATGACGAGTAAGCGCACGCTCAACTCTCGGCCTCATAATGATACTCTTCGGTCCTTGCAACAATCATGGACTAGGATAATACCTCCACCAGTCGTGATCTTGCAAGTTCTATCTAATGGTTTTGTCTCTAAATGATGTTGAAGAGCATAAGATACAAACACGAAACTATGGGAAGTGCCAGAGTCGAATAATGTAAATGCTGGAATGCAATCGAGAAGAAATGAACCTGTAATCAAGTCTCCTGCTGGCTCGACCTCCTCGACTGCCATGGCGTATGCTCGCCCCTGGGGTGCACCTCTCTGCTGCTAGTGCCGAGCAAACCTCTGCTGCTGCTGCGGTGGAAGTGGAGGTCCCCTCTGCTGGCCTCCTGGTACGGTAGGTACCCTGGCTGGTCCCCTCTGGACGGCTGCTCTGCCCTGACATGGACGAGTCTGAATGGTAGGGCAATCCCTCAGCTGATTTGTTATCGATCCGCAAGACAAACATGTTCCCAACCTCTTCCTGCATATCTCTAGTGTGTCCTGCCTTCCCGCAGTACGCACACTGGATGGCGAGTTGAGTCTGTCTCTGCTGCTGCTGGGTGTGTCCTCGGGCGGGTGCCTCGTGCTGCTAATGCTGCTGCTGATATGGCCGTTGCTGCTGGAAGTGTGGACGCTTGCCCGATCCCGCACCACTATTTGCTTCTCCTGAAGTGTCGCGTCCCCTCTTGGGCCTGAGGTCCAAGTCATCCTCAGCTATATGGGCATCCATCAAAATGCCCTCGAAGGTAGCAGTACGATGTCAAGATGTGCGAGACTTGATCTCCCTTGCCAGCCCCTTCCTGAACTTTCGGGCCTTGTCTCCTGGGTCTCTAATCATTGATGGCGCAAAACTGCTCAGGCGACAAAACTCTGCGGCGTACTCATCAACTGACATGCTCCCTTGGACTAAGTCATGGAACTGACTCTCCAAGGCTCCCAGGGCAACATCAGGAAAGAACTTCTCCTTGAAGAGCTCCCTGAAGGCCGCCCAAGTGAGTCCCTCGACAATGAATCTCGGCTCAGTGCGAAACCACGTCAGGGCGATGTCGAACATCTGGTTGCCGGCAACCTCGATCTGAAGAGTCTCCAGAAGCTGCGCCAAGCGCAATTTCTCTCTATATCCTCTGGCCAATCGTCGGCGTAGAGTATCCCCTCAGTACCCTTGAACTCCTAAGGTATCATCCTCTTGAAGTCCACGATAGTGCCCGGCCTCTGGTGGTGCTGGCCAGGATGCTGCTGCTGCGCAACTCTCTCCACAGCCTGGAGAGCCACCTGATGAGCATTCTATATGCTCACCCTCATCATCTCGGTCTGGGCCTGGTGCGCCTCTGCCTGCATCCTCTGATCCTCCGCTGACATCCTCTGGGCATCAACCATGCCCTAGATCAGCGCGAACATCTGTGCCCCATCAACGGGCATACCTCCTGGAAACGGAGTTGGTGGTGGTGGAAGAGGCTCTGTCACAGCTGTAGGAACCCTCTGAACAAGTGGGGGAGGAGGACCCCCGAAAAGTGCAGACACTCCCACATGCACAGGAGATGTAGGAGGTACTACGGATGTCTGTCCAACAGGGCGAGAGGTGGCAGACTTCTCTGAAGCTGCTGCTCCGAGTCTCAAGGACCTGGTCTTCGGCGGCATCCTGAAGACAGATTGAAAGAATCAATTAAGGTAATAGGCACAATATCATCAAGGAAGGACAGTAAAATTCTAAAGGAAATAATCATTAAGAGTAGCATTATAAGAATCATAAATTTTCTAATTGTGATTGAGCATATCCTCGGCCTAAATCCTATCTCCTAAATTAGGCTCGTAGCAATACTCTAAGCGAGCACCACTACGATATTGCTCTAAATGCGAATCTAGACCTGTATGGGCCACCACTAAAAACGTGTCACGACCCGCACCCGAAATTTGGGCATGAGCCGTGCGTATGTCCAGCCTATGCTGCAGCATCGACGGTAGAACGCTGTCTAGATCTCAAACATAACTCATCCTGTCCATGGTCTCAACTCCATAAGGAGGACAATGATAATACATGAATCCACAGTTTATAATATACTCAATCATAAGGCTATTTGAAAGTAAATGGCACGATAAGAAATAAGGATAAAGAGTTCTGACATAAGTCATACACAAAAATAAATACATCACAAGTCTAGAGTCTAGATGTCCTCAAAAGTCACAACAATAATACAACCCAGATCTCAGTTCTAGAACAATAATACATAAATAGGACAGTCTAAATGCCTGTGGGTAGGATCTCCTCTAAGATGGATAACCCCTCTGGAATTTCTGGTATGAAATCTCCCTCTGCTCCTGGGCCATAGTGGGTAGGGCAGAAATCCTCCAAGTCCTCTGAAAATGTTATCCAGTCAGGATTGGAGCGAAGCACAAACACTAAACAGCAGTTTCATTTATGTTGACAAAACTATAAAACAGTGTAAGGAATACAAGAAGGAAAAAATACTGAAAATATAGAATACTAAAGAATATGAAGTAAGTAATAGAACATCGAGCAATGAATAAAAATATAAGTAAAAGCTAGAACAAGTGAACTGGAATAAAGAAATAAATATCTGGCTATGTGTTTGAAATATCAGTTTATTATGTGATCGACTTAGGACGAGATCAAGCTTGATATATATGATTGGCTATGAAACATGTGAGGTCAAGCTAACCATCTGGTTAGCTATGATGCGATCAATAGTCAGGCTAATCATATATATCAGGCTATGAGTCATGTAAATGGTCAGGCTATACCCGACGTGATGCATGGGGTGAGCAATGATGCCTGTAAGGTGGGGTATGATCACATAATCTGCTAATATTTCCCCATCTCCAGCTAGTACGATGGATTCCAATCACGACTACTCGTGACAGGTATCTAGGGTGCTAGCCCGTGTATCCACAGTGTCAGAGTTAAGTATAGTATACAACTGGAATTATAGAATTAATCAACAAAAATGAAAACTGTCAGAGAATGTACTCGCCTATGGTCCCGAGGAAGGTGCGAGGATCAATGTCCAAGGCGAGATAACAATGACCTAATTATGGAATATCAATGTCAAAATACTGAATTAAGGGAATAAACATGTTTAACTAATTTGATACGAGGCCTCTAGGTCAAATCTCAAGCCTACTGGTCAATACTAGTCTCATACTAGCTAATGCTAAGTGATACTATATATATATATCTTATAATATAATAGTTAGTCTATCATCTAGTATTACCTTAGTTTTAATACTGTAATACCTATACTCAACTCTACCTATTAACCCATACTATCACACAATGCATTTGTTATATTACACAGAAATCTCTCACCCACTGTGAACTCCTATCACTCAGTCAAAACTCGACTGTGTACTACTACAAGTCAGTGTACACACTACTATTATGCTGCTGATACACACTAAACCTAGCCAAAATATACAATTTTTATACTTAATCTTTACAGATACAAATATGAGCATGGAGCACTCAACTCACCTACAATATGAAGCACACCTACCAATTGATACATACATAGCACATACACAACATGGATGAACTGATACTCAGTATCAGGAACCCACTGAATCATAAATCCACATGTATGCTCAAAGACCTAGCTAGAATCACTGAAACCTGATACACCTACATGCACACACTGCTCCTGCACTGGCACTGAACTCACTGCACAGGCACCTATACCTCTCCCTCACTGAGGCACAGCTCAAGAATGCACCTACACTTAACAATTCATTGATCCAAGGTTCTGATTTAATGAACCCTTCATAGTTCATAGCCTGAATTGTTCAGACTTCACCTACATGGCTAAATCTTGTAACAAGCATAGGATACTGGCAGACACAATCAGGTACACAGTCTGAATTGTTCAGTTACACATACATGGCTTAACCTCTGGAACAAGCCTAAGGCTACTGAACTGGAATAGGGCAGTTACAAAAGACTTAGGAAGCAATAACAGGGAAACACAAAGTTCCCAGGATACTCCACACAAGTGAATAGGATACTCAAGGTAGCAAAACATCTCCACCATAACTACACCTAGATGCAACTGAACAGGATACACAAGGTAGAAAAATATCTCCACCATAACTACACCTAGATGCAACTGAACAGGATACACAAGGTAGCCAAAATAAGGGCAGCTAACCAACTCTAACTGCTAACCCCAAAGGAACTAGCTCACAACTGCAACACTCACACAAGTGAGACACTCACTATACCTCACACACAGGCTATACACCTTGCTGATGCACAATGCAGATGTTAAGGGTAGCCACTGTTCAGTTTTGAACTGCACAGTCCCTGATCTGGCTTCTAACTCCCCTAATCCCTGGACTGATACTGACATCACTGTATCCCAATCACTGATACCTAGTATCAGACACCCAAGCACAACCCCTACCTACACTATACTTGTATAGTGTTTACTCCATTGAACACACTCTGCAATCACTGAACTGTTATACAGAGAACTCACAACTCATACCCTCTCACTGAGACTGATGCTTAGTAGAACACCTAGTATGCTACCCATAGTAGAACCACAGTGCCAGGGCCATTTAGACACTCTGATACACAGTGTGGCTTCCTACTCTACTACTGAAGCTCACTGCACAGTACAGAAGAGTGATAGTGTTCAGTAACACATGAAACCCGATACTCGAAAGAAGTTAATTACCCAAGAACCTAGCACTCACCAACAACACACTGACCACTCACAGACACACTGATGCACTAACCCTAGCAACTAACACTCCCAGGTTTTTCTTTTCCCTACAGAGAACCCACACAAAACTGGGACTGAGAAGAACACAACCACTGCTCACTTACTCACTGAATCAAACTACAACACACTCCAAACACTGATGAACTTGCACAGTACATAGTCCCACTGATACATAACCCATAGCTCAGCAGGATACCCGATACTAAAATCCCCTAATTTCTGATACACTACGAAAATGCTGACTGCTCACTCACAGTGAACTGGACTGTACAATTATCTCCCTCCCTACAGTGTCTGATACACTGAGACACAACTACCCAAAAATAACCCAACCTACCATGCACTGAATACCCCCACATAACCTGAACCCGACTGGTTCAGTGAACTCCCCGTGAATTCCCCACTCCAAAACACACAACACATCTATATACGTATGCATAAATATATTTATATATATATCATACATCAGTTTAGGTAAAAAATAGAGTAGATTAGATAGGTATACTTGTGAAGCATAACAACAAACACCCATTGTGCTAAAATTGGATTCAACAATATAAACTCATGAATACCCAACCAAATCCCTAAAATCGAGGTCAGATTATAGGTAGGAGATGTATTCGTGTAGAAATGCACATTCCCATAACTAGGGCTCACGAATTTGGGGGAAAACCAACGTTGGGACACCTAAACCATAGATTCACCTAGGTATTCATGGGAAAACCCCAAAAACAAAATCTAAAACAAATGGTGGTCTCCTAATGGCCAAACAACAATGAAAAAATAGAATTAAATGGGGTTAAATTCGGATTCTCACTTATTGGGAGATGGTTTCCCAATGTAGGTCCTCTTTCTTCAAGCCTTCTTGGTCCAAGCTCCTAGATTTCTCTTGATGGAGAAGGAAATGGATTTCTAGGGTTTATAAATTCTGAAATTTATATGGAAGAAAGGGTTTTCTACGTGTAGGCTAGGTTTAGGGCTTTCTTCATGAATGAAGAAGCTTGAGGGAGGCTCCCTCTCATATAAATAGGACTAGGGTTAGGGTTAGGGCTTCTAATGCCAAGTGTATTAATAAGCCCTTCATGATTAGTCATGAAGAACTAAAATTAATTAGGGTTTAGTCATTCACCTAGGGTTTAAATCTAAAACTAAAAATGCCAATTAGGGTTTGGTCACAAGGGTTAAACCTAATGGGTTTTTAGGTCAACCTAAAACCTATGCATTAAGAACACCTTATAATTTATTTAATAAAACTCATCGCACATATTTATTACATAATAAATTAAACATGGCAATTTATAATAATGTCCTAATCTGGAAATATGGTAGTGACAGTGAAGCTCTGTTTCACATGTTTCTCTACTTTTCGCTATGGTAGAATACCAAAGTATGAATTACAATACTTTTAGAATGTTCATCCAATATCGTATGTACATCTAATTACTTTTGTGTATTTTATCTTATGATACAGAATTTTCCATACCCACCAAGCAATGGATCATTACTTGGTTGATTGAACATGGATGTACATGCGGTACCACAAGAGCATGATTGGTCTGAGTGATAATTTTAAAGTATGCATTAATGTATTTCTTCTCTATGCCATGAGCAAACTGATTACATCGATGGTCCAAAAATTAAGTGTCCATGAGCTCAGTATCGTAATAGACGTTACGAAGAAGTGGTGATTGTGAGAAAGCTTCTGACCCTTAAGGGTTTTGTACGTGATTATGACCTATGGGCATCGCAAGGTAAACTTTATACGAAAATACAGTCTACTTTTGTTGTAGATGTTGCACCGAATGTTACCATCGAAGATGATGTAGACTATGTTAAATATGGAGACTATAACTTGGCTTGAGATATGGTGTATGATGCGGCATGGCCTAATTTTAATCCGGAGGATCCGAATCCGATGTAAAAAAGTTTTACGATATATTTAAGGATCCAGACACTCCTATATATCCTGGTTATGAGACCCATTCAATATTGTCGGTAGTGATGCACTTGTTGAACATAAAGTTTGATTTTAACTTGCCGCAAACTTTCTATGATCGGATTGCATGATTAGTCAAAGAGGTATTACCGAAAGAATCGAAGAAGCTTCCTAAAAATTTCTACAAATAAAAGATGATGGTCCGACAGCTTGGACTGGGGTATAAAAAGATAGATTATTTTCACAACGGAAGCATGTTGTAATATAAGGAGAATGAGGACAAAGAAAGATGCAGTTTCTGCTATGCAGATCGTTACAACCCAGTTCAGAGAAAAAAGTCAACTAGAATAAAATAACGTCCATACAAGTACATGCATTACTTGTCCATCATGAAGCGCTTATAGAGGATGTATATGTCCCTTAATACAGTAGAACACATGATATGGCATAACGAGGAACGTACAAAGGATGATAGAGAATTGTCACATCCTTCCAATGGAGAGGCGTGAAAGCATTTTGATCGGTGTTATCCAAATTTTGCTGCGGATCCTAGAAATATCTGATTGGCGCTATATTCTGATGGCTTCGCTCCTTTCGGATAGTCGGGATCTCAATACTCTTGTTGGTTGGTGATTCTCATCCCTTACAATCTACCACCATGGATGTGTATGAAGACTCCTATATATTCTTGATAGTTTTCATACCCGGTCCTAGAAATTCGACGAAGAATATCGATATATATTTGCAGTCGTTGGTGGATGAACTGAAATAGCTATAGGATTTGGGCATCACGACCTACAATATTTTGAGAAAATAGAACTTTCAAACAAGAGCTTCACTTATGTCGACTATCAATAATTTTCCTGCATATGATATGTTATCGGGATGGAGTACCCACGGCACTGTCTTGACCGATATGTATAGAAAAGAGTATGGCATTCCATCTTAAACATGGAGGAAAAATCTTATTCTTTGACTGTCGCCATCAATTTCTACCCGCGTCACATCCTTGGAGAAAGAATAAGGAGACATTTAGATCTAGAAAGCAAGAACTTTCTCGTCTACCTACCAGATTGTCGGGATACGATATTTGGGAAGATGTAAAGCATTTGTCGACCGTGATAGAAGATCCAATATCGTACAATCATGTCGAGGGATTTGGATATATACATAATTGTACCAAGCAGCATCTTCTGGGACTTACCTTATTGGAAAGATAATTTTATAAGACATTATCTTGATATCATACATATCAAAAAGAATGTGTTTAATAATTCTTTAATACCGTTATGGATATTAAAGAAAAGTCGAAGCACAATCCCAAAGCAAGACAAGACATAGTCGAGATATGCAAGCGTCCTCAGTTAAACTTAATAGAAAGGAAAACTGGTGGACCTATGAAACCAATAGCGCCATTCACATTAAGCAGGAAAGATTGATTGATAATATGCAACTGGATATCCTGTTTACGATTTCCCGACGATAATGTATCAATTTTTTCTAGATGCGTTGATCTTAATGAACGCAAGCTAATGGGAATACAGATTCACGACTGCCACATGTTCATGGAAAGGTTATTACCTATTGCTCTTAAAGAGTTGTTGCCTCTTGCTGTATGAATTTTGTTGGCTGAGCTGTCTATATTTTTCAGGGATATTTGTTCAAATAAGCTGACGGTGCAGCATAAGGTTGAACTTGAGGAGAAAATTATCTTGACAATTTGTAAATTAGAAAAATTATTTCCTTCTGGCTTTTTTTACAATATGGAGCATCTGTCAATTCATATACCGTACGAAGCACGTGTCGGTGGACCTGTTCAGCATCGATGGATGTATCCATTTGAAAGGTAAAAATATCAATATAAGATGCATTTTGATTAACAAATTAAGTAGATTTTTTACTCTAAATTAATTCAAAGTAATGTGTCTTTCTAGGTACCTACACCATCTTAAGAAAAAAGTTAGAAACAAGGCTCATATAGAGGCTTCGATATGTGAAGCATATATTATCGAGGAGGTCTCAAACTTTTGCTCAATTTATTTCGATACTCATGTCGAAATAAATCAAAATAATGCTCCAAGGAATGACGAAGACGTAGGAGATGCATGTTACAATGGAGGCTTGTCGATATTTAATGGGAGGGGCAAGCTTATTGGGGCTAGTAAGAAATAGTGGTTGGGTGACGATGAGTTGGATGCAGCTCATCGATATGTATTATTATATTTGACATACAAGAAATGAGAGATTTGGTGATGTAAGTGACTAGACATTGATGGTTATCTCAAATATTGTCAACGAAATATACTAACTCATTTTGATTCTATCTCTCAGTGTATTTAGAGATAAAGTTAAAATGAGGACACCCAATATTAATGAGAAGAAACTCCAAAGATAGGTCGATTATAACTTTACGTCCTGGTTTAGGAAATATATAAGAAACTCATATAATATGTTAAATATACTGTCGCTACCATTTCTGTCTATGTCGCTAATAACATGTCTATTATCGACGTGTGTTTACAGGTTTTCTTGTTTGGAACAACACTCATAAATGAGAGCCTTCGTTATTTGGCATTGGGATCGATTAAGGAAGCAAGGATTTGGCCAGGCAATATCATTAATGGATTCAAGTTTAAAGAAATTAAAAATCCTATCAATACTAAATTTTTTACTAACATCTTGAATACAAAGGATTTTGGTGTTTGTATAAGAGGGACCATCTACGATGACGAGCCAGACTTTGACTATTATAGTATACTTTGGGATATTATAGAGTTACAATATCCGGCCCCATATGATATGAATGTTGTGATGTTCAAATATGATTGGTTTGACACAATACCAAATCAAGGATAGAAAATTAATAAATAATTTGAATTTGTCGATATAAACCATCGTAAGAGATATAGAGGGTCTGACTCATTTGTGATAGCAAGTCAAGATGTTCAAGTCTACTATATAAGTTACCCAAAGCTTTGTAGAGATCGATTTGACTAGTGGGCGGCATATAATACTAATTCTAGAAATACGTTCAATATTGGAGACCCAGCATACCAGGAGGACCAGGTCAAAGAGCCTCAATATTTGGTATAGCAGTCGGAAGAAGATATCGTAGATAATATTGATGTTGAAGCTATTGTCGAGGAAAATAGAGGAAAGAAAGAGGATGATATACAATACTTAGCTCACAACCAGATAATTGGCCTTATCCATGACCAGGAAGACGTCTATAAAGAAGAAAACGAAGAAGAAGAAGAAGAAGAAGAAGAAGAAGAAGAAGAAGAAGAAAAAGAGGAAGAAGATGAAGAAGAGATTGATGAGGATGATAACAACGATGACGACGATGACGATGGCGATGGCGATGATTAGATTACCTATGTTGTCAGATGGAGGTTGATTTACCTATGTTGTCAGATGGAGTTTGATTTTGTTACTAAAAATACTACTATCTCTTACTGAAAATACTTTTATCTCAATTTTCATAGTTGTTTTGTTGGTTAGTTCTATTTATTAGATGTCTATCTTGTTACTTAGTTCTATTTATTAGATATCTATTATGTTGCTTAGTTATATTATTAGATGTCTATATATGTGAATCATGATCATAGATGGCTGGTGGTCATGGTCGTGATCATGGTAATCATGGTTGTCGATGTGATCGAGGTGTTCGTGATCTTATACTACCCGAGGATGGATTATCTCCTCGATCATGTGATCCTGATACCCCATCGTCGGTCGAAGGAACCTTCACTCTGCCATCAGCTACAGGCACTTACACTCTGCCATTTATTGTATACGTCCCTGGAGCTCCATCCTCGGCATCTATGCCCCCGACATTATTTGATGCAGATCATGGCACCCCATTGTTAGTTCGTCCACCAGATACTCCGGCAGCTGTACGATGGGCCCCGGAGTATCTGAACTTAGAGTATGATGCTAGTGGTTGGTATATCCTCGACCGGATGGTCCTCCGACATAACCAGAGAGACCGGAGGGGCAGTTCAGAAAATGAGCTTTGGCCTACGACCAAAGAGCTGTAAGTAAATTTATATATTTTATCTGATCAATTAATTTCATATATTTTATTTATTTATTCAACAAAATAATATATTGTTATTTTTTTTGTAGTTTTTTTTCTACAGTGCTACTCTATATCTTGGAGAAATTATTAGGGAGAACTACCACCGCCCTTACCTTAGATTCTCTGATGTGCCGCCTGACATGCAGTATATATGGCTTGACCAGATAAAGGTATATGCGATCTTTTCTGTTATTCTATTTATTAATTATTTTTTAATCTATTTATATTAATTATTAATTGAATTTGTACGTCAAAAAATTTATTGGTGGTCCGAGCATCGCGATACTGAGATCAGGAAGACATATCGTGGCACCTGTAGCAAGAAGATACGAGATGCGAAGAATAATTTCCAAAAAAGGGTAAATACTGGAAAGGGCAAGAAAGCCTGGATCCGTGATGATTTTTAGGAGAAGATGCAGAAGGAGCTCGATACTCCTCAGTTCAAGAAGAGGTCCGAGCAAGGAAAGAAGGTGCGATCTCATGGAGTCTGCATACTGGTGGATCGATCCCCATCGCTATGCACCATCGAAACCTGGTAAGATAACGTAAATTATTCAAATACTTTTATTATATAGTTAAATAACATTAATTATCAAGCTAATATATTTTCTTAATGTTTCGTACACAGGCGGAGAAGCTGACAAATGAGGAAGAGATCCCCCAGTATTAATTTTGTCGATATTTTTGAGTATATGCACAAGAGTAGGAATGACAGGAGCTACGTGGACGAGAAGGCCAGCAAGACTTCTGTAAGTATTTTAATTTATACTATAAGTAAGAATAATATGAGGTATTAGAATTTATATTACAAATTAGAAGTCTATTAGAAAAGGAAGCATGGGTCATTGGATAGGCTGTGTTCCAGTCTTTGTAGACTGAGAGCCCTCCCGGGCCACTCAGGATGGGGTGGAAGAGAGTGTCGTTGATTCTTTGCCTGTCATAATATCCTTTTCCAGGGTCGCTCGGATGAACGACCTTTGTACAGGTCGCTAGCAGAAGTGGGAAAGGTAGACGCGTCTGCGGCACCGATTCCTTGGCGTCGCAGATATCGGTATAGTCGAGACCTCCACCGTCGGCATCTTCTGCTGCGGCACAACCAGATAGGATAGAGCAACTTGTTACGATGATGACCACATTACAATCTACAGTAGTGGGTATGCAGGAGTCGATCAGCAGCTTGATGAGACCTACACCGTCGGCATCCTCTGCTCCTCCCGCTGCTGCTTTTGGCCCTATTCTATCAGCTGACGCAGTGACGAGACTCATAAGTTTATTGTCGCCGGAGGCGTTAGGTTCACTACCATCTGAATCAGTGAATAAAATTCCTTCGGACGTCCTCGAACGTTTGCGTAACCAGGGAACACCGCCAGATCGGTAATTTTATTTATATTTGATATTTATTTATATTGTAGTAAACGCGGACTTGTAGATATTGTTTATTTGTGTTGTCGTGGTCGTGGATTTATTGATGTTGTTAATGTACTTTGATTATTTTATTTGGACTTGTGGTCGTGGACTTGTGGATGTTGTTCATGTATACGATTGATTTTATTATTTTAATTATATGTCTTTTTGAATTATGTCTCGTGTGTGTTTCCAGCGTACGTTTGTGCCGTTGAAGGTCCGATTGGACGAAAATTCTATAACGGGTTGCGCTGGGTGGTTGATATATTGATAGTGTTTAGCAGATTTTATATAAACCAAATATGCTGGGATATCTGTATTTAAAAGTTTTGTTTTGCAGTTATGTGCACATTAGCGACGGACATACGTCAACTTAGCGGCTACCTACGACGTACTTGTGACACTCTAGCGACGGATACTACCGTCGCCAAGTAAATTTCTATTCTTGGGCGACGGATTACTGACACACGTCGATGGATAGGCAACTTCCGCCTGACAGTAAGTAATGTCGTTATTCTGTCGCCAGTTTGAGTATTAGACTTTTTTCAGTATCAGGAACATAAATAATATCGCTATAACGTCTCTAACCTGATGCCATTTTTGACGCAAATCCGTCGCTATCTAGATGTCATTATAAACTAAATTACTATCACATATATGTCGCTAAAGCACCGCATAATGAATCTGTCGCTGAAATATCGCGTAGACATCAACTAAATCGATATCGCAATTACGCCAGTTTGTAGTCCAAAATTTGACTGATTGGCGACGAAATCTTTTAGCGATGTTACATTTACCGACGGGGATTTTTTGTCTAAATATCGTCACCAGGTAGTCGCTAATAGTGAATAGCGAGATTTTGGTGATAGAAAATGACCATCATTTTTCCTATATATAGAAGATCCTTGACCACCGGTACTTAGCAGTATTTGTCTAGCCTGTAGTATGTCTTTGTCATGGCAACTTTTGTAGTATCTTTTTAAAGCGTATGTGCCATCATTTTTCCCATATGTAAATGCGCTTACAATTCTTACATTCCGCAGCCTTAGGTATTGGTTTTTGATCTTTTGGATATAAAATCGGTGCGTCATCACTATCAGTAACAAATATTTTTGTAAAATAATTCCATAAAAAGGATTTTTTTCCTATTGTCAATATTTTTGCCATAGCCATACTCCTAACTTCAGGAGGTGACATTTGTGTCGGTGGCACAAATCAGTAATAGGATTATTTTAAATATATTATTATAATAATTATAATTTTCAAAAGGTTGGTTTGAACGTTGTCCATCCATTTTTTAAAAAATAATTTTCAAAAAAATTAGAGAAAATTTATTTACTTCTCTACAAAAAAAGATAGAGAGAGGAAAAAAAATCTCAACCAAGAAATAAAAATTCGATAATATTAAAGTTACTTGTAACGTCTACTAAAAGCCTCCAAAATAAATCACAACAAAATATGTTAAGAGAAAAGAAGTTGGACTCCAGTAATTGCCTTGCTTCTAAAATTGTCATTGTCTTTCTTCTAAACTTTGTAAGAGAGAGAAAACAATTGTAAGAGGGAATAAATGGTGTTGTGTTTATTTTTTATGAATTTTGGGTTATTTATAAGAATATTTTGGGTCCATATGACCCCAAATACCCTCAAAAAAAATTGTTATAATGGGTATTTTGGTCAATTTTAGCAAAATCATAAAAATACCTCTAAAATGTTCGAAAACATCTACTAAAATAGGGTATTTTGGTAAAAATACCCCCCAATGGATATATCCAAAAAAATTAAAATTAGCCGAAGTGTGCTTGACCGGGCCTGAACCGGGTCGGTCTAGGCCGGGCCTGTCACGCCGTAATCTTTCGCAAGTTCGATCGTCCCCGCTGAATGTGAATCACCACGTTGCAATGCTCCCACAAGAAAATCATTCTCATCGGGACACGATGTCGTGCGAGCCTGGAGTTGCCCTCTCATAAGGCGATGATGTCAAACGCCATTGTTATCATCTGTAACTACCAAATTTCTAGATTTGGGGTAATTTTGTCATTTGGCATAATAATAAATAATGTATTTTATATTTTTAATATAATGCATGTTATATATATATCGGTGACTTATATTATTATTGGTTAGTAGATTAACTATTTGATTAGACATGACCCTAGTGGACCTAACCAACTTGACTTGACAACTTAACCAATTTATTAGACTAGTCACTTTGGACCCAATTTAGTTAACCAATCTCATTATATTAGTTTTTTGGCTTAACCCTCATTAGGAGGAGAAGCTTTCCCTACTAATTATTCTTTATGACTAACCCCAAGGGGTATTCTAGTCATAGCACATTCTTGGAGAGGGAAAAAAGGGTGGTCAGACCTAATAAGGGGATCTCATTCTCTCTCCTCCCCACATTCATTTCTATTTCATTTCCAAATTAGGTTCTTCGCCAAATTGTTCATCCCTCCACCAAATTCTTCACCAATCCCACTCAAATCTCTCTCATCCTCATCACCAAGGAGACTAGGAGCAAGGGTTGGCAAGAGCACTCGGAGAGGAAGGCTTTGGACAAGAAGGTGGTGTCATATTTATGTCCATTGAAGCTTTTTATTGGAAATCCATCTCCTAATAGGTAAATTATGAATCCACCCCTTAATTTAGACTATAATTTATGCATTTAACCATTAAAAATCATCCCTTATCTTAGGGCTACCCATAGGATCAAGAACTAGATTCATATGACTTGTATTATGATTTCTACATAGATTTTTATACCCAATTTGGGAGAAATCCGAGATTGGCACATCAAGTGTTGGTTATTAGGTTTAGAGGACCTAAATAGGTTTGTTAAAGTATTGTGAGACTAGATACGTGTTCACAAATGGATACGAGTAGGCCGTATCATAGTATTTTAGGACACGCTATGATACGAAACACTTTTTGGATATTTTGTGTGAATTCCCTTTAATTCATATTAAGACTAGTTGTATAGTTATTTCTAGAGGTATTTGATATGTCTATATGGTAATTATGGAGTATTTGGGATTTTGGTTTCCAATTGGGTGTGTAACATAGAGTATTGTATTTATAGCATGTCAAGTATTTAATTTAATGCTAGTTTATTATTATTATTATTATATATATATATATATATATATATATATATTGTAAATTATGTATATGTATGTTGGATGTGGATAGAGTGTACTGTGTTAGAACTGAGAGGGAAGTGATGCTTGTGGTGATACTTGTGGTGAACTGGTGAGTGTGTTAACTGTAAATAGGGAGGGGGGATTATTAGAAAACTGTGTTCAGGTGCTGTTGACCTGAGAATTGTGTACAGAAGCACACATGTCAGTGTGTAGTAGGGTCTGTGTATGTGGGGAATTATATAGATAAAACGGTGTTGGGGCTCGGGTTCTGCAGTGAGCACTGCTTGTTATTACACTGACGAGCAATGCACTCGGGCATGTGAATGTGAGAAAAGTTTGGGTTGTGTCAGTACCTCTTTGAGTGGGTTAGTGTAGGAGTTCCTAGTGTTGCTTGTGTGTATCTTTAGTGAGGAGGGGAGTACACAAGAGCAAGGTGACATTGCTGTACAGTGTGCTTGGCATTAGGTAGTTGTTAGTATAGGCCAGGTCTGAATGTAGGTGGTCTTGGACCTGCAGTCACTTGTGCAATGCACAGGTATTAGACTTGTTGTCCTATAGTCAATGGCTTGGGTAGATGTCCAGGTGAGAAGTGAAGTAAGTGTGCAGGTTGCAAGTCCCATAGCAGTAGCAGTGGGGGTATGTGATGGTGTGGTCGTTTGACACAAATACTAGGCAGTAGCAGCTATTGTTAGGTTGCAGTATTGGGGCTCGGGTTTGTAAGGAATTAGGTTGGTATTTCAGTTTTGAGTAGTGCAGGTTGTGAGGGTAATGGGTCAGTTGATCAGTAGGTATTAGGAGTTACCTTCTTTGAACATGTAGTGTGCACATGAGTACAAGTATTTAGGAGCGTATGAAGGGAGTGAGTGTTAGTGATAGGTGTAAAATGGTGTATATACAAGTATATATATATGGTGAGTGATTATATAAGTTAGTACTATTAGTTCAACAGTTAGTTATATCAAGTTAGTTAGATGTTAATTCAGTCATATATTAGTTAGTGAGATAGTGTACATTGATATATAGTAGTTAGTTATCAATTAGTGCCATTGGTTTAGTTATGTATATGTATGATGTTAGCATTGTGGTTAAGTAGTATCAGCGGTAAGTCATAGGAGTATATGTATGTTAAGTGTTGGCACAATATTTATGTTAAGTTTTTGAATATGGCTAATCTATTAAGTTTAGCATTATAGTAATTGATCAATCACTATAGTATCTTCTACTTAAATTCAGCATTGTCCAGATATGTAATATTTGCTTCTGTGTATTTTTTTGTTCGTCTAACATGTACTTACAGAAAGCAATAAGCAAGATCAGCAATGGACATATGTTATATGACGATGAGCCAAAGACGACGTTATACCAGAAGATTTCGTTCAACCACCTAAGACTTATCTACAGCTTCGCACCCGGGGGGTTCCGCTCCAGATAAGTCGTAGGCGGGAGGGGGTCGGGGGGGCAGCGCCCCTCGTAGTGGTTCGGGGGCGAAGCCCCTGAAAGGTATTCATATTCCTGGATCTGGTTATCTTTGGAAAATTGTCGTCAAGGGAAAAAGCGTCTTCAGTCAGCAAATATTTCAGAAGTTTGGCGTCAACAGTGTTCTTGGTTTTCATATGTAATCTTTTATTTATTGAGCTTAGAATTGATGTAAGCTGAGTCGCACTGACAAATCAAAGTACCTATACCCAGATACCCAGTCCACTCAAATAAATCATCGAACCTATCTACCAAATCAGGACACATTCATTCACAAAGTCTACCATACTTAGCAACCAAACTTGGGCCAAATTTGCCCCAAATTCGCACCGAACTCGGTTACCCTTTTGGTATGAAATCAACCAGTTTAATTAGCTCCTGATTTCTTGGCCTCCAATATTCGAAATTCAAATATTCTCTACCGAATTCTGGCCGAACTTGGTTTGGTAATAACCTATAAATAAAGTTGGATTTTCATATTCTTACTCACTCAACAATTCTCAATCTTTCTATCATATAGTGAGTAAACCCTCAGAGCCTAAACATTCTTATCTCCAAGATCAACTCTCTAGCCTTCTAAGTGCCAAGTATGGTCTCGGTCTAGAAGTCTATAGAGTTGTAAAGAGCTTGGTTTATCACGCCCCTCTTCTGTGTGAAGTTATGAGCCTTCAGATCAAAACTCGTGGTGTGTGAAATTGTGAGACTTCGGATCAAATCTTATGGTTATAAGAAGTCGACAAGCCTTCGGATCAAAGCTTATGATTCACTATTGGTGATTATAGTGGATAAAACTCCAAGCTTGAGTTCTCGGGACTGGAATAGTTCTCTCAGAGGAAAACTAGTATACATCGTAGTATTTGCATTTGCTCTCTCTCTTTCACTTACTTTATTATATTGCATATACACTGATAGTTATTTACTTCCTTCACTCTGCTTAATTTTTAATTAGGTAGATTATTCCGCTGTACTCTATTCCCCCCTAGAGTTGCCTTACGGTCATTCATTAAGTATATATGTTAGTTTAGGTTAGTATCAGTCACATGATGGCATATATTAGAGTTAGTGGATTGTTAGTTTCCGTGTATCAGTTGGTATATAGGGTAGTATATATATGTGGGTAATATCAGTTCTAGTTAGATATTAGTTGCATATATGTTTGACAGTTAGTATAGTGTATAGATTTAAATGATATCAGTTAATTTGTAGTTATACACTAGTTAATGTATGTATGTTGTATTGGTTGATACTAAATTCTAGTTTACCTTGAGATACACCAAAGTAATATTGAGTATGAGGTATCTTTGGGTTTTGGTATTGAATACCAAGAGGGTAGCTACGTATTGATACCAATGATGGCTCAAGCGAAGGCAATCAAAATAAAGCTAGTATTAGCTACTGGATAACTAGTATTTATATATATTAGTGATATGTATTGATAATTAATAGATATGATATTCTAGTATCCTAATATAGCTAGTATTGTCTAGATAAGTAAGGTACAGAGCCAATAACCTAGATATTAACTCTTACAACCTAGAAATAGCTAGTTTGACCTAGTTTGACTAGTATGACTTAAAAATTGACCTAGAAAGAATATTAGTGCATTCTTTAACTAAATTATCATCTATTACACCTTTTAACATGATATTTTTTAAATAGGATTATATGACACCAGCTTGAACACCGAGTAACATCATTTACTTTGGACCAGAGTCGAGTACATTCTCTGATAGTTTTTATTATTTAATAATTAGTATAATGCAAGTATTTAAAAATATATTACTTGATTCATGACACATTGTTACAGGGATTAATATATACATGGATATTCAGTCATGAGATATTATTTATTGTTTTATTGTTTCTCGTATTCTTGCATAATTTAGACAATGTTTAACACTAGATAATGTTTAATATTAGACAATGTTCATTGAGTATCTTGCATTGTAATGTGTCATGGTTAGATCCATTGTATTAGTCGGGAAAAAAAGGAAGTATTAACTAGATATGTGATCAAAATATAGATAATATTCAATGTTTAATGTTTAATGTTTAAGATTTAATGTTTAAGTTAGACAATATTTATCTAACGTTTAAGTAGACAATGTTCAACCCAAGTCGATCACATATCTAACTAGTATTTCAAACACTTAGTGTAGTTACAATTTTTACTATATTCTATTCCATTGTCTTTTTATTGTGATCAGTGTTTACCATATTGCTCTATATTATCTGTCTCTTTTCTACCATAGTATGATATTGTTTTATTATTTTCGTCTTGTATTATATTCTTTATTTTTGTTTATAGTTATTATCAATTAATTAGAACTGCTATTGGGTTGTACTTTGCTCCAATCCAGACTTGATATATTTTTTAGATGATTGGTTAGAGAAGATGTGTCTCATCTTTTATGGACCATAAGATTGTGAGCCGACTGTGGATTAGTATCGGCTATTAAGACGACTTAGATTTTCTTTAGCATACTGTATCTATTTTAGTTTTAGACATTGGCTCGTATATATTATTTAAGATTGTGTTGTAGCTAGACAAATAGTCTTGGATGTATTGTATTATGACTTTTGCGACTCTTTCTTCTATTCCATATCGTGCCTTTTTTCCTTTAGATTTTTTGTGTTTCAGTATCGATTATATTTGAGCCATTATTTTGTCCTCCATTTGGAGTTAAGATTTTATTGTCTTGTACCCTTATATATTGTGTGGGATATTTGGATAGTATTATTGACCTAGACAGCGTTCTACCGCCGATGTTGCGGCATAGGCTAGACGTACCCACGTACTCATACCCTTATACCGAGTGCGGGTTGTGATATCATCGAAATGACCAAGTTATAGCGAAAGTCAAGTATTGTGTACCAGCACATATCAGAGTATACGCAACGAAGCTCTCAAAGGGTCCAAATAAAAATACCACAAAAGAGAATGCCACAAAGGTGATGAAACACTCTTGCTCTTTCTCTTGCCCACAAAGGTACCTACTATTCCATACATCATGCCCCGTATTTCCAAGCTGAGCCACTATACCTACGTACCTAGAAATAATACCTATAAACACGGATCAGTACACAGCCGTACTGGTGAGCAGGGTAACCCACTCGTCTAAACCGACACTAAGTAGATAGTGAATATAATAGTTATAAGATGATCTTTCTTCTTGAATCATAGATTCACTTCATGGCAGAGGTATAACATATTAAGGAAAACTGTAAAGCAGATTAAGCATGAAAGCATTCAACTCAAGGAAATATACTACCAGTTATATCCAACTCAAAGAAAACTAAGCATGCAAACCGTTATACTCAAACCCGAAACAAAGTGCCGAACCACATCGCACTCCAAGCCTCAAAATCCATCATCGAACCATGTCATACTCCAAGCCTCAAAATCCATCATCAAACCATGTCACACTCCAAGCCTTAATAAAACCAATCTTCGATGCGTATACTCTTGCCCGAGGCAAGGTAGAGCTGCGGCTACACGAATGCAAAAACCAAACTAAACCAAACCAACTCTTAACTATATGAAGGTCACTCGCCAAGCTATAAAGGACTAATCCAAGGCAATTCGACCCAGTCCAGCGCTGACTAGCTAGCCTGTCTGGTCATTTTGAACTACCATTACTTTGCCCAAAGCACGCTACTATTTGTTTCCTCCATGATCGAATGGTTTTGGTGCCCCGGTGCATCCTGTTCGAGAAAACCAAACCATGTACCCAACAGGTTGTCCGTGACCAATGCAATGCTCCAACAGTAGGTACGATGATATAATTGAGCCTTCTCGTCTCACCAAACGATACTTGCCTCGATCCATCAAATTTACCATAACCTTTCTCCAACTATAGCACAAAGCACAATCTCAAGTTATCCCTATATTCACCATGCCGCTCCTCGACACAGTGCTCCAATTGGTGCAACCCTTTGCTCCGCAAGCTCCATGGCATAATTCCCCAACAGTGGCACAATGCCCTCTCTGATGAAGTACCCAATTTTGAACCATAACTGCACGCTTTGCTTGACAAAGCGTCCAACTGATACTCGTGCATGGATGCATGCTCGCTCTCCTACAGTGCCTCGATATTCCAACCAAGATAATCCACTCAAAGCTCCAACTGCCCAAAATAAAGACCAACTCAAGCCACGAATTCTATCCAACCAAACGACGTACACTCTATGCATCCCACAGTATGATGATTCCAATATTCCAGTTCTAAGTGTCCAAGACATTATGTGTGTTCCATATTATTAGGCATGAAGGAGTAGAGGAGAAGGGATAGAGCCTACTCACCAAGTATGAATTCGCTAAGCACCCTATCATGTCGATACGGCCGATCCCTTGAATATGTGGGCCGATGCAAAGCACGATCTACTCAATTGGTATAACTGTACGAGCAGGCCGTGCTTTCCAATTATCTGCCAGATCAGACTAAGGAAGATGGCATTATCGCTCCATTCCCACTATCCCAGTACTGCTCTGAAGGAATACCTAATTCCATCGAACTCCGCATGCGATCCCCACATGAAACCAACTCAAATTAATACTTGCTCTCAAATCCAACGAATCAAAATATAACCAGCTATTGCTTCATTTAGTCTGAATCAGCGTAATGTACCGTGCGATTACGGAGCATTACATATGTCACGACCCGCACCAACTTTTGGATACGAGTATGTGGCTAAGCCCAGCCTACGCCGCAACATCGGCGGTAGTGCACTGTCTATTGTAACAATGGTCCATTAATCCAAATAGATAATATTTAATCACAAATTTAAATCTATTGCTCATTCAAAATATTTATATAGTTTTACAAGATTCTCAACTTACAATTAAATCATAACTCGGGAACAAACCCCCGCTAAACATCAAATCCAAAGAAGTTGCTATACTATATAAATTCTAATATTGGCCTCCACAAGCATCTCGATCTCCAACCAAATCTAATGAACAAGAGAGCAAGTCACCTAAAATGTTTACCCAGTCAGGATGGAATGAGTATAATCCAATAGCAGTTCCAGTTAATTGACAAGTACTATGAACAGTTAATAGTTATAAAATACTTGATGAGCATATAATAATAGAATAAGGTACATCATAGAGGAACAGTTAAATAAAAAATAATGAAAGACAAGAAATAAGAATAGAGAAGCATGGATAGACAGACATATATATGAACTAGGAAACTTGTCATGCAAGTGTACAATCAGCAAGTATAGATTAATCCAGAATGACTGCATCAAACTAGTATTTTGAAATACCAAGTTGACATATGAACGGCTAGGGGGTAATATCCGGCAAACCATACGTGTCGTGTGTGGCCGCTATTATTCCAGAAAGACCATGGGATGGAAAGGGTAGTTCATACGTCCTAGGTATTTCCCCGCTCGACTAGTACTCATGGATCCAAGTCTAGACACGAATAATCTCAATAGTCCAGAAGATGTCAACGGGCAAGAAAATACATTAGTCCAGTAACTCATTAGTCCAGAAAAATCAATAGGCCTGAAAATACGTGTCTCACGAAAATGAATCCATACAATACCAATCTGTGTATCCATCGTGTCAGAAATCAGGTAAAACCATACTATAAACATGCATCATAGAAAATACCAAATAATGGAAACTATCAGAGAATGTACTCGCCTGTGGTCCTTAGCTGGTATGAATCAGAATCCAAGTCATAATCCAAATAGCCTATGTATTACAAATTTACCATGTCAAAAGATAATTTATTTTAATTTATTTAATTCTGGAATAATTACTCTAAAATCCTATTTTAATCGTATTATTCTTATTTTTATGTTGATTCCTAAATTTTGTTCAAAGAAATTAAATTTTAACAACTCGAGACTCATGGCACACAAATCGAGACGATCTGTTGACCCAAAAGTCAACTGACACAACTCAACTTTCATGCATGATTTACTGTAGATTTCAGCATCAAAAACATGTTGGAATTTATGGCTCGCCCGAATTCAAATTCGTTTGGGAATTATGGCACATACAAATTTCGTATTGTGCACCGATGGTTAAATTCTAACCTAGAAGTTCTACATAATTAACAGTATATAAATATATCGAATTAAATTCTGGTAAAAACATATGTCAATGATCTTGACATTAGCTTTCCGAAACTTTAAACGGTTCATAATTCTGATTCCTGGTTCTCCAAAAATTGGGAAAACATCAAGACACATCTATTTTCAGACATGTTGTGCTCTATGAATTTTTCAGAACTTAATAATCATAATTTCGTAAAAAAAATTATATATTCAGAAATCTAACCTCAATATCATTCTAAAGCAAGAAATTGGGCCTCGTTTGGAGTCCGAAGCTATGCGCAATGGCTTCTGGAAGATAAGGGAACCCTAGATGGCAATTCCCTAAAATTCTGCTCAAAGAAAACCCTAGAATTATAAACTAAATATCCTATATATATAGAGGAGAGAGAGAGCAGCCGCGGCTCGGAGGGTGCACGTGGCAGCTATCCACGGCTGCCCGCTCAGATCGAACAGTCAGGGTTCGATGCGGCTCGGCTCCCAATCGACTCGATTACACCCGCACCCACGTCAACGGTCGCTGACTGGCAGGCCCCGCCCAGTTGGCTGCGGGAGGCTGACGGGTGGGCCCCCTGTCGACTGACTGGGCAGAATATTTACTTTTATTGGTTTTCTTTTTCAGAAATTATTTCTTAATTCAGTTTTTCATAATTAACTCAAAATAAATGCTAAAAATAATCAAAAAATTCTAGAAAAATTCTAGAAAATATATTTAACTATTTAGAACCTAAAATAAAATTTTAGGATATTTTTAATTAAATTTGACCCTAAAATAAATTCTTGAAAGTCCTAGAAAATTAGGGTTACTAGTTTTTAATTAACTAAAAATTATGGAAAAATCTCAATAGCCCAAAATTAACCTAATAACAACATTTAAGCACGAATTTCAGGATACGGAGGTTACAAGTCCACCTTAAAAATTTTCTCCTCGAAATTTAACTTCCTCAATAGTTTTTTTTTTCACCATCAAAATTTAAATTCATCAAACCGTATAATCACAAAGTAAATCCATATGGTTTTTTTTACAAAATTTTCAAAATTCTATAAATATCATATTCCTGAAAATCTTCAAATATTAAATCAAATTCCATTCTTATCACAAACTCCTCCAAAATTTTAAGTTAATAACTAAATACTCAAAAAAAGTTTAATATTCAATCCTCTAATTGAAATCCATTTAATGCATATTTATAAATTTTAAAAATTGTATCCCAAAAATTTGAATTCAAACACTAGTCCATTAATGATCTTACTCATCGATTCTTTTTCCACATCATACTCAAACAATATAATACTTACAAGATCTTCACATGCAACATTCAAAATATAAATTTTAAATCTATATCTTGTAGTCAAATAAATATAATGATAATCTTCTTAAATTCCTCAAAATTTCATGACTAATCCAATCATATCATAATCTTCATAAAATTGTATGATTTAACAAAATCGTCAATTCTGCCATATTAAATTCTCAACTCTTTATTTAAATTAATGTTTATCGTCGAAATTTAAAATCCGTAATATTTTTTTTCTGCCACCATCAAAATTTAATCAATATAATCATGAAGTCAAACCACTATTGTTATTTAACCAAGTCCTTAAAAATTAACTGCATCCTCATAACTTAAAATTTTAACGTAAATCTTCAAATTTTAAATTTATCTTCAAAATTTAAAATCCAATAAAAAATTTCTCTTAAATCAAATTCACAAGTCATAACTCTTAAATACAATCTACCATTATTTCCTTAAAATATAAATCTCATTTATAAATGTCTTCAAAAATTAATAATTAAATCCTTTAAATTTAAAAATTAAATCCAATCTTGAAGTTTAAAGAAAAATTTAATTCCATCCTTAAAATTTGGAATCTCATATTGTAGTCATTTCTCACAATAATTTAATTTGTCCCCATAGCCATAATTTGTTTTGTCCTCACTACTATTAGGATTACTTGCACTATTACTTTCAAATAATTTTCTATCCATATTAACTGATACACCAATTTATTATTATCACACAAGGTACTTACTGTTATTAGCACATTACTCAACTAATCCCTGATGTAGAAATAGTAGCACTCTTGATATATTAATACTAGCTTTCTCACTACACAACATATGCCCTTAATGTTCTAGGACACTAGCTTCATCATTAGATAACCTCATCACACTCACTAGAACTCAAGATCACTTGCACTTTCTATAATACACATGTTTCGCTTCACTCTTAAAGGCAGACATATGGTTCCATATCTCAATTGATGTATACGTATTTTCCTTTAAATATTTTATAGACTGATACACTAATCAGTGATACCCTACATAGCTTCCATGACCAATCTTGATATTTCTCCACCCATCACACTCTATTAGAATTTCTAATACTCAGGCTTCCATTTCATGAACTTTCACACTGACACTCAACACCCACTGTGCACTATGCACACAATTTTTAGACACTTCTTCTACCTATTGCTTCCAACACATTACTGGCCTAAATATCAGGTGATATACCTATCACTAGTCATATACTGGTACACTTCTATCTACTCACATCAAGGCTCTACTTCTAAGCTAAAGAATGATGGAACAAATCCTATAATAACAGGAGTGGATAAGTATTGAGATAATACTTTAAGAACCAATTTAAGATACAATCTGATAATCATACACGTCTGTCCGAAATTATGACCCTCAGAATCCTCGCCACGCCAGTAAGCATAGGTGCGACAAACGATAAGTTCCATAACTAAGGTATGCAACTCTATAATCATGTCATCTAGAATCCTCACCACGCCAACCGGTATGGCTGCGAGAAACTCTAAATTTTATAACTAAGATATGTACATCCGAATTCAGGTTCCTACGTTTTCGCCATGACAACTAATATGGTTGCGATAAACTTTAGGCTCCATAACCAAAGCAGACGTTTTACCTTTCTCACTGTCCTCATCAACATATGTCATCAGATGATACCGTAATTTAGTCCGTAAAATTCATCTCGATATAAAATCAAGCTCAACAATAATACCAAAAATTAAATTTAATAAACGATCACTAAGAATCAGATTAATAACAACAAGTGAGAACGGATGGAAACAAGGGAAAATATTTGAATTAGAATTTATAATAAGATTTCCAAGGGTCGTCCCAGGAATCTCTCAAAAATTTGTTATTGAGTATCCCTCTCTCAACCTAGTGTCCTATGTCCTATGTCCTATATCCTATCGCAAGCTCGCGGTAGTACAACTAAGTCGTCGCACTACTATGACATCGCACAACTTGCGAAGCTTGACCTACGTAAATATCGATAAATGATTCAATCCTAAAAATTTAAAAGTTAAATCCAATCTTCAAAGTAAATCCTACTAATATATATTTCATGAGAAAATTTAAAAAAAAATTCAAAGTCTCATCCTCAAAATTTTGAATTTCAAATCTACTCCATCAATCTTATCCCCCGAACAAATTTAAATTTTGAATTCAAATTAAGTCCTTAAAAGTCGAATTCAACAAGTTATAAAATCAAATCTTTATATTATTATTCTTTTGGTCTAACTCAACCCAAAAATTAAATCTCAATATTATATTTAACTCCTAACACTCAAATTGTCAACATTATCCATGAATTTCTCAAATTATATCTCAAAACTTTCAAGATTATCCTCAATTTCAAAACTTTCAACATTATCCTCAATTTTTTTTGTCAATAATAAAATTTAACAACTTCTACCCACCTTATAATTTTATCCTTAAAAATTAAATCCTCAAATTTTAACTCTTCGAAAAATTAAATAAAATGTATCATACTTTTCTCAAAAGTCAAATATTCAAATATTGAAATAAAATTTTAATCACTTCCAAAAATCTTTATAGCTTTGACTATGTTTATTGAGTTGAATTTGAATCCTCAAAAATTTTAAGTACATAAAATCTCAACTCCGCGAAAATTCTCAAAACTTGAAATTTATTTCTAATCTTTAAATTATAAATTTAAATCCAAATCTTGTAGTCCAATAGCTCTAATGTTTTTTTTAAAATTCGATAAAATCACAAAGTAATAAACCCATACTCAAAATTTTAAATCAAATACTCAAAATTTTAATTCATCAAACTTAATCTTAAATTCACTATAATAATCTATAAAAAATATAAAATTCCATAAATCTTCAACTTCTTGTCTTTATCATTATTTAATTTAACTATTTTCCTTTTTTTTTCTTTTTTTTAAATTTCAACCATGATTTAGCAAGAAAATTATAATCATCAAGCTACAAAGAAATTTAAACCTCAAAGCAAAAAAAAAAATTTTATAATTCTCATTTTCAATAATTGTGTAATCTTAAGGAAATAATTTACCAATCGAGCAGTCTACCCCTAACTTTGATCACACCAACTTATAAAAATATCAGTATATATAATCACTTAATTTTCTCAAGTTCATCTACTAGAGTTTACCTAAAAGTTCAACATGTATATCTATTTTAATCACGTAGCCTATGTAACACCTTAACTACCCAAGCAATAAAATGAAATAAGGCCTTCCAATTGTATACCTAGTCCTAGTCATTCTCCTAAATTCAAAACAATCCTAATTATGAATGAGCATCTCCTAGTCGCAGGCTCACAGCTAGTACTACTAAGTTGTAGTACTAACCATGACATCGCACAACTTGCGAAGACTGACCTGCATAGGCCACCACTAAAAACTTGTCACGACCCACACCCGCTTTTCGGATACGAGTACGTGGCCAAGTCCAGCTTATGCCGCAGCATTGACGGTAGTGCGCTGTCTATGATAACAATGGTCCATCAATCCAAATAGATAATATTTAATCATAAATTTATATCTATTGCTCATTCACAATATTTACATAGTTTTACAAGATTCTCAACTTATAATTAAATCATAACTCGGGAACAAACCCGCTAAACATCAAATCCAAAGAAGTTGCTATACTATATAAATTCTAATATTGGCCTCCACAAGCATCTCGATCTCCAACCAAATCCAATGAGCAAGATAGCAAGTCACCTAAAATGTTTACCCAGTCAGGATGGAACGAGTACAATCCAATAGCAGTTCCAGTTAATTGATAAGTACTATGAACAGTTAATAGTAATAAAATACTTGATGAGCATATAATAATGGAATAAGGTTGTAAACCCCCTCGACCAGATTCTAATATTTTAGGAATATTTTTCATAATTTAGAATTTGTTGCAATATTTTAATTTATTTTGCTTACGTATCCTATTAACTTGTGCACCTGTCCATCACCTAATTATTTAGAGCTTTACCTTGACTGTTATCCCCGAACGAAGTTCGCATACCACTCCTAGACATGCCAGTCTACTATCCTGCACTTTGTGCAACTCCCAGATGCCTTACTTTGAGCCTCGTTTGAGACGCACAAATATCGTTGCAAACATACGTAATTTAATTCCCAGATCTGTACACATCCCTGTTACCATAAAGATTTGAGGCCCAACATGCACCTGTTTTGTCCAGACAAAATATGTTATTTTTCTACACTGAGTATACTACATTTAGTGTATTGACACAACAAGAAAATTATGGCCCTACCTGCCTCTAAATAATTAGAGAACACCGTGCACAGTATTTATTAATTAATTAAATACGATGGCCCGTATCACCCAGAAACCAGGTCCAACCCTTGCCCAGGCTCACCCCACACACCCCCAAGGCACTCCCCCAGCTTTCCCCCATATTTCTGTGAATTTTAGTATTTTCAGGAATCGGGTGTTTTCTCAGACAATTTCGTAATTGCGTAAATTCCCAAAATAGAACCCTTACGCAATTTATGAAATTACAGGGACTTTTCTGCAAATATCAGTACGAGGTGTCACCCCCTCATTGGCCGGTGAACCTGCGCCGTCCATTTGGAGACGGGACCCACCCGAAAATATCCCAAAAATATCTTGTAAATATCTTTAGATATTTTTACATATTAAATTAATATAATTTTCTATAAAAGAAAAATAAGAAAATAAAAGAAAAACAAAAACCCTAACTCTACCGCCCCCCCAGCCCGCAGCCGAACCCCCCCGGCCGGAGCGGCGAGCCACCCCCCCCCCCCCCCCGCCGGAGCCGCTCTGCCGACCCCTCCACCGCGGCGAGCCACCCCCTTCCCCCCCCCCCCCCCGCTGGCCCCTCTCCTCCCCAAGCCTCCCCTTTCTCTCCTTCTTCCCCGATTCCCCTCTTCCCTCCGCCAGCCGTCGGCCCGACCTCCGCCTCCCCGCTGGCCCCGCCGCTGCTCTTCCCCTTATTCTCCTCCTCCGCCAACGTAAGCCCCCATCTCCACCCTGTCGATTTCGCCACCACCACCATCATCATCGGTCACCACCACCACCACCACCTTCTCGACCTCCCCCTCCTCCCCGAGTTCCGCCCTCCGCCACCAACCCGACGTCCCCCCCTCTGCTCGAGTCCGCCACCACAGCCCGCCACTACCTCTCCCCTCCCCTCCTCTCCTCAGCCCCTTCTCCTCCGGCCCGGCTTCCTCCACCGCCGCTCCTCCCCTCCCCCCCCCCCCGAGCCCCTCTACCCCTCGACCTCCGCTCTTCCTCCCCACCCTGGTCAACTCCACCACCGCCATCATCATCGTCGCCTCCTCCTCCTCCACTCCGGCTGCCACCACCACCCTCCATCACCAGCAACTCCTCCACCCCGCTCCACCCTGCTCACCTCCCCTCCCCGGATTCCCTCGAGCTTCCCCAAGCGCCGGAGCAGCAGCAGCCACCCCGAGCCGCTGCACCGTGCCTCGCCCTCCGGCTGTGCACCCGTCGACCCGAACGCCCACTCCCAGAAACCCGGACACAGCCGCCCTAGCTCCGGACACAGCAGCCTCAGACCGGACATGGCAGATTTGAACCAGGACACGAAACAGTCACCCGGACACGAAGAAATTTATTCCACGGAGCCCTGTTCAGGTATCATTTTCTCCCTCCTCGTATTTCTGTTTCCGATTCTGTCAGTTGTGACACGTAGGCTATGTGACCCTCTCGGTGCCCGTGCAACCCGCTCGGTGCATCGCGTCCTGTGGTGATCGCGGCACGCGATCCAAAAATAGGAAAAATAACGACCCGATTCACCCCGGAACTGAGTACGCTCCGCCAAACAGGACGACTTGGTCGCACGCGGTCTTTACCAAAATGTGCGCGTCGTTGATACGGACGTGCGGGATTTCTCAGAAGTTGATTTGGATGTTCGTGCACACCGAAATCAACGCGTATCCGCCGACAACGTCCCGTATCCGCCTGTTCTGAAATATGCTGTAACTTTGTGTACACGCGTCGGATCAAAATGAAACTTGCGCCATCAGACTCGTAGCAATACGCTGGTCCTGTGATCCAAGTTTGGTTCGATTCTGAGAACGTTGACAAAATTCCGTATCGTGGGCCCCACAGGCTCCACTTGATGGGCGATTTTGTGACAGGCTCATCAGAATCCAATTCTGGAAGTTCCATTGGGTTCGTATCATCGTTTCTGACTTGTTGACACTAAGTTTGACGTATTTAGAGACCTTTGACCCTGACACATTTTACGGTGCAAAGCGGCCCACATGTGGACCCCACTTTGACCAAAAACTGTCATTTTTGCCCCTGTGTCCAAATTGGACTTAAGGATAGGCGTTTCTAGCTATTTGATATTTTTTGAGACTGTTAGTGATGTTTATTTCAGTATCTGGAGACATTTATTCTGAGGCCATAGTTCTGGCTTTTGGCTTTTGACATCTGGACATTATATTTGCAGCTCTACTACCAGGCAAGTATACCTTGCCTTGTTGTACTGTTTAAATTTAGTTATTGATAGTTACATATTTATTTATTATATAAATGTGCGCGTCCGAGAAAACTCGGGTGCAGTCAACGAAGGCGTTGACGTTAGGATTGTATCTGACCTAGTGTCTAGTAGACCCACCTAAAGTTGTGAAGTCATTGATATAACTTCCCAGGCCTTGACACGTATCATTACACGTCACAGAGTGAGTACATGTAGGGACGCGTGCCTCATGCGCGACTGGCCATCAGTGTGAGCAATACGTGTAGCGGTATTTAGCTCAGTTATTTATTTTATTGAGACTTGCATCATAGTAGGAGGTATCCACGTCGTTTTCATGACTTGTACATCTATATTGGGCGGGAAAGATACTAGTAGGCATATGGGACACCCCCTCTTTATATATTCCTTTTGCCTGATACCATACTCTTCGGAGATGGGGCGTTCCTGTTACCATGCTGCTCGGAGATGGGGTATTGGTTTTCTTGTTCCCGTTACCATGCTCTGAGGAGGATGGGGTATCCCTGTTTTATCCTTCGTTCCATACTCTGCAGGGATGGACGATTGCAGAGTGCCCTTGAGTCAGGGGGCATATGACACATATACTAGCCAGTCACGACGATTGGTGAATTACGTCAGCATATGTCTAGCCTACACATTCCCATGCGTACTACAAGGTCTTTAAATTGCATTCACTTAGATGGTTAGCACACCCCATTTATTTATTCAGTATTTACATTATGGCATGTTATTTTTATGTATCTTGCTATGTCCCTCTGAGGACCTGGTTCCCTGTCAGGTGTATATGTTCTTGCGTATTCGCAGGAGCACAGATCCGGACAGGCTACTTATATTACGATAAGGTCTTCTCTTCGAGCCTCGTGATTGTCAGATGTTATTCTTATATGGTGTGTATCTGGTTCCTTTTATATTCTATTTCGGCAGTGGATTTGTTTCCATCCGACTGTCTTCCTCTAGTTACTTTATATTGAGATCTAGTTACTTGGTTATTAGTTATTCATGTATATTTGATTTTGTAGATGAGATTTAGATATTACCCTGTAACTTGTAATTAGTTTTGCCACTTATGAATCATTGTTCATTATACAGCGTACGCTCGTATATATGGTTTCCATATATTGGAGTTGCCATATATACAGGCGGCTGGCATGCTTATGTGTCCTAGTCCTACGTATTTTGGGACTGGGGCGTGACATGTTTTTAGTGGTGGCTCATGCAGGTCTGAGCATATTGTCTCGGTTACGTTACTGTACCGAGCAATCCTGCACCTAGGATTAGAATATAGAATCTCATCCAAATTGACTATGACTTATCTTCCTTCCAGTCTGTCCAACTTACATAATTGCATCCTGCTTGATTCAAGTGCTTCCCTGATAATTCTTTTAGTATAGCCCCTGCTAGAATATAGAAATCCCTGTTGATAGGATGATGATTAGGGTAGTATTCCTATTAAGATCACCACTAGGGCTTTGTCATATCTTTAAGTTCAGACTACTTAATGAACCCTAGCCTTCCTGACTTCCTAAATAAACCCTAGCTTTCCTGATTTCCTAAATAAACCCTAGCCTTCCTTATTACCTAATGAACCCTAGCATCACTACCTATAGATTAATTTACCCTTATCCCTTGACGTATTTATGTATGACTTGAGAGTAGTATGAATACTACTAGGATTAGTTAGAGACATTTACCATAGTATTGACCCTAGTCTTGAGGAACCCATAGAAATTTAAGGTTGAATACTAGGACAGAAACCTCATCCTATGATTGGATAAACCATATTTTACGCCAGAGACCCCTTACCGTTGTTGGCGTAAAAGCCAAACCACTACCTAGTTGGCGTAAAAGCTAAATCATGTAGAAGCTTGTCCCCTTTACGCCGCCCTTAGTCTTCCTTATCCTGCGTATGACGCATCATGCAAAGCCACTTAGGTAACTGCCCTGCGCAAACCTGATGATTCATAGATAACCAGCGTAGAGTAACCTGTTTAGGCATAATATAAGAATAGGATGTTAGCGTATTTGTTACAGCCTTAGCTTTCCCCAGTTGACCAAATCTCGTGCATTAAATGCAGAGTTACGCCTCGAGCCCTGTGCAAAAAGAAACAGCTTTTGACGGGACATCTGGTTTTGTCTCACTTCGAGCGTAAATGACTTATATCCAATACGTCCCTAAACGACAACCTAGATCTCCGTGCAAATTCATCATCACAAACCATCCCCTCGATCGTTGTGCAAGTACTTGTCAGAGGACAGGATTCATTAACTTGACTGACAAACTCATGAATTTCTTGTACAACTTTTTGCTGCAGCGTATGCTAGACTTTTTACGCTGGCAGATTTTTACGCAACCTTTAGGCAATGCTTTACCCGCAGACTTTTACGCAGCGATCTTTTACGCTCAGATCTCTCACGCGCAGACTTTTTACGCGGACAGCCCTGAAGCTCTACCTTACGCTTCTCTGTTTTACGCGGATAACTCTGAAGCCTATTTTACGCCGATAGTCTGAATCCCTGACTTACGCCAAACTACTTTGGATCTCTACCTTGCGCTAGACAATTTAAAATTCTGTTTTACGCAGACAACCTCAAACCCCTACTTTACGCAGACTTTCTTGAAATCTCTGGTTTAGGCGGACAACCTATAGTGTTTATTAAGATTGTAGGACTTAGAAGGCCATACCCCTTTTGGGTCAACTAGCGACTTAGACAAGGATTAGAATAATAACTGTAGAGATTTGTAGAGTCTTGTTCTTGTGAATTTGTATTGTTTTGAAATTTCTCACATCATAATCTAGCGCACTTATATTTACCGTACTACCTTAACTTATGCCACTATTATAGCCTAGTTTCGCAAGCTTATTCTTTATCAAGCTTGTTCTTGAGAGATGTATTATTGGAGTACTACACTAATACATTTCAGAATCAGTGTATTACGGTCTGATCAACCATAGTGCACTTGGTTCGCCCTTCACATAACTACTTTACGTGGATTGAGATATATAGTGATTAGTAGACAGATGTACTTGCCCACTAGATATGCCTGAGCATATTGTATCAGCTACATAACTGTGCTGATCCGAGTATGTGAATAGGGATTACCAAAATAGCATCTCAAATCCACAACTGCCTTGACAATTCCTATTGAATTCTTTAAACGCCTTGATCCCCACACTTCTAATCTATTACCCCCCCTTGAACTCTTGATTACTGTTTTTCGTCTTCCCTTATTTCGGAAAGATAAAACCTCGTGCTTAGTATAAATACAAAGTATATTGTTCTGTAGCCATTTTTGTTTGTTTCTTGGAGATTACCAAACTCTATTATTAGATATGATTGCAGTTTAAACTGTGCTATCCCTAGAATGACCCTACCTACCTACCTACCTACGTTTATCTACTATCCTGATACGTGCATCCCTATGGCAGCATAAAATTTTTATTTTTTCCTCGTAACTTGGGTCAAGTTCAGAACTCAAGTATTACGATGAAGAATATATCATTTTGCTGACAGGAGTCTAAATGGATTTCACCTGGATAAAATAATGGATTGACTCCTGAATGGATAGCGGCACCTATGACTAGGTTGACTTGTAAGGATCCAGAATTCCTATGGACCGACTCACCAAGTCAGCACATTTATTACCTATAGAGTTGGCCAGTCTGCAGAAGCTTTAGCTAACTTATTTATGAGAAAAATCGTTAGATTGCACGACATACCAGTCAGCATTGTACCAGACAAGGATTCGCGTGACCAGAGTTGGTGATCAACACCGAAGAGACAGTTAAATAAATACAAAGACACTGGCGAGCAGTACAAGACGGACAGAAGTAGTGGGCAGACCGTCATTATCGTCCCTTGGGATTCAGAAAGGACGATCATGTCTTTTTGAGGATATCACCTACTAGAGGCACCAGTCGATTCAGAGGACGCAGCAAATTGAGACCAAGGTATATTGGACCATTGACGTGCTAGAAAGAGTGAGAGTAGTGGCATATCAACTTGCGCTACCACCTTCACTTGAGAGAGTACTTGATGTATTCCACGTATCACAAACTCAGGCGATATATGACAGATAGCAGTCATGTTTTCAACCATCCGGAGATCACCATTAGGCCGATCCTGTCGTATCAAGAGCAACCTGAGGGAATCCTTGATCATCGGGAAAAGATATTGAGGAATCAGTCTCTTCCCTTGATCCGCGTAGCATGGAAGCATGACGCGCCAAGAGAATCTACTTGGAAGCGCGAGTACGACATGCGTAAAAGTTTTCGAACCTATTCTTAACCCAAGATATAAATTACTTTGTTAAATTATATCTTATGCCGTCTTTCCCTTCTACCATGGCTTAGTTTTAATTTCGAGGACAAAATTTTTATAAGTTGGGTAGATTGTAAACCCCCTCGACCAGATTCTAATATTTTAGGAATATTTTTCACAATTTAGGATTTGTTGCAATATTTTAATTTATTTTGCTTACGTATCCTATTAACTTGTGCACCTGTCCATCACCTAATTATTTGGAGCTTTACCTTGACTGTTATCCCCGAACGAAGTTCACATACCACTCCTAGACATGCCAGTCTACTATCCTGCACTTTGTGCAACTCCCAGATGCCTTACTTTGAGCCTCGTTTGAGACGCACAAATATCGTTGCAAACGTACGTAATTTAATTCCCAGATCTGTACACATTCCTGTTACCATAAAGATTTGAGGCCCAACATGCACCTGTTTTGCCCAGACAAAATACGTTATTTTTCTACACTGAGTATACTACATTTAGTGTATTAACACCGCAAGAAAATTATGGCCCTACTGCCTCTAAATAATTAGAGAACACCGTGCACAGTATTTATTAATTAATTAAATACGATGGCCCGTATCACCCAAAAACCAGGTCCAACCCCTGCCCAGGCTGACCCCACACACCCCCAAGGCACTCCCCCAGCTTTCCCCCTCATTTCTGTGAATTTTAGTATTTTCAGGAATCGGGTGTTTTCCCAGACAATTTCGTAATTACGCAAATTCCCAAAATAGAACCCTTACGCAATTTATGAAATTACAGGGACTTGTCTGCAAATATCTGTGCGAGGTGCCACCCCCTCATTGGCCGGTGAACCTGCGCCGTCCATTTGGAGACGGGACCCACCCGAAAATATCCCGAAAATATCTTGTAAATATCTTTAGATATTTTTACATATTAAATTAATATAATTTTCTATAAAAGAAAAATAAGAAAATAAAAGAAAAATAAAAACCCTAACTCTACCCCCCCAGCCCGCAGCCGAACCCCTCCGGCCGGAGCGGCGAGCCCCCCCCCCCCCCCGTCGCCGGAGCCGCACCGCCGACCCCTCCACCGCGGCGAGCCACCCCCTTCCCCCCCGCTGGCCCCTCTCTTCCCCGAGCCTCCCCTCTCTCTCCTTCTTCCCCGATTCCCCTCTTCCCTCCGCTAGCCGCCGGCCCGACCTGTCACGCCCCAGTCCCAAAAATGCGTAAGACTAGGACACGTAATCATGCCAGCCGCATGGATATGGCAACTCCAATATATGGAAACCAAATCCATACGTACGCTGTAATATGAATATAAATCCACAAGTGGTAAAGAATATAATACAAGTCACAGGGTATAATCTAAATCTCATCCACCAAAATTATATAGAAATAAATAACCAGTATCTATGAAACTAGATCTCAACAAGAAGTATCTAAGGATGATAGTTGGGTGGAAACAAATCCACTAACTCAAATGGGAAAAGTAATACAATACAAGTACAACTCACTCAAACAATATAAGTACCAGCTACCAATCACGGCTCGAAGAGAAGACATCCTCGAAACATAGGTAACCATCCGAATCTGCGCCCCTGCGAATACTCAAGAACAAATACACCTGGCAGGGGACCAGGTCCTCAGAGGGACATAACAAGTATACTTAAACACATGCCAATAAAGTACTGAAATAAATATCCAATGGGGTCGCCTAACCATCTAAGTGAAATGCACTTTGACGACAACTTGAGTATATGGGAAAGTGTAGGCTAGACATATGCTGACGTAATTCACCAGTCGTGACAACTGGCTAATATATGCCACACATGCCCCCATAGGAGGGCGCTCAGTAATAACGTCCATCTCCGAAGAGCATGGCATCTGTATAATATAACGTCCATATCACCCCGAAGAGTGTGGCATCAGTGTAGTATATATCGTCCATATCACCCCGAAGAGTGTGGCATCAGTGTAGTATATATCGTCCATATCACTCCGTCGAGTGTGGCATCAGTGTAAAGGAAGTGGGGTGTCCCATACGCCTACAAGTTGTCCTCCCCGCCCAATGATCTAAGCATGTTGTATCCACAACACGCGTCATAGTCTATCACTAGAACAGTAGCCCATCCTTACAACCAAACAAGGAAAAGGATCGGGCCATGGTATCATGACAGTCTATGCTCCACCTACTAATAACTGCTAAGTCTTCTAACATGCATCACTATTAGCAGTTATACCCTATCCGTCGCACGTCTACACGTACAGGTGGCCAACCACATACGCAGGACCGTGCCCTACATGAGACTCACAACACGTGTACGAAAATGTGTCAAGGCCTGGGAGTCATACCAATAACTCCACACTTTAGGTGGGTCCACTAGACACTAGGTTAGACACTATCCTAACGTCAACGCATCCGTTGACTGCACCCGAGTCTCTCTCGGACGTGCACAATTTAAGATAATAAACATGCATCTAATGTACAGAATTTAAACAGTATAACAAAGGTAAGGTATACTTGCCTGGCAAGAAACTGCAAAATGCCACGTCCAGATGTCCAATACACAGGACCAGAAGCTATGGCCTCAGAACAAATATCTCCGGATGCTATGAAAACGGAACAGCGTTTGGATGAGCGAGTCAACGGGAAAACACGCCGGAGCGAAGGTACCTCGAGTGGGAAACTGCAGGATGCGAGGTCGGCGTCGACGAGATGGTTGGATGGCTTGGTGGGGCTTCTCTGGCTGCGGTGACGGCTCTAGATGGGAAGAGGAAGTCTGGGAATTTAGGTTAGGGTTTTGGAGAGCTAATATATATATATATTATATATATAATTTGGAGAGAGGGAGAGAGATGGAGCGGCCAATTGGGGTGAAAGGGGTCGGGTCGGCGGATATTAAAGGGCTGAATGGTTGAAAGGGGGGCGGGTCCTAGGTATTTGCTAAGAGGATGAGATGTCTACAGCACGTTGCCGTAGTTGCTGGCAAAGGAGTCCTAAATAGCTAATAGGATTATTACTATAATAAAGTTGCTGGCAAAGGAGTCCTAAATAGCTAATAGGATTATTACTATTATATTATATTATTACTATTAACTAATTTATTTAATAAATTCTTATACTTTTTTTTCTATTCTTTTCTAAATAAGATATATACATATATATATATATTTGTATATACATATATATATATATATACTCATAAGAATATTTCTAGAGTAGGGTAATGCACCTTGTTAGGCTAGCAACTGCTCAAGGGGTCTCCTACATGGAATAAATTCCGAAAAATTCCTGATGGTCCCATAAGTCCTCTAAGTGCCCGAACACCTAACATAAAAATTATTAAAAATATATTTCTCCTATTTAGACCTAATTACTACAATTTAATTAATAATAAATAAATAATATATACGATTTTCTAGGAAGGGGGTTTTACATTCTACCCAACTTATAAAAATTTCGTCCTCGAAATTAAAATTAAGCCACGATAGAATGCAAGGATGGTATAAGATTTGCATTATTTAAAATGCAAGGCTAGGTTTAAAGGAGTGGGCGATGTTGCACGTTACACATCCCGAAAAAAAAATATATCATGGAAAAATCCATATGAGCGAAAAATAGGTTTCTTCATGTGTCATGTCCAATGGTGTGGACACATAAATGCTCTTTTGCATCAAGTGTCCAACAATTGGAAAATTGCACAAAGATGAGAATTGGATGATGGGCATGTCTAGGATAAGGGTGTAGAATTTGTAGGAAGGCAGTGGCTAGTGTAGTGCTCCAATTATCGGAGCACGGCAGGGCGTGTCAAGTGATATCATGTTGTAAACTAAATAAAAATATCGTGTTCTATTTCTAAGTGGATTCGTGCTAGCCTCAGTCTCACTATCTAAGCCGAGTAGGTCAATTTCTTAGGTGAGGGGGTTCACAATCTGCCGAGCTTAAAACAATGTCGTCCTCAAAATTAAAATAAGGCAGAATCGGTTAGTCCTTTATGTACAATAAGGCAAGTCAGTCGCAATCTTCTTGCGGTAACTAAAATTCTAATCATCCATTGCAATCATTTCTAGGTTAGGATGACCACTGCTCCAATCAAAATTTAACCTATGGTTATCTCTTCTTCCCTTGTTTCAAATTATCTATATCCACATAACATCTCCAAGATTTACATACTCATATAACTTTTACCTCACGATCTCTAACTATCATAATCTCCTTTAGAAGTGGTTTGAGTCCAATATATTCTCATTTTCACTTATAAAATTTTGTATGCCTCAACTCTTTAATTCCATTCACATCCTCATTATTTCAAATAGGTCGTCCAGCCAAAATTTTAATTCTTAATTCAAATCACCAAATTAAAAAATAATTTAAATGCAGTCCACCAATATTCAAGTCTGAAATTCTATATTTATCCTCTAAATTCAAATTGGTGATTCTACCTTCATTGTTCAAAATTTAACTCATGCACTTAAGGTATAAATATTGGGTCCTCAATATCAATTCATTGATCCTCATCATCTCAGTCATCCTTCTAAATTTTTTTCAAAATTTCAATGGTTTGAACCTCTCCCAATCTAGTCTTACTCGATCATAATCTAAAAGAAATTCCTCTCAAGTTGACAATGCACTTCTACCCAACTTAGAATTTATCCACCTATCACCTAAAGCTATATACCTTAAGAAAATATCCCTTAATTTATTTACTCATGTCGTTCAATCCTCTAAACTTCAACGCCGATCATATCACATATGATATATCCTTAATTATGAAAGAATAATCCTCAAGTATGTGATCGGCCTATGGGGTATATCTAGTACTCTTTGTGTATCAAACTTTATACCCAGCACGAGGTTTCGTCTTTCCGAAATAGGGGAAGACGAAGATCAATAATAAAGAGTTCAAGGGCAGCGTAATAGAATAGAAGTATTGGGATCAAGGCGTTTAAAGAATTCAATTGGGAATTGTCAAAGCAGTTGTGGATTGAAATCCTATTTTGGTAATGCCTATCCACATGCTCGCATCGGTACAGTTATGTAACGGATACGATATGCTTAGACATATCTAGAGGGCAAGTACAGGTGTCTACTAGTCAACTATATATCTCAATCCACGTAAAGTATTATTGCGAAGGGCGAATCAAGCGCACTATGGTTGATCAGACCGTAATACACTGATTCTGAATTGTATTATTGTGGGCCTCCCCAATAATACATATGTCATGAACAAGCTCGACAAGGAATAAGCTTGCAAAAACTAGGCTATAATAGCAGCATAATTCAAGGTAGCACAGAAAATATAACGCTGGATTATGATGAGAGAAGTTACAAATAATTCAAGTTGCAAAAACAAAACAACATAAGCAACAATAACAAAAGACTCTACAATCTCTACAGTTATCATATTAATTCCTTGTCTAAGTCGATAGTCGACAAAGTAGGGGTATGAGCCTCTAAGTTCTATAGTCTGAATAACACTATCATCTTATGTTAGCATACAATTAATGCCATTCAGTTACACTTCATCAATGGATCACAAGGGCTATATGATACTAGGTGGTGAGGTATACTACCCAACTTATAAGAATTAAACTAATACGGTGACAGTCTTAAGAGGGTCCTACACAATAATCTTGCACATGTAAATAAAACAGAAACTCTTTATTAGGGTATATGAGGAAAATCTTGGTATTGATTAGGGTATCCTTTTTATGTCGGTAATGGTCATCCTAAGTCTTAGTCATAGCACTTACAAGCAAGTGTCAACGGTAAGGATAGAAGAGTTACTGGCCGTCAAGGAGGAAGGGTCTAACTTGTATCGAGGTGAGGGTACAACTTACACGATTTAAAAACTAAGGATTAATCATTGGTCACAATCTACAAAACAACTTAAACTTATCAAGTTCTAACTACCAAGCATAAAATTTCACACTCAAGGCTACAACTATAAGCCTAGCAAACTATGAGCCCTTAACAAAGAATAAGTTTACTTGGCCTACTATCCAAAGTGTCAGATGGCACGAGTTGGAAGATGAAGAGAAAAAACGTAATTAGCCGTCGCAAAATAGCGAGCGCTATGGCCGCAGGAAAACAATATAAAAATAAAGATAGAGGGCTCTAGATAGCATCATGGTTCTCTAAGGGGAGTGAGGTGTTAGTTGCTATGTTCGGGGTATGATCAAGGAAGAAGTGTTGATTACATTCCTCTAGGCTTCCTAGGGTGCTGTCTATTAATAATAAGACAATGATCTAAGTTTTATAGTTCTAATATTATCTAACTATGAAGGTTAGGTTCAGCCCAAATATTAAGTTTTGGTTTTCTATTGGTTCCTCAATACTAGGGTCAAACATTATGATAAACTTCTAACTAACTCTAGTAGTGTCTATACTACTCTCAAGTCTTCATAATGCATCAGGGGGTGATGGTAAACCAATTCTAGAGATAAGAAATTCTAGGGTTCACTAGATGTTCTAAACTTAGTGGTGTGTCTATATTCTCGTTGTATTCTAAATAGGTGTGCTACCATAATTATCATCCTAACAACAGGAACTTCTATATTCTAGGAGAAGGCTATACTTAAAGAACTATTAGGGGAGTACAGGAATCAAGCAGGATGCAATTGTTCAAAATAGAACATATAGGAGGAAGATGAATCATAGTTAATTGTGGATGAGATCCTATATTCTAGTCCTAGGTGCAGGCTTGCTCGGCACAGTAACATAACCGAGACAATATGCTCTTGACCTGCATGGGCCACCACAAAAACATGTCACGCCCCAGTCCCAAAAATGCGTAGGACTAGGACACGTAATCATGCCAGCCGCATGGATATGGCAACTCCAATATATGGAAACCAAATCCATACGTACGCTGTAATATGAATATAAATCCACAAGTGGTAAAGAATGTAATACAAGTCACACGGTATAATCTAAATCTCATCCACCAAAATCATATAGAAATAAATAACCAGTATCTATGAAACTAGATCTCAACAAGAAGTATCTGAGGATGATAGTTGGGTGGAAACAAATCCATTAACTCAAATGGGAAAAGTAATACAATACAAGTATAACTCACTCAAACAATATAAGTACCAGCTACCAATCACGGCTCGAAGAGAAGACATCCTCGAAACATAGGTAACCATCCGAATCTGCGCTCCTGCGAATACTCAAGAACAAATACACCTGGCAGGGGACCAGGTCCTCAGAGGGACATAACAAGTATACTTAAACACATGCCAATAAAGTACTAAAATAAATATCCAATGGGGTCGCCTAACCATCTAAGTGAAATGCACTTTGAGGACAACTTGAGTATATGGGAAAGTGTAGGCTAGACATATGCTGACGTAATTCACCAGTCGTGACAACTGGCTAATATATGCCACACATGCCCCCATAGGAGGGCGCTCAGTAATAACGTCCATCTCCGAAGAGCATGGCATCTGTATAATATAACGTCCATATCACCCCGAAGAGTGTGGCATCAGTGTAGTATATATCGTCCATATCACCCCGAAGAGTGTGGCATCAGTGTAGTATATATCGTCCATATCACTCCGTCGAGTGTGGCATCAGTGTAAAGGAAGTGGGGTATCCCATACGCCTACAAGTTGTCCTCCCCGCCCAATGATCTAAGCATGTTGTATCCACAACACGCGTCATAGTCTATCACTAGAACAGTAGCCCATCCTTACAACCAAACAAGGACAAAGATCGGGCCATGGTATCATGACAGTCTATGCTCCACCTACTAATAACTGCTAAGTCTTCTAACATGCATCACTATTAGCAGTTATACCCTATCCGTCGCACGTCTACACGTACAGGTGGCCAACCACATACGCAGGACCGTGCCCTACATGAGACTCACAACACGTGTACGAAAATGTGTCAAGGCCTGGGAGTCATACCAATAACTCCACACTTTAGGTGGGTCCACTAGACACTAGGTTAGACACTATCCTAACGTCAACGCATCCGTTGACTGCACCCGAGTCTCTCTCGGACGCGCACAATTTAAGATAATAAACATGCATCTAATGTACAGAATTTAAACAGTATAACAAAGGCAAGGTATACTTGCCTGGCAAGAAACTGCAAAATGTCACGTCCAGATGTCCAATACACAGGACCAGAAGCTATGGCCTCAGAACAAATATCTCCGGATGCTATGAAAACGGAACAGCGTTTGGATGAGCGAGTCAACGGGAAAACACGCCGGAGCGAAGGTGCCTCGAGTGGGAAACTGCAGGATGCGAGGTCGGCGTCGACGAGATGGTTGGATGGCTTGGTGGGGCTTCTTTGGCTGCGGTGACGGCTCTAGATGGGAAGAGGAAGTCTAGGAATTTTGGTTAGGGTTTTGGAGAGCTAATATATATATATATTATATATATAATTTGGAGAGAGGGAGAGAGATGGAGCGGCCAATTGGGGTGAAAGGGGTCGGGTCGACGGATATTAAAGGGCTGAATGGTTGAAAGGGGGGCGGGTCCTAGGTATTTGCTAAGAGGATGAGATATCTACAGCACGTTGCCGTAGTTGCTGGCAAAGGAGTCTTAAATAGCTAATAGGATTATTACTATAATAAAGTTGCTGGCAAAGGAGTCCTAAATAGCTAATAGGATTATTACTATTATATTATATTATTACTATTAACTAATTTATTTAATAAATTCTTATACTTTTTTTTCTATTCTTTTCTAAATAAGATATATACATATATATATATTTGTATATACATATATATATATATATACTCATAAGAATATTTCTAGAGTAGGGTAATGCACCTTGTTAGGCTAGCAACTGCTCAAGGGGTCTCCTACATGGAATAAATTCCGAAAAATTCCTGATGGTCCCATAAGTCCTCTAAGTGCCCGAACACCTAACATAAAAATTATTAAAAATTTATTTCTCCTATTTAGACCTAATTACTACAATTTAATTAATAATAAATAAATGATATATACGATTTTCTAGGAAGGGGGTTTTACACGACCTCCGCCTCCCCGCTGGCCCCGCCACTCCTCTTCCTCCTATTCTACTTCTCTTTGCTCCGCCAGCGTCAGCCCCCATCTCCACCCTGTCGATTCTGCCACCACCACCATCATCATCGGTCACCACCACCACCACCACCTTCTCGACCTCCCCCTCCTCCCCGAGTTCCGCCCTCCGCCACCAACCCGACGTCCCCCCCTCTGCTCGACTCCGCCACCACAGGCCGCCACTACCTCTCCCCTCCCCTCCTCTCCTCAGCCCCTTCTCCTCCGGCCCGGCTTCATCCACCGCCGCTCCTCCCCTCCCCCCCCGAGCCCCTCGACCTCCGCTCTTCCTTCCCACCCTGGTCAACTCCACCACCGCCATCATCATCGTCGCCTCCTCCTCCTCCACTCCGGCTACCACCACCACCCTCCATCACCAGCAACTCCTCCATCCCGCTCCACCCTGCTCACCTCCCCTCCCCGGATCCCCTCGAGCTTCCCCAAGCGCCGGAGCAGCAGCAGCCACCCCGAGCCGCTGCACCCCGCCTCGCCCTCCGGCTGTTAACCCGTCGACCCGAATGCCCAGTCCCAGAAACCCGGACACAGCCACCCTAGCTCCGGACATAGCAGCCTCAGATCGGACACGGCAGATTTGAACCAGGACACGAAACAGTCACCCGGACACGAAGAAATTTATTCCACGGAGCCCTGTTCAGGTATCATTTTCTTCCTCCTCGTATTTCCGTTTCTGATTCTGTCAGTTGTGACACGTAGGCTATGTGACCCTCTCGGTGCCCGTGCAACCCGCTCGGTGCATCGCGTCCTGTGGCGATCGCGGCACGCGATCCAAAAACAGGAAAAATAACGACCCGATTCACCCCGGAACTGAGTACGCCCCGCCAAACGGGACGACTTGGCCGCACGCAATTTTTAACAAAATATGCGCGTCATTGATACGGACGTGCCGGATTTCGCAGAAGTTGATTTGGATGTGCGTGCACACCGGAATCAACGCGTATCCGCCGACAACGCCCCGTATCCGCCTGTTCTGGAATACGCTGTAACTTTGTGTACACGCGTCGGATCGAAACAAAACTTGCGCCATCGGACTCGTAGTAATACGCTGGTCCTGTGATCCAAGTTTGGTTCGATTCTGAGAACGTTGACAAAATCCTGTATCGTGGGCCCCACAAGCTCCACTTGATAGGCGATTTTGTGACCGGCTCATCGGAATCTAATTCTGGAAGTTCCATTGGGTTCGTATCATTGTTCCTGACTTGTTGACACTAAATTTGACAAATTTGGAGACCTTTGACCCTGACACATTTTACGGTGCAAAGCAGCCCACATGCGGACCCCGCTTTGACCAGAAACTGTCATTTTTGCTCCTGTGTCCAAATTGGACTTAAGGATAGGCATTTCTAGCTATTTGATATTTTTTGAGACTGTTAGTGATATTTATTTCAGTATCCGGAGACATTTATTCTGAGGCCATAGTTCTGGCTTTTGGCTTTTGACATCTGGACATTATATTTGCAGCTCTCCTACCAGGCAAGTATACCTTGCCTTGTTGTACTGTTTAAATTCAGTTATTGAAAGTTACATGTTTATTTATTATATAAATGTACGCGTCCGAGAAAACTCGGGTGCAGTCAACGAAGGCGTTGACGTTAGGATTGTATCTGACCTAGTGTCTAGTAGACCCACCTAAAGTTGTGAAGTCATTGATATAACTTCCCAGGCCTTGACACGTATCATTATACGTCACAGAGTGAGTACATGTAGGGAGCGTGCCACATGCGCGACTGGCCATCAGTGTGACAACACGTGTAGCGGTATTTAGCTCAGTTGTTTATTTTATTGAGACTTGCATCATAGTAGGAGGTGTCCACGTCCTTTTCATGACTTGTACATCTATATTGGGCGGGAAAGATACTAGTAGGCGTATGGGACACCCCCTCCTTATAAATTCCTGTTGCCTGATACCATACTCTTCGGAGATGGGGCGTTCCTGTTACCATGCTGCTCGGAGATGGGGTATTGGTTTTCTTGTTCCCGTTACCATGCTCCGAGGAGGATGGGGTATTCCTGTTTTATCCTTCGTTCCATACTCTGCAGGGATGGACGATTGCGGAGTGCCCTTGAGTCAGCGGGCATATGACACATATACTAGCCAGTCACGACGATTGGTGAATTACGTCAGCATATGTCTAGCCTACACATTTCCATGCGTACTACAAGGTCTTTAAATTGCATTCACTTAGATGGTTAGCACACCCCATTTATTTATTCAATATTTACATTATGGCATGTTATTTTTATGTATCTTGCTATGTCCCTCTGAGGACCTGGTTCCCTGCCAGGTGTATATGTTCTTGCGTATTCGCAGGAGCACAGATCCGGACAGGCTACTTATATTACGATGAGGTCTTCTCTTCGAGCCTCGTGATTTTCAGATGTTGTTCTTATATGGTGTGTATCTGGTTCCTTTTATATTCTATTTCGGTAGTGGATTTGTTTCCATCCGACTGTCTTCCTCTAGTTACTTTATATTGAGATCTAGTTACTTGGTTATTAGTTATTCATGTATATTTGACTCTGTGGATGAGATTTAGATATTACCCTGTGACTTGTAATTAGTTTTACCACTTATGAATCATTGTTCATTATACAGCGTACGCTCGTATATATGGTTTCCATATATTGGAGTTGCCATATATGCAGGCGGCTGGCATGCTTACGTGTCCTAGTCCTACGTATTTTTGGACTGGGGCGTGACAAAGGTACATCATAAAGGAATAGTTAAATAAAAAATAATGAAAGATAAGAAATAAGAACAGAGAAGCATATATAGACAGACAGATATGTGAACTAGGAAACCTGTCATGCAAGTGTACAATCAGCAAGTATAGATTAATCCAGAATGACTGCATCTAACTAGTGTTTTGAAATACCAAGTTGACATGTGAACGGCTAGGGGGTAATATCCGACAAACCACACGTGTCGTGTGTGGCCGCTATTATTCCAGAAAGACCATGGGATGGAAAGGGTAGTTCACACGTCTCCTAGGTATTTCCCCGCCTGACTAGTACTCATGGATCCAAGTCTAGACACGAATAATCTCAATAGTCCAAAAGATGTCAACAGGCCAAAAAATACATTAGTCCAGTAACTCATTAGTCCAGAAAAATCAATAGGCCTGAAAATACGTGTCTCACAAAAATGAATCCATACAATACCAATCCGTGTATCCATCTTGTCAAGAATCAGGTAAAACCATACTATAAACATGTATCATAGAAAATATCAAATAATGGAAACTATCAGAGAATGTACTCACCTGTGGTCCTTAGCTGGTATGAATCAGAATCCAAGTCACAGTCCAAATAGCCTATGTATTACAAATTTATCATGTCAAAAGATAATTTATTTTAATTTATTTCATTCTAGAATAATTAATTTAAAATCCTATTTTAATATTATTATTCTTATTTTTAAGTTAATTCCTAAATTTTGTTCAAAGAAACTAAATTTTATCAACTCGAGACTCATGGCACACAAATCGAGGCGATCTGTTGACCCAAAAGTCAACCGACACAAACTCAACTTTCATGCATGATTAACTATAGATTTCAACATCAAAAACATGCTAGAATTTACGGCTCGTCCGAATTTAAATTCGTTTGGGAATTATGGCACATACAAATTTCGTATTGTGCACCGATGGTTAAATTCTAACCTAGAAGTTCTACAGAATTAAAAGTATATAAATATGTCGAACTAAATTCTGGTAAAACATATGTCAATGATCTTAATATTAGCTTTCCGAAACTTCAAACGGTTCATGATTCTGATTCCTGGTTCTCCCGGAATCGCGAAAACATCGAGACGCATCTATTTTTGGACATGTTGTACTCTATGAATTTTCCAAAATTTAATACTCATAATTTCATAAAACAATTTATATATTTACAAAGGTAACCTCAATATCATTCTAATGCAAGAAACTGGGCCTCGTTTGGAGTCCGAAGCTATGCGCATTGGCTTCTGGAAAATGAGGGAACCCTAGATGGCAATTCCCCAAAATTCGGCTCAAAGAAAATCCTAGAATTATAAACTAAATATCCTATATATATATATAGGAGAGAGAGAGAAGCCGCGGCTCGGAGTACGCCACGTGGTAGCCATCCACGGCTGCCCGCTCAGATCGAACGGTCAGGGTTCAATGCGGCTCGGCTCAGCTCAGTCCGACTCGGACTAGGACGCGGCTCGGCTCGGCTCGGCTCCCAGTCGGCTCGATTACACCCGCACCCACGTCAACAGTCGCTGACAGGCGGGCCCCGCCCAGTTGGCTGCAGGAGGATGACGGGTGGGCCCCCTATCGGCTGACTGGGCAGAATATTTACTTTTATTGGTTTTCTTTTTCAGAAATTAGTTTTTAATTCAGTTTTTCATAATTAACTCAAAAAAATGCTAAAAATAATCAAAAAATTCTCAAAAAATTCTAGAAAATATATTTGACTATTTAGAACCTAAAATAAAAGTTTGGGATATTTTTATTTAAGTTTGACCATAAAATAATTTCTTAAAAGTTCTAGGAAATTAGGGTTACTAGTTTTTAATTAACTAAAAATTCTGAAAAAATTCCAATAGCCCAAAATTAACCTAATAACAACATTTAAGCACGAATTTCAGGATACGTAGGTTACAACATAATATACCACTTGGAATAAGGTTCATCCTCAAACTAAACCACTATCCATTCCTTTCTTGTCTGCCGCTTGACCATTGCATAACTCTGCTTCATGCAACTTATATTACCCTGATCCAGACTCAACATCTCACTTCGCGCTGAATGCTCGCACAAATTTCATATTTTCATATCCCCTTTGCATCTTAATTCGAATTCAATATATCACTTAGTTTGGATCATACACATATTTAAGGCATTACTGAAATACATGCATTTTAGCTGAACTTGGCGATAGCAAACTTGGACAAGTTATAAGGGTATCTTCATATCTGAGATATTTATCACTTTACTCTCGACTGAACCGATCCTAACGTTTAACCCATAAATTATTCGCACAAGTATTATTCTCAAATACGATGATTCTCCTCTGATGATCTCTCCACCTGACTCAAATCAGTTCGTGTATTGACTCAATCCTTTCCCTTACAAGATCCAACACATGCTCCAAGTCGTTCCGCATCCCAAGCACAATAATTATTCTGTAAGGCCCTATCATCCAACTATTTCTGAATTCTCAATAGCACCGTCCAAGCTCAATCAACCAAACTCTATCATGACTCCTATCGTACCATATTCTGCATATACTATATCCAACTATCATCTCATTCTCTAAACGATCATCGCAACTAATATTATCCCAGCTAGGCAACTTACCGAAATATTGAACTATGCTCCTATATCAGCTCGGCCCAATACCTCTACCTTAATCTCAATATCTCTCTGGGTGAATACCTATATTGAGGTGTATGTAATGCACGAAGATTTTGCCGCTATGTCATAGGGATAGTGTCACCATAATTTTAATGCGGACACATTCGCCATAATTCTTAGGTCGCACATGAAATAGTTCTTTGCGCTGCTTCTATTGCCTCAAAGTACGGATATCACCTTTGCCCTTTGCATGAGCACATACCAAAAACCAAGTCTGATTTTAACTTGTAGATCTGAGGCACGTCAGTCCCATCCGGTAGTGCAAGGATTTGATTTGAATGAGCCGCTACTTTAACTTCACAAATCTAGTTACACAGTCATGAATTCATATGAATGATATTTCTTTCCGAGGTACGACGATTCAGAGGCGATGCCATCTTCAAAAAAATTGCGACTCCAAATTTGAATAGTTTACTTAGGCCATTTTCACTATCGCTTTGATCTTTTAGCTGTATCTTTGGCTGAAGGCTATCCCAAGGATCTCTCAAATCCAATACACAGTCACTTAGGTCTATCTTCAATATACATCACTCACATCCACCCTCCACGCATTCCCAAATGCGCTATCGCAAGGGTCATTCTATGGGTCTATAATATTTATTTCTATTTGGCGATCAAGTCTCTAGGATCAGCTGTCCCAAAGCTAGGCACGATAATTATAAGTCATCTCAATGGACAATTACTATGAACCATGCTATATCTTATCTATAAATCTGAGCAATAACCCAACAATTTAATCCGAATGAACTTCTGAATCTGATGCACTCATGCACTACCTCTCACGATCTGTTAACCAAATGCCTCCTACCCACTTGGAGTCTTAGTATATATCCCAGCCACTAATCGATGAACTGCGCTAACTGAAATCGTCTTCCATTACTCCGTTGTTCTATCCTGAATTTATCAAAATTTTGAACCACTTTGTTCGACTTCTCACACTACCACTTATTACAACAATTTTTAAAATCATAGACTTGACCTGTTTCCTATCCATATGCCATGCTTCACATTGTACATCCAATTTGCTCGAGTATAACAGAGATTTGCTTCAATGTTGCTCTATTATTTATCTATCTTCAACAGTCCATCCGCCATAATCCTTGTTCTCATTCCACTTTCTTAGCACCATCTCGATTTCTCCATGTTGTGATTTGTCCATAAGCTCTTGATGACTCATGCACAAGTTCCAACACAATCTTAAGTCCATATTGCCTTCACTCGTTGCTTCGATCTGCCTTAGTATTGCAAGTATTAACTTTCAATCTGACTTAACATCAACTAGACTTGCCTCTCGCCCGTTCACGTCTTCCAGATAATTTGTTCCCCATCGTTATACAGTTTTATAAATTTATCTTCTGCTAATCTCTGATTCAAACCTCCCAAGCGCTAAATTTTAAAATCCTTCAATTTTATGCGACCCCATCTCACAGCTCCTCCAAACCAATCAGGTTCCATCTGCTTAACTAACTGCTCCCTTACATTGCCAAAAATTTGTGGTCTATTCCTACTACTACTCGATATATCCATCGCTCGCGTATGCATGCCCTAACTGTTTATTCCTTATGCTTAACTCTCTTCTTTTATTAATGAATACTCCACCGAACTTTTAAATAGCGCAAGCGAACTCTGATAGTCAGCTTTCCGTCTGAACGATCTTATCTTGTTTCTAATACTTGGTTCGTATCACTCCTTCCAATTGTAAAAACTATTTTTTTCCTTGTTCCGTTCTCGTCTAACGAAAGTTCTATTTACACAGGTCCGTTCATGATCGCTCGAATCCAATGTATCCAAGAATACTTGAGTCAAACTCTGTTGCACCAATTCCTGACACAATCCCGCACTAGTTTATCTGTTGCAAAAAAACCTATCACTTATCTTGTTCCGAACATTTTTAACGTACGCACCACTTCGTAACACGCATATACCACTTAGAAATAGAGTTACTCTCACGCCAGATTTATTTTGCGTCGATGAATGTCTATTCCGAACCAACTATTTTGTTATTATTCTGTCGATCGCAACTTAACATTCGCTTGCTCCATGTTCCGATACATAACTCAGCCGATTCGCACAAACCAACTTCTATTTTCGTTATCCGCGTCTGTTACGACAATTCCATTAATGTCTATCCAAAGTATTAAAATGCCACGATTACTAAGGGGTATACCATATACCACTCAGATTCAAGTCACTACTCGCATCACACTTCTTTGTGCTGATCCAAGATCCGTTCGAACCATCCATTCTGTGTGATCCTACCCATTACAACTCAAAGTCTGATATGAAACTCAGCTAATGCATGAACCATCCAACTCTTATGTTGATCTCGCTCAATGCAAGTTATGCCATGTTCCATTCTTTATACTTCTACTATTTCTTAAACCGTCTGATACTTTCGCTACACGGGCAACCCGTGCAACGATCTCTTCCAAGTAATTCAAGCCAATACCCAACTGTTCCACATTTGCCACACGAGCAACTCGTGTAATGCTCTCTCTGATATTCCCAGCCAAAACTCAAACTTTGCCCAACACCTTTGTTACAAAAGAAACTCGTACAATGTTCCATTCCCTTTCGTTGTTTCTACTTACAGCATGCCACATAACCAATCTCGTCTGACAACTAACTCCTCCACTGATGCAACCATAATCTTCCCGAATGATACGCTAAACCAACGCAACGACACCTCTCAACTTGATGTACAAATACAATAATACCACAAAACTTGTTGCACGAATGCAATAACGCCAAATGATGCTACACGATCTATCGAAAACCAACGAAAGCCAATGCAACGAAGAACAACATTAACCTATAACCAACAAATATATAAACAATATGAAACATCCAATACATCACTGAGTAGATCCAAGAACCAAACGATACGCAGAAGCTATTTAGAATTTGTGATGGACCAAAGGACAAAGTTCGAGAAAATAAACCAGGCGCTCTGATACCAATTTGGCATGTCCCAATCTCCTATAAGTTCGATCATCCCCACTGAACGTGATTCACCATATTTTAGTGCTCCTGCTAAACAATCGTTCTCATCGGAACGTGATGCCAAATTGGAGTTACGCTCGCACAAGATAATGACGTCAAATGTCATGGTTATCATCGAAATGACCAAGTTGCAGTAATAGTCAAGTATTGTGTACCATGCACACATCAGAGTATACGCAGTGAAGCTCTCAAAGGGTCTAAATGAAAATACCACAAAGAAGAATGCTACAAAGGTGATGCAATACTTTTGCTCTTTTCCTTGCCCATAAATGTACTTACCGTTCTATATATCATGTCTTGTATATCCAAGCTGAGCCACTACACCTGCATACCTGAAAATAATGCCCACAAACGTGGGTCAGTACACAGTCGTAATGGTGAGCATTGTAATCCACTCGTCTAAACTGGCACTAAGTAGTTAGTGAATGCAACAGTTATATGGTGATCTTTTTACTAGAATCCTAGATTCATTTTATGGAATAGGTAGGACATATTAAGGAAAATAGTAAAGCAGATTAAGCATGCAAGCATTCAACTCAAGCAAATATACTAGCAGTTATATCAAACTCAAAGAAAACTAAGCATGCAAACCGTTCAACTCAAACCCGAAACAAAGTGCAAACCTATCGAACAATATCGCACTCCAAGCCTCAAAATCCATCCAGAAACTATGCCATAATACAAGCCTCAATAAAACCAATCCTCGATGCGCACACTCTTGCCTGAGGCAAGGTGGCACCACCGCCTACACGAATGCACAAACCAAACCAAACCAAACAAACTCTTATTTATATGAAGTTCACAGGCCAAGCCATAAAAGGCTAATCCAAGGCAATTCAACCTGATCTAGCATTGAGTAACTAGACCACCTGGTCGTTTTGAATTGCCAGTATCGTGCCCAAAGCATGTTACAATTTGTTTTCTTCTTGGCCGAACAGTTCTGGTGCCTCGGTGCAACCCGTTTGAGAAAACCAAACCATGTGCGCTATAAGTTGTTCATGACCAATACAATACTCTAATAGTAGGTACAATGAGAGAATCGAGCATTATTGTCCCACCAAATGATACTTGTCTCGATTCATGCAATTTACCATAACCATTCTCCAACTATAGCCCAAAGAACCATCTCAAATTATCCCCATATGCACCATGCCGCTCCTCGACACAGTGCTCCAATTGGTGCAACACCCCTTGCTCCGTAAGCCCCGTGGCACAATGCCCCAATATTGGCACAATGTCCTCTCCGATACAGTTGCCCAATTTAGAACCATAACTGTAGGCTTTGATTGACAAAGTGTCCAACTGATACTCATGTACGGATGCACGCTCGTTCGCCCGCAGTGCCTCAATGTTATAACCAAGATGATCCACTTAAAGCCCGAACTGCCAAAAATATAAGACCAACTCAAATGATAAATTTTATCCAACCAAATGGCGTACACTCTATGTACGCCATAGTTCAGTGATTCTAATATTCTAGTTCCAAGTGTCCAAGCTATTATGTGTGTTCCATATTATTAGGTATGAAGAAGTAGAAAAGAAGGGACATAGTCCACTCACCAAGTCTGAATCTGCTAAGCACCCTTTTTTGCCGATACGGCCAATCGCTTTAATCCGTGGTCCGATGTAATGCTCGATCTAATCAATTGGTATGATTGTGTGACCAGGTCGTGCTCTCCAATCATCCAACCGATCAAACTAAGAAATACGACATTATCGCTCCATTCCCGCTATCCCAGTGCTGGTCTGAACGAATACCTGATTCCATCGAACTTCGCATGCGATCTTTACATGAAACCAATACAAATTAATACTTTCTCCCAAATCCAATAAATCAAAATATAATCAACCATTGCCTCATTTAATCAGACTCAGTGTAATGTACCGTGCAGTTACGGGATATTACAAGGTCGTCCGGGCCGGGCTTGCGGTTCGGATCCTCTGACCCATCCCGGACCCGTAGGAGGGGAGTGTTCCTGTCCGTTGACCTGGTCTGGGCTGGCCCGGACCAGGTTTGATCGAGCCGGGCCCGGTCTAGGTTTTGGGCATCTTGCCCTTTTACACACCTTGACATGGACACAATTGAGATTTTTCCTAAATTGAGCCCCAAAATCATAACACCAACTTAGATCTACCAAATTAAGGGCTCCTAATACCTAGATCTACCAATGGAAAGTCAAATTTAACCATAAGAATGTTCCTACATGACCAAGGGGTGTTCCTAACTATGAATTTGCTAAAATTAAGATAATTACCTAGTATTTTGGTAGCTTCTTTAGAGAATTCCAAATTTCGATACGTAGGGATCAGTCGGACACAATCCTCTATGAATTAGACTTCTCCTCAAGCTCATCCTTGTGCTCTAATATCTTTGTTCTCCAATGAAAGTGGATTAAAATGGTTTGGTAAAGAAATAAATTGAGTATTAAATTTTAGATCTAATTTAGGAGGGAAATTGAATTAGTGTTGTTTGAAAAAAGAAGTAGGAATAATGGGGGAAATTGGAATTCTAATCGTTTTATGACAAGGTGGTCCACTTCAAGGACTTGTAATTCGTTCTAATTATTAATTGTGTCACTCCATCCAAATTAAGGAAGGAAAGAAATCTAGTAAATTGAAAAAAGGAATCTCTACAACAAAAAGGAAATATTCTCATCATAACAACTAACTAATTTTACTTAGACTATTCTATATTCATAATTAGCACTAACAAACCACTAACAACTAACAAATTAATTATAGAAATTAATATAAAACATAATATTATAAAATAAAATTTTAGCATATGCCAAATTACTAAATTATCCATATGGTGAAAAGTGGTGGCTACAGTCATATACCATGTTTATCTTGATTTCCTATTTTCTCTATTTACTACCATGATTCTAGTTGTACTTATTTTTTTATACTTGTCATATGTGATTATTAATTTTTCTTCTTTCATCATATATTATATTTACTATATTCTTGTTTTATAGTCTTTACCATTTATTTGGAACTGCTTTCATTGATTGTACTTTACTCCAATCCTGACGGGATATTGATATATTAGGCGACAACCTTAAGCATTGGTGTCCTACTTATTATAGGGCACATGAGGGTTTAGCTGAGTCTAGTCCTGCCCTTCAGGAGGACCAGACAGAGTTTGCAACTGAGGTCCCAAATGAAACCACTTAGTATAGCTAGTTTAGATTTGTTATTATCGAATTTGTCTCTAATACTCTACTCTTGGCATGTATATATATTTATTTATCTAGAATTATGTCTTTTAAACTTGTGACTCTATGTAATTCTGGCCTATTATCTGTTTGTTTTTATTATCTACCTTAGTGTTGTGATTGAGTTTACATATTATGTTTTATCTACTTTTTATATACTTGTGTGAATTGTTGGATGTATAGTTAGATAGTGTTCTATCACCGACTCTGCTGTATAGGCTTGACGTACCCACGATTCATGTACAAATTTTTTTGGTGTGGGTCATTACATGCTACTCAGATTTCTTTATCGTGTTTTGGCATATACTTTTACACTTTTGCAACGTACCTCATCACATAGTTTATATCAAAGTTTCTGGAGCACTTCACATAATATAGTTCAATAAATTGAGACAGAAAGAATATCAAAATAGTCATTCTGAGCTAAATAATGGAAACATGGAAAGGCTTTGAGACTATTAGATTGCTAAGGCAGTTCTCGAACTAAGGAACTTCAATATGACAAGTAAAGCAGAAGAAGAATGACTGTAGGAGCCCAATACGTCTGAGAAAAGAAAATGACTGGAATCATACAGAGAAAAGAGATCAGAAGGATACATGCATGGTCACGGACAACTTGTGCAAATGATTTATGGTTTCAGCGAACGACCACCGGGGCACCGAGCCCAATTTGACCTAGGTTAAACTCGGATAGTTGTGTTATTCAGCATGGGTAGGACGAAGGACTTGTAGAAGGACTCGCAACTCGTGTTGCAAGGACCATCATCCACTCAAACTATAGTCCATGATGGCTTGTGGTTGCAGTGACCCTCTTCATATAGATTAAGTTTGGCTCGATTGCGAGTCATTGGACTTGAGGCAAATAATAGATGCACGACACACCATATACAGGTCATTAATTATCCAAGGAAAGGATACACGACACATCACATATTTAGTTAATGAAGGCACGGTATACTATAAAGTTCAATCATATCATGTCTAGGGCAAAGACACGTTGAAGACACTTTGAGTTTCGCATACGATCTTTTGATTCATTATATATATTTGCTCGTTAAGTTTATTCAACTTTAGGCAGGGAAGAACAATTGGTAAGTTGGTAAGTTGCATCATATTTACCCTTCTTTGGGCGATATTGTATATCTGCAACACTAGTTAGGCTTTATATTATATGCCATAAAACTGATCCTAAGACAAGAATAAAAAGATGACAAAATAGATGGTACGCATAACTAAATGAACATAATTAGTTTTATTAAGTGGGCGATAAGCCTCCCCCCATGTGCATCCAATGTACTAATAATCCACCAGATTGTTTGCAAGATGGGGAGTATCTCGTTCGGTACGATATTTCCTTCGTGCAAGCTTAGGAGTGGAGCTCGCTCTAGAGCACAGGTCGACCCGACCTTCCATCGTGGTTTCCAGCTGACCTACTATGCTCATAGCTCATTCTAACACAGTTAGCATCCCATACCATGAGTCGTTCAGCCGACGTAAAGTTTTTTAGTGCCAAAAACACTTTATGCTCATACGGTTAGCTACGAGAAGAAGAAGGAACATGATGAGCTGAACCTACCTCCATATTTAACCTCTCATCTTGTACCTTCTGTGCTCGAGCTCACCGTAGTGTCGTTCGGGTCTCCGCTGAGCAGCACCCTCGAGCTCGACGTTGACGTTGAGAGTCAAACCAGATGAACTAGGCAACGCCTCAGTCTGACTACACCTCTCGCTCACTCTCCTTGGTGCGGACGGAATACCCGTAGCATTAGAATAACAACAATAGCTATTTTTGAAGAAGGATATGTCGTAGAGACAACTACCGCATGGAAGGGTGTCATAGGCCTTGAGGTAAAATTCCTTTACTACTAACCCTATCTCCAGATATGCTTATTACTATTGTTTGGTATTGAATCCTTTTAATAGATAACCATAATACTAAGTAGATTTTATACATAGGGACTAACTAAATGTTATAATAGACAAAAGTTTTGTAGGGGTTATATAAATAACGTATGTTTTTGCTGTGAATATAAATATGTACAAGTTTATTTGTTTACATTAATTTATTTATTTATATAAGATAATTTTATCTAGGTTACTATATTTATAAGACATATATTATATATGTGTTTTATCAACGATACATATATGTTAAGTATATATATTAAATACCAATATTTTGCATAAAGGTTAAGTATATACTATATAGCACTAATTTGTATCAATGTTAACTGTACATCAAAAGTATGCGATTATATATGTTTAATTATAAGCCTACAAAGACTCCGTGTGTGATTCATGGTTGTTATTTTGGGTAGGGTAGATTACTTAAGTGTTGTGCCAACTTTTTCTCGTGGATAGGCCTTGATTAGATTTTGGTACTATCAATCTCAACTCAGCTATGGACAAACCCTATGCAAGTATACCTTGCCTATCGATTCACAGTATTTACATACATATTTTTCTTACCAGTCATTTATTTTGGATATACTGTTATATGTTTCACATCTTTCTTACTTGTATGGTTATATGATTATTCATTTGACACATAGGCATGATACCCGAATTCACATTATATGACATGCTAGGAGAACCGTATATGATTTCTAACATTTACTTGATGATGAACTTGTCCCTATACATGTTTGACTGGACTTATCACCTGTTAGTAGTTGAAATGTCCGTGTCATGGATGTGACGCAGGCAGTAACATGGGGAGGATAGAACATACGTTGTGCACTTTGACTACTTTTCCATATTGTTATCATTGTCTTATTTTCAGAGCTTTGAAGATTTATTAGTTACCATAATTTTTCTAACAGGGACTACGGATTCACCATTAGTTACAACAGGTTTCCTTACAGGGAGTTCGGATTATACCGTGATAGCTTGCGTTTATGAGTGTTGTTCTCAATTTGTATATCAATAAATTAATTAGACTAGTTCTGGTAAGTTGTACATAGAGCACCCATGTTTACTTCTTCATATGATATTTACTATTTTTTATATGGTATATTTCTATGTATCTTGTTATGTTCCTCTAAGGACCTGGTTCCCTTCCAAATATATGCTGAGGTCGAATATAGGATTATTGGGAACACTCCTTAAGGATTTTAGGTATCTCTAGTGATGCCTTCTTATCGAATCTTTCATAGTTTGTTTCTATTTTTATTCATAGTATATAGCTAGTATTGTGGAGTTATTCATGGATTGATGGACACTTGATATGATTAGGACAACTTATACGTATTTGAGTCAGGTTGGAGTCTGCTTGAATGCATAGTTGGTCATTTACACGTGGCCTGGTCCCTCATATTTTAGGATTGGGGCATGACAAGGCTTCATGCTAGGATATGCTAAACTTTTTGAAAAGAACTCACCCAAGTGTATGACCATCTGTGCAGGACATCTCTTGTAGATAAACTTATAGACATCTAAGATGTATATATCGATACCAGGTCAGCACATGGCCTTTAATGTATGACCAGAGTAACAGCTAACATCATTGTGTGAGTGGGACAACTAGTAGCTATGGTACTAAATTCAAGACATATTCTACTATGTATCATACTATTGTTTGATCCATAAGGAAGATCAAGTTGTTAGTGACATTTATCCTAATATATGATGTATAGTTATTGTGGGGAACGCTCAGTCCATATATTATAATATGTAGGGGATTATTGGGATTTTGAACTTGGAAATTAGGTTTTTAGTCCCACATTGGAAAGAAACCTAAGTGTGTAATTCAATATAAGGCTTTGATTTGTATTACCATGTGCACATGGGGTATGTTAGCCTATATAGTTAAAATTGTGGGGTATTTTTTCCAGAGGTCCAATGTTTGAATCCATAAAGAAATATTTATGTTTTTTGTCACACTTTTTTGGGATTTTTCTTAGGAGCGAAGCCCCGAAGAGGCTTATCGACTCAGACTCGGGCGAAGGGCACAAAGTTGCACTTTGATTGTGTACTTTACATTTCGTACGTATGCATCGGACATGAGATGACACTTTTCTGTGATGTTGTAGAAGTAAAGCAACGAGTAACTTCCTACTTAATAGGGGGTTACAACAATAACAGCCCACTTAATGGTTAGTTATCTCCGTATTTATTTATGGGTAGTGGGCTACTAAGGAGGTGGATCTTCTATATATTCTATGTGTTCTTCTCTTCTCGAGAGGAGACAGTATATATAAGAGGCTACATGATGTGTGAGACATCTTAGCAGCAGTAAAGGAGCAACAAGGAGATGTTTTAGTGGGGAGTTCAAGATCCATAGTTTCCAGAGTAACAATGTGACCATTACATAAGTTTTTATATTTGAACATCAAGTTCCTAGGAACAAATTGACGAAAATAGGTCAAAATATGATTTGAGCAATGATGGTTTTAATCACCCCAACGAGTTATCTTTCTCAAGATCTTCTTACTCTTATTCTATTTGTGTTTTGTAACATGGATTGTAGTAGCAACTTGTTACATTTGTATAAGTTTTATATTTCAAAATTTTGTGTTACAAACAAGTATTAATTTTTTTCCTTGCAAGTTGTTGTAATTTTCAATTTTCTACATACATTGTCCGATCTTTGTAGGCAGAGCAATAACAATTGTTAATGCATTTATCTTTCTCAGTTAAATGTTATCTTCTCCAAAGATCAAGTCTTCTCTTAATTATTATACTTAAAAAATGGTAGTTGTGATGCTAACATAGAACAAAATACTAGTATCGAAGTTAAATTAGTGGTGAAAATTGATTAATATTTGCCCATTTAAAGTAGAATTTCATTTCTTGTAGTTAGAACAAAAAATTTATTTCCGCCTAAAACTTATCAACTTTGCTTAAAAATATCAAATAATAACTCTATTGACAGTCTTTTTTTAGTTGACGTTAAGAACATCTTATTTTGAGAAATTCTTATATCTATGATCCACACACCATCAATGATCTTATTTGGCAATTCAGGAATTTGGAATATGTTTGCATCCATATATATGAGAAATAAGGAATTATAAATAATGGCATTCAGAATAAGTGGTCAATACAGACCCGTTGAAGGTGTCGACTAGCAGATGCATGTATCATGTTTCTTTCCTTATTTATGTAACATAGATAAGTCATGATTTTATAAGTACAACTAGTCCACGATCTTATTAAAAACTTATCATTCAACAATGCCCTTGTGGAATAAATATTATGCCCCAGAAACCGAATATTGTAGATTAAGGGTGAATGTAGGCGAGCTACGCTATACAAGTACACCATTACTCCATATAACGGTCTCGACTATCTAGAGAAATAGAGGGGGGGCAAGCTAGCATGCCACAGATGTCTACTTAGGGTCAGACAAATCATGAATCTTAATCCCAAAAATTAAGTATAAACAACAGTATAACACACATGTAAACCAGTAAGATATCTCAAATGTTGTATACATTTGTAATCATAAAGCTACTACATAAACATTATCATAGTATACAAAAGATACATGATCATACAACTTATTGCAATCTAGAATATACAATCAAGCCGACATAAAAGATGAACAACTAGGCTCACAGAAACAAATAATAAACACTTGTCCATTACTAAATGCCACAAAAGAATATACATAAAGTGAGTGAAAAGAAATTTCCTGCGAATTGCCAACCTACGGGCACAATCTATTAAGCAAATTCAATAGTAGATACTATGGCTCTAGCTCAAGATATGGCCATGCAAAACCAGTGCGGTCAACCCCAACGAGCATGTACCACAAAGGAAGTTCAAAAGAAAATATGACAAAAATATATAACATAAAGCTACTATAACATCCGAACCCAAGAATACCCAATCCCAAATTGTCACTAAATTTTTTTAATTTGGAAATAGTTTAAATTTTGAGTCGATCAATGATTACCGTATTGATGTTTTAAAGTCCTAGAAGTAATATGTGAGTAGTGTAAATAAGAGAAACCATTCCATAAGTCCATATAAAAGAGTAGAATTACTCAAAATAATTTTAGAAAATTAAGGGATCTTATTTAGGATTTTTTTGATAATTAATAACTCAAGAAAATAAGAAAAATAAAATTATATAAATTTTGAGAAATTAGCATAGGAAATATTTACCATAAAATTGCTTAAAACTTGGCACACCAGTTGCTCGTATGCTCAAATAAATTCCATAAACATTATTATGAACTTTTAAGATGCTTTGATTATCCCACGACCGATACGCTTGAGCGATAACGATCACATAAAGTTGAAAATCAAGGAAATCAATATAATGCACAAAATCCTAAAATAGAAGCATCGAGCTAATATCGAGCATGAGTACAAGGATACAAGTCCCGATAATCTTACCGAATCGAGTTTGAAAAAACAAAAAAATAGAATATAATCATATAATCATATAAAAATACAAGTATTAATACAAATAATACATATACATTAAAACTTTCATAAAAAAACATATTCACCAAAAAATGAATCTTACAATCATTCTTGGATTTTTAGCATATTTCATGTAAGTGATTTTGGCCCTAAGAATTAATTTATTGTTAATTAATTTAGATAAAATATATAGATATTATAGTCCAACCATAAATCAAGTTGATTAGAAGGATATTATAGGCGTCGTGAAGCATCAAAGAGAGTTGCGACGAATACGACAGAGGATTAGTGGTTGAATCAGGGTTTAAACTAAGCCGAAATAGTACGGTTGACACACTGACAATATGCGTATAATGGTATATAGATGATATACCAAATTTTGGACAGTTCATTCCAGAACCTATTATTTGTCTTGTAACACACCAAGGTAAACCGGCGGTATACCGATGGTATAATGACTGTCCGGATCGATTCAAATGTAGGCCCAAAATCAGCATAAAATTTGACAGTGTGATCATATATGGACATTCAGGATTATTTTTTGTCTATTTTCAAGTTTTCCTAAACCCTAAATTAGTTTTATTAATCTATATATTGGTAGTAGAGAGGGGTTGCCATTAAGAAGCTCATATGAGATATGCATTAGTACAAGTCCACAAAAATCTAAGGAGATGTTTGTACATTGCTCTTTGGTACTACAGGAAAATTTTGTTTTAACGGCACGTAATGTAAGTCATAAAATACTTTAGACAGCGTATTTATTAACGTCATATTAGCGACCATAAAAGCCTCAAGTACCTTTATACCCAAAAGGATCTGAATTTACGACAATGGAGTTGGCTTGAACTCCTTAGCGACTTTGACTTGTTAATCATATATACACCGAACAAGGGTAATGTTATAGCTGATGTACTGAGTTGAGTGTTTGCTGGGAGTCTAGCTATCGACAACAGGCTTCAAAAGAATTTGGAGAGTTTGGGTATTATACTCCGTATTAGATACAAATTGACACATTTAGCTCAATTATGACTCGAGCTATACCTAATAGGGAAACTAAAATTTGTCTAAAAGGATGACCCATTCCTAACGAAGATGCATGAGCATATTACAGCAGGGAAGGCAACAGACTTTACGGAAGACAAGAGCGAAATAATGCGGGTGAAGGAAAGACTTTGTGTCCATAATTATTAGGAACGTAGAAAGGAAATCCTAACGGAAGTTCATTACATATCCTATGTAGCATACCCTGATATTACGAAAATATATCAAGACCTTCGCACACTCTTCTGGTGGCACGGCATGAAGAAGGACCTGGCGCACTTCGTGTCGCAATGTATGACCTGCTAGAAGGTGAAAGAAGAGTACCAGAGGCCTGGCGGAGAGATATATAATCTAGCTATTTTAGAGTAAAAATAGGAGCATATTTGCATAGATTTTATTGTTGGCCTGTCAAAGACTCAACGGCGTAATGATGTTGTCTGGGTAATTGTCGATCGGTTGACCAAGTCAGCACACTTCATCCTTATCAAAGTTACTTGGAGTGTCGATCACCTCGCTAAAATTTATCTTTATTAGATAGTCCGTCTACACAGAGTTCCAGTATCCATTGTCTTGGATCGAGATGGGCCATTCATGTCATGGTTCTGAGATAGACTGCAGTCAGCTATGGAGACCAAGTTAACGTTTAGCTCAGCCTATCATCCTTAGACTGACGGCCAGACCGAACGAGTGAATCATATTCTTGAAGACATGCTATGGCTCTGTGTGATTGATTCAAAGTCTAGTTGGGACGTTCATCTACCGCCTGAGTCCCCATTTGAGGCGTTGTATGGGCAGAAATGCAGATCATTGATCTGTTAGGATAAAGTTGGAAAATGTTAGGTTCTCATCCCAAAATTGGTTGAATAAATAGTTTAGAATATTCGTTTGATTCGTGACAGGTTAAAGGTGGTTCAGAGTATGCAGAAGAGTTATGCTGACGTCCACCGTCGACTTCTTGAGTTCTTGGAAAGCGATCACGTATTTCTCAAAGTCTCGCCCATGCGAGAAGTCACCATATTCAGAGAAAAATGGATGCTAAGTCCGAGTTTTGTCAACCCGTTCGAGATACTCAAGAGAGTTTCCCCAACCACCTATCTGATTTCCCTGCCAATGTCATTATCAAAGGTGCACGATGTCTTCCACATTTCATAGATTAGGAAGTACATGTATGATCCGAGTCATATGGTAAATTTTGGTCAACTGAATTTTAAAGGAGACTTGTTATATGTCTAACAACCTATACAAATTTTGGATCAAAAGGAGAAGCTACATCGGAGTCGTTCGGTTCCTCTAGTTCGCATGTAATGGAAGAATCATTCGGCTGAGGAGTCGACATAGGAACATGAGTCTGAGATGAAGGATAAGTTTTCCTTACTTTTTGCTTAGTAGTAGGTTCTATTCCTAAGTTTTGAGGATGAAACTTCATATTAGTTAGCTAGGATATAGCACATTGTTCTCCCTTTTTAGGGAGCGCGGCTAAAAAAAACTTTCGGTATCGTTTGATCGGGATATATTGAATCAAGATCCTTTACTCATCATAGATTGGTTTCTTCGAAATTTACTCCCATATTTAGTGGATCGTGTCCCAAGGACGGACATAGCGGCAGAGTCAAGAGGAACCTCTCTTCTGTAAGTTTTCTTGCCTTTTTCACTGTCGCATTGTTGCTTTCTTGTTGGTTTTCGAACTTGCATTTTTCTTGAATAGTTTTGATGGATTTTATTATTTTTGTTCGTTGAACATCACTTTCGTTTCAATTTTGGGAGAAAAAGAATAGGAGGTATTAATCGTCTGTTCATGGCCATGTAGATGATCGTGTAGGAGTCACGCGAGCAGAGTCTTGAAGAACTTCTTCCATTTCCTTCTCTTCACTAACTTATAAGTTGTCTTATTTTAGATTAGTTGATCCTTCTTCCAGGTATTCACACCTAATAATCTTGCTCTCTTGATTTTGTTCCGATCAACGATACCAAAATAACTAAATGATATCAAGACAAAATAGAATAGACTTGGAATACATGATGCTAGTCAAACAATTTATGAATGATTATACTGTTACATGCTAGTTTTGCTTAGCATATGCTTTTATTATATTTAAATTCTACCTAGAATATATTCATCTATTATCGTGTTATGTGTTTACTATGCGATTTACTTGAACAGGAAGACTATGCTATTCAGATCATGTCACGTTACTTATTTCAAGATTCATGTTGTCTTGAACTGCTTGGTTTGATAACTTAGTTTTTAGATGTCACTTGGTCATGGACAACTTGTGCACAAGTTTTCTAGTTCCTGCAGACAATCAATGCGATACCGAGACCGATTTGATCTGGAAAGAACATTTTGATAGTCGTCTGAATCGGGCAGAATGGTATATAGCGGGGCCTGGTACCTGTATTGTACACCATTTGCATCTAGAGGCTATAAATTGTCCAATATGGCTCATGGTGCCAGTACCAATAAGAAAAATATGGGCGAGTCATGACCGCTAAGTAGTTTATTTTCCAACCACTCGATGATACTAGTCCGAATTGGTCATCAGTGTCCCTTCATCGGGAAGCAACTTCACTCCTGGGTCTTGTAGGATCGTTAGGCAACTCTAGAGGGGGATGAATAGAGTGTATGTATGTGCAGTAGAATATAATCACTAATAAAAAATTTAAGGCAGATACCAACTACAGATAATCAACAATATATAAATAGTAAATAAGTAAGGAAGAGCAAACGCAAATACCATAATTTTATACTGGTTTTTCTCATAAAGGACTAGTCCATTCCCGAGAACTCATGCTCAGAGTTTAACTTCACTATCATTGAAAACACAAGCTTTGATCCAAAGGACTTGCAAATTTGTACAACACGAGTCTTTAATCTGAAGAGCTCGACGACTTATGACACTTTGAGAAGTAGCTTTGAATAGACAAGCATGTACAACTCGAACACTTATAATCAAAACGCACTGGCACTTAGAAGAATAGGAGTTATCTTAGAGATAGGGAAGGTTTAAAGCTCTTTAAGAATAGAAAAGATGATGAATGAATAAGATGATAGGAATAGAAAATTCTTCTTATAGAACTTACTTAACTAGAGTTCGGTCAGAACTCGGATGCTCAACGTTCAAAAATTTAAACATTGGAGCCATAAGAATAGATCTAGCACTCTGAATCAAGAATCATTTTGGGTAACTGAGTTCGGGCAGAGTTTGGGCAGAACTTGGACTGAGTTCGGTATTCCAATTTTTAGAAGCTTCCTGATCAGATTTGGCTCAGTTTGGTTTGGGTTTGAATGGGATATTTAGGCTATGATGGGTTCAGAGTTAATTTATGTTTGTATAGGTTTATTTTGAGTGGACTTTTGATAGGTATTCAACTAGTGCCAAAGTACGATCCGACTTACATAAATCATTGACTCAATAAAAGCAAAATACATAATAAATATAGAAATAGTAAACCAAACGAACAACAAAGAGGCAGTCTTCTGTTGAACTGTTGCTTAGGGTGCAGGTGCAGTCTTCTGTTGCAAGTATCGATTCAAATTTTTAAGTTAATTATCGAAATTAGGTTGACTAAGACAATATGTGTCAAGAGGTCCATGGGTGAGGTTACAGCTTTAGCTTGTATCATTCCAACACCAGTTAGGATGTCCAGAACATATTTTCTCGGAGACATTACAATGTGCTTCTTACCCCGTGTGACCTCAATACCCAAAAAGTAATTCAATCCTCATATATCTTTAGTCTAAAATTGCTCACCCATAAACGTTTTCAGTCTTGCAATTCATTAACTGACATCTCCCGTGATCACGATATCGACAACATAGACACCATGTATTATCCTTCCAGCTTATGTATGTAGGTAAAATATTGAATGATCCTTCTTCGATTGACACATGACAAACTAAATAACGACATGCGTAAATCGAACAAACAAAGCACGAAGTGATTGTTTGAGACTGTAGAGGGCCTTCCGTAGAGAGCATACTTTGCCCACCATTATAACAAATCCAAAAGGTTGCATTATATATACTTCTTCTTCAAGGTCCCCATAAAGAAAGACATTCTTCAAATCTAACTACAGAAGTGTCCAATCATAGCAGATGACCAATGCGACAAGCGCTCGCACATAAGTCATCCTGACAACTAGGGAGAATCTATCAAAATAATCTTCACCGTATGTTTGAGAATATCCTTTACCACTTTGACCTTTCAAACAATCAAGAGTGTCATCCGATTTTACCTTAATTGTGAATACCCACTTACAACCAATCGCCTTCTTACTAGGTAAATCCACCATCCCAAGTATGGTTCTCCCGAAGTGCTCGTATCTCCTCTTCTATAGATGTACGCCAACCAGGTTATTCAAGCAGGAGTACGTGGGTATGTCCAGCCTATGCAGCAGCAACGACGGTAGAATGCTGTCTAGACCTCAAGGTCAATAAAAGACCAACAATATGTACTAAATTATAATATTCTAAAAGAAAAAATGAATGAGGAAGATAATTTGAAACCACTAGCTAATAGAAAAAAAATAATGCTAAAATAGATAAACTAGTCTAGATTGTCACCTCAAGATCCAAGATACAAAAATGGTCTTAACTAAACATCGTCCATAAGTCCAAAACTTGTGGCATAGCAATCCTAAAAATGTTATCCAGTCAGGATAAAATGAGTACAATACTATAGTAGTTCCAAATTAATTGATAATGACTGTAAATAGTAATAGTGAGTATAATACATGATGAGAAAAATAGTAAACAAATATCATAGTATGGTAGTAAAGAGAGAGATAATCTAGAGTAATATGGCATTATCAGTACTCAATGAAATAGAATATAGAGAAAGACTTGTCATGACCCGCACCCGGTATAAGGGCACGAGAACGTGGGTACGTCCTGCCGATGCCGCAGCATCTGGGTAGAACGTTGTTTGTTAAACTATACTATCTAGCAATAATGATCATCAAGATATATAATGCCACCAATAAAAATATGAATACTCAATGACAGAACTATAAGATGGAACAATCACACGAATAAGATATAAAGAATTGAGGAGTCAGAATATGACTCACAAGACAAAAATAATAGCCAATGAGTCATCAAATATAATAAAGTACTAACTGTCAAAGCTGAAGACAAATCCAGTACAATATAAACCTATCTACTGAGCTACAAGTAAAGTATCGTCTGTCTCAACTAGAATGAGTCCCTCCTGAGCCACAGTCTCTAGCTCTAAGCCAACTATGTCCTGAGGCCCATAGTGAGTGGATACCACTCCTCAGTGTCATATAGGAAAAATATATCCAGTCAGGAAAGGAGTAAAGTATAGCTCTAACAATAGTTCCAATAAATGATAAAAACTATGTAACAGTAAATAGAGAGCATATACCAGATGAATAGAGTATGACAGGAATATACTGAAATAAGAAAATACAGAAAACACATACAAGAGGTACGAACATCATATATGGAAATAAAGAGATACAACTATCTAAGTAAGTGAGTACTAGCTTCAACATATGATTTGATTGGGTACTGCTCAAGAACCACGGGCCTGGTTATTCATATGTACGGTGTATGAGTAACATAATGCAAGAAATCAAGAACTACGGGGGTTTGATCACATATCTACACTAAATACTCCCTATCCCCGACTGGTATAATAGATCCAACCATGGGAAGCTATGATAGGGGATTCTCTGAGAAGGGAGCTAATCTTCTCTTGAATTAGTGTCCATACATGTACAAGAACAACGGGGCTCACACAAAAAATTTGCCAAAAACTACCAGAAATAACATCTCATGACGGGATCCAGGAATACCAATATGTGTAACCAAGTGCCAGGAAATCAAGTATCTCTACACTAAATACAAGAAATTTAGATAATATCATAAATGGAAAACTATCAAAGAATGTACATACCTGAAATCCGGTGAACATTATCGAAGATGTCTGGAACGGTGCATCGATGACCTAAATAAGAAATATTACATCAACACAAGATTTTAGAAAAAAATATAAGTAAAACTAGTCTAAATCTAGGTCATAAAGATATTTCTAAGTCAAACTAGGTCAAACTAGTCAAACTTGGTCAAACTAACTATTTCTAGGTTGTATGAGTCCATCTCTAGGATATTGGGTCCATACACTATGTATCTAGGATATACTAGCTATAGCAGGATACTAGAGTATCAACCATATTGCGTATCATAAGATACGTATTATCTTATATATGAAAATACTATATAATACACAAGTATAATATATACTAGTATCTCCTAACTAAACTAATGCTAAGGGGATAACTTAGCTTTGAGCTAACACGGTATCACACTACCTATACCCCTCTTGATACATAAACCCAATACCTTGAGTAAACTCCAATATCTCACATTACCTTGTACACTAACTCAAGGTAATACTAACCTAGCTAAATACTTAGCTAACTATATACATAGATAACTACTATATATAAACTAACAGTTATAGATCTAAAAGTATGTAGATAACTGACACTTAATCTAACCATCATATTATAATATAACTAATACCAATACTAACTCTCACCAGAACTAACACCAACACAGTCTTTCCTCTCTACTACCATGCTTGTGCTGCCAAGGCAGCATGTTGCTGATGTTGTTGCTTCTTTGTGCAACATAAAAAGTTGCTCAATACAGTAAGATACCCACCCCCTTCGAGTGAACCTCGCATTGGCAAGGTTGTTCTGTTGCTGCTGTTGTGTGCACAGCACCTGACTTGCCACTACTGCCTCCTGCAACATCAGTTGACACTCGTTCATACCCCCTCTCCCTTATTCACAGTCAAGACACCATGTTTAACTCCAATAGTCCAAAAAATAACTCAAAATTAGTCCAAACTTAACCATATCAATGCACTAATACTCACAGTAAATATATGGACTCAAAACAGTTAGCACATCTACACATAACCATAATGCAATCCCCCTCTCCATACAACAAAAAATACTATAATATATCCTATAAACATAGATAGATGAAAGTATAATCAATATATATCTATATATTCTATATGCACATTAATAACCATACTCAAAAAGCTATACACTAGTCTAATTAAATTAGAATGCAAAACAACAAAAACATGGAGTGCACCACACCTGTATCACACTCAATCTATGATACACTTGCGATACGGCTACAACACATCACCAAATATATCACGAAGGATATGAGCAAGTCTAGCATCACAATTTGAAGCAACACGAAGTGCTAATCATTCAACTACGTGTCCGTGTCACAATATGACATACTCAACCCTCGTGTCAAAGGGAAAAACCCCCAAAATAATTTGTATCACCAAATTGTCATGATACAGCCTACATGTATCTATTTGTGGATAAGACACTAGTCACACACAACCAAACACATGTTAATTTGGTCTAATTGACCTATTGACAATACATGGTCCAAATATAATATAACATCTAATAATATATAAATAATATAATAAATAAATATTTAACATGCACAATAATTAATTAAATATGAAATAACCAAAATACCCTGAGTTAGAAAATATGGTAGTGACAAGTCTACCCCCCTTAAAATAATTTTGTCCTCAAATTTTAAAGACAAAAATAACCCAAGAAAATCAAAATAGAAAGAGGAAGAACATACCTCAAGGTACAAACAGATATGTGTACCCCTCTCAAATTTTATCCTTCCTCTTCCAGGTAGACTCGTCGGTGAGTGATGCCTCCATGCGATGCGTACCAAGGAAATGGTCTGGTTTCTCGGCATATTCTCTCTCTGATCCAGAATCTCAACTGGTTGCTCTAGATAGCTAAGAATAGGGCCCAACTCTATCTCCGAGTGATCTAATACGTGACTAGGATCCTCTATGTACCATCTCAACTTTGATACGTGAAACACGTTATGCACTCCCTCTAATGTAGGTGGTAAGTCTAGTCTGTAGGCAGCTGTACCAACCCTCTCGAGAATACTGAAGGGTCCGATGAATCGCAGACTAAGCTTCTCACCTCCACCAAAGCGAATCGTACCTCATGTCGGTGAAATCCTCAGAAACACCAGATCTTTAACCTAAAACAAAATACAACCTTAAGAATTTAATCAATAACAAACAACCAATATCAAGAACAAAACAAAATCTAAGACTATACATCAAACTCCAAGACTAGTAGCTATCGGTCCAATAAAGATGTCTGTCCTGCGCCACCCGAAGTCTATCTATAATCAGCTTGACCTTCTATGCTGCATCCACCACTATCTCTGACCCTGGCAAAACTCTCTCTCCAATATTGTCCCAAGACAAAGAAGTACGACATCTTCGACCGTACAAAGCCTCAAATGGTGATATCTCTATATTGGCCTGGTAGCTGCTATTGTAAGCAAACTATACCAAATGGAGATGGTCCTCCCAAGATCTCCTAAAATCTAGTACACAGGTGCGCAGCATATCCTCAAGAGTCTGAATGGTCCTCTCTGAGTGCCCATCCGTCTGGGGGTAATATGCAGTACTGAAGTTGAGCTGGATGCCTAAGCTCGCCTGCAAACTCCTCCAGAAATGAGAAATAAAATGACTATCCCGATCCGAGACTATTCTAACGGGAACCCCATGTATCCTGACGATCTATCTCACATACATCTCTGCCAGCTTCTTTGTAGACAAACCCACCTTGAAAGGAAAAAAGTGGGCCGACTTGGTCAACCTGTCAACGATGACCCAAATTGCGTCTTTCCCTCCTGGAGATCGTGAAAGTCCGAACACAAAATCTATAGTAATGTGCTCCTACTTCTATAGTAAAATGGATAATTGATGAAGTAAACCGCCTGCCCTCTGCCTCTCGACTTTCACCTGCTGGCACACTAAGTATCTGGATATAAACTGTGCCACCTCCCTCTTCATGCCATACCACCACACACTCTCATGCATATCCCGATACATCTTGTTGGCACCCGGATGCATGGAATACTGAGAGCGATGTGCTTCCTGCAACACCTCCTCCTGCAACTCTCCACTAGGCAGACATAGTCTAGTACCGTGCCATAAAGAACCATCCTTAACAATTATGAAATTATCCTCCAATCCTGCTCTCACCTGAGCTCTGATACTCCTCAGAGACATGTCCTCATATTGGGCTGCCTTGATCTTGTCCATCAAATCTGAGTGTATCTACAAACCTCACATCTGCATCGCAAACCTAGGAACTATTAACTCAATGCTCAAGATCTCCAAATCCTCCAACAAATATAGGTCCCTCATCAAAAATATAGCTACAGGATACCTTCTCAAGATATCGGCAACTACATTGGCCTTTCCTGGATGATACTATAAGGATATAGCAAAATCTTTCATCAGTTCCAGCCACCGACGTTGCCTCATGTTTATCTTCTTCTGAGTAAAAATATACTTCAAGCTCTTGTGGTCTATGAAGATCTCACATGCTCTTCGTACATATAGTATTTTTATAACTTCAAGGCAAAGATGACTGCTGCCAAATCTAAATCATGGGTAGGATAGTTCTTCGCAATCACCTTCCTATTATGCTGAAGAACACATCCCAGACCTTTTTCCGATACATCACTATAGATAGTGAAACCTCCAGACCCTGATGGCAATGTCAAAATAGGAGCAGACGTCAACCTCATCTTCAATTTCTCAAAAGTAGCCTAGCACCCCTATGTCCAAACAAACTCCATGTCCTTCCTAGTGAGTCTGGTCATCGGCTCAGCAATTCCCAAAAAATCTTGCACAAACTTTCTGTAATAGCCTGCAAAACCCAAGAAACTCCTGATCTCTGCTATTGAACTCGGGGTCTTCCAAGACTCCACTGCTATGATCTTCTTCGGGGCTACTGAAACCCCATCACCAGTCACAACATGTCCTAAGAACTCCACCTTGTCCAGGAGGAACTCACACTTGGATAGCTTTTCGTACAGCTTCTCCTTCCTTAGCACATCTAACATAATCCGTAAATATTTATCGTGCTCCTCTGGCATCTTCGGGTATATGAGAATGTCATCGATGAACACAACCATAAACTTGTCAAGGTACTGGTGGAACACCTTGTTCATCAAATTTATAGACACCACCGGGGTATTAGTCAACCCGAACGGCATCACCATGAACTCGTACTGACCATACCGAGTCCTAAAAGCAGTCTTTGTAATGTCCTTTGGCTTCACTTTCACCCGGTGGTAACCTGATCTCAAGTCTATCTTAGAAAATACCTTGGCGCCACTCAACTGATCGAACAGGTCATCAATCTGTGGAAATAGGTATTTATTCTTAATAGTAAGATTATTCAATATCCTGTAATCGATGTACATGTGCACTGATCCATCCTTCTTTGGTACAAACAATACTGGGGCTCCCTACATAAAGAACTGGATCTAATAAACCCCTTATCTTACTGTTCTTCCACTTTCTTCTTCAGCTCGACCAACTCGATGTTGTTCACTCTATAGATATGTTGTAAAATTGGCTCTACACCTGGCACCAAGTCTATAGAGAACTCAATATCTCTATCTGGAGGCAATCCTAATAATTTCTCAGGAAACACTTCCAAGAACACTACTATCAAGGGATGAGGCAACTCCTAGTCTTCCCCCATAGCTCCACAAATAATGCCTTCTCCTTGCTCCGTAGATCATCGAGTAAACTCAAACTCTGGCTCTTCTGATGGGCTAAACAAAATTCTACCTCCTCTGTAATCTATACTAGGATGGTGCCTACTCAATCAATCCATCCTGAGTATAATTTGTAGCTCAGAAGTAGCATTACAATTAGACACGCACTCAACTCCTAGCCTTCCAGAGTAACTCTCCGATCCTTGCAAATATTACTAACCAGGATAATGTCTTCCCCGATCCTGATCTTGTAAGTCCTAAACAAGACTCAGCTAACAAATGGTGCTTCAGAGCAAAAGAAACAGATACAAAACTATAGGAAGCACCTGAATCAAATAATGCTAACGATGGAATATAATCAAGGAGAACGGAACCTGTGATGACTTCTCCGGTGGGCTCGGCCTCCTCGACCGTCATAGCAAATGCTCTTCCCTAAGGTGCACCTCCCTGTTGCTGGTGTTGGGCGTAATGTTATTGCTGGGTCAAAAGCGGCGGTCCCATCGGCTGTACTACAGGTGGCCTCGCATATGCTTTCTGAGCTGGAGCTTCTCCTTGAGCTATACGACGAGGGTTGAAAGGACAATCTCCCATCTGATGCCCCTCTATGCCATAATACAGACAAACTCCCAACCTCCTCCAATAAACTTCCTAGATATGGTCGAGCTTCTTGCAGTAGTGGCAGGAAGCGTGTTATATGTGTTTCTACTGCTGCTATGGTGCCTGGTGAACTGGCACCCTAACTGGAGCCTGGTACTGTTGTGGCTGCTGAAAAGGCCTAGACTGCAGATGAGGATGCTCAGCAGGTACTGAGCTGCTACTAGCCCCTACAAAAGAATTGCGGTCTCTCTTGGGCTTCAAGCACAACTATCGCTTAACCTTGAGTGCCTCCGTAAGTATATCAGAATACGTCTCATAGAAAGACGAAATGAGGATCTTCACTTCCCAGTTCAGGCCCTTGCGAAGCGGATAGCCCGAACCTCTGGCTCCCTCACTAAGTACTCCGCAAATTGGCTCAACCTTCCGACTCTGCGGCATACTCCTCTACGGACATGCTTCCCTGAGTAAGGCCCCCAAACTGCCTCCCCAAGTCTAATATGTCCACCCGAGAAAAGAACTTCTTCTTGAATAGGTTCTTAAAAACCTCCAATGACTGTCCCACATTACCAAGAAGTTACTCAATCCTGAACCAAGTGCTGGTGATATCGAGCAGCTGAATTCCCACTACCTCAACCTTCAGATCCTCAGCAAGATGGGACACCCTCATGAGACGCTCGATATCCTTAAGGCAATCATCAGCATAGACGATGCCCTCGATCCCCTTAAAGATTCGAGGTTCCAGCTTCTTGAAGTCCTGAGTATTACTCGGTCGAAGCTGGGCAACCTACGAGACAACCTGTTGTTAGACCAAAACTCCTCTCTCTACAACAGCAAGGGCAAGCTGATGAGCACTCTCAATACCCGGCTGCAACACGTCGATCTGCCTTTGGTGAGCCTCTGACTGGGCCCTCCGAGCCTCCATCATCTAGCAAAATAATGCAAACACATGAGTCACATCTGTCGACATGGGAGATGAAGGTGGAAGTCCCTCAGACACAGTTGGAATAGTCCTTTGTAATAGAGGTGGACCCCCGAACGTAGCTGATATGCCAATCATTGGAGAAGTGACTAGTGCAGGCCCTCGGAAAGTCGCAGATCTCTTAGAAGCTGCTTCTCTCTGCTGTGATCGAGTCTTATGCGGCATCCTGAGGAAAAATGGAAGAAAAATATTAATATGTCTTATGATAGAATGTATTCAAAGAATGACAGCTAAAGCTCAATTATCAAATACCAAGGAAAAATAATTGAAATGAACAATAAAGTTTTTTTTTAAATGTGATTGAGTATTCTCATCCTATATCATATATTATGTATCCTTAAATAGGCTCGTAATAGCACTCAAATTAGATCACTACTACGAATCGCACTAATTGCGACCTCGAAGACATACTAAAAATGTGTCACGACCCTACCCGGTATAAGGACATGAGAACATGGGCACGTCCAGGCTACGTCGCAGCATCGACGGTAGAACGATGTTTGGTGACTATACTATCTAGTAATAATGATCATCAATATATATATAATGCCACCAATGAAAATAGAAATACTCAATGACAGAACTATAAGATGGAACAATCGCACGAATAAGATATAAAGAACTTATGAGTCAGAATATAACTCACAAGACATAAATAATAGCCAATGAGTCACAAAATATAATAAAGTACTAACTATCAAAGTTGGAGACAAATCCAATAAATATAAACCTATCTACTGAGCTACAGGTAAAGTATTGTCTGTCTCAACTGGGTGAGTCCCTCTTGAGCCACAATCTCTAGCCCTAAGCCAACTACGTCCTGAGGCCCGTAGTGAGTGGGATACCACTTCTCAGTGTCATCTGGAAAAAATATATCCAGTAAGGAAATGAGCAAATTATAGCACTAACAACATCTCCAATAAATGATAAAAACTATGTAATAGTTAATAGAGAGCATATACCAGATGAATAGAGCATGGCAGTAATATACTGAAATAAAAAAATATGGGAAATACATACAAGAGGTACGAACATCATATATTAAAATAAAGAGATACAACTATCTAAGTGAGTGAGTACTAGCTTCAACATATGATCGACTTGGGTACTGCACAAGAACCATGGGCCTGGTTAATCATTCGTGCGGTATATTAGTAATACTATGGAAGAAAATAAGAACTACGGGGGTATGATCACATATCTACACTAAATACTCCTCGCCCTCGACTGGTATAATAGATCCAACCAGGGCACGCTATGACACAAGATTCTCTAAGAAAGGAGCTAATATTCACATGAATCAGTGTCTATACATGTACAAGAATAATGGGCTCGCACAAGAAATACGCCAGGAACTACCAAGAATAATATCTCATGACGGGACCCAGGAATACCAATCCGTGTAACCAAGTGTCATAAAGTCAAGGATATCTACACTAAATACTAGAAACATAGATGATATCATAAACGGAAAACTATTAGAGAATATAGTCACCTAAAATTCGGTGAACAGTATCGAAGATGTCTGGAACGGTGCATCAAAGACATAAATATGAAATATTATATCAATACAAGGTTTTGGAATAAATACAAGTTAAACTAGTCCTAATCTAGGTCATAAAGTTATTTCTAAGTCAAAATAGTCAACTCTAGGTCAAAGTAGTCAAACTTAGTCAAACTAATTATTTATAGGTTGTATGAGTCCATCTCTAGGATATTGGGTCCATACACTATGTATCTAGGCTATACTAGCTATAGCAGGATACTAGAGTATCAACCATATTCCGTATCATAAGATACGTATTATCTTATATATAAAAATACTATATAATACACAAGTATAATATATATACTAGTATCTCCTAGCTAAACTACTGTTAAGGGGATAACTTGGCTTTCAGCCAACACGGTATCACACTACCTACACCCCTCTTAATACACAAACCTAATACCTTGAGTAAACTCCAATATCTCACATTACCTTGTGCACTAACTCAATCTAATACCAACCTAGCTAAATACTTAGCTAACTATATACATAGCTAATATAGCAAACTAACAGTTATAGATCTAAAAGTATGTAGATAACTGACAATTAATCTAACCCTCATATTACAATATAACTAATACCCATACTAACTCTCACCAGAACTAACACCAACACAGCCTTCCCCCTCTACTACCATGCTACTACTGCCAAGGTAGCATGTTGCTGCTGCTGTTGCTTCTGTGTGCAGCATGAATAACTGCTCAGTACAGCAAGATACCCCCCCTTCGAGTCAACCTTGCATTGGCAAGGTTGGTCTGCTTCTACTGCTGTGCACTCTAGTGCACAGCACCCGACTTGCTACTGCTGCCCCGTGCAACATTAGTTGACACTCGTTCAGACCCACTCTCCCTTATTCACATTTAACGTACCATGTTTAACTCCAAAAGTCAAAAAATGAACTCAAAATTAGTCCACACTCAACCATTTCAGTACACTAATACTCACAGTCTATATATGGACTCAAAACAATGAGCACATCTACACATAATAATAATAAAATCCCCTTGTCCACAAATACAACAAAAAATACAATAATACATCCTATAAACATAGATAGATGAAATTATAATCATTATATATCTATATATGCTATATACACATCAATAATTATACTCAAAAAGTTGCACAAAAGTCTAATTAAATTAGAATGCAAAACAACAAATACGTGGAGTGCACCGTACCTATATCACACTCAATCTATGATACGCTTACGATACGGCTCCAACACATAATCAAATGTATCACGAAGGATATGAGCAAGTCTAGAATCATAATTAGAAGCAACATGGAGTGCTAACTATTCAACTACGTGTCCGTGTAATAATATGACATGCTCAAACTCACGTGTCGAAGGTAAAAACACCCAAAATAATTCGTATCACCAAATTATCATGATACGGCCTACACGTATCCATTTGTGGACACGATACTAGTCTCACACAACCAAACACATATAAATTTAGTCCAATTGACATGTTGACAACACATGGTGCACCAATCTCGAATTTTTCCCAAATTGGACACAAAATACATCATAACATTCACAATAGGGGTCCCTAATAGTCAATTCTTCTTCCTATAGGTAGCCCTAGTACAAAGGTGGGTTTCTAATGATTAAACTACAGATTTAGAGTGTAATTAGCATAGAAAATCTGAATTATACCTATTGGGAGATGAATTTCCAATACAAGTCTCCAATTTGATGCAAAGAGCCCTCAACTTGTGCAATCTTCTTTTCCTTCTAGATCCTTGACTCCTTCTTCCTTCTAGAGCTTCTACTGGTGAAGTAGGAAAGAAATTGGAATAGAATTTGATAAATAATTGGTGGAGCGAAGAAAAATTTGGGAAAGAACAATTGTAGATCTAATTGGAATGAAATGACAAGAGGAAAGAGAGCCTCCCTTCTCTAGAAGTGGCTGGCCCCCTTCCATGGCCTCCAAGCAATGGATAAAGACTAAAATGTCCCTATTGGCTTGTCATTAAAAAAAAGATTAAGAAAGGAAGGTTCTAATAATAATGTTTTGACTAATTAAATCACCAACTTAATAAAATGGGATAAGATGTTCGGCTCAAGTATAACTAAAATAAATGTTGGTCCAAGAGTCAATTCTAAACTAGTTAGGTCCACTAACACAAGTCCAAATATAATATAACATCTAACAATAAATAAATAATATAATAAATAAATATTTAATATGCATTGTAATTAATTAATTATGAAATGACCGAAATATCTCCAGTCAGAAAATATGGTAGTGACAAGACTATAACTATACTAAGTGTTTTGAAATACTATTTAGATATATAATCAGCTTGGATTGATAGTTGTATACTTTTAACGAGAGCGCAACTCAACCACACGTGAAATGTGTGATTAGTTATTATCTATATTATACATTGTTTAAACATTGCTTAAGATTCTTGATCACATATCTAGCTAGTACTTTCCTGCCCTGACTAGTATGATGGATCCAACCATGACACGTCGCATTGTATGATTATCAAGTCTAATGTAAACAAGTAATAGTTGGCTAATGTCATACGACATTGGCTAGTATCATACGATAATGTGAGAAGCAAGATCTGAATATGGAAGTAACATCTCATTACTGAGGATCCAATACATAATAATCCGTGTACCATCGTGTCAGAAATCAAGTATAACATTACTAAATACTTGAATTATAGTAATTATCAAATAATAAAAACTATCAGAGAATGTACACACCTCAGATTGGTTAAAGTTGACGTGCGCGACACGAACTTGTCGACACAGAATAGGTACAAATGCCACACTTCTCATAATGATCCCAAATGATGTAACGATAAGTCCCAATGAGTACAGAGCAGTCCAAATAGCTAGTTTCGATATAAAATAGTCAAGAATAGGAGTTCTGCACGAATTTCAAGATGGCGATACCTGGTCCGCAACGGTCCGTAGGGAGACAGAAGTGCAAAAGTTAGCTAAGCTCTAAATAATACAAGTTATGCTAGTAGAAAGGTTTAGTTATTATGCTAAGCCCATTATGTTATGAAACTCTTTTAGAAATTACTTAGGGTAATATCTATTTAAAACTTTCTGATTTAAACTATTTGTAAATATAAAGTTCATTTATATAAATATTTTAATCTATTAGAGCCCAATTATACAAAACCTAATATATTGTTCTATATCCAAAAACAAAATATATTATTAAAACTAACTAAATATCTGACTTTATCCATCATTTTTAATCACTAAAAATTAATTTATAATATATAATTTATATTTTATGCACACCAAAACTTGACAGTAGTTACTACTGTTAACTAAATAAAAGAAAAACTTAACAGAAGAAAGAGAGGACAGACGTGAGAAAAATGAAAAGGGAGCTAGAAGGAAAGGAAGGGAATCGATGGAGAAGAGCGCATCGAGATCGTGGAGCTCCAACGCTGGCAGATCCGGTGGTCGCGGTGTTGGCGTTGGCAACTCCGATGAGTCAAAGTTGGCGGATGAGGTCAGGTGGTCGAGAGGCGGCGTAGAAGCAGGACCGAAGCACTGGGAAGCGTCGGATCTGCCGCTGCTCGTCGGAGGAAGGGGTAGCTCGGATGAAAATGTGATGGTTGGGGACGGCATCCCCGGCGGTGTTCGATCGAGGCGACTGTGCTGCAGGGTCGGGATCTCGAGGTCGATTTCTGACAAAAGCGAGGGAGCGTTGGATGATGCTCCGCATCTCAGATCTAGTCGGCGAGGAGTAGCTCGAGGATCTGAGGCGACACCGATCAGATTAGGGATAGGGTTAGGGTTTAGATCTAGGGTGCTGATATTTATTGGGGATTGTATAGATGTGTCCGAATGTTGGGACACAGAGTTGGGGATTCTGTATTCTGGAAGTGTCGGGGATGGTTGTGTCGACATGGACAAAGGGAATGAGTCCATTGTAAAGTGTCATGTCGACACAGAATAATGTACTGCTGGTTGTAAATAACTAAACACAAAAAATGGAGTGAATGGACACCCGGGGATGGACCCGAGATGAAGACACGGATTCAAGAGAATGATGATGGACACAATTATCTGGTGAAGATGTTGGCTGGTGGTTGTTTTGAATTATGGTAGTGCTTGATTTGGAAATTGGTTTGGAAATAAACAAAGGAGAAATCCTCCTTAAAAATGAACCTGGAACTTGTTCCTCAATTCATGTAGGACTCAAATAATAAACATAAACAGAAAATTTGCTGTACAGAAAATATTTTTAAACAAATTAACTAAAACGAAATAATTTGTCAAAAATTTGTAATCACGAAAGCTTTTGCCGTTTCTGATAACGAAAATATGAAATAATACTTTTTTTATATTTGTCAAATTTTTGCCAATTGGGTTGGCAAAAATTTGGGTTTGTCAAATTTTCGTCAACGAAGTTGGCAAAAATCTGACAATGGTTTTTTTTTGTTTTTTTGTTTTTTAAGTTTTTTGTGTTGTTTTTTTGTGTTAGTTTTTTTATAACAAACAAACGGGGGATCCAATCCGATTTTTTTTTTCTGGTTTGTTTGTTTTTCTTTTTCTTTTTTTAAAAATTTCCTTTTGTTTAGTTTTATTTAGATTTAGTTCTTTTTAAAAAAAAATTGTTGTAGCAATAATATTTTAAATAAATTTGAAAAAAAAAAAAATTTAATAACCAAAATAAAATATGCTATCATTGAACAACCAAAAAAAAAACTCTGTCGTAAGAATATTACGTCTGTCGTCGAGCAGACTTCGAGCGGCCATAACTATTTGTTTTGAAATCACTTTTCATCAAACAATAGGTCGATTTGTATGTTTTCGACGAGAGTAATAAAATTCGTGTAGAAAGAATTTGTATCCAAAACAAGACGCACATGTTACAGGCAAAAATATAAAATATAAAATTTTAAAATATTATAACTTTTGACTGAGAGATCGAAACAAGGTACAGTTTGTGCCAAAATGACCGTACCGAAAAGTACTACAGGATAAACGGTTATACCGTTTGACGGACTTCAAAGAAATTTAGAATTGTAAAAAAATGATGTTCCGACCTCCAAATTTTACTTTCGGTAATTTTGTGGTCAAATTTTTTTATTATCTATATTAATTTGTTACTATCTATACTAACATGAATAATACTTTGTTTGTTATTTGTTTTAGTTATCTATACTAATTTTTGGAGGTCAAAAATTTAAAATAACTAAATTAGTATTGTGACAAGTATTGTGATTTCAAATTTTTGACAAATTTTTTCGTTTTAGTTAATTTGTTTAAAAATATTTTCTGTACAGCAAATTTTCTGATTAGTATTGTACTACTAATTTTCTTACAAAATATTTTATGTACATAAAATTTAAAAAAACCAAATTAGTATTGTCAAAAAATTAAAAACATCAACACAAAAAAAACCAACACAAAAAAACCTAAAAAAACAAACCAAAAAAAAAAACCAAAAAAAACCATTGTCAGATTTTCGACAACTCGGTTGGCAAAATTTGGCAAACCCAAATTTTTGCCAACCTAGTTGGCAAAATTTGACAAATACAAAAAAAATTATTATTTCATATTTTCGCCATCAGAGATGGGAAAAACTTTCGTGATTTCAAATTTTTGACAAATTGTTTCGTTTTAGTTAATTTGTTTAAAAATATTCTCTGTACAGCTAATTTTTTGAATAATAAATACCAAAAAGTAATATGAATGAGGATAAAAGAATATCCTAGAGAAGCTTCCAAAGGCTAACTAATACTAATTAGCTACTAATTAAACTCATAATCCCAAATCATAGAAATATTTTATTTATTTAATATCTCAATGGTACAAAATTATTATGAATCTTAATCGAACTAAAATAATAACTAGTCCTTTATATGCTTTTTATAACTTTATGATTTCAAAACAATAAATTTTTGAACTAGAATATTTTATGACCCTTTTATAGAAATTCAAATAACGTAATTTCAAAACATAAGTAAAATATTTATAGAAATTTATAAATAATTTAGAAATCAGTGTCACGACCCGCACCCGAAAAATCGGGCATGAGTCGTGGGTACGTCCAGCCTACGCCGCAGCATCGGCGGTAGAACGCTGTCTAGGTCAACTATCTAGCTAACAATCTCACGCAATCAATATATAAACCTGCCAAGATCTCAACTACAAACGGATGAGCAATATCATAATGATAATCACAAGTACTCAATCACGAATCTAAGCACGATAGGATAACACAGAAGGCTAACAACTATAAAGTCTAAACAACTGCTACTAAAACAACCACAACATCAATAATAATAATACATCATCCAAAATTATATACAATATAAGGTCTCAATCCAAAACCGGAGACAAATCCGGTGCTAAAAGCTAATAAAAACAATAACAAGGTCCTAGTGATCCCGGCTACCAACTCGGAAATTACCCAGAAACTAGAGGGTCCCTGTCTGCACCATCGACAAGCTCAGGTCCATAAAACGTCGGACACCAATCCTCCGGATACTCTGGAAAAATATGTCCAGTCAGGACTGGAGCAAGTACACCTCTAACAACAGTTCCATTTAAATGATAAAAACTATAAAACAGTTATAGCAAGTAGCAAGAGAATGAAGCAAGTATGAAACAAGAAAATATACATGTATCACTGGTGCATAAAGGTAAAGGTGCAGGAATATCAGAAACAAGATAGTAATGACTGCAAGATACAAGAAATCTACACTAAGATTAAGTCTGTGCACATGAACGTGTAGTGAGTCCAGCATGAAATACATGTAGTGAGTCAAGTCCAGAAACATGTAAGTGAGACCAACAAGAATGCAAGTGAGTCCAGACTATAAAGAATGAACTCGGTGTCTTTGAAATACTTGTTTCGACATGTAAACGGCTAGGAGTAAGTACGGCTCACCGCGCATTGGGTGCGCGGCTGCTATCATTCCAGATTAGACCAGAGGGAGTGATTCCTGATGATTCCAGATAGGAATGTTTACATGTCTACTCGAGTATTTTTCTGTCCCGACTAATACAAGTGAATCCAAGACCAAACACGTAAATCAAGATGAGTCCAGCCTGAAACATGAGTGATGCCTGTAGTGATGCTTGTAGGTGATTCCAGAATAGAGACCAGAAACATGAAATATACGTGTCACAAGTAAATGAATCCAGAAATACCAGTCCGTGTCCCGTGTTGTGCCAGAAAAATCATGATACTATACTAGAAGCTGAATCATAATAATCATTAGATAATGAAAACTATCAGAGAATGTACTCGCCTGACGTCCTGAGCAACTAGCGATCCGAACTGGTGTCGCAAGGACCTATTGCGAAAAGCAAGGTTAAACAGGGTTCTAATAAGTTAAACAGATATAAAATAACTAAAAATAGGCTTCTAGGGTCGTTCTAGGTCAAACGGGTCAAACCGGAAAAATCTGGGTCAAAAGTCAACTCTGGATCCAAAAAGTCAACTCTGAGTCAAAACTAGGTCAAAAGTTAACTTTGGCGGTCAACCGAGTCAACTACGGTCAAGTCTAGGTCAAACTAGGGTGCCCCTGAAATTCTAGGTCAAACCGAGCTCATTAGGCTAATAAACCCTCAAACTCGCCTCCTTGAGATACCGGGATACCCTCGGTATCCGATACCTCATTCTACGCTATACGCCCCGTCTATACCATCTAAAACCTATGCTAGCACGCGTAAATATATACACATATACAAAAAAATCTATCTCTAAACTCAAACCTAGGCAATTGCTCAAATACCCCGCTCGAAACTCAATACCTTGGTGAGATACCTTGATATCTCAAGGTATTGGGATACTCTCCAATACCCCTCTAACTACCCCTCTAGTTAGCTATCTAGGCTTATAAATATATTCCTAGTTATTAATCTAGGCTAGAAAATATATATATATATATATATATATATATATATATAGCACATATATATATATATACACCTAGATATCTATATGCATATACATATATATTCACAAACACATACACATATCCATACATACCTTACCTTACCTATACATATATATTTAACTATATGTATATAGATATCTATACACTTAGATAGATATATATCTAATACCTAGCTATATATCTATCCATCTAACTATTATCTATCTATCTATTGATCTACGTATCTATCTAACTACCTACATAGTTATCAATCTATCTATTTCTTAATCCATCTATCCACAATCTAACTATCCTATCTAGTATCTATCTATCTATGTAACTATCTATCTAATCTATTTATCTATCTAGATATCTAGATATCTATCTATCTATCAATCTATCTATTTATCTATATCTATATATCTATCTAAAATTCTATCTATCAATCTAATCTATTCATCTAGCTATTTACCTATCTATGTATCTAACAATCTAACTATCTACCTATCTAGCAATCTAACTATCTATCTATCCATTCCTCTACTACTGAAGATGTTGCTGCTCTTGCTTGTGCTTAGGACTGCTTCTGCTTCTGCTTTAAATTACTACTGCAGCTGCTACCTAGCTGCTAAAGCTGCTGCTGCTACTACATAGCTGCTGTTGCTGCTGCCTAGCTGCTGCTGCAGCTCCTTGCTGCAGTTGTGCATGCTGCTGCTGCTGCACTGGGTGCCTTCCCCCCTCTCACTCTCACACACACACACAATCACACCACTATAAACACACAGACACACACATAGATACATATATATATATATATATATATCTATATATATATATATACAATCATACATATATATATATATATATACAATCTAACATATAGATATATATTCTAACACACACACACTAACATATACACTAACACACACACACTTATGCATATATAGACACGTATCTATATATATATATAAACACACATATATCAATATATATATATACATACACTAATATCTATATATACATATACACACTCACACACTCAAACATATATATATATATATATATATATATATATATATATATATATATATATATATATACACTCACTCACACACACTCACTCTCACACACACTAGCACACACTCTCACAAACACACAACCACACACACAAACACTCATACATATATACACATACACACATACATATATATATATATATATACATATACACACTCACACACTCAAACATATATATATATATATATATATATATATATATATATATATATATATATATATATATATATATACACTCACTCACACACACTCACTCTCACACACACTAGCACACACTCACTAACACACTCACACAAGCACTCACTAACACACTCACATATACATAAAAACACATACATATATAAATAAATAAATATATATATATATATATAGACATGCACAAATATGTATATATATACATATATATATATATATAAACACAACACACACACAACACACAACACAACGCACACAATGCGTGCCCAACGAACCCGACACGCACAAACACCTATAAATATATAAAATATAGCCCGAGAATTCTAGCACACACTCCCCGATGCTAATCCAACGCGCTCACAAGCCCGAAACCAAGAAACCACACCGAAATGGCCGTTCGGTCATTTCGACGAACACGCGGTGTGCGGTTCGGAAAACCACCTGAAACGCACACCAAACCAACTCGGAATCGGCCAAAAATTTACCCACGGGTTCTAAACGATGTCTAAATCCTAAAAAAAATACTAACTCGTCGATTCTAGGTCCGTGGCAAAAACGCACACGCACATAGAATTGGCGACGACGAAAACCCCCAAATCGTTCGAAACGTCCATTTCTCCGCGACACGACTTCACATGTCCGAACGGAGATACGCACTAACCCTCAAGACACCCGACAACGTCTACCTAGATCCGTCTAACCTAGGGCATCACCCAAAATTGGGCCAAATTCGGATTCCATCCAAAATTGACACAAAACCTAGTGTTAAAGCCTCCAAACACAACCAAACTAGTTCCAACTTCCTCCCACGGATAGCCTAAGGGTCTAGAAAGGTTCTAAACTATTAATTACACTATAAAAGAGTAATTAGAAGGGAGAAAATCAGGGTTTACCTCTTGGGAGTTGGAATCCCAAGCCAAAGTCTCCAAAAAGCTCCAAATCCACCAAACTAAGCTTCCAAGCGTCCAATCCAAGCTCCAACACCAAATCTAGGCTCTACTCACCTAGGTTGGGGAAGAATGTAGGATTAGGGTTTGCAACCATAGAGAATAGAAGAAGAAAGAAGAGGAATAGGTACTTACTTGGAGTGGAAAGTAGAAAGGAAGAAGAAAAAGGAGTGGAGAAGAAGAAGTGAAGAAGAAGAAGAAAATAGAACAAGGGCTGCTGTGGTCGGGTGAAGGGGCTGGGAATTAGGCCGACCATGCCTAATAAAGGGTTCCGCAAGTTCCAAAATACCCAAAATGCCCTCTCCTAACTTGGTTTTGGATTTCAGGTTCCAAAAGCACTCAAACTAACTCCAAATCTCTCCAACTAACCCACTAAAAATATAATAAATATTCTAAACCCAAAAATAAGTCTCACAAGGGTGTGGGCTGGGTCGGACATGGGTCCACTAGGGTCTGACATGGGTCCAGGCTAGCCAAAAGCCTAAAACAATCAATAAAAAAAAATACAATCATTAATTAAATATAAATGCAATTAATTATAAATAATACACAATTAACCCAAATTAAAATAAAAAATACCCGGCTCTGGAAATGGGGTAGTGACAAGCATATCCTTCTTAGAAAATTTTGTCCTCGAAATTTAAAGTCAATCACACTCCCTCTAGGTCAAACCCCCAACAATCACAGTCAAAAAATTCTACCTAAACAACATGCAAGATCAGGGTCCTACTAGTCGTGTTATCACAGTCTCAATCAGGGTCACTATACTATCTACCACAGCACAAAGAAAGTCTAACAGGTACTAATGAAGCATACCACAAGGAATGGGAAGGACAGAAAGAAGAACAAAGAGATAGACCTGCTAACCCGACACCCGTAGCATAGGCCTCCTCGACCGCCAACGCATAAGCCCTGCCCTGCTGGGGTGTATCCCTCTGCTGGTGCGGGGCATGATGTTGTGCCACAGGTGGCCTAGCTCCAACTCTCTGATCCTGTGCTCCACCCAATGGAGGTGTAGTGGGGCAATCTCGCATCTGGTGAGCAGTGGATCCACAGAACAAACACACCTTCAGCCTCCTCCTACAAACATCCCAAGTGTGTCCTGCCTTCCTGCAGTAGGAACAAGTGGGCACCCTCTGATCCTGACCCTACTGCGCTGCCTTCTGCACATAGGGACGCTTAGCTGGTCCCGTACTGCCACTCGCACTGCCTGAATCATCCCTGCCTCTCTTAGACTTGAGCTCCAAGTCATCCTCTGCTCTCTGAGCATCTCCTACTATCTGCTCGAAAGTCGCCTCACGGTCGCTCCTAGTCAAAGACTTAACCGCCATGACCAAGCCCTTGCGAAACTTCCTCGCCTTTGCTGCCTCACTCAAGCCATCTACAAATCTGTCCAGACGGCAGAACTCCTCTGCGTACTCGTCCACCGTCATGCTCCCTTGGACGAGTGCCTCAAACTGGCTCTCCAAAGCACTGAGCGCCACATCTGGGAAAAACTTCTCCTTAAAAAGTCTCTTGAAAGCCTCCCAAGTCAGCCCTGGCGCCGCGATCCTCATATCTGTGCGATACCACGTCAAAGCGAGGTCGAACATCTAACTGCCCGCTGCCTCTATCTGCATGCTGTCTGGAATCTGTGCCAGCCTGAAGATGCCCTCAATCTGCTCTATCCAGTCATCCACGTACATGATCCCTTCTGTACCACGGAACTCCTTGGGCTGCATCCTCTAGAAGTCAATGATACTGCCCGGCCTCGAATGCTGAGTCTGATCTGCCTGTGGCTGAATCTGTGCCACCCTGTCCACTGTCGTCATGGCCACCTGGTGGACGTTCTCAATGCCCAGCCTCATCACATCCACCTGACGGTGCTGCGCGTCCATCATCTCCCTGAAGAACGTAAACAACTGCGCGACATCTACTGGAGCAAAAAGTGGTAAAAAGTGGTGGAGGAACCACCGGAACGACTGGGGTAGTCCTCGGATCGACAAGTGGAGGAGGATCCCCGAGAGAAGCAGATGCTCTCTCAACCGCAGGAGTGGTGAGTGGAGCGGTAGAAGCTACCTGAATACGAGCTGGACGAGAGGTAGTAGACCTCTCGGTGGAAACTACTGGAACGGTATGATGGGATCGTGTCTTCGGAGGCATCCTGAACACAGATCAAATGAAGTCAATACGGCGCAAGATACGATATCATCAAAGAAGGACAGTAATATTTCAAAAGAAGCAAATTCAGAATAATTAGATTGGAATTGTTCCTAGTCGTGATTGAGTACACTCTCATCCTAGATCCTAGATCTTATAGCAGGCTCGCAGCAGTACAACTAAATTGTTGTACCACCACGACATTGTACTAATTGCGAATCGAGACCTGCATGGGGCCGCCACCAAAAATGTGTCACGACCCGCACCCAAAAAATCGGGCATGAGTCATGGGTACGTCCAGCCTACGCCGCAGCATCGGCGGTAGAACGATGTCTAGGTCAACTATCTAGCTAACAATCTCATGCAATCAATATATAAACCTGCCAATATCTCAACTCCAAACGGAGGAGCAATATCATAATGATAATCACAAGTACTCAATCACGAATCTAAGCACGATAGGATAACACAGAAGGCTAACAACTATAAAGTCTAAACAACTGCTACTAAAACAACCACAATATCAATAATAAATAATACATCATCCAAAATCATATACAATACAAGGTCTCAATCCAAAATCGGAGACAAATCCGGTGCTAAAAGCTAATAAAAACAATAACAAGGTCCTAGTGATCCCGGCTACCAACCCGGAAATCATCCCTAAACTAGAGGGTCCCTGTCTGCACCATCGACAGGCTCAGGTCTATAAAACGTCGGACACCAATCCTCCGGATACTCTGGAAAATATGTCCAGTCAGGACTGGAGCAAGTACACCTCTAACAACAGTTCCATTTAAATGATAAAAACTATAAAACAGTTATAGCAAGTAGCAAGAGAATAAAGCAAGTATGAAACAAGAAAATATACATGTATCACTGGTGCATAAAGGTAAAGGTGCAGGAATATCAGAAACAAGATAGTAATGACTGCAAGATACAAGAAATCTACACTAAGAGTAAGTCTGTGCACATGAACGTGTAGTGAGTCCAGCATGAAATACATGTAGTAAGTCAAGTCCAGAAACATGTAAGTGAGACCAACAAGAATGCAAGTGAGTCCAGACTATAAAGAATGAACTCGGTGTTTTTGAAATACTTGTTTCGACATGTAAACGGCTAGGGGTAAGTACGGCTCACAGCGTACTGGGTGCGCGGCTGCTATCATTCCAGATTAGACTAGAGGGAGTGATTCCTGATGATTCCAGATGGGAATGTTTACATGTCTACTCGAGTATTTCCCCGTCCCGACTAATACAAGTGAATCCAAGACCCGACACGTAAATCAAGATGAGTCCAGCCTGAAACATGAGTGATGCCTGTAGTGATGCTTGTAGGTGATTCCAGAATAGAGGCCAGAAACATGAAATATACGTGTCATAAATAAATGAATCCAGAAATACCAGTCCATGGCCCGTGTTGTGCCAGAAAAATCAGATGATACTATACTAGAAGCTGAATCATAATAATCATCAGATAATAAAAATTATCAGAGAATGTACTCGCCTGACGTCCTGAGCAACTGGCGATCCAAACTGGTGTCGCAAGGACCTATTATGAAAAGCAAGGTTAAACAGGGTTCTAATGAGTTAAAAAGATATAAAATAACTAAAAATAGGCTTCTAGGGTCGTTCTAGGTCAAACGGGTCAAACCGGTAAAATCTGGGTCAAAAGTCAACTCTGGTTCCAAAAAGTCAATGCTGGGTCAAAACTAGATCAAAAGTTGACTTTGGCGGTCAACCGAGTCAACTACGATCAAGTCTAGGTCAAACTAGGGTGTCCCTGAAATTCTAGATCAAACCGAGCTCATTAGGCTAATAAACCCTCAAACTCGCCTCCTTGAGATACCGGGATACCCTCGGTATCCGATACCTCACCCTACGCTATTCGCCCCGTCTATACCCTCTAAAACCTATACTAGCACGCGTAAATATATACACATATACATAAAAATCTATCTCTAAACTCAAACCTAGGCAATTGCTCAAATATCCCGCTCGAAACTCAATACCTTGGTGAGATACCTTGATATCTCAAGGTATTGGGATACTCTCCAATACCCCTCTAACTACCCCTCTAGTTAGCTATCTAGGCTTATAAATATATTCCTAGTTATTAATCTAGGCTAGAAAATATATATATATAGCACATATATATATATAATATACACCTAGATATCTATATGCATATACATATATATTCACAAACACATACACATACCCATACATACCTTACCTTACCTATACATATATATATAACTATATGTATATAGATATCTATACACTTAGATAGATATATATATCTAATACCTAGCTATATATCTGTCCATCTAACTATTATCTATCTATCTATTGATCTACGTATCTATCTAACTACCTACTTAGTTATCAATCAATCTATTTCTTAATCCATCTATCCCTCAATCTAACTATCCTAACTAGTATCTATCTATCTATGTAACTATCTATCTAATCTATTTATCTATCTAGATATCTAGATATCTAGATATCTATCTACCAATCTATCTATTTTTCTATATCTATATATCTATCTAAAATTCTATCTATCAATCTAATCTATTCATCTAGCTATTTACCTATCTATGTATCTAACAATCTAACTATCTACCTATCTAGCAATCTAACTATCTATCTATCCATTTCTCTACTACTGAAAGCTGCTGCTGCACTTGCTTGTGCTTAGGACTGCTGCTGCTTCTGCTTTAAATTGCTGCTGCTACAGCTGTACCTAGCTACTAAAGCTGCTGCTGCTGCTACATAGCTGCTGTTGCTGCTGCCTAGCTGCAGCTGCAGCTGGTTGCTGCAAGCTGTGCATGCTGTTGCTGCTGCACTGGGTGCCTCCCCCCCCTCTCACTCTCACACACACACACACAATCACACCACTATAAACACACAGACACACACACATATATATATATATATATATATATATATATATATATATATATACAATCATAAATACATATATATATATATACAATCTAACATATAGATATATATTCTAACACACACACACTAAACACACACACACTTATGCATATATAGACACGTATCTATATATATATATATATATATATATATATATATATATAAACACATATATCAATATATATATATACATATACTAATATCTATATATACATATGCACACTCACACACTCAAACATCATATATATATATATATATATATATATATATATATATATATATATATATATATATATATATATATATATACACTCACTCACACACACTCACTCTCACACACACTAGCACACACTCTAACAAACACACAACCACACACACAAACACTCATACATATATACACATACACACATACATATATATATATATATATACATATACACACTCACACACTCAAACATATATATATATATATATATATATATATATATATATATATATATATATATATATATATATATATATATACACACTCACTCACACACACTCACTCTCACACACACTAGCACACACTCACACAAGCACTCACTAACACACTCACATATACATAAAAACACATACATATATAAATATATACATATATATAGACACACACATAAATATGTATATATATGTACATATATATATATATATATATATATATATATATATATATATATATATATATATATATATATATACACACAACACACAACACAACGCACACAACGCCCACCAACGCGCGCCCAACGACCCCGACACGCACAAACACCTATAAATATATAAAATATAGCCCAAGAATTCTAGCACACACTCTCCGATGCTAACCCAACGCGCGCACAAGCCCGAAACCAAGAAACCACGCCGAAATGGCCGGTCATTTCGACGAACACGCGGTGTGCGGTTCGGAAAACCTCCTGAAACGCACACCAAACCAACTCGAAATCGGCCCAAAATTTACCTACGGATTCTAAACGATGTCTAGATCCTAGAAAAAATGCTAACTCGTCGATTCTAGGTCCGTGACAAAAATACGCACGCACATAGAATCGGCGACGACGAAAACCCCCAAATCGTTCGAAACGCCCATTTCTCCGCGACACGACTTCAAGTGTCGGAACGGAGACACGTACTAACCCTCAAGACACCCGACAACGTCTACCTAGGTCCGTCTAACCTAGGGCATCACCCCAAATTGGGCCAAATTCGGATTCCACCCGAAATTGACATAAAACCTAGTGTTAAAGCCTCCAAACACAACCAAACTAGTTCCAACTTCCTCCCACGGGTAGCCTAAGGGTCTAGAAAGGTTCTAAACTATTAATTACACTATAAAAGAGTAATTAGAAGGGAAAAAAAAATCAGGATTTACCTCTTGGGAGTTGGAATTCCAAGCCAAAGTCTCCAAAAAGCTCCAAATCCACCAAACTAAGCTTCTAATCCAAGCTCCAACACCAAATCTAGGCTCTACCCACCTAGGTTGTGGAAGAATGTAGGGTTAGGGTTTGCAACCATGGAGAATAGAAGAAGAAAGAAGAGGAATAGGTACTTACTTGGAGTGGGAAGTAGAAAGGAAGAAGAAAAAGGAGTGGAGAAGAAGAAGAAGTGAAGAAGAAGAAGAAGAAGAAAATGGAACAAGGGCTGCTGTGGTCGGGTGAGGGGCTGGAAATAGGGCCGGCCATACCTAATAAAGGGTTCCACAATTCCAAAATACCCAAAATGCCCTCTCCTAACTTGGTTTTGGGTTTCGGGTTCCAAAAGCACTCAAACTAACTCCAAATCTCTCCAACTAACCCACTAAAAATATAATAAATATTCTATACCGAAAAATAAGTCTCACAAGGGTCTGGGCTGGGTCGGACATGGGTTCACTAGGGTCTGACATGGGTCCAGGCTAGCCAAAACCCTAAAATAATCAATAAAAAAATAATACAATCATTAATTAAATATAAATACAATTAATTATAAATAATACACAATTAACCCAAATTAAAAAAAAAATACCCGGCTCTGGAAATAGGGTGGTGACAATCAGTAAAATTTGAAAATTCGCAAATCGAAGGTTACAAATCTACCCATCTAAGAAAAATGTTGTCCTCGAAATTTAAGTAGCGACTAGGTTAGAAAGAATTGATTGGTCAGGTGCAAAGGTAGAGCGATGAACATTTGAAAAAATTTATGGGAAATATTTACCAAAGGAAGATCAAAAAAAAAAGAAAATATGGTTAGGTTAGGAATGGCTTCCAGGAATCTTAGCTCTTGTATAGAAACCTCATAGATTACAAAATTGAAAGTAGGTACCAACTCAGGAAGTAGATATATAAATGAGAATTCCATGTTTTTTTCTTAAGTAATAAAATCAAGGAAGATCCTAATATAATGAGGTGTATCACAAGGATGGAAAGATTATAGATAATTTAAAAGTTTAGAAGGTTACATGCATCATTCATGATGCAGAAAAGAACCTACAATAATTTCTATCTCCAGTTCCTAAAATGAGTTGAGAAAATACTACAATAGGGAAATCTTCTAATGGTATACCTTATTTACTAGCAAGGAAGAAGAAAGACTAGTGATATATTTAGCTTTACAATTGGTCCAGATACTAAATGGTTAGGCTAGAAGATAAAACAACTTTGCCATTAGTTATTAATGGTCATGAGAGTAAGAAGGAAGAGAGTGTACGAGAGTGATGATATAGTTTATAGTTATAGCATTTCAGGATTTGACAAAACCTAGATGCACTTAAGGAAGGTGTGCTAGACTGGAATAGGTCTTTTTGTTTTGATTAATAAGTTGATAATTAGAAACACTATATCATGGCACAATTTAAAGATTGATAGATACGAAACTAAGATAAGAAAAGTTGATAATGACGATGCAAATCAGCAGCTCCTACCATACAAGGGTAATACTTTCATACCATCTATTGATTTCAAATCCTCAATCATTTACTCTCTTCAAAAGTTTTAAAATTCACAACCTTTTTTTTAACTAGATCCAAAATTTTCAAATTAGAACTTTATGGCCTTATAAATATTTACCATGGTTCAAATTCAAGCCAATCCTCGAATTATACTTCAATTTGCGTCTCGCCAAATCTAGACGATCAAAACTTTATTCCCTGTACTAGTAGAAAATATTGCTAAATTAAGGTTTAACCTCAATTAATCATAAATTAATTTGTTTTCCATAATCTCCTTGGAAATTTAAAACTCTAAAATTCAAAATCTTGGTTCTCAATTTTTTTTTCCAAATTTCAAATATTTCGTGTTCTCGTAGATCTTAGTTATTCATTGTTTATTCATACCAACTTAGTTCAATTACATATTATTGTCACGTAAATTGATAACCTCAAATTTATATAGCTTGAATTCTTCAAATTAGTGTCTTAACTTTATTTTATTGCTTTTATCCCCCTTGGAGAATTGTAACCTCATTATTTAAGGTAAGGCTCAAGATCAATCAATATTTATTTTAAAGTTCTTAGCTTCGATCTCCTCAATCGTTATCGAATACTTTCTTCAGTCTCAGAATACAACCCCGAATATTTTATAATTCATCTAGCTTAAATTACAATGTCATTATTTCGATTAAAATTTCATATATTTTTTCATCAATAATAAATGTTACTAAATTGAAGCTTTAACCTCGAAGTATTTATATTCCATCAATCTTCATCTACCAATTTTTATCTCAACAGTATAATTACCACATGATAACCAATTTTCTTTATTCCAGAGGCTTCGCCATCCCGAAAGGTAAGGAGTATAATAAGATTAAATACGAAACAAGATCTTAGTTATTGTTTAGCTAGAGTGACATATTTCTAGATAGAAGTCAAGTTGATGAATACAAGTAGAACAAAGTTAGCAACAAAAGAAAGAATGATTACAAAGAATAGGAATCATACTCTTGCTCACTTGATTAAAAAGGAAGTCGTTGTCCTACCCATTTTTAGGCATTTGTCAATAGTTAACAAAATCGTAAATTCTACCCTCAATATTTCCAAATACTTCAATATGGCTGTTCAATTCTACTATCCCCAAAATCAAGAATAAAATTATAGGGTCATACGTTTTAAAATCATCTTTGTTTGTTTTAGCATCCTTCAATATTTTTCATAAATGTTTAACCTTTTTTGTTAATAACCACCTGTAAATCACAAATTTCTTGTTTCTTAATCATCTTCAAAATCTCAAGTGTCATTTTATTATTATTATTATTATTATTATTATTATTATTATTATTATTATTATTATTATTATTTGTGTTGCATTCAGTTTACCAAATCCTCTATATAAGTTGCAATCTCAAAGGATTTTATAATCTAAGAAAATTTAGTAACCAATCCTATCAATTTATTCCTTTGTCCTCAATTTTCTCCCATTACTCCTCTTTATAACTTTGAAGTTCAATTTCTCATAGGATAATCGTATCTTATAGGGAGGCATCATCTATAAGGTACTTGGCCTAAGCATGATAAGGTATATTAATATCTTTCCTCAATAACTTTTATCATTTTATAATTGTAAAAAATTCCTCCTTAAACTCTATGCCACAAATTCACAATATCGTTTTCTTAATTCCCACAGATCATAATCATCATTTTTTCCCAGTCTGATCAATGCAATCCATGTTTTATTTTCTTCAAATTCATATGTTACTCTTCCATTTACCACTCAAACCAATCTTATTAAATCTTTCAACCCTGATTTAGTATATTGATCCAAATTTTATTTTTCTTGATTACCAATATAACATCAAAATATTTATCAATGCTTATGCATAGAATAGTTTTTTTTCTTTTTCAACCATTCTTAATCTAAAATGGTTGTGAACTCAACATTCACTGAATTGTTCATAAAACTCATCTCGATGTAAGAATTAGGTTTAACAATGACAGGTATTCAAGCTGGATTTAGAGTGAGCAAAAGTAAGTGGAAATAGATTTAATCAAAGTTTAAAATAAGATTCACTAGGGTCATCCCAGGAATCTCTAGAAATACTAATTTATGATTGAGTACTCAACTTTCTAGAATCTCCTATAATTCATTGATCATATTCTATCATAGGTTCACAGTAGTACGATTAAACCTAGGTACTACCACAATATCACACTAATTACAAAGTCGAGACATGCATGAGCCACCACAAAAATGTGTCACGACCCTGTAGAAGCATGAAAATTATGCAGGCCGCATAAGAGCTCATGCACCACAAAATAAAAGCAAGATGCATAGAGATGCATGGGACCAATACGACCAGAATAACTAACAGCATAGGGGGCTCTCATGCGGCCTGATCATCCTTAGAATACGGGGGCCGCATAAAAGAAATATTGATAAAAAAACAAAAAGTTTATTTTACAAAAAAATTGGGGGGGGGGGGTTACAACTTGTAGCCATCAAGGCCCATACAAAAAGAAAAGACCAGAGGAGGAAGACGCGATCAGTCAAAAGAGCCGCAAGCCTCACGGAGTCCATCCGCAACATCCGGAAGAGAACTGTAAACCCCCTCGACCAAAATTAGGCCTACTTGGCTTAGATAGAGATATTATGGCTAGTTTGAATCCAATTAGAAATAGAACATGGTGTTTTAGATAATTTTATAATATTTATATCACTTAGTGCACCTTACTGTTGCTTTAATAATTGGAGCACTACACTAGCCATTGTCTTCCTACAAATTTATATCCTTGTCCTAGACGTGCCAGTCATCTATTCTGACCTTTGTGTAACTTATAATTATGCTCTCTTGTGATACATTTTAGTCGCACAATATTCATCGCAGACGTTAATTTCTAATTCTAAATAAATTCAACTTTGTATCCTTGTGCGTTCCAATCGAAATTGGAGACACAATCTTGACTCGTTTTGTATAACCCAATTTATGATAAATATTCTGTTCTGAGTCTTCTATGTCCATGACGCTTGTGTCCCACATAAGTTTAGCCCCATGTACTTCTAATTAATTTTAGAACACCATCTGCATTAATTTTAATTAAATTAATCCAATTTTTATCTTTGTACAATTTTTTAATTGTTGGGCGCTTTTATGCAAAAGTGCATTGATTGTGTCAACACCATTGGATACAACACATGAAGAAACCCATTTTTGACTTTATGTAAATTTTCTCCATGATTTTTTGAGCGTGTAGCACTCAACATCACCCCCTCATCAATTCCTAGCCATGCATTTCAAACCATGCAATCCTAACCCTCCAAACATCTTCATGTGAAGCCAAGGCCAATTTCCAAGGATGTTGACCAAGGCCCAACTACCTAGGTCAACACCCAACCCTATTTCTACATACATATATATAATTTTTCTTTTTGTTTTTATTCAACACACATCCCCAAACCTTGACCTAGCCGAATCCCAACTCCCATCTACTGTACACCTTCTTCCCTCTTGTCACACCCCAGTCCCAAAATATGTAGGACTAGAAACACGTAAGCATGCCAGCCGTATGTATATGACAACTCCAATATATGGATACCATAATACACACGTGCGCTGTAAAATGAATATAAACTCACATGTGGTACATATAATGTCATAAGTCACAGATATAATAATCTCATCCACACAACTAGCCATAGAAAAGAAATACTAAACTAGAATAAGGAGTCAGAAATATCCAAAATAATAGTCGGGTGGAGACAAATCCACTACCGAAGACTATATCCAAAACTAAAATGAGAGAGGAGTATAAAATCTCCAATATAAAATAATGTCAGCAGAAGTGTATCAGCTAAAAGAATCCATCGCTAGATGTAATCAAAGATGCTCAGAAGGTAAGACCTCCTCGGCAGAAATAACGCGTCAGGTCCAGGCCCGTACTCCTGCGGATACTCCTGGTCGTCTATACCTGGCAAGGGACCAGGTCCTCAGAGGGACATAACAAGATACATAGAAGCAAGCCAATTTGAATATAGTGAACATGAATAATGTTTGAAAATATATAAGTACGCTGTACAAGACAATCTATATGAATGTAAATGAGGATAACTTTTTGACGTATGGGCAAGGGTAGGCTACTCGATCTAATCTCACAACTCACACACATATCCATGAACATCATCAGTCGACATACCGCGGGGGTAGCGACCCTCGTGACTCCATCAATCGACATACCGCGGGGGTAGCGACCATCGAACACGACCACCATAGTGCATGCTTGTGACTACGGTGTTACCAGAGTGGTTAAAGCCCATACGCCTACTGATTGTCCTCTATGATACTAAGTGTCAAGTGTGTGTCAACATATCTAATATATAGTAATGACTGAAAGAAAACTACACATACAAAAACTATACAGAAATGTAATAAATATATAGAAATATACTAAGCATGCAAAATACTGTGAGCAATTTGGCAAGGTATCTTGCCTGGCAAGAAAGCTGCAAAAATATAATGTCCCGATGTCAACTCCAAGAGTTAGAAGCTACGGCTTCAGAATGAACGTCTCCGGATGCTGAAATAAATATCACCAACGTTCTCAGAATAAGCAAAATAGCTAGAAAATACTTTTCTTTCGTCCAATTTGGACACAGGGGCAAAACGGTAATTTTAGGTAAAAGTGGGGTCCACGTGTGGCCCACTTTGCACCGAAAAATGTACCATGGGTAACAGTCTCTAAATGGGACAAATTATAGGTTAAACAAACTCTAGATGTCAATACGAACCCAACGGTATATCCAAATGTGAATTCCGATGGGCCGAACACAAATTCGCCCAAAAAGTCAATCGTGGGGCCCGCCAATTGGCGATTTGGTCAACTATCTCAGAATTGCGTGAAAATTGGGTCACTAGATCAGCGCATTACCACGAGTCCAGTGGCGCAAGTTTCGTCGCAATCTGACGAGCGTGCAAAAAATGTGCGTGACTTTCGCAAAAGTTGCTACACGAGGTTTGTCGGCGGATACGGGCTGATTCCGGCGCGAACACACGTCCGAATCAGTTTCTGCGAACTCTACGTGTCCGGTTACGCTGCGCTCACTGTTTGGTACACTTGGTACACGGCGGGGCAGTCCCGTTTGGTGGGGTGCGCTCCGTTTCATAACTTTTAGAAATATGGAAAAGTGTGTTCGCGGGGTTTTCCAACAAATTTAATTCTAGCGACAGCAGTTAATAATCTAGGATTATTTAACTGAAATTAAACTAGGTCAAGTGTTCTACGTATACCAAAAAGAATCATCGAATTCGTATCTCTGTGGTGGGAGATACGAACTCGGGATCCCAGAATTTGGTCTATTTCCGCCAACTTTGGCGTTGTTTTCGCTTATGGTTTCGCTTTGTTCGAGGTCTACTATCACACAGATATTGAAGAGGGTTAAGGGGTGAGCATACCAGTGAAGACGAGGTGACGTTTGGTTGAGCGAGGCGACGAAAAACAACTCCGGAACACAGGTAGTTCGCTGCGGAAATCTGCAGTGCGCGGGATCGCGGTCGTCGGGATTTGTTTGGACGGCCTGGCGGGGTTCTCCAGCTATGGTGGCGGCGCTCCTACATGAAATAGGAGGGGATTTGATTGATCTATGGTTAGGGTTTTATTGAAATAATGAATATATATATAGGAATAAGAGAGAGAAGGGGGGGTTTCCGTTCGGGGGGTCTTAATCGTGCGGGTGCTAATAAAGGGGTTGGATTAATAGCAAAGGGGCGGGTGTGAGTCAATAGGGGGGTTTGTGCTGTAGCTTTCCATCGGGTTGCTAAGGCTTATGCGGGTTGGCTTGGTAGAAATAGTAAGAATGGGTAGTAGTTAATAATGGCTGGTTTGCTTTTCTTTTTTTCTTTTTTTTTTCTAATCCTTTTATATATATATATATATATATATATATATATATATATATATATTTATATATATATATACAGATATATACTCATAGAAAAATCTAGGATTATATTAATGCACACCATTAAGCTAGCAACTGCTCAAGGGGTCTCCTACATAAAATAAATTCAAAAAAATTCCTAATGGCCCCATAAATCTTCTAAGTTCACCAACACCTAAAATAAAAATTAATAAAAATCTATTTCTCCTAAGTAGCACATAATTACTACAATTAAATTAATAATTAATAATAAAAATAATAAATACGGTTTCTAGGAATAGGGGTTTTATATTCTACCCAACTTACAAAAATTTTGTCCTCGAAATTGGCACTAACCCATATTCATAATTATAGCTATAGCTATTACACTACATTGGTATCTAGCAGAACTCCTAAAACTCATGGTCTGCTATTCTAACACTTCCTCATCTATTGTCCATACACTATTCTATTATCCTCTAACTCGTCTACACTACCCAACTTACAAGAATTCTACTAATAGTCACATTCTTTGAAGCTATTGTCTAGGTTTGTAAGGCAAATATATTTTATTGGGTCGAGAATCTTGGGATACCAGTCTAGAATCTCATAACTATAACTTTTTTTCGTAACCGTCAAGTATCATAGTCTAATACTGCCACGCCACCTGGCCAGTATGGCTGCAAGTAATTCGACTACTCTACCAAAATTGTCTGGCTGCAACTGTCGCTACCTCGCCAGCGATTTGTCATAGTCATCAGTTCGTAACAAGTGCCTTCAACTCTTTCCTAGGCATAGTCTAGGTTTTTAGGAAAATACTTAAGGTCTTGACTAAAACTATTAGGAGTATGATCTATTTTCAATGATCTAACAAATTTCTATTAGGCTGCATGGTGCTACTTAAGGGTTAAACTAATAAAGAATACATATATTTCTATAATGCATATACATATTAAGAACTCATCCTTAGTTATCAAGCATTACTAACACATTTATGTTTTACTAAAATAGAGGTGAGGTTGATATAAATCAACAATTCATAATGGCACGAAAAGACACAACTATGATAGGAAGAGTTAAGCACGAGATAAAGAATGAATATAAAAGGAGGAGATGAGTCACCCAAGAGGGCGAGATAAGGATAGGGGAAGAATACTACATAGTGCTACTCACGTCATCCATTAGCATCGCGTGTATGTCATCTGGGTAGAATATATATACATCCTTATAACTGCTAAACTACCATATATATAATTGTCCCGACCCAGTCCCAAAATACGTAGGACTAGGAACACGTAAGCATGCCAGCCGCATGGATATGGCAACTCCAATATATGGAAACCAAAATCCACACGTACGCTGTAATATAAAAATCAATCCACAAGTGGTATAAACATATGTCACAAGTCACAGGGTATAATCTAAATCTCATCCACAGAAAATTAATATAAATAAATAACCAGCATCTATATAACTTGATCTTAACATAAGTATCTAAGGATGATAGTTGGATGGAAACAAATCCACTACCAACTCGAATGGAAAAGTACAACGCAATAAACACAATATAGGAATACCAGCTAACAATTATGGGGCTCGGAGAGAAGACATCCACAAAACATATATAACCATCCAAATCTGCGCTCCTGCAAATACTCAAGAACAGATACACCTGGCAGGGGGCCAGGTCCTCAGAGGGACGTAATAAGATACAGAAAAGTAAACCAATTTGAATACAGTAAACATGCATATTATTTGAAAATAAATAAGTACGCTGTACAAGATAATCTATATGAATGCAAATGAGGACAAATTTTTGACGTATGAGCAAGGGTAGGCTACTCGATCTAATCTCACAACTCACACACACGTCCATGAACATCATCAGCCGACATACCATGGGGGTAGCGACCCTCGTGACTCCATCAATCGACATACCGTGGGGGTAGCGACCATTGGACACGACCACCATAGTGTGTGCTAGTGACTACGGTGTTACCAGAGTGGTTAAAGCCCATACGCCTACTGATTGTCCTCTCATGATACTAAGTGGCAAGTGTGTGTCAACATATCTAATATATAGTAATGACTGAAAGAAACTACACATGCAACAAATATACAGAAATGCAATAAATATACAGAAATATACTAAGCATGCAAAATACTGTAAGCAATTTGACAAGGTATCTTGCCTGGTAAGAAAGCTGCAAGGTGTTATGTCCAGAAGTCAAGCACACAGGATCAGAAGCTATGGCCTCAGAACAAATATTTCCGGATGCTGAAATAGATGTCACCAACGTTTCCAGAATAAGCAAAATAGCTAAAAAGCACTTCCCTTTCGTCCAATTTGGACACAGGGGCAAAACGGTAATTTTGGGTCAAAACGGGGTCCACGTGTGGCCCACTTTGCACCGAAAAATGTGCCAAGGGTAATAGTCTCTAAATGTGACAAATTATAGGTCAAATAACTCTAAATGTCAATACGAACCCAACGGTATGTCCAAATGTGGATTCCGATGGAACGAACACAATTTCGTCCAAAAAGTCAACCGTAGGGCCCGCCAATTGGCGACTTGGTCAACTGTCTCAGAATTATATAAAAATTGGGTTATAGAACCAGTACGTTACCACGAGTCCAGTGGCACAAGTTTTGTCGTAATCTGACGAGCATGCACAAAATACGTGCGACTTCCCCAAAAGTTACGATACGGGGTGTGTCCGCGGATACGGGCTGATTCTGGCGCGCACAGGCGTCCGAATCAGTTTCTGTGAATTTTTATGTGTCCAGTTACGCTGCGTACACTGTTCGGTATACTTGTTACACGGCGGGACGGTCTCGTTTGGCGGGGCGTACTCCGTTTCACAACTTTTGAAAATCTGGAAAAGTGGGTTCGCAGGATTTTTCAATGAATTTAATTCTGTCTACAGCAGTTAATAATCTAGGATTATTTAACAAAAATTAAACAAGGTCAAGTGGTCTACGCATACCAAAAAGAATCATCGAATTTGGATCTCTATGGTGGGAGATACGAACTCTGAAACATGGGTGGTCACCGTAGTTTTCTGCGATCCCAGAATTCGGTCTATTTCTGTCAACTTTTGTGCTATTTTTGCCTAGGGTTACGTGTTGTTCGAGGTCTACTAACACCCAGATATAGAAGAGGGTTAAGGGATAAGCATACCAGTGAAGACGGGGTGGCGTTTGGTTGAGCGAGTCGACGGAAAACAACTCCGGAACACAGGTACCTTGCTGTGGAAATCTGCAGTGCGCGGGGTCGCGGTCGTCGGGATTTGTTTGGACGGCCTGACGGGGTTCTCCGGCTGCGGTGGCGGCGCTCTCTAGGTCTAGATAGGAAGATGAGGGGTCTGGATGATTAGGTTTAGGATTTTAGATGAATAGAATTATATATGAATATAAGTGGAGAGAGAGGAGGCTGGTTCCACTCACATACGAGGGTCTGTTGGTTGCAAAGGTGTGGAATTTGCTAAAGGGGGCGTTCACCAAGGGGGGGGTCTGTTCTTAATGTTGCAAAGGCAGCGGGTGGAATTACAAAGGGTGGGTAGCATAGGAAAAAGGGTAGTTTAGTTATTAATAGATTTTTTTTCCTTTTTCTTTTCTTTTCTTGTCCTTTTCTATTTAAATATATATATGCATATATATATATATATATATATATATATATATATACTCATAGAAAATTCTAGATTATATTAATACACACTATTAAGCTAGCAACTGCTCAAGGGGTCTCCTACATGAAATAAATTCCGAAAAATTCCTAATGGTCCCATAAATCCCCTAAGTGCATCAACATCTAAAATAAAAATTAATAAAAATCTATTTCTTCTAATTAGCTACTGATTACTATAATTAAATTATTAATTAATTAAAAAATAGTTTAATACGATTTTTAGGATTAGGGATTTTACATTCTACCCAACTTATAAAAATTTCGTACTTGACATTAAAATTAAGCCACGGTAGAAAGTCAAAGGTGGTATAAGATTTGCATTATTTAAAATGCAAGACTAGGTTTAAAGGAGTGGGCGATTTTACGCGTTGCACATCCCAAAAATAATAGAAAAATCCACATGAGCGAAAAATAGGTTTCTTCATGTGTCATGTCCAATGGTGTGGACACCTAAATGCTCCTTTGCATAAAAATGCCCAACAATTGGAAAGTTGCACAAAGATCAGAACGGATGATGGGCACGTCTAGGATAAGGTTGTGGAATTTGTAGGAAGGCAGTGGCTAGTGTAGTACTCTAATTATCGAAGCACGGTAAGGTACGCTAAGTGATATAATTATTGCAAAATTCAATAAAAATAATATCGTGTTCTATTTCTAACTGGATTCAATCTAGCCTTAGTCTCACTATCTAAGCCAAGTAGGTCTAATTTTGGGTGAGGGGTTTACAATCTACCGAACTTAAAATTTATCCATCTATCACCTAAGGCTATACATCTAGGAAAACTATTCCTTAAATTATTTAATCATGTTATTTAATCCTCAAAATTTTAACACCAAACATATCACCTAGGATATGCCCTTAATCAATTATAAAAGAGAGTCACTAAGTCATGTGATTAGCCTTATGGGGTATATCTAGTACTATCAGTGTCAACTTATACTAGCACGAGGTTTCATCTTTCCGAAATAAGGGAAGACGAAGAGCAATAATAAAGAATTCAAGGTGAAGGTGACAGAATACAAGTACGAGGTCCAAAGAGATTAAAGAATTCGGAAAGAGAGTTGTCAGGACAGTTGTGGATTGAAATCCTATTTTTTTTTGGTAATTTTCTATTTACATGCTCGTATCAATACAGTTATGTAACCGATACGATGTGTTAGACATGTCTAGGGGCAAGTATATCCGTCTACTACCATATATCTCAATCCACGTAAAGTAGTCATGCGAAGAGCGAACCAAGCGCACTAAGGTTAGCTAGACCTTAATACACCAATTCTGATTAGGCAATTGTATCATTGTGTGCACCCAATAATACATATGCCATAAGCAAGCTCGATAAAAGAATAAGCTTGCAAAAACTAGGCTATAATAGCAGCATAAATCAAGGTAGTACAACAAACATAAATACGCTGGATTATGATGAAAGAAGGTACATAACAATTCAAGTTCACAAAAGATAAGATTTCATAATCTCTACAGTTGTCATACTAATTCCTTGTCTAAGTCGATAGTCGACAAAGTAGGGGTATAGCCTCTAAGTTCTACAGTCTGAAAAAAATACTGTTGTCCTAAGCTAGCATACAATTAATGTCATTCAGCTACACTTCAATAATAGGGCAAAAGACTATGTGATACTAGGTTGTGAGGTATACTACCCACTTATAACAATTAACTAATACTGTAATTGCCTTAAGGATACCGTAGAAACTCCTATTAAGGTCTACGAGAAGGGGGTCTGGGTACTTATTAGGGTATCCTCTTTCATTACATAGGTCATTGTCGTCCTAAGTCATAGTCTTAGTGCTAGTGTCCATAGTAAGAATGGAGCAGTTACTGGCCTCAAGGGAAAGGGTGTAAAACCCCTATTTCTAAAAACCATAATTTTTTTTATTAATTAATAATTTAATTATAGTAATTATGTGCTAATTAGGAGAAATAAATTTTTATTAATTTTTATTTTAGGTGTTGGTGCACTTAGAGGATTTATGGGACCATTAGGAATTTTTTAGAATTTATTCCATGTAGGAAACCCCTTGAGCAGTTGCTAGCTTAACGGTGTGCATTATTATAATCTGGAATTTTTCTATGAGTATATATATATATATATATATATATATATATATATATATATATATATATATGCATGTATATATTTAATAGAAAAGGAAAAGATTAAGAAAAGAAAAGAAATTAATATAAAATAATAATAATATTAACTAATAACAATCCATTACAACAAAGCAAACCATTACAACATAAGCAAACCATTCCACAGCCACTTCCTAGCAGCCAATGCCAGCGCCCATTTTAGCAAATTTTCATGCAAGCAAACCAACCCAACCACAGCAACGTAAGCCCCACGTTGGCCGCGAGTGGAACCCAAACCTCCTATCTCCCTATTCATATATATATATATATATATATATATATATATATATATATATATATATATATATATATAATTTTATTTCTCTAAACCCTAACCTAAAATATCCAGACTCTCCCTCTTCCCATCTAGACCTAGAGAGCGCCACATCGCAGCCAAAGAACCCCGCCAGGCCGTCCAAACAAATTTCGACGACCGCGACCCCGCATACTGCAGATTCCCACAACGAGGTACCTGTGTTCCGGAGTTATTTTCCGTCGACTCACTCAACCAAACGCCACCCGGTCTTCACCGGTATGCTCACCCCTTAACTCTCTTTCATATCTGTATAATAGCAGACCTCGAACAACACGTTACCCTAGACGAAAATAGCGCCAAAGTTGGCGAAAACAGACCAAATTCTGGGATCGTAGAAAACTGCGGTGACCACCCATGTTTCAGAGTTTGTATCTCCCACCACAGAGATCCGAATTCGACGATTCTTTTTGGTATGCGTAGACGACTTGACCTAGTTTAATTTCTATTAAATAACCCTAGATTATTAGCTGTTGTAGACAAAATTAAATTCGTTGGAAAAACTCACGAACCCACTTTTTCCAGATTTTTAAAAGTTATGAAATGGTGCACGCCCCGCCAAACGGGACCGCCCCGTCGTGTACCAAGTGTATCGAACGGTGCGCGCAGCGTAACTGGATACGTAAAAATTTGTGAAAACTGATTTGGACACGTGTGCGCGCCGGAATCAGCCCGTATCCGCGGACACACCCCGTGTCGCAACTTTTGTGGAAGTCACGCACATTTTGTGCACGCATGTCAGATTGCAACAAAAATTGTGCCACTGGACTCGTGGTAACGCGCTGGTCCAGTGACCCAATTTTTAAGCAATTCTGAGACAGTTGACCAAGTCGCCAATTGGCGGGCTCTACGGTTGACGTTTTGGACGAAATTGTGTTCGGCTCATCGGAATTCATATTTGGACATACCGTTGGGTTCGTATTGACATCTAGAATTATTTGACCTATTATTTGTCCCATTTAGAGACTGTTACCCTTGGCACACTTTTTGGTGCAAAGTGGACCACACGTGGACCCCACTTTTATCTGAAATTACCATTTTGCTCCTGTGTCCAAATTGGACGAAAGGAAAGTACTTTATAGCTATTTTACTTATTCTGGAAATGTTGGTGATATTTATTTCAGCATCCGAAGACGTTCATTCTGAGGCCGTAGCTTCTGACTCTTGGTGTTGACATCGGGACACTACATTTTTTCAGCTTTCTTGTCAGGCAAGATACCTTGCCAAATTGCTTACAGTATTTTGCATGCTTAGTATATTTCTGTATATTTATTGTATTTTTGTATATTCCTTGCATTTGTAGTTTTCTTTCAGTCATTACTATATATTAGATATGTTGACACACATTTGCCACTTAGTATCATGAGAGGACAATCAGTAGGCGTATGGGCTTTAACCACTCTGGTAACACCGTAGTCACTAGCACGATCTATGGTGGTCGTGTCCGATGGTCGCTACCCCCGCGGTATATCGATTGATGGAGTCATGAGGGTCGCTACCTCCGCGGTATGTCGGCTGATGATATTCATGGACGTGTGTGTGAGTTGTGAGATTAGATCGAGTAGCCTACCCTTGCCCATACATCAAAAATTTGTCCTCATTTGCATTCATATAGATTGTCTTTGACAGCATACTTATTTATTTTTAGACATTATGCATGTTCACGGTATTCAAATTGGCTTGTCTCTTTGTATCTTGTTATATCCCTCTGAGGACCTGGTCCCTTGCCAGGTATAGACGACCAGGAGTATCCACAGGAGTACGGGCCTGGACCTGACGCATTATTTTCTGCCGAGAAGGACTTACCTTCTAGCCTCGTTGATTATCTAGCGATGGATTCTTTTAGCTGATACACTTCTGTCTTCACATTATTTTATATTGGAGATTTTATACTCTTCTCTTATTTTAGTTTTGGATATAGTCTTTGGTAGTGGATTTATCTCCACCCGACTATTATTTGGATATTTCAGACTCCTTATTCTAGTTTAGTATTTCTTTTCTATAACTTGTTGTGTGGATGAGATTAGCATATCTATGACTTATGACATTATATATACCACATGTGAGTTTATATTCATTCTACAGCGTACGTATAGGTTATGGTTTCCATATATTGGAGTTGCCATATCCATGCGGCTGGCATGCTTACGTATTCCTAGTCCTACGTATTTTTGGGACAGGGGTATGACATGTTTTTGTGGTGGCCCATGCAGGTCAAGTTAGCCGTTTCGGTTACGTAACTGTACCGAGCGGGCCTGCACCTAGGATTAGAATTTTAGATCTCATCCACACTTGACTATAACTTACCTTCATTCCAACATGTTCTACTTAAGTTCTTGCATCCTGCTTGATTCATGTACTCTTCTTAATCCTTCATCCATCTCTTGCAAAGAGATGAATTTGCATAACGGGCATGCCGCCACCGGGGACAACACGTCTCCAGGGGACGACGACCAATCACCCGGAGTAACCTCAATGATACCTCTTCTTCCCGGACCGGATGGACTGACTAGCAATCTAATTCTATCAACCCCTTCCATGATTCCTAATAGGACTTTTCTAGCTCCACTAGCACCGCAGGATGGCCAGACACAGCTGTTCCAATTCTTCCAGATGATAATACAGGAACAGAGGCAACAGGCAGCAGAGCAGAGGCTAGAATTTCTGGCAGCACTGGAGAGAATGGCTGCACTAGCCCCTGCACCAACCCAGGCACTAGCTTCAGTACCACAAGCTCGGGTTGGTTCAGTCAAGGACTTTGTGCAGATGGGCCATAACCATATAAGGGCAATGAGAGTCCAGAGGAGACCACGAACTGGATTGCCAATACCAAGAAGTTGTTAGAGGCATCACAACTACCTACTGACCTATGGATGATAGGCGTAAGGACTCAGTTAGAAGGCAACGCGCATCACTGGTGGGAATCAATGGAGCGCCAGTTGGGTACGCGTCAAACTTGGGAACAATTCTTTGAGTGCTTTGAGAGGAAGTACTTTTCGGACAGTGTAAGGGATGCGTTGTACGATCAGTTCCTCCATCTGGAGCAGGAGAACAAGACAATTGATGAGTATGACGCAGAGTTTAGCCGTCTCAGTAAGTATGGCACTGTCCTAATACCTAATGACTTGGAGAAGGTTAAGAGGTTTTACCGCGGGCTGACTCAGGAGCTCCAGCACTACACTAGCTCCCAGTCCCGGATCTCTTATTTCGAGCTATTGACAGAGGCCAGGATCCAAGAGGCCATCAGCCGGGGAAACAAAATTCAACAGAGAAGTCACCAAGGACCAGTAAGGACACAGCCAGGAGGACCCATTAGACACCTTTTGACATGCCAGCAATCAAATAGTGCTGTACCATATCCAACCAAGGAGCTTCGTACTTGTCACTATTGTGGTAAGACAGGTCATATTCTAAGAGAATGTCATCGTCGATTGGTGCTCTGCATGATATGTGGATCAAGTCACCATCAAGCCCGAGAATGTCCTAAACAGAACCAGAGACCTATGGCATTAGAATCAAGAACACCGCATACACCCTCAAGTATAGGAGACCAAAGGGACCCACCACTGCTTCTACAGTCTGCACAAATGGAGGGGACTATACCCCAGTTGAACAACCAAGGACAAGGCCAATCACTCATTATGACAAGTATGGGAGAGCAGACACAGGAAGCCGTAGATACAGGTACGACCTTAGTTATAATTGTCTTTGCATACTTATAACCCCAATGTGACACAAGATCTTAGATGTAGAATTATATATATGGTAGTCTAGCAGTTATAAGGATATATTTCTATTCTACCCAGATGGGATACACGCGATGCTAATGGATGACGTGAGTAGCAGTAGTAGTATTCTTCTCCTATCCTTATCTCACCCTCTTGGGTGACTCATCTTCTCTTCTATATATTTATTTCTTATCTCGTGCTTAACTCCTCCTATCATAGTTGTATCTTTCGTGCCATTATGAATTATTTGATATCAACCTCACCCCTATTATTTTAGTTAAAACATAAATGTGTTAGTAATGCTTGATAACTAAGGATGAGTTCTTAATATGTATATGCACTATAGCAAGATCTGTATTCTTTATTAGTTTAACCCTTAAGTAGCACCATGTAGCATAGTAGAAATTGTTAGATCATTTGAGATAGATTATACCCCTAATAGTTAGTCAAGACCTTAAGTGTTTCCCTAAAAACCTAGACTATGCCTAGGAAAGAGTTGAAGGCACTTGTTACGAACTGATGACTATGGCAAATCGCTGGAGAGGCAGCGACAGTTGCAGCCAGACAATTTTGGTAGAGTAGTCGAATTACTTGTAGCCATACTGGCCAGGTGGCGTGGCAGTATTAGACTATGATACTTGACGGTTACGTGGAAAAGTCATAATTATGAGATTCTGGACATGTATCCCAAGATTCTCGACCCAATAAATGTATTTGCCTTACAAACCTAGACAATAGCTTCAAAGAATGTGACTACTAGTAGAATTCTTGTAATTTGGGTAGTGTAGACGAGTTAGAGGATGATAGAATAGTATGTGAACAATAGATGAGGAAGTGTTAGAATGACAGACCACGAGTTTTAGGAGTCCTGCTAGATACCAATATAGTGTAATAGCTATAGTGATCATTATGAAAATGGGTTAGTGTCAATTTCGAGGACAAATTTTTTGAAAGTAGGGTAAAATATAAAACCCCTATTTCTAAAAATCGTATTTTTTTATTAATTAATAATTTAATTATAGTAATTATGTGCTAATTAGGAGAAATAGATTTTTATTAATTTTTATTTTAGGTGTTGGTGCACTTAGAGGATTTATGGGACTATTAGGAATTTTTTGGAATTTATTCCATATAGGAGACCCCTTGAGCAGTTGCTAGCTTAACGGTGTGCATTATTATAATCTGGACGTTTTCTATGAGTATATATATATATATATATATATATATATATATATTAAATAGAAAAGGAAAAGATTAAGAAAAGAAAAGAAATTAATATATAATAATAATAATATTAACTAATAACAATCCATTACAACAAAGCAAACCATTACAACATAAGCAAACCATTCCACAGCCACTTCCTAGCAGCCAATGCCAGCGCCCATTTTAGCAAATTCCCATGCAAGCAAACCAACCCAACCATAGCAATGTAAGCCCCCCACGTTGGCCGCGAGCGGAACCCAAACCCCCTCTCTCCCTATATATATATATATATATATATATATATATAATTTTATTTCTCTAAACCCTAACCTAAAATATCAAGACTCTCCCTCTTCCCATCTAGACCTAGAGAGCGTCGCCACCGCAGCCAGAGAACCTCGCCAGGCCGTCTAAACAAATCCCGACGACCGCGACCCCGCGCACTACAGATTCCCACAACGAGGTACCTGTATTCCGGAGTTATTTTCCGTCGACTCGCTCAACCAAATGCCATTCCGTCTTCACCTGTATGCTCACCCCTTAACCCTCTTCCATATCTGTATGATAGCAGACCTCGAACAACACATAATCCGAGGTAAAAATAGCGCCAAAGTTGGCAGAAACAGACCGAATTCTGGGATCGTAAAAACTGCGGTGACCCCCCATGTTTCAGAGTTCGTATCTCCCACCATAAAGATCCAAATTCGACGATTATTTTTGGTATACGTAGACCACTTGACCTAGTTTAATTTCTATTAAATAACCCTAGATTATTAAATGCCGTAGACAAAATTAAATTTGTTGAAAAATCCCGCGAACTTATTTTTCCCAGATTTCCAAAAGTTATGAAACGGAGCGTGCCCCGCCAAACGGGACCGTTCCGCCGTGTACCAAGTATACCAAACGGTGCACGCAGCGTAACCGGACACATAAAAATTTGCAAAAACTGATTCGGACGCGTGTACGCGCCGGAATCAGCCCGTATCCGCGGACACACCCCGTGTCGCAACTTTTATGGAAGTCGTGCGCATTTTGTGCACGCACGTCAGATTGCAACAAAAAATGCGCCATTAGACTCGTGGTAACGTGCTGGTCCTGTGACCCAATTTTTATACAATTCTGAGATAGTTGACCAAGTCGCCAATTGGCGGGCCCCACGGTTGACTTTTTGGACGAAATTGTGTTCGGCTCATCGGAATCCACATTTGGACATACCGATGGGTTCGTAATGACATCTAAAATTGTTTGACCTATAATTTGTCCCATTTAGAGACTGTTACCCTTGGCACACTTTTCGGTGCAAAGTGGGTGTCACCACCCGCACCCGGTTTAGGGGCACGAGTGCGTGGGTACGTCCAGCCTACGCCGCAGCATCGGCGGTAGAACGCTGTCTAGGTCAAGTACTATCTAAATAATCTTACACTAGTATCCAACTCCATAAGGAGACACGGATAACACTATAACAATGAACAACATACTCAATCACAACTACAGCACGATAAGAATTTGAAAAATAAAAGAATACAACACAAGTCTATTGACAAAATAATCATACCTGCAATCATTAACTTCCAATCCCCAAGTGTCAGGAACCAGTCTGCTAAGGTCACACTCTGGAAAAATATTTTCCAGTCAGGAAGGAGCAAGTACATCTCTAAATAGCAGTTCTATATAAATGACATAAACTATGTAGCAGTTCTAGATGGAAATATACCAGATGCATGTATAGGTACGAGAAATGTACAATGAGAGAAATACTGGAAATACTGTAAGTAAATGCAGGAAAAGAACAATATGTCAATGAGCAAGAAACCTATGACTAAGTGTGTGAGTACTAGCTTTAATATGTGATCGGCTTGGGAACTTGATCAGGCTGGTTACATGTGATTAGCTATGGTTCATATAAAGTCAGGCTAACCGTTGGTTAGCTATGATGCATGTAGAGATCAGGCTAATCACACGTAACAGCTATGGAGCATGTAAATGGTCAGGCTGCACCCGACGTGAGATGTGGGGTGAGCTATGGTGCATATAAAGTTGGGTATGATCACATATCTACACTAAAGTACTCCCCAAACCCCCGACTGGTATAGTAGATCCAATCATGGTACGCTATGGCACGGGATTCCCTAGGAAGGTAGCAAATCTCCCCGGGAATCAGTGTCTGTACATGCACAAGATATCAAGGAAACAAGTCTTGTACAAGCTACACCATGAATAAGGAATAACATCTCATGACGAGATCCGTGTATACCAATCCGTGTAACCAACGTGTCAGAAACATGGATATTTATACTAGATACAGTGAACATAGGAGATATCATAAATTAGAAACTAATCAGAGAATGTACTCGCCTTGGGTCCTTAGCTGGTAAAACCAATGTCCTGTCCCAGAGTATCGTCTGGAGGATCCAACAGTCCTAAAATATATCAATACAACATTTGCATCAGGTGCTACACTAACACAATACAAAACATCGAACTCAGGGCCGTGCCAGGTATAGCACTAGTCAACTAGGGTCATCTAGTAGGGATACGTATATAATACACATTACACTTATTAATACTTATAATATTTATACATGCACCAATTTAAATGTATTTACAATATATATATATGCCTTTTAAATATATATCTGATTTATACTAGTTGAACATTATATATGTATACTCATACATATGCTAACAATACATTTTTAAAATATATATATATATTGTCAATGTTATTATTAAAATATATACTAATACTAGTACATCACATTAAATACAAATACAATACATTAATTGTATGTACAAGATATATATATACACTTATACTAATTATACATATTTGAAAATATATTAAGTACATATATATATACAAAATATATACATATACTAAACATTATATATTTTATACCAAAATACCTACATATATATATTAAAGAAATACACATATACATATTATACTATACCAATCAAAACGTATATAATATATATATATATATATATATATATATAAGTGTCTCTTAGTAATTGTACAAAATACGTAGGTGTGTATATACACTAATAGATGTATACAAATATATTTTTATACCAAAATACATATTTGTATATATATATATATCAATCAAATATTTTTATATATATTAACAATCAAAGAATGAACATAATGCCACACTTCTCAAGGTGATCCCAAATGAAGTAGCAGTTAGTTCCAATGGGTCCGGAGCAGTCCAATTAGCTAGAAATTATATAAAGAAGTCCATGATCGGAGTTCGGCACGAAAAACCGAGATAAGGATACCAGTCTAACCGGGGAAAGGATCGTTTGTTGTAATTAAGGTAACACCCTAATTTAATAAAAATCATTTCGAATTTTTTTTTTTTTGAACAATTATAAGTTTATTTATAAAAATCTAGAATTTATGTAAAAGCCAACATATATGTTTATATCTATAGTAAAATTGGTCACCAGCCCCAAATAAACAATTTTGAACTAAGTTTTATTATTGAAATTATTTCTTAAATAATATAACCCAAAATTATTATTTTTTGTTCACACAACCAAAATCCTTATATTTATTACATAACTAAATTATACACATAATAAATAACTAAATTATAAACAATAAAACTAATATGTATATATATTACCAAACTTATTATAGGAAATTACTAAACTAATTATATGCAATTAACAACTAAACTTAATTACATTTATTTACTAAATCAATTACATTAATTAACTAAACTAATTATAAATTCAATTAACTTTTACATTATTAACCAACTAATTATATTAAACTAATTATTATATAGCTAATTACATTTTAACTCACTGATTAATACTTTAATTACTGATTAAGAAAATAATTAACTAAACTAAACTAATATAAATTAATTAAATGATTAATTAATTAATCTGATTAATACTCACTGATTAATCCGTAACTTAACCTACATTCAGAAGAAAAGGAAAGGAGAAAAGAGGGGGCTCACGTGGGTTTTCTCCGGCGTCGGCGGAGGAGTCTCGCCGGGGTCGGCTGGCAAGGCGCGGGGGAAGTCCGGCTCGAGACGGCGGCGGCGAAGCTCGGCGGCGGCAGGATCGTTCGGCTCGACGCCGGATCTGGCTGCGTCGGCGGTGAATCTTCGAGAGCGGTCGACGGATCTGGCTGCGGCGGTCGGTCGAGCGTTCTCTTGAGGCGGCGGCGGCGGCGGATCTTTGACAAATCTGAGGCGGCGGCGTCGCTCGGCTCGAGGCGACGCTCGGTTCGAGGGGCGGCGCTCTGTTCGAGGAGGCAGCGGCTTTGAGGCGGCTGCGTCTGGTCGGCCACGGCGAGCTCGACGACAGGCGCTCGACGCCGAGGGGGTCCAGTCGCCGGCGGCAATCGAACTCGAGGGCGGCGCTCTGATCTAGGGTTAGGGTCGGTTCTGTGTGTCGGGGTCGTGTCCGGGGCTGGACAGGGCGGTTTGGTGACTGGGGGGGACGTGTCCGGGTGCATCGTGTCGGCTGGACACGATGGGTTCGTTGTACTATGGGCGTGTCCGAGTGTTGGACACGGGAAATCTGGTTGTAATATTATAACCGGACACAGGAAATGAATAGATACGGTGGGATACCCGGGGTCGGACCCGAGGCCATCACGGCTGACACGGTGATGCTGGACACACGGACACGAGCACACAAAATGGTGGTGGCTTTGGCTTGTGGTGATTTGTGAGGGCTAGCTAGGGTTTCTTGGGAATTGTGAGAATGAGACTTTAAATAGGGAAAGGGGTGTGGGATGAAGGGTGCGGGTTGGCCCAATAATGAATGGTCCAGATCATAATTAAACGGGTTTTTCATGTGGGAAAAAAATGAGGGTGTGAATGGGAGACGGTAAACGGGTAATTAAATAGAAAAGAGATTTAAGAAAAATGTTTTTAAGAGGCTTCCGATTAGCTACTAATTAAACTCATTTTTCAAAATATTAGAAAGTATGTAATTTATTTATTTACTATCCCAATAAATATAAAATTTATTATGAAGAAACAACTAGTCTTTTAATTAATTTTATTAAATAACTAATTTTATGATTTTAAGCCAATAAATATTTGAAGCTAGAGAAATATATATACATTATCATTTATTTATTTATTTATAAGAAATCGACATTTAGGAAAAATAATTTTTTTTTTTTATAAAAGATTTTAATCACCTTCTACAATCAAACATTGTTCAAAATCAAATAAAAATTTCAAGGAGAAAATATTTTATAAACTTGATATTTTAAAATAATTTAAAAATCTAATTATTTCGGAAATTGGGAATCGGAGGTTACAGTGGGCCACACGTGGACCCCACTTTTACCCGAAATTATCATTTTGTCCCAGTGTCCAAATTGGACGAAAGGAAAGTACTTTCTAGCTTTTTTGCTTATTCTGGGAACGTTGGTGATGTTTATTTCAGTATCCGGAGACGTTCATTCTGAGGCCGTAGCTTCTGACTCTTGGTGTTGACATCGGGACACTACATTTTTGCAGCTTTCTTGCCAGGCAAGATACCTTGCCAAATTGCTTACAGTATTTTGAATGCTTAGTATATTTCTATATATTTATTGCATTTCTGTATATTTCTTACATGTAAAGTTTTCTTTCAGTCATTACTATATATTAGATATGTTGACACACACTTGCCACTTAGTATCATGAGAGGACAATCAGTAGGCGTATGGGCTTTAACCACTCTGTTAACACCGTAGTCACTAGCACGCTCTATGGTGGTCATGTCCGATGGTCGCTACCCCCGCGGTATGTCGATTGATGGAGTCACGAGGGTCGCTACCCCTGTAGTATGTCGGCTGATGATGTTCATGGACGTGTGTGTGAGTTATGAGATTAGATCGAGTAGCCTACCCTTGCCCATACGTCAAAAAGTTGTCCTCATTTGCATTCATATAGATTGTCTTTGACAGCGTACTTATTTATTTTCAACATTATGCATGTTTACTCCTCTCTCATTTTAGTTTTGGATATAGTCTTTGGTAGTGGATTTGTCTTCACCCGACTATTATTTGGATATTTCAGACTCCTTATTCTAGTTTAGTATTTCTTTTCTATGACTTGTTGTGTGGATGGGATTAGCATATCTGTGACTTGTGACATTATATATACCACATGTGAGTTTATATTCATTCTACAGCGTACGTATGAATTATGGTTTCCATATATTGGAGTTGTCATATCCATGCGGCTGACATGCTTACGTGTTCCTAGTCCTACGTATTTTTGGGACTGGGGCGTAACAAAGGGAATATAACTAGTATTGAGGTGGGGTACATATTACGCAATTTAAAACTAAGGGATAAGCACCAGGTCGCAATCTACTGAATAACTTAAAACTATCTAGTTCTAACTACCAAGCACACAATTTCAAAATTTAACATTAACAACTAGAATCCCAACAACTATATGTCCTTAACACAGAATAAATCACCTGGACTATAATCAGAAGTGTCAGATGGCACGAGTTGAAAGATGAAGAATAGAGGAACAAAATTTAGTCATCGAGCAATTAACGAGCGCTAAGGGTTCAGGGGATCAAGTCATAAAACTAAAATGGAAAGGGTCTGGATAATGTCATGGTTTCCTAAGGAAAGATGCTATACTAATCTCTGTGTTTGAGGTATGTTCAAGGAAAATGTTATATTCATTCCCTTTGGCCTCCTAGGTGTTGTCTACTAATAATAAGACAATGATCTAAGTTTATAGTTCTCCAATACTATCTAACTATGAAGGTTAGGTTCAGTCCTAATATTCAATTTTGGTTTTCTATTGGTTCCTCAATACTAGGGTCAAACATTATGGTAAAACTTCTAACTAACTCTAGTAGCATCTATACTACTCTCAAGCCTTCATAATACATCAAGGGATAATGGTAAACCAATATATAGATATTCTAAACTTAGTGGTGTGTCTATATTCTCGTTGTATTCTTAATAGGTGTGCTACCATAATTATCATCCTAATAACAGGGGTTCCTATATTCTAGCAGAGGCTATACTCAAAGAACTATTAGGAAAGTACATGAATCAAGCATGATGCAATTATCCGAATAGAATGGATTGGAAGGAGAGCAAATCATAGTCAATTATGGATGAGATCCTATACTCTATTCCTAGGTGCAGGCTTGGTCGGTACAATAAAGTAACTGAGACAATATGCTCTCGATCTACATGGGCCACCACAAAAATATGTAATGCCCCAGTCCCAAAATACGTAGGACTAGGAACACGTAAGCATGCCAGCCGCATGGATATGACACCTCCAATATATGGAAACCAAAATCCACACGTACACTGTAATATAAAAATCAATCCACAAGTGGTATAAACATATGTCATAAGTCACAGGGTATAATCTAAATCTCATCCACAGAAAATCAATATAAATGAATAACCAACATCTATATAACTAGATCTCAACATAAGTATCTAAGGATGATAGTTGGATGGAAACAAATCCACTACCAACTCGAATGGAAAAGTACAGCACAATAAATACAATATAGGAATACCAGCTAACAATCATGGGGCTCGGAGAGAAGACATCCACGAAACATATATAACCATCCAAATCTGCGCTCCTGCAAATACTCAAGAACAGATACACCTGGCAGGGGACCAGGTCCTTAGAGGGACGTAACAAGATACAAAAAAGCAAGCCAATTTGAATACAGTAAACATGCATATTATTTGAAGATAAATAAGTACGCTGTACAAGACAATCTATATGAATGCAAATGAGGACAACTTTTTAACGTATGGGCAAGGGTAGGCTACTCGATCTAATCTCACAACTCACACCCACGTCCATGAACATCGTCAGCCGACATACCGCGGGGGTAGCGACCCTCGTGACTCCATCAATCGACATACCACGGGGGTAGCGATCATCGGACACGACCACCATAGTGCGTGCTAGTGACTACGGTATTACCAGAGTGGTTAAAGCCTATACGCCTACTGATTGTCCTTTCATGATACTAAGTGGCAAGTGTGTGTCAACATATCTAATATATAGTAATGACTGAAAGAAACTACACATGCAATAAATATAAAGAAATGCAATAAATATACAGAAATATACTAAGCATGTAAAATACTGTAAGCAATTTGGCAAGGTATCTTGCCTGGTAAGAAAGCTGCAAGGTGTACTGTCCAGAAGTCAAGCACACAGGATCAGAAGCTATGGTCTCAGAACAAATATCTTCGGATGCTGAAATAGATGTCACCAACGTTCCCAGAATAAGCAAAATAGCTAAAAAGTACTTCCCTTTCGTCCAATTTGGACACGGAGACAAAACAGTAATTTCGGGTCAAAGCGGGGTCCACGTGTGGCCCACTTTGCACCAAAAAATGTGCCAAGGATAACAGTCTCTAAATATGACAAATTTTAGGTCAAACAACTTTAAATATCAATACGAACTCAACGGTATATCCAATTGTGGATTCCGATGGGCCGAACACAATTTCGCCCAAAAAAGTCAACCGTGGGGCCCGCCAATTGGCGACTTGGTCAACTGTCTCAGAATTGCGTGAAAATTGGGTCACAGGACCAGCGCGTTACCACGAGTCCAGTGACGTAAGTTTTGTCATAATCTGACGAGCGTGCACAAAATGCGCACGACTCCACAAAAGTTCGACATAGGGTGTGTCCACGAATACGGGCTAATTCCGGCGCGCACACGCGTTCGAATCAGTTTCCATAAATTTTTACGTGTCCGGTTACGCTGCGCGCACCGTTCGGTACACTTGGTACACGGCGGGGCGGTCCCGTTTGGCGGGGCGCGCTCCGTTTTACAACTTTTGGAAATCTGAAAAAGTGGGTTTACGGGATTTTCCAATGAATTTAATTCTGTCTACAACAGTTAATAATCTAGGGTTATTTAACAGAAATTAAACTAGGTCAAGTGGTCTACGCATACAAAAAATAATCATCGAATTTGGATCTCTATGGTGGGAGATAGAACTCTGAAACATGGGTGGTCACCGCAGTTTTCTGCGATTCCAGAATTCGGTCTATTTCTGCCAGCTTTGGCGCTATTTTTGCCTAGGGTTACGTGTTGTTCGAGGTCTACTAACACACAGATATAGAAGAGGGTTAAGAGATGAGTATACCGGTGAAAATGGGGTGGCGTTTGGTTGAGCGAGTCGACGGAAAACAACTCCGGAACACAAGTACCTTGCTGTGGGAATCTGCAGTGTGCGGGGTCACGGTCGTCGAAATTTGTTTGGACGGCCTGGCGGGGTTCTCCGGCTGCGGTGGCGGCCCTCTGTAGGTCTAGATGGGAAAAGGAGGGGTCTGAATGATTAGGTTTTGGGTTTTAGATGAATAGAATTATATATGAATATATATATATATATATATATATATATATATATATATATATATATATATGAATATAAGTGGGGAGAGAGGAGGCGTGTTCCGCTCACATACGCGGGTCTGTTGGTTGCAAAGGTGTGGAATTTGCTAAAGGGGACGTTCGCCAGGGGGGGTCTGTTCCTAATGTTGCAAAGGCAGCGGGTGGAATTACAAAGGGTGGGCAGCATAGGAAAAATGGTAGTTTAGTTATTAATAAGTTTTTTTTTCCTTTTTCTTTTCTTTTCTTTTCCTTTTCTATTTAAATATATACATGCACATATATATATATATATATATATATATATATATATATATATATATATATATATATTTGTATATATATATACTCATAGAAAATTCTAGATTATATTACTGCACACTGTTAAGCTAGCAACTGCTCAAGGGGTCTCCTACATGAAATAAATTTTGAAAATTTTCTAATGGTCCCATAAATCCCCTAAGTGCATCAACACCTAAAATAAAAATTAATAAAAATCTATTTCTCCTAATTAGCTACTGATTACTATAATTAAATTAATAATTAATTAAAAGATAGCTTAATACAATTTTTTGGATTAGGGGTTTTACAATAATTCTACATCTATTGGTACATCTAAGATCTTGTGTCACATTGGGGTTATGAGTATGCAAAGACAATTATAACTAAAAGGTTGTACCTATTTTTACGGCTTCCTGTGTCTGCTCTCCCATATTTGTCATAATGAGTGCTTGGACTTGTCCTTGGTTGTTCAACTGGGGTCTAGTCCCCTCCATTTGTGCAGACTGTAGAAGCAGTGGTGGGTCCCTTTCGTCTCCTATACTTGAGGGTGTATGCAGTGTTCTTGATTCTAATGCCATGGGCCTCCGGTTCTGCTGAGGACATTCTCGGGCTTGATGGTGACTTGATCCACATATCATGCACAACCCCAATCGACGATGACAGTCTCTTAGAATATGACCTGTCTTACCATATTAGTGACAAGTACGGAGCTCCTTGGTTGGATATGGTGCAACACTATCTAGTTGCTGGCATGTCAAAGGGTGTCTAATGGGTCCTCCTTGCTGTGTCCTTACTAGTCCTTGATAAATTCTTTGTTGAATTTTGTTTCCCTTGCTGATGGCCTCCTGGATCCTGGCCTCTGTCAATAGCTAGGCATAAGAGATCCGGGACTGGGAGCTAGTGTAGTGCTGGAGCTCCTGAGTCAGCCCACAGTGAAACCTCTTAGCCTTCTCTATGTCATTAGGTATTAGGACTGTGCCATACTTACTGAGACGGCTAAACTCTGCGTCATACTCATCAACCATCTTGTCTCCTTGCTCTAGATGGAGGAACTGATCATACAATGCGTCCCTTACAGTATCCGAGAAGTACTTCCTCTCAAAGCACTCCAAGAATTGTTCTCAAGTCTAACGCGTACCCAACTGGCGCTCCATTGATTCCCACCAGTGATGCGCGTTGCCTTCTAACTGATTCCTTACGCCTATCATCCATAGGTCAGAAGGTAATTGCGATACCTCTAATAACTTCTTGGTATTGGCAATCCAGTTCGTGGTCTCCTCTGGACTCTCATTGCCCTTATATGGCTTAGGGCCCATCTGCACAAAGTCCTTGACTGAACCAACCCGAGCTTGTGGTACTGAAACTAGTGCCTGGGTTGGTGTAGGGGCTAGTGCAGCTATTCTCTCAAGTGCCACCAGAAATTCTAGCCTCTACTCTGCTGTTTGCTGCCTCTGTTCCTGTATTATCATCTGAAAGAATTAGAACAGCTGTGTCTGGCCATCCTGCGGTGCTGATAAAGCTGAAAGGGTCCCATCAGGTATCGTGGAAGGGGTTGATGGAATTGGATTGCTAGTCAGTCCATCCAGTCCGGGAAGAAGAGGTGTCGTTGAGGTCTCTCCGGGTGATTAGTCGTCGTCCCCTGGAGACGTGTTATCCCCGGTGGCGGCATGCCAGTTACGCAAATTCATCTCTCTGCAAGAGATGGATGAAGGATTAAGAAGAGTACATGAATCAAGCAGGATACAAGCACTTAAGTAGGACATGTTGGAAGGAAGGTAAGTTATAGTCAAATGTGGATGAGATCTAAAATTTTAATCCTAGGTGCAGGCCTGCTCGGTACAGTTACGTAACCGAAACGGCTAACTCGACCTGCATGGGCCACCACAAAAATATGTCACGCCCCAGTCCCAAAATATATAGGACTAGAAACACGTAAGCATGCCAGCCGTATGTATATGGCAACTCCAATATATGGATACCATAATACACACGTGCGCTGTAAAATAAATATAAACTCACATGTGGTATATATAATGTCACAAGTTACAGATTCGCTAATCTCATCCACACAACTAGCCATAGAAAAGAAATACTAAACTAGAATAAGGAGTCTAAAATATCCAAAATAATAGTCGGGTGGAGATAAATCCACTACCAAAGACTATATCCAAAACTAAAATGAGAGAGGAGTATAAAATCTCCAATATAAAATAATGTCAGCAAAAGTGTATCAGCTAAAAGAATCCATCGCTAGATGTAATAAAAGATGCTCAGAAGGTAAGACCTTCTCGGCAGAAAGTAACACGTCAGGTCCAGGCCCGTACTCCTGCAGATACTCCTGGTTGTCTATACCTAGCAAGGGACTAGGTCCTCAGAGGGACATAACAAGATACATAGAAGCAAGCCAATTTGACTACAGTGAACATGCATAATGTTTGAAAATATATAAGTATGCTGTACAAGACAATCTATATGAATGCAAATAAGGACAACTTTTTGACGTATGGGCAAGGGTAGGCTACTCGATCTAATCTCACAACTCACACACACGTCCATGAACATCATCAGCCGACATACCACGGGGGTAGCGACCCTCGTGACTCCATCAATCGACATACCGTGGGGGTAGCGACCATCGGACACGACCACCATAGTGCGTGCTAGTAACTCGGTGTTACCAGAGTGGTTAAAGCCCATACGCCTAATGATTGTCCTCTATGATACTAAGTGTCAAGTGTGTGTCAACATATCTAATATATAGTAATGACTGAAAGAAAACTGCACATGCAAAAACTATACAGAAATGCAATAAATATACAGAAATATACTAAGCATGCAAAATACTGTAAGCAATTTGGCAAGGTATCTTGCCTGGCAAGAAAGCTGCAAAAATATAATGTCCCGATGTCAACTCCAAGAGTCAGAAACTACGGCCTCAGAATGAACGTCTCCGGATGCTGAAATAAACATCACCAACGTTCCCAGAATAAGCAAAATAGCTAGAAAGCACTTACCTTTCGTCCAATTTGGACACAGGGGCAAAATGATAATTTTGGGTAAAAGTGGGGTCCACGTGTGGCCCATTTTGCACCAAAAAATGTACCAAGGGTAAAAGTCTATAAATGGGACAAATTATAGGTTAAACAAACTCTAGATGTCAATACGAACCCAACGGTATATCCAAATGTGTATTTCGATAGGCCGAACACAAATTTGCCCAAAAAGTCAACCGTTGGGCCCGCCAATGGCGATTGGGTCAACTGTCTCAGAATTGCATAAAAATTGGGTCACAGGACCAGCGTGTTACCATGAGTCCAGTGGCGCAAGTTTCGTCGCAATCTGACGAGCGTACACAAAATACGCGCAATTTTCATAAAAGTTACGACACAGAATTTTTCTACAAATACGGGCTGATTTCGGCGCGCACACGCGTCCGAATTAGTTTTCGCGAACTCTCACGTGTCCGGTTATGCTGTGCTCACCGTTTGGTATACTTGGTACCCGGCGGGGCGGTCTCGTTTGGCAGGGCGCGCTCCGTTTCACAACTTTTGAAAATCTAAAAAAGTGTGTTCACGGGATTTTCTAATAAATTTAATTCTACCTACTGCAGTTAATAATCTAGGGTTATTTAACAGAAATTAAACTAGGTCAAGTGTTCTACGCATACCAAAAAGAATCATCGAATTCGGATCTCTTTGGTGGAAGATACGAACTCGGGAACATGGGTAATTACCGCAGTTTTTTGCGATCCCAGAATTTGGTCTATTTCTGCCAACTTTGGCGCTATTTTCGCCTATGGTTTCTCGTTGTTCGAGGTCTACTATCACCCAGATATTGAAGAGGGTTAAGGGGTGAGCATAACGATGAAGACGGGGTGGTGTTTGGTTGAGCGAGGCTCGACGGATAATAACTCCAGAACACAGGTACTTCACTGCGAAAATCTGCAGTGTGCGGGGTGCGCGGGGTCGCGGTCGTCGTGATTGGTTTGGACGGCCTGGCGGGGTTCTCCGGCTGCGGTGGCAGCGCTCCTTAAGTTTAGATGGGAAGGGGAGGGGATTTGATTGATCTAGGGTTAGGGTTTTATTGAAATAATGAATATATATATATATATAGGAATAAGAGAGAGAAGGGGGGTTTCCGTTCGGGGGGTCTTAATCGTGCGGGTGCTAACAAAGGGGTTGGCTTAATAGCAAAGGGGCGGGTGTGAGTCAATAGGGGGGTCTATGCTGTAGCTTTCCAGCGGGTTGCTAAGGCTTATGCGGGTTGGCTTGGTAGAAATAGTAAGAATGGGTAGTAGTTAATAATGGTTGGTTTGGTTTTCTTTTTTTCTTTTTTTTTCTAATCCTTTTATATTTATATATATATTTATATATATATATACATATATAATCATAAAAAAACCTAGGATTATATTAATGCACACCATTAAGCTAGCAACTGCTCAAGGGGTCTCCTACATGAAATAAATTCAGAAAAATTTCTAATGGCCCCATAAATCCCCTAAGTTCACCAACACCTAAAATAAAAATTAATAAAAATCTATTTCTCCTAATTAGCACATAATTACTATAATTAAATTAATAAATAATAAAAAAATAATAAATATGGTTTCTAGGAATAGGGGTTTTACACCTCTGCCAGCCGCCGACTAGAGCCGAGCCTGGCCACCTTCCCCCCGGAGCCAGTCTGGACCACCCGCCTTCGCACTCGATACCACCACCACTCATCCATGTTCACTTCCTTCCTCCATCGTCGCCATCTCCTTCGAGCACTCCCGCCAGATCCGGGATCTTGACCTCCCTGAGCACGACTAGACCTCCCTCGCCGAGTGCCTCCTCCACCGCGGACAACCCGACCGCCACTGTTCTCCTCTCTTCTCAGATACTCCTCGATTGAGTACAGTCGACTCGACCACCCCGCCCCCTGCCATCCACGAGCAACCACGTCTCCCCCGACTTCTGAATACCCGAGCCCCGACGAGCCGTCCTCCGCTCGACCCTGAGTCCTCTATCGAGCAGCCCCGCTCGTCCCTGACCCGATTGCAAAGCCACCTCACCTCCGTCGTTCTCCTCCCATCTCAACTGAACACCCAAGCACAGACCCGACAGTGCAGCACAGTCCCCTCCTCAACTGAGCACCGCCACCATCGCCTCCTCTTTCTTCCTTCTTATACCTCGACCACTACCTGCCCTCATCTTCTCTCCCCTCGCCGGACCTCCCTGACCTCGCCTGACCTCCCACTCTGGTCATCCCTGTTCTTTATCCTCCTTCTCATCATCCCCTTTATCAAACCCCATCATCATCCTCATCATCATCCCCATCATTATCAACATCATCACCAATCATCACCCTTATCATCACCATCATCGTCGTCATCATGGACCCATCACCCTCGGTGAAGATGACCTGCAGCAATCACCCTCGATTCTCATGCCCGTGCACGCTAATCCCAAGGTTCGAACATGTCCCTCTCCTTTCATATTGCGTATGTGTGCTTGTGTGAATAGTGTAGGGATTTAGCATATTGGTTCAGTTTAGTTGGTTGATAGAATTGCAGACCGTGTCGGTTAACCTAGTGTGCTCGTACGTAGGTGTGCGTATGCACATAATATTAGTTTGATATATATATATATATATATATATATATATATGTGTGTGTGTGTGTGTGTGTGAGTGATTAAATGCTAAGAAATAATTATGATTATATATATATTTATTCTGTATGCCCCTAGGTTAATTATGGATATCCCATACTTACGTTTGACAAAGTGACCCTAAAAACTTGTGAGTTGACTACCTTGTGTACATTAATGTACTGGCTAGACAAGTGTTAGTTGACTGTCTGATTGTGCACAATATTTGAAGACGTAACATCTGCGTAATTAGATTCGCAATTGACCCTGCTAGTTGACCAGTATCACCCCAAGCGTACCCTCTGAGTCCAGTGTAATTATGGTTGTGTATGTGCTAGTGTAATGGAAGATGTTGTATTGTGTTATATTGTATGTATATAGGACTATTGGATTATTCTGTGAGACTTCAAGAGCAGGTTATTGGCACTACGCAGCTTTCTTGCAAGGCAAGTATACCTTGCCATTGTACTATAATTTATATTCCATATGATGCGTGCATTTTATTTCTGTCATTTATTTCATATATTTTAACTTCTATATAAACTGCGAGTCTAAGAAAACTTGGGTGCAACGACGGTGTCGTCGTATTCAGTTTTTATTATGCATATGCATGTTGACCTAGTTTATGAGACTACCTTATTATTATAAGGCATTCTTAGGTTTCATTGGCCGTGACACAGCTGTTACACGAGTGTGAGTCTCATGTAGGACACGGACTTGCGTGACAGGCTGGCCTCCTGTACGTATGGGACATGTGTTAGGGATAACTGCTGTTAGGGATTTGCATGTTAGAAGACTTGGCAGTTATTAGAGGTATTATCGTGTTATGGATATGATATTCTTAGAGCATGGGTGGGGAGAACAAAAAGTAAGGCATTTGGGCTCCTTTGCACTTTCTTTTTTGTAACCCGCACGCTCCGCCGGAGATACGCGGCGGTGATGACCCCTATATATTACTGGCAGCCTCTGGCGTTCAAAAGATGACATACTTTTTAGATCCCTGAATCTCCAAGAGAATCATGCCAATCCCATTTATGGCCAGATAGCCCACTTGTTGGAAAGTTGTTCTCAAACTGCATTCACATAGATGGTTAGGCGACCCTTGGATGTTTATTTTTCAGTACTTTATTGGCATGCTTCTATGTATTTTGTTATGTCCCTCTGAGGACCTGGTCCCTTTCCAGGTGTAGATGTTCATGACTATTAGCAGTATGCACGGATCATGACTTGTTACTTATCTTTCGAGGAGGTATTCTCTTCGAGACGCGTGATTATTAGTTGATATACTTCTTTAGTTTATCTTATATTCTTGGTTGGTAGTGGATTTTTTTTCCACCCGACTATCATCCTTTGATACTTCATATTGAGATTTAGTTACATTATTATTGGTTATTTATTTATTTATAATTTTTGTGGATGAGATTTAGTTATGTCCTGTGACTTGTGATAGATATATACCACTTGTGAATTATTGTTCATAATACAGCGTACGTATGTGTTATGGTTTCCATATATTGGAGTCTCCATATACATACGGCTGGCATGCTTATGTATTCCTAGTCCTACGTATTTTGGGACTAGGGCATGACGTGTTTTTAGTGGTGGCCCATGCAGGTCGAGAGTATATTATCTCGGTTATGTTACTGTACCATGCAAGCTTGCAAATAGGATTAGAGTATAGGATCTCATCCAAATTTGACTATGACTCATCTTCCTTCCAATCCATTCTATTTGAATAATTGTATCCTGCTTGATTCATGTACTTCCTTAATAGCTCCTTGAGTATAGCCTTCTACTAGAATATAGGAATCATTGTTGTTAGGATGATAATTAGGATAACATTCCTACTAAGAATACAACTAGAATATTGACACATCACTAAGTTTAGAATACCTAATGAACCCTAGCATCCCTTACCTGTAGATTGGTTTACCATTATCCCTTGATATGTTTATGAATGATTTAAGAGTAGCATGGACACTACTAGAGTTAGTTACAAATTTGACCATATTGTTTGACCCTAGCATTGAGGAACCAATAGAAATCCAAGATTAAATATTAGGACTAAACCTAACTTTCATAGTAAGATAGTATTAGAAAACTACAACCTTAGCTTCTTGTCTTGATATTAGCAGACAGTACCTTAGGAAGCCAAGAGGAATGAATATAACATTTTTCTTGATCATACCTCGAACACAAAGATTAGCATCACACCTTTTCCTTAGAGAACCATAATGTTATCAAGAGTCTTTCTATTTTAATCTCATATCTTGTCCCTTTGCAACCTTAGCGCTTGCTATATGTGCGACGACTAAAATTTTTTCTTTCATCTTTTAATTCGTGCCACATAATCCTTCTGATTGTAGGCCAAGCTATTTTCTTTTGTGTGTTAGGATATATAGTTTGCTAGGATTATAGTTGTAATATTGAATTTTGAATTTCTGTGCTTGGTAGTTAGAACTTGATAGTTGAGTTATTCTTTTCGATTGTGAATTGATGATTATTCTTAGTTTTAAATCACGTAATTTATATCCATATCTCCATATAGGTTATACCTTCTTCCATTATAATCCAGCGTATTTATATTTTCTGTACTACCTTGACTTATGTCGCTATATTAGCTTAGTTTTGCAAGCTTATTCTTTTATCGAGCTTGTTCATGACATATGTATTATTGGATGTATACTAATACATTGTCTAATCAGAATCAGTGTATTACGATCTGATCAACCTTAGTGCATTGGTTCGCTCTTCGCATGACTACTTTACGTGGATTGAGATATATAGTCGACTAGTAGACGAATATACTTGCCTTTAGACATATCTGAGCATATCGTATCGTTACATAACTGTACTAATATGAGCATGTGAATAGGAATTACCCAAGATAGGATTTTAATCCACAACTGCCTTGACAATTCCTTTTGAATTCCTTAAACGCCTTGATCCACATACTTCTATTCTATTACCTCCCCCTTGAACTCTTTATTATTGTTGTTTTTCGTCTTCCCTTATTTTGGAAAGACAAAACCTCATGCTTGGTATAAGTTTGATATACAGAGAGTACTAGATATACCCCATAGGCCAACCGCATTATTTGGTGACTCTTTTGTAATTAAGGACATATCATAGGTGATATATTTGGTGTTAAAACTTTTGAGGATTAAATAACATGATTAAATAATTTGAGAAAGTTTTTCTTAAAAGTATAGTCATGTGTGATAGATGGGTAAATTCTAAGTTGGGTAGAAGTCACATTTTTAACTTGAGGTGAATTCCTTTTAGATTGTGATCAAGTAAGATTAGATAGAGAGAATTATGTCTTATTTTAATTTCGAGGATGAAATTATTTTAAGTTGGATATATTATAAAACCCCTCGACCAAAATTAGGCCTACTTGGCTTAGATAGAGAGATTAGGGCTAGTTTGAATCTAATTAGAAATAGAACACGGTATTTTAGATGATTTTATAATATTTATATCACTTAGTGTACCTTACCGTTGCTTCGATAATTGGAGCACTATATTAGCCATTGCCTTCCTACAAATTTCACGTCCTTGTCCTAGACATGCCAGTCATCTATTCTGACCTTTGTGTAACTTATAATTATGCTCTCTTGTGCTATATTTTAGTCACACAATATTCGTCGCAGACGTTTATTCCTAATTCTAAATAAATTTAACTTTGTATCCCTTGTGCGTTCCAATCGAAATTAGAGACAAAATCTTGACCCATTTTGTGTAACCCAATTTATAATAAATATTCTGTTCTGAGTATTCTATGTCCATGACACTTGTGTCCCACCTAATTTTAAACCCATGTACTTCTAATTAATTTTAGAACACCATCTGCATTAATTTTAATTAAATTAATCCAATTTCCATCTTTGTGCAATTTTCCAATTGTTGGGCACTTTTATGCAAAAGTGCAATAAGGTGTCTACACCATTGGACACAACATATGAAGAAACCCATTTTTGCCTTCATGTAAATTTTCTCCATGATTTTTGGAGTGTGTAGCACTTAACATCACCCCCTCATCAATTCCTAGCCATGTATTTCAAACCATGCAATCCTAGCCCTCCAAACATCTTCATGTGAAGCCAAGGCCCCTTTCCAAGGATGTTGACCAAGCCCCAACTATCTAGGTCAACACCCAACCCTATTTCTATATACATATATATAATTTTTCTCTTTGTTTCCATTCAAAACACATCCCCAAAACTTGACCTAGCCGAATCCCAACTCCCATCTACTGTACACCTTCTTTCCTCTGCCAGCCACCTACTGGAGCCGAGCCCGGCCACCTTTTCGTCGGAGCCAGTATAGACCACCCACCTCCGTACTCGACACCACCACCTCTCATCCCTGTTCACTTTCTTCCTCCATCGTCGCCATCTCCTTTGAGCAGTCCCGCCGGAGCCGGGATCTCGACCTCCCTGAGCACGACTCGACCTCCCTCGCCGAGAGCATCCTCCACCACGGATAACTCGACCTCCACCGTTCTCCTCTCTTCTCCGGCACTCCTCGACTGAGTACAGTCGACTCGACCACCCCGCCCCCTGCCATCCAAGAGCAACCACGTCTCCCCCAACTCTTGAACACCCGAGCCCCGATGAGCCGTCCTCCGCTTGACCCAGAGTCCTCCACCGAGCAGCCCCGCTCGTCCCTGACCCGACTGTACAGCCACTTTACCTCCGCCGTTCTCTTCCCATCTCGACTGAACACCCGAGCACAGACCCGATGGTGCAGCACAGTCCCCTCCTCGACTGAGCACCGCTAACATCGCCTCCTCTTCCTTCCTCCCTACACCTCGACCACCACCTGCCCTCATCTCCTCTCCCCTCGTCGGACCTCCCTAACCTCGCCTGACCTCTGACTCCGGTCATCCCTGTTCTTCATCCTCCTCATCATAATCCCCTTCATCAATCCCCATTATCATCCTCATCATCATCCCCATCATCATCAACATCATCACCAATCATCACCCTCGTCATCACCATCATCGTCGTCATCGTGGACCCGTCACTCTCACCGAAGACAACCTACAGCAATCACCCTCGATTTTCGTGTCCGTGCACTCTAACCCCAAGGATCGAAGCTGTCTCTCTCCTTCCATATTGCGTATGTGTGCTTGTGTGAATAGTATAGGGTTTTAGCATATTGGTTCAGTTTAGTTGGTTGATAGAATTGCAGACCGTGTCGGTTAACCTAGTATGCTCGTACGTGTGTGTGCGTATGCACATAATAATAGTTTGATATATATATGAATAGATGGATATATATATATATATGAGTGATTAAATGCTAAGAAATAATTATGATTATATATGTATTTATTTTGTATGCCCCTAGGTTAATTATGGATATCCCATACTTACGTTTGATCAAGTGACCCTAAAAACTTGTGAGTTGACTGCCTTGTGTACATTAACGTACTGGCTAGACAGGTGTTAGTTGACTGTCTGATTGTGCACATCATTTGAAGACGTGACACTCGCATAATTAGACGCACAATTGACCCTGCTAGTTGACTAGTATCACCCCTAGCATACCCTCTGAGTCAAGTGTAATTATGGTTGTGTATGTGCTAGTGTAATGGCTGATGTTGTATTTTGTTATATTATTTGTATATAAGACTATTGGATTATTCTGCGAGACTTCAGGAGCATGTTATTGGCACTACGCAGCTTTCTTGCCAGGCAAGTATACCTTTCCATTGTACTGTAATTTATATTCCATATGATGCATGCATTTTATTTCTGTCATTTAGTTTATATATTTTAACTGCTATATAAACTGCGCGTCGAAGGAAACTTGGGTGCAACGACGGTGGCATCGCATTTGTTTTTATTATGTATATACTGTTGACCTAGTTTATGAGACCACCCCATTATCATGAGGCATTCTTAGGTTTCATTGGCCGTGACACAGCTGTTACACGAGTGTGAGTCTCATGTCGGACACAGACTTGCGTGACAGGGTGGCCTCCTGTACGTATGGGACGTGCGTTAGGGATAACTGCTGTTAGGGATTTGCATGTTAGAAGACTTGGCAGTTATTAGAGGTATTATCGTATCATCGATATGACATGCTTAGAGCATGGGGTGGGAAGAACAACAAGTAAGGCATTTGGGCTCCTTTGCACTTTTCTTTTTGTAACCCGTACGCTCCGCCGGAGATACGTGGCGGTGATGACCCCTATATATTACTGGCGGCCTTTGGCGTTCATAAGACGACATGCTTTTTAGGCCCCTGAATCTCCAAGAGAATCATGCCAATCCTATTTATGGCCAGATAGCCCACTTGTTGGAAAGTTGTTCTCAAACTGCATTCACATAGATGGTTAGGCGACCCTTGGATGTTCGTTTTTCTGTACTTTATTGGCATGCTTCTATGTATCTTGTTATATCCCTCTGAGGATCTGGTCCCTTTTCAGGTGTAGATGTTCATGACTATTAGCAGGATGCGCGGATCAGGACTTGCTACTTATCTTTCGAGGAGGTCTTCTCTTCGAGCCTCGTGATTATTAGTTGATGTACTTATTTTGTTTATCTTATATTCTAGGTTGGCAGTGGATTTGTTTCCACCCGACTATCATCCTTTGATACTTCATATTGAGATTTAGTTACATAGTTATTGGTTATTTATTTATTTATAATTTCTGTGGATGAGATTTAGTTATGCCCTGTGACTTATGATAGATATATACCACTTGTGAATTATTGTTCATAATACAGCGTACGTATGTGTTATGATTTCCATATATTGGAGTCTCCATATACATACGACTGGCATGCTTACATGTTCCTAGTCTTACGTATTTTGTGACTGGGGCGTGACAAGAATATATGCCTGCACGATAAAACTGACGGCGCACTCCTTTCCTCTATTCCAATATCTCCCTCTCCTCTGGAGTTACGGGGAGCAAGGCAAACTTCGGAGTAGACTTTAGAGGCCGAGCAAGAGCCTCTAAAGACAACCCCAACGAGGACAGAAAGCTTTCAGCAGCAGACAACTCACCCTCATCCCGTGCCCTCCGTCCAGGCGAAAATGCCATAACAACCGACGGAGGACCGAAAGCTCGCCCCTCTCGAGACCCTCCAAGTCCGGACCCTTCGATACCCAAGCACTGAGACGTAGTAGGAAGGAGACGACAAGGAAACGAGGCGGGTGGCAAGGGTTCCCAACTAGAATCCCTTTGGACGACATATTTCATGAAGTGGGACACGACGGAACATGACAGTAGTATTTATAAAGAAAGCGATGGTTCGCATGACGGTAATAATTGCAATGATGAACCAAGAAAGGGCGAATCCGACGGTTTGGCTTCCGAAAAGTCTGCATGCAACCAACGGTTAAGTTCCAAAGAAGTCTGTAAGAAGGCGGTTAAGCTTCCCAAAATGGTTGAGCCAAGCCTTAGAAATGCCAGCTTGACAGCACGCGTTCATGTATCCAACACTCATGCGACCCTGCGCTCAAAAAATGAAAACTCAGAAGAGATCAGGCCGCAGAGTCACCCTACAACTCAATAAGCCAACAACCATTGTCACGCTCCAGTCCCAAAATACGTAGGACCTGGTATACGTACACATGTCAGCTGTACGAACAAGTAACCCAATTTAATAGACCTAACCAGTCGTAGTACGTTGTAAAATATAACTAAAACTCAATATCACAGGCAGGTAGAATCTAATCTCATCCATAAAATATCATAGAATAGAAAACTGAATAAAATAAATAAGTCTCAGAATCTACTACAAAAGAATATCTAGTGGAGAATAATCCACAAAAATGAGTAGAAAAGAATATGGAAAGAATACAACTAAGCAATGTATCTGAACCGTATACGCAGTGTAGACATAATGCAACAACGTCAATAATATAGACAACAAGACCAACACTAACTATCAACACAAGACGCGAACTCATGTATCAATGACCAGTCAATACGTCAATCCATACACTCACTCACTCAGTGAACATGTTTGAAATAGTTTCAGGTAAGTCTACTACTCTAAACGCGTGCACACAACTAATCAAAACAAAACTAGGCATATGTGAATAGCACAATAAAAACAAGCAAGGTGGACTTGCCTTCCAAACCAAAATACGAGCACAACAAATCTGGTCCGGGGCCCTCCATAGGAACGTCTCGAATACCTACAAATTAATTATTACACTAATTAGACTCTTACTATGTATTCAAAATTAGGTTATTAACTAGTTATTAATTCTACGTTGATTGCACATGCAAGTAACTAGCCCTCAAAATAATACTAGTCGTTAAACGTTAGCAAAAATCCTTTTTAAAGACATTAATTAATAAAACTAATAATTCTGGAATTAATTATAAAAATAATCAAAATAATGATTTTTCTTCTACAAAGGGTTTCTACGAAGGTTGGCAACTAGTCATGCTAATATAGGTGCTAAATAGAGTTTTTTCGACATGCAAGTTCTCAAAAGAAAAAAATGATAAAAATATTAATTTCTGGGAATAATTCTAAAATATTAAAAAAATGATTTAATGAGTCCCTATATGCATCTTTATCAGTTATATTTATTGGTCTGTCCGTTGGACACATACTAGTCTTCTAGCAATAGTAATGACAAAACTTTGCCATTATAACCCTACTATTATGCTTTGCATAAAAATCTAAAATTATAATTAATTCTGAAAAATAAGCTTTAAATCAAAATAATAGGGAAGACATTCATATATGGCCAAATAACAAGTTACAATAGATTTATATGAAAACTAGGTCAATTATGTGACTTTTTACGCATAAAATTATTTAAATCAAAAATAATATTTCTGGAAAAATAAATTAAAAACTGAATTTAATATAGGTTAATAACATCATAGTTTAATTATTTACAAAAGTTTAGAAGGGTTCGATGCAGAATTTGGAGAAAACATAAAACTAGGTCACCCTTTCCATTGTACATGCAATTTTCTCCAAAAGTAATAATAATGTAATAATCTGGAATAAATAGTAAAAATATGGAAAATAATAATTTAAACATCATATTTTTATATTAATAACAAGGTTTAATCAAGGTTTCTACCTATGGGTGCATACATGCAATAATGGGTTCAAATCTTTACATGCAAACTCTAAAATAAAATTCTACAATGAAAAATATGGCAATGGTTTTAGAAACACATATAAAATTATTTATTTATATGTATACAATAATTATTCTTCATTCATACTCAAAGAGAGGGTTTGAGGAAGAAGGACACTTACTAGAGAGAGAAGGATGAAGAACTAGGGTTCTAGAAGATGGTGTTGTGTCCACGTGAAGGGGGGTCGACCTTGGTGTTGAAGGTGGCGGCTATGGTGTGAAATTTAGGATTTTGGATGAGAAGGAGATTAATTTAGGGTTTTGGATGATAAGGAGAGATGAAATATATATGATTATATATATACAGATAGATAGAGAGGGAGAGGAGGTTGCGGGTTTAGAAAGGGGGAGATGTATGCGCGGGTAGGGAGGGGGTCGGTCAAGAGTTTGGATAGGAGTATGATTAGTTTAAATTATTTTCTAATTTGGTTAATAGCAATCTAAGATAAATCAATAATCCTAATAAATATTAATATCAAAGATTTGATTAAGATTCTAAGGAATAAAATAATAAATAAATACATAAATAATTCCTATAAAAAGAGGAAAGTGGCCTAAATTGGCATGGATGAATTATGGGTTGCTTAATGAAGAAGATTGGATTGGAAAATAAGCACAAATAAATTATTTATATAAAAATATCTAAATATTATCCATAAGAAACTTAGATTGTTACACTAGTGCCATACTAATGCTAAATGATCAAATTTTGTGTCACATGATAATCCTGCGGGTAGTGTCTCCAGTGTAGGCAACTTCCTACGAAGGGCGATGTAGATTTTGGGGTCGTCCTATATCATTAATGTTCAAACTACGGTGAAGTATCCTAATGCAACAATTAGATTTAAATTAATCTAAAAAAATAATCTAAATAAACATAATAAATGTAAAATACACACAAAATATTTATTTTTGGGTGAGGGATTTTATAACCTACCCACCTTAGAAAATTTCATCCTCAAAATTAAGAATATGGCATAATATAGAAAAATAATAATGCGGTACGTGAAGTCCATACCTGAAGACTCGCGTAAGTGAGGAAAATGCTCTAAGATCGAATTCTCCCGCTCCCAAGTCGATTCGTCCAGTGAATGATGCTTTCAAGCAATACGGACTTGTCGAATGGTCTTTCCCTTTAGTACCTTCTCTCTGCGGTCGGGAATCTCAATCGGCTGCTCCTCATTAGACAAACTCGATCCTACAGTGATCTCTGAATGATCCAATAAATAGTTAGGATCCGCCATATACCTTCTCAATTGTGAGATATGTAACACATCATGGACACCCTCCAAGGTCTGCGATAATGCTAGTCTATAAGCAACATCTCTAACTCGTTCCAATACGCCAAACGGTCTGATGTACCTCGAACTAAGCTTCCCTCTACCTCCAAATCTGATAGTTCTTCTAGTATGGGAGATCCTTAAGAATATATGATATCCCGACTTAAACTCTAGGGTTCGATGGTTAGTATCTGCCCACTGTTGGTGACCTTGAATCTGCTTGACCTTCTCCACTGTGTGAGTCACCAACTCCGATCTAAGTATATGTCTCCCACCCATATCACTCCAACATAATGGCGATCGACACTTCCTTCCATATAATGCTTCAAAAGGAGCCATCTGAATGCTTGCTTGGTAGCTATTATTGTAAGAAAACTCTACTAAATATAAGTGATCCTTCCAAGATCCTCCAAAGTCAAGAATGTACGCTCTCAACATGTCCTCCAACGCCTAAATAGAGCGCTCTGATTTCCATCTGTCTGCGGGTGATAAGAAGTGCTAAAATTCAATCTAGTTCTTAGGCTCTCCTGCATACTCCTCTAAAAGTGTGATATGAACCTCTAATATCTGTCAAAAACTATGCTGACTGGTACTCCATGTAGGCGTACAATCTCTTTCATGTATATCTCTGCCAAAACTTCTGTAGATTTCCAAACTCTAAAGGGTAAGAAGTATGCGGCCTTAGTCAATCTATCCACAATCACCCAAACTATATCTCGGTCAGCTGGACTTCTCGAAAAACCCGTAACAAAATCCATGGTGATGTGCTCCCATTTCCACTCCAGAATTAGAAGTGGTTGGAGTAGTCTTGCTGATCTCTGATGTTCAGCCTTAACTTGCAGACACACTAAGCACTTTGCCACAAACTGTGCTATTTCTCGCTTCATCCCGTGCCATTAGTAATATTTTGTCAAGTCTCTGTACATCTTCGTACCTCTTGGATGAATAGAGTATGCTGAACTATGAGCCTCTGACATTAGCTCCTGCCTAAGCTCTCCATTAGGAACCATACCTCAAAGTCCCATCTTCATGTATTCTCAGCCCAGTTTGCAACCCAGCCTTAGTCCTCTGTCTAAGCCTCTGAAGTCTCGCATCAGTTGGCATAGCTGCCTTTATACACTCCACCAATGATGATTGTACTTTAAGGTTCATCAATTTGTGACTTCTTCTAGCATAACCACCTCTATGCCCAACTTCTCCAAGTTATATAACAATTCTTTATGTATTGTCAAGAAGTATGCTATTGGTCTCCTACTCAACGCATCCTCTACTATATTAGCCTTACTTGGATGGTACTGCAGTTCAATATCAAAATCTGCCATCAACTCGAGCTATCGTCTCTGTCTCTGATTAAGATCCTTCTGAGTATAGACATAATTTGAACTCTTATGATCTGTATATATCTCTACAGTCTCTCCGTATAAATAGTGCCTCCAAAGCTTCAGAGCAAAGATTACTGCTGCAAGCTCCAAGTCATGAGTGGGGTAGTTCTTCTCACGGATCATCAACTACCTAGAACCATAGGCTACCACCTTCCCATCCTGCATCAAGACACAACCTAATCCCTTTCCGGAAGCATCGCTTAAAAAATAAATCCTTCCGGTCCTGTAGGTATGGTCAAGATTGGTGCTGTAGTCAGGCACTTCTTCAACTCATCAAATGCCATTTAATACTTCTTTGTCTAAATAAACTTCTAATCCTTGTGGGTCAACCTTGTCATAGGCTCTACAATTTTTAGAAAATTCTCCATGAACCTTCGATAATATCTGGGAAGTCCTAGAAAACTCTGCACCTCTGAGACGTTGCTTAGGGTCGGCCACGTATCTATTGCTAATATCTTAGCTGGATCCACTTAGATGCCTTCTCCTAAGATAACATGCTATCACGACCTGCACCCAAAATTTGGGCATGAGTTGTGAGTACGTCCAGCCTACACCGCAGCATCGGCGATAGAACGCTGTCTAGGTCTCAAACATAATATATATCCTATCAATAGTCTCAACTCCGTACGGAGGATAATGATAATGTAAAACCACAGTTCTATAAATATACTCAATCATAAGCTATAAGAAAGTACTTTGGCACGATGAGAAATAGAATATAAAGTTCTATCATAAGCCAAACATAAATAAGTACAACACAAGTCCTGAGTCTAGATGACCTCAAAAGTCACAAAATAATAATACAACTCAATCTCAGTCTAAAATAATAATACAGGAAAAGAGTAATCTAAGTGCAGGTAGGTAGGATCTCCTCTAGGATAGGCAACTCCTCTGGGATTTTCGGAGTAAAATCTCCCTCTAGTCCTGGGCCGTAATGGGTGGGGCAAAAGTTCTCCAGGTCCTCTGAAAAATATTGTCCAGTCAGGATTGGAGCGAAGCACAAACACTAACAGCAGTTTCATTTATGTTGACAAATACTATAAACAGTGTAAGAAATACAAGATGAGAATAAATGTTGGAAATGTAAAGTACTGGAGAATATGAAATAGGCAATAGAATATCTAGCAATGAACAATATACAGTGAATGCTAGAATAAGTGAATCTGAAATAAAGAATAGACATCTAGCTAAGTGTTTGAAATATCAGTTTATTATGTGATCGGCTTGGGACTAGATCAGGCTGGTTACATATGATTAGCTATGATTCTTGTAGGTCAGGCTAACCATATGGTTAGCTATGATGCATGTAATGGTCAGGCTAATCATATATAACAGTTATGAAGCATGTAAATGGTCAGACCGCACCCGACGTGAGAAGTGGGGTGAGCTATGATGCATGTAGAGTTTGGATATGATCACATAATCTACTAATAGTTCCCCATCCCCAGCTAGCACGATGGATTCCAATCATGACTCCTCATGATAGGGATCTAGGGTGCTAACCTGTGTATCCATAGTGTCGGAATCAAGTATGTAATAAAACTAAATTTATAGAAGTAATCAATAAAACAAAAACTGTCAGAGAATGTACTCGCCTGTGGTCCCGATGAATATGCGAGTATCGATGCCCAAGATAAAATCACGATGACCTAATTATGAAATATAAATGTCAAAAATAATGTCCTTGAATGATAATTAGGTCAAATTATGTAAATAAGTGTTTTCTAGGTCCAACTAGGTCTAAATAGTAAATTCTTGGTAGCATCAGTCTACACCTAGGTTTCTAGGTTGATTTCCAAGCTAAGCTAGTTAATATATCTAGATTAAAATATAGTTATCTTATATCCATGTATACTAGGGTTATCTAGTATCTAACATACTATAGACCATAACTTGATATTTCTGATATTACCTTAATACCAACTCAATGAACTCCCAGATTTCCTAAATCCCTACTAGCTACTATAACCCTCTGCCTTAAACAAGTGTAGGATACACTAGCTGCTACTGCCAAATACATAAGTATCAGAACAGTTTCCCCCAAGTGATCACATATCCCACTGCTCTACTCTCGAACTCCAACTTGCTGCCATTTCCTCAACATTCTGATACTCTCAAGTATCAGAGAACTTGAGCACAAAACCCCTACTCAACCCAATGCTCCCAGAGACTGCACTGCACACTCTAATTACTGAGTATTTCTCAGTAAGCACACTGATATTTGCACTCACTGAACTCAGACCTATACCTACACATCACAGGCAGACACACACAAGTTAACTCACACTCACAGATACACACAGCTCACAGGAACTCACACAGTCACACACTGATACTGGTATACACACTGCACACACTGATACTCACAGGCTCTCATACACTCACTGCTCAACACACAGGTATTCACTCACTGCACAACACACAACACTCACTCACACTCACTGTACTTAATATCCTTACTGAAAACATATGCACATATAATACACAGAGATACACTCACACACACAGGTTCACACAGTCCCTGGACTGCTACTGCACTGCTAAACATCACTCACTGCTCAAATACACAGGTATTCACACTGATTGAACTACACAGATACATAACACTCAGACCTACACATCTACACACCTACACACACTAAACTGAAATTGACTGCTCACACACAGATACACACATAAGCTACACACACAGATACACACTGCTACACACAGAGCTACACACACAGACATACACTGCTACACACAGAGCTACACACATAGACACACACATAAGCTACACACACAGATACACACTTCTACATACAGAGCTACACACACAGACACACACTGCTACACACAGAGCTACACACACAGACACACACTGATATTCACACAGGAACACCCATACATGGTTCTAACTTCTCACTCACACACACAGCACTCACTCACAGGCAGGTTACACAGTTTGAATTACTGATCCACACTGATAGTCACATACACAGAGGTTCACACACACTGGTAGACACTCAGATACTCACACACTGGCACTTGCTCAGCTTAGCATATAACTTCTGATGTCTCAATATTTCTTGTACCTTCCTCAAATACTCCTCGTGCTCCCCATGGCTCTTCGATTATACCAAGATGTCATCGAAGAATATGACCACAAACTGGTCCAAGTACTGATGGAATACTCGATTCATTAAGTTCATAAAAATAGTTGATGTATTTGTCAATCCAAAGGGCATTACTAAGAACTCGTAGTGACCATAGCGAGTCCTGAAAGACGTCTTTTGAATATCCTTGCGCCTTACCTTCACCTGATGGTATCATGATCTCAGATCAATCTTAGAAAACACTTGTGCTCCTGTCAGTTGGTCAAATAAGTCGTCAATCCGCGGCAGAGGGCACTTATTCTTAATGGTCACTGGATTAAGGGCTTTGAGGTCGATGTACATACGGATTGTTCCATCGTTCTTTAGCACGAACAACACTAGGGCTCCCCAAGGTGATGCACTTGGCCTAATGAATCCCTTGTCCTACAACTCTTGTAACTCCACCTTCAGCTCATCTAGCTCCTTCTTTGCCAGCTGATACACATTAGAAGATATCGACGCTGCTCCCGACACTAACTCAATAGTGAACTTGACTTCTCTATCAGGTGGCAGACCTGGCAGCTCGTCAGGAAAGATATGTACAAACTTCTCAATAATCGGTGGCGGCACAACTTCCATCGCCATTCAAGCTCCACCATATTGGCCTACTCCCTTCTTCGTAGTTCCTCTCATGAACTCAAACTCTGGCTGGCCTGGTGGCATAAAGATAGCACAACCTCTATGGCAATCTAATACTGCATGATATTGCCTAAGCCAATCCATCCCCAGCACTACATCAAAATTTGACATTGATTTTACAAAAGTAGAGCTCTCATCTCCCGACCATAAATAATAACTGAACAAGTCCTACAGGTACTAGTTACTGGCACTATTCCTCCTCCGGTAAGAATCTTCCAACTCTTAGGCAAGGGTGAAGTAGCTATTCTATGCATTACTGTAAATCTAGATGATATGAATGAAAGAGTGGCCCCAGAATCAAATAAAATAGTGGCAGGTACTGATTCGACTAGAATAATACCTGTAATAGCCTCTCCTTCAGTCTCTTCTCCTCCCCGAGTTAGTAAAAACACCTATCCTTGCCTCTGAGCCCTTGCCTTCTCTCTGGCTCTCTCGAACTGTACTGCCTGCGACGCCAAGGGTTGTCCTCTCTGTTGGCCTCCTGGTGCTGGTAAACCAGGTAATTCTACACCTTGGTTGGCTTCTTCTGGTGTCGGTACTGATGGTTTTTGAACTCCTACTGGAATAATGGCTCCACGCTGTGGACACTCTCGAGTCTGATGCTGTCCCGGTCCGCAAATCATGCAATTACTAGTCTCTTCCTATACTCCCTTTGCACATGCCCCTTCTTTCCATAGAAGTGACAAGTCTGAGGTTCTTAGCTGGTAGGGTCCCGTCCCCTGTTGTTGCTGCTGATATTCCATTGGTCGTCTGATAGGCCCTTCTTGTTGCCTCTTTGCTGGTTTTTGTTAAATTCTCTACTGATTCCCTTTTCTCTTGCTGACAGCCTCCTAAACCCTGGCCTCCGTCAATAATTCAGCATAAGAGATCGAGAATTGTGAGCTGGTATAGTGTTGAAGCTCTTGAGTTAGCCTATGATGAAATATCTTAGCTTTCTCTAAGTTATTTTGTATAAGAGGCTGCTAAACTCTGAGTCATACTGATTATACAATGCAGGAGGAACTGATTGTACAATTCATCCTTTATAGTGGCCGAAAAGTATTTCTTCTCAAAGTAATATAAGAATTGCTCCCAAGTCTGGAGTGTACCCCATTGGCGCTCCATCGATTCCCACCAGGGATGAGCATTCCCTTCTAACCGAGTCCTCATGCCTGTCATCCATAAGTCCACAGGTAGCTGTGACGCCTCCAAAAGCTTCTTGGTGCTGGTTATCCAAGTTGTGGTCTCCTCTGGACTCTTATTTCCTTTATATGGCTTGGGGTTCATATGCACAAAGTCCTTAACTAAACCAACATGCGCTTGTGGCACTGGAGCTAATGCCTGGGCTGGTACGAGTGTTGGTGCATCCATTCTCTCAAGTGGTGCCAGAAATTCCTGCCTTATCTCGGTAGCTTGCTGCCTCTGCTCTACCGCTTGCTGCCTTTGTTCGGTAGCCAGTGCGGCAGCCTGCTATCTCTGTTTCTGCATTATCATCTGAAAGAATTGGAACATCTGCATTTGGCCGTCCTGTGGTGCTGTTGGAGCTGGGGGAGCTCCATTAGGCACTACGGGAGGATCTGGTGGAACCGGATTGTTAGTATGTCCGTCCAGTCCTGGAAGTAGAGGAGTCGTCGAGGCCTTTCCTAGTGATTGGCCATCGACCCCAGGAGACGTATTGCCCCCAGTAGTGGTACGTCTGTTGTGCAAATTCATCTCTCTGTAAGATATGAACAAAAAATTAGGAAGAGTACATGAATCAAGCAGGATACAAGCATTTATTAAAATAAAATGGATTTGGAGGAAGGTGAGTTATAGTCAAATATGGACGAGACCTAAACTCTAATCTAAAGTGAAGGCCCGCTCGGTATAGTTACGTAATTGAAACGGCTAACTCGACCTACATGGGCCACCAACAATAACATGTCATGCCACAGTCCCAAAATACATAGGACTAGGTATACGTACACATTCCAGCTGTACGAAAAAGTATAGAAACCCAATTTAATGGACATAACCAGTCATAATATGCTATAAAATATAACTAAGACTCAATACCACAGGCAGGTAGAATCTAATCTCATCCACAAAATATCATAGAACAGAAAACTGAATAAAATAAATAAGTCCCAGAACTACTACAAAAGAATATCTAGTGGAGAATAATCCATGAAAATGAGTACAAAAGAATACTGAAAGAATACAACTAAGCAATAAAGAAATAGTCCGGGGGTCAACTAACTAGATAAAGACACCAAAGACACTAAGCAACTGCGGTCCATGAATGAATGTTCAAGGAAACTCTAGTGGCTCCACCTCAAAGTCCACGTCTGTAAAATCTCCAACTCCATAATCTGTCAGGTACAATTGCTCGTCTGGATCTGGAAAAGGTGCCAGGTCCTCATATGGACGTAACAAGTACACAAGAAATTGACATGCATGAAAGTTAAGCAGTAAACAATAAATAGGGTAACTAAACCATCTATGTGATGTGCACTTGAGACATCTCTAATGGGTATGAGGGGGGAGAAATAGAAGAATAGTCGTCCCACCAAGCATCCAAAAAGGACTCGGGGGTAAATGAGTTACACCATATATACATTAGAAACAGAAGTCACATACGCTCACTAGTATATTCTCTCCTCCCAATGTATTCGAACCGTATATGCGGTACAGACATAATTCAACGACATCAATAATATAGACAACAAGACCAAAACTAATTACCAACACAAGATGCGAACTCACGTATCAGTGGCCAGTCAACACGCCAGTCCATGCACTCACTTAATCAGTGAAAATGTTTGAAACAGTGCTAGCTCAGTAGATACCACGTATCTTTACAACATAACGGGTAATTCTACTACTCTAAATGCGTGCACACAACTAATCAAAATAAAACTAGGCACCTTGCTACTTGCCTTCCAAGCCAAAATGCGAGCACAACAAATATGGTCCGGAGCTCTCCACAGGAACGTCTCGAACACCTACCAATTAATTATTATATAATTAGACTCTTACTATCTAGTCAAAATTAGGTTATCAACTAATTATTAATTCTACGTTGATTGCACATGCAAATAACTAGCCCTCAAAATAATACTTGTCGTTAAACGTTACCAATAATCCTTTTTAAATACATTAATTAATAAAATAATAATTCTAAAATTAATCGTAAAAATAAGCAAAATAATGGTTTTTCTTCTACAAAGGATTTCTACGAAGGTTGGCAACTAGTCATGCTAATATAGAGTTTTTCCGACATGCATGTTCTCAAAAGAAGAAATTATTAAAATATTAAATTTTGGGAATAATTCTAAAATATTATAAAATAATGATTTAATGAGTCCCTACATGCATCTTCATCAGTTCTATTTATTGGTCTGTCTGTTGGACACATACTAGTCTTCTAGCAATAGTATTGGCAAAATTTTGCCATTATAACCCTACTATTATGCTTTGTATAAAAATCTAAAATTATAATTAATTCTGAGAAAATAACCTTTAAATCAAAAATAATAGGGAAGAGATTCATATATGGCCAAAGAACAAGTTACAATAGATTTATATGAAAACTAGGTCAACTAGGTGACTTTTTATGCATAAAAATTATTTAAATCAAAAATAATATTTTTGGAAAAATAAATTAAAAACTGAATTTAATATAGGTTAATAATATCATAATTAATTATTTACAAAGTTTTAGAAGGGTTCAATGCAGAATTTTGAAGAAAACATAAAACTAGGTCACCCTTCCCATTGTACATTCAATTTTTTTCAAAAATAATAATAATGTAATAATCTGGAATAAACAGTAAACAAATAGAAAAAAAAATTTAATATCATATTTCTATATTAATAACAAGGTTTAATCAATGTTTCTACCTATGGGTGCATACATGCACTCATGGGTTCAAATCTTTACATGCAAACTCTAAAATAAAACCCTAAAATGAAGAACATGACAATGGTTTTGCAAACACATATAAAATTATTTATTTATATATATATATATAATAATTATTCATGCATTCATACTAATAAAGAGGGTTTGAGGAAGAATGAGACTTACTAGAGAGAGGAGGATGAAGAACTAGGGTTCTTGGATGAAGGAGATGGCGTTGTGTCCACGTGAAGGGGGGGGGTCGACCTTGGTGTTGAAGGTGACGGCTATGGTGATAAAGTTAGCGTTTTGGATGAGAAGGAGATTAAGTTAGGGTTTTGGATGATAAGGAGAGATAAAATATATATGAGTATAAATATATATAGATAGATAGAGAGGGAGGGAGAGGAGGTCGCGGGTTTGGAGAGGAGGATATACATGCGCGGGTATGGGGGAAGGCCGGTCAAGGGTTTGGGTAAGAGTAGGATTAGTTTAAATTATTTCCTAATTTGGTTAGTAGCAATCTAAGATAAATCACTAATCCTAATAGATATTAATATCAAAGATTTGATTAGGATTCTAAGGAATAAGATAATAATAAATAAATACATAAATAATTCCTATAAAAAGAGAAAAGTGGCCTAAATTGGCATGGAGGAATTATGAGTTGCTTAATGAAGAAGGTTGGATTAAAAATAATTACAAATAAATTATTTATATAAAAATATCTAAATATTACCCACAAAAAACTTGCGTTGTTACACTAGTGCCATATTAATGCTAAATGATCAAATTTTGTGTCACATGAAGATCCTACGGGTAGTGTCTCTATTTTAGGCTACTTTCTACGAAGGGCGATATAGATTTTGGGATTGTCCTATGTCATTAATGTTCAAACTATGGTGAAGTGTCCTAATGCAATAATTAGATTTAAATTAATTTTAAAAATAATCTAAATAAACACAATAAATATAAAATACACACAAAATAACTATTTTTGGGTGAGGGGTTTTACAGCCATGCGCCCCCAAAAGGAGGCTTAAATCAGGATGCAGATTTACCCCGCAATCCAAACAAAGGCGACATCCATGCATCCCCAATCAGCCAAAGCGGCTTGGCCGCAGAAGGAACCAACGTGGCATCCCGTCAGCAGGATCGTCTCTGACATAGAATCCTGACGAAAAATATTTTTTGATTTTCTCAAAAGACGTAAACACACTAAACGACAAAAGCCTCACGTCAGCATAGATTATCACTCTCGATGCGGTACAACGCCATGTGGACAGTATAACAAGGACATCGTGTGACCCAGACTCCATGCGTCCTTGGACCCATGCATCCCAGGCTCCATGAGGCCCCATACGTCTCTGGCCCCAAGCATCCCGGAATCTATGTGGTCCAAGCATCTCTGGCCCCATGCGTCCCAGACTCCATGCGCCCCATGCATCTCTGGCCACATGTGTTTCAGACTGCATGAAGACAAAATCTTGTTGTTACGACAATAGTGATTCTCTCTAACCAAGTATGGACTATGTGTCAAGCTGAACAAGTTATGCCGACAAAGGAACGAGAACCACCCAAATATTCAATAATAGAATATCCCAACAAGCACCTACGTGGCAGCTCGATCTGCTAACGTTTACAGCTGTACCCTATTACGAAGGGATATATGGCACTATCCAGCATCCATATGGCCTAACACATGTGCACCCAGAGATGACTATAAATAGTAGTGTACCGCACCCACTCAAAGTGCAGGCTGGCTATCTACGAATCTACACTCAAGCAAGAGAGAAGAGCTTCCGCATCGGATTGTCCACGGAGTAAAGATAGTTGCTACAATCCTAACTCTCCATCGTTACCCCCCATAACACAAAATTTGTACTTAGACTATCTGTTTAGGACTCCTATTTGTACTCTTTTTAGTTTGTTCAATTAAATCAAGTTTCTTTCCAAAATTTTAGATTTAATGGCAAACAAGATGGAGACTCTGCTGGGGACTACCTTTTCCTCTGATAAGAAGTTGGTGACACAGTCCGATGCGTCCAAGCTCGGCTAAACGCAAAAGATGCTGGTAGTCCACTTCGACCAGCAAGCGTTCGAGGAAATGCTTTTGGAAGAAAGTGCTACTCCTTCGCCAAGGCTAGCCAAGGCTATCCAAGCCCAAGAAGACCCGCAGGACGTGGGTAGCAAAGGCCGCTGCGCCTAGCCCAACTGCGGAGCACACACTTTCCGCCTCTCGCTCAATGTTGATGATGGTCATTAGGCGAACACCCAGGACGTCCACATCTATGCGGCAACCCCGTCTAACGAAGAAACTTCTCGACACCCGGACTCTGGCAAAGAAAAATACTATGATGCTAGACGTTCTAGGGCTGAGGCAGCTTCTATGCCGTCAAGAAAGAGGATGCATAAGACTGGCCATGTGGCACCAGCTCACAAACGTAGGAAGACGGCCGCATGCGGCCCCAATAATAATATAAGATATATTTTTGACCATATATCCTGCGGCACAGATCCAATGCGGCTCGCTGAGAATGGCAAAAACCTAATCCTGGACTCTTTGTATTATGCGCCTATGGGTGCTAAGTCAAATAAGCCTAGGGCAGTGTTAGCTCATCAGGCTCAAGCAACTGTCCACTTAGCTGACCGTCAGCAGCACCATTAACCATTACATGGGCCCCGGATGGGAAGCTATATAAGACTGCCTCGTGCATCCAACCCACAGCGGCAAATAAATAGCGTCGGTCTCAAAAGTCTTCCACTGACGATCCGAGGGAAGTTCTTGTATAAACCCCGGATCAGGGAGCAAAAATAACACCCACGCACCTATGCGCTCAGTCCTTCTGGGCCCACAAAAAGGGTACAAAGGTTGAACAAACCTTGCTTGATTTGCATAATATAATCAATCACAAGCCCAAGGCGAGGGAAACAACTATGGCCAGTGAAATATCCTCTCCAGGGCATCACTGTCCCAATATCCTTATCAATTATTGCTATAACAAAGTGGCAACACCCACAAATAGGCAGTCTGTCTTTCAGTGACTGTACCAGAAAGAACCAATCCGACAACAACCTGAAGATCAGGTACAAATATCAGAGGTGGACCTGCCCTCCGCCTTATGCTACTTGGCTCAGAAGCTTTCTGCTACCAATATAGGAAAGAAGTCGAGTACCTCCAGTCTGTCACTCTCTACCAGTGAGTTACGAAGGCAACTACTATGAGGGTTGACAACGGGACCTGCAGAAGCCATTTTCTAGGGTACCCGCTCAAGAAAAAAACTGTCAGCTACTGGGGGTTGTTCTTCCTTAGAACCCCTGTGGATGGCCCATGCTGAGGATAACATTCCCCTCGACTTACGTAACAACCCGACATTCCGAGAAGACAGCGATTCCCAAGAAACGGACTCCGAGATCCCTGGGGGTAGCTTTCCTTGCCAGGTTGATATAGCCTCCAATGCTGGGGGTAGTATTCCTTCCGAGTCCGAGGAGGAGACAATGCTGCTAGCTTTTTCTAATGATTACTCTTGCCAGGGGTCTGAGACGGAAAGTGTGACATCCACTACCTCGTCCATCTTTCTCCATGTGAGGACGGTATACATGGCCGGGGATGACCATAAAGGCCCCAACGACCGCCAGCGCCTCGAGAACCTCATGTCCATGATGCAGACGATGGGTGCATCAATGCAATTCTTAACCCAAACAATGCTAGAAATCAAAGAAAATATGGCTTCTAAACATGCAAGAACCCATGGACAAGCAAACTTGGACCCAGGAACCAACGGGGATTCAAAAACAAATGCCCCAACTACGGGTAGTAATCCTCACCTGCCTAGCCCGTCTACACCCTCCGTAGGGGATGAGACCAAGGAAGAAATAAAGGAGGTCCAGGAACTCCGGGCTTACCTAGACTCCATGGGCAATCGGGACTGACTCCATAATCTCGGGGTGTGGCAACCATACCCGATAGAATGGAGGGAGATATTATATTCATACAGATACAAGCCCTTCAACATAAACATATTTGACGGTAAGTCCTCCCCTCACCGGTTTATGAGTTACTTCGAGATTACAATAAGACACCTACCCCGTAGTGATGCTATCCTTACCAGACTCTTCGTCGGGGCATTAGCGGGGGTAGCTTTTGACTGGTTCTGCAGTCTCAAAGATAATTGCATCTCATCATTCGATGACCTCAAGCATTTGTTCCTTAACAGATTCTATGAGGAGAGAAATAATATGACGATGTCCTCTCTATTGGATGTCGCCCAGGAAGAAAGGGAACTGACACAAAATTACATCAAGCGGTTCTGAAAAATATCGCTATGGTTACCCCTTGGCAATCCCGAGGCCACACTAATGGAGATGTACCAGAAAAACATGCTTCCGGCGGTCAGCCTCTGGATGATTCTCACCAAATAGTAAAACAGGTTCGAGACGAGTATGAAGTCCAAAATGAAGACTTGATCCACTACCACCAAACTGTGCTTAGTATCATCACAACTTTTGAGATATTCTTCATAGAGCACGTTCCTCGGTTATAAAATATTAAGGTTGGTGCCATAGCCGGCCTCGCTGCTTCCTGGGCGGTACCAAACAACACTCATCAGCTAATCGTCATGATCGGCTAAGAGCTGGTATATCCCAAGAGCAACCTATGCTTATGCCACAGCTATGTAGCAGAGGTCGACATCGATACTCAGGATTGGAGGCTTTCATTCATTGACTATGTAGTCTGTGGAATTCTTCCCGAGAACCCGAAGGAGGCTACTTTAATCAGGAGACGCTCTCTCTATTTCTATTACGACACGAAGACCAAAATATTGTATCGTCGGTCCTATGATGGCCTTCTCCTACGGTGCTTGTCGAACACGAAGGAAAAATAAGCTCTCCACGAAGATCACGACGGCGTCTGCGGGGTGCATCAACCCGGTCCAAAGCTACAAGACCGTCTTCGGAGAATGGCCTACTACTAGCCTACGATAGTAGCAGATATTATTGATTATGCGATAAAATAGCAGACATGCCAAATCCATGCAGACTCTTTTCACCAACCCTCCGAGTTTCTACACCCGACTATTGCGTCCTAGTCGTTCGAAGCCTGGGGTATGGATGTCATTGGGCTGATTAGTCCACTTTCATCTAAGGGACATCGGTTTATCCTCACCATTACCGACTACTTCTCCAGGTGGGCAAAAGTTGTACCACTCATGGAAGTCAAGACGTCTAATGTGATCAGCTTCGTTAAGCATCACGTCATATACCGGTTCGACTTGCCACAAAGGATCATCCATGACAATAGTTCACAGTTTGTAAGCCATGCATTCTACCAGTTCTGTCATAAAAATTGGATTCAAAATATAGTATCGACTGCCTACAACCCAGCAGCGAATGGTCTGGCACAAGCCTTCAACAAGACCATTATAAAATTTCTCAAAATTTTTGTATCTTCCAATAAATGCGACTGGAACGAGAAGCTGGATGAATGTATCTAGGCCTACCGTACAACGGTCCAGACAACTACTGGTAATACGCCTTTCTTTCTGGTGTACGAAAGTGAAGTGGTCCTCCCGCTGGAAATCCAAATTCCTTCATTCCGAGTGGCTCTCTCCAACTAATTAGTCATCGATAACAACCACAATCGACGGTTACAAGAGTTAGAAGCACTCAACGAGAAACGTCTCTTAGCTCAACAGTGCATTGAGCTATACCAAGCATGTCTCTATGGAGGCTTCAACAAACGGGTGAATAAGAGGACCTACCAAGTGGGTGATCTCGTCCTGACCGTAAGGAGGCCGATGGTTATGACCCACAAGACGACCGACAAATTTTAGCCTAAATGGGAGGGCTCATTCTTCGTAGAATCGGTATTCTCCAACGGCGCCCACCGACTCGCGAAACCCAACGATGACTTGTTTATGATGCCTATCAACGGAAAGTTCCTGAAAAGTAATACGTCTAAACTTGACTTGTACTCCCTTCATCACCAGTGGGATAACCCACATGTACATCTCTACACTATTGGTTCATCATCTCCAGCAAGTGCCTATGTGCAATAGTTTTTATTTCGTTACAAATTCTTGTAAAATCCATCATCGGTATCTAGGAGTCTCGGATACGCAATGGATGGTGGATCTTCAAAGTCTCCCCAGTGGAGCAGACCTCAGGTCCACTCGCACACTCCCGCAGTGATAACTCAAAAACCAATCCCGTTAATTGTTAGCCAAGTTCATATTACCTCTGAGCTATCATCCCACCAATCTCCCTAGCGGAGCAATCCTCAGGTCTATCGTCATATTCGGATAGACCACACTCATCAAATCACTCCTCAGTAAGTTTTTCGGATATCGGTTCATGTCCATATTAACTCTGAACTATCGTCCTAATATTTCTTTTCCGCTGAGTTTGCCTTGTCCATATTAAATCTGAGCAAACATTTCGGGTCTTAGCTATCGATCATCACGTCCATATTACCTCTGATATCGATTGTCATCCCCACTTATCACCCGTACTCACCAAGGTACACTAGCGGTGTTAAGTCCATAAAAACTGTCATGTCCATATTACCTCTGGCAGGGCTTATTCCAAATCTATTACTTGCACAAACGTGCACAAAAAATAATGGGTCCACAGAACCTATTACATCCATATTACCTCTAATAGAGATTATTTTTGAACTTATTATTTGCACTCAATGTGCGCTACAAGTAATAAGTCCACCAAAAGTTCCCCAGCGGAATATCTTCAACAAACTGCGGTAGCATACTACGTCCATATTTCCTATGGTACAATATCCAAAAATTACAACATACAACACGACAAATGCAGGAAGAAGTTCCAGAAAAAGAGAAACTTTTATTCATGATCATGACTACATATAATGGAAGTTCGCCACATTTCAACGGTTTTTATTAATATTCAAGGTCTTGAGTATATACGATGGAAATCTCTTGTAAGGGTTTTCATGAGTTCTCGCCAACAAGAACTACTTCCATTAAAAGGAGCCCATATATTGTTTTTGCCATGGACACAAGTAGGCCCAACAACAGAGCTCAATGCTTTCGATCTCACCACTCCACAGTGCAAACCTTAGTATAAAAAAGAATCCATACTGATGGATAGCAAGGGAAGGGCAGGAGTTGACGCTCAACAACCAAGTAGAAAGATCGACGACAGGAATGATAATTAATCTGTCATGACCTGTACCCGGTATAAGGGCACGTATAGTGAACAATATCCAGCCTATGCCACAGCAACGACGGTAGAACACTGTTTGGGTAAACTATCTATCTAGCAATCAAGATATAATAATACTACCAATAAAATATGAATACTAAATCATAGATCTATAAAATGGAACAATCGCACGAATACGATATAAAGAACTGAAGAGTCAACTACAACTCACAAGACCAAATAATATCCAATGAGTATATAAAGAAATACTAATAACAAAATACTGGAGATAAATCCAGTATAAATAAATCTATCTACTGAGCTACGGGTACTGGGTCGTCTGTCTCAACCGGGATGAGTCCCTCCTGAGCTAAAGTCTCTGGCTCTAAGCCAACTAAGTCTTGAGGACCAAAGTGAGTGGGATACCACTCCTCAATGTCATCTGGGAAAAATATATCCAGTCAGAAAAGGAGCAAATTATATCTCTAACAGCAGTTTCAACAAATGATATAAACTATGTAAAATTAAATAGAGCGAATATACAAGATGCAATATACAGGTACAAGAGATATGCATAATAGGAATTCTAGAAATAAATACAAGAATGAGCATCAAGAATATGAGCAAGAAATACTACTACTAAGTGAGTGAGTACTAGCTTCAACATGTGATCGGCTTGGGAACTTGCATAAGGATTAGGGCCTGTTAATCATACGTGTGATGTATGATCAACACTCACAAGGAACAAGACATGCACAAGGAGGGTATGATCACATATTTACACTAACACTCTCCGTCCTGACTGGTATAGTGGATCCAACTATGGTACGCTATAACACAAAATTCACTGGATAGGTAGCTAGTCTTCCCAAGAATCAATATATGTACATGTACAAGAAGAACAAGGAACAAGGCTTGCACAAGATACACCATAAATACCAAAAAATAATAGCTCATGAAGAGATCTGGATATACCAATCCGTGTAACCATCATATCCAGAAATTAAGGATATCTACACTAAATACAGAAAATATAGGAGATATCATAAATAAGAAACTATCAGAGAATATACTTTCCTAAAATCTGGTAAACAATATCTAAGATGTCCGGTACGGTATCTCAGAGACCTAAATATAGAAAATTATATCAATACAAGTTTTTGGATTTAAAATAAGTTAGACTAGTCAAGTTCTAGGTCATAAAGCCATTTCTAAGTTAAAATAGTCAAACTTGGTCAACTCTAGGTCAAACTAGTTAAACTTGGTCAAACTAGCTATTTCTAAGTTGTATGAGTCCATTACTAGGATATTGGTCCATACACTATGTATCTAGGCTATACTAGTTATGTTAGGATACTAGGATACCAACACTATACCGTATCATAAGATGCGTAAATGATTAGATATGAAAATATAACAATATATATATACAAGATAAAATATATAGTATCCCTAACTAAACTATTGCTAAGTGGATACCTTGACTTTGAGCCAAATACGGTATCACAACAACTACATACCCCTCTTGATACACAAATCCAATACCTTGAGGATGAGCCAATATCATGACATTACCTTGGTGTATCTCAAGGTAAACTAGAAATAATATTAACTAATACTAATACTTATGCTAATTAGTATATATATATATACCATCATATATATAAATATATTAACTCATATACATGTATTCAACTAACAATATTAACTAACTTAACTTTAACTGATACATACATCCTAATCTCTAATGCATTATTGTGCTACACACTGTTGTTGCTGCTGCTTACTGCTTGTTCACACTGCTGCTGCTGCTGCTCATAATTAGAAGAAACATAAAGAGTTAGCTACTCATCTATGTGTTCGTGTCAAAATATGATATGCTCAACCCCCCGTGTCGGAAGAAAACCTCCAAATCAACCCGTATCGCCAAATTATCGTGATACAGCCTACACGTATCCAATTATGGACACGATACTAGCCTCATACAATCAAACACATGTCAATTTAGTCTAGTTGACTTATTGACAAACACATGATGCCCTAATCTCGGAATTCTCCCAAAATTGGCACAAAATATACCATAACTTTCTCCATAGGCCTCCTATGAACCTAATTCCACTTCCTATGGGTAGCCTTAGTACATGGGAGGGTTCCTAATAATTAAATTACATATTTAGAGTCTAATTGGAGATAAAAAACTGAATTATACCTATCGGGAGATGGATTTCCAATATAATTCTTCAAATGAGTGTCAAGAGCCTTCAACTTGTGCTCCTTCCTCCTCCTTGTAGATCCTTGCCTCCTTCATGTTCCAATAGCCTCCAATGGTGAGTAGAGAAGGAATTAGGAAGGAATTTAGATAGGGATTGGTGTAGGGATGAAGGAATTTAGAAAAGAAAATTTTTAGATGTAGAATTGAAATGAATGAATGAAGAGAGAGAGTCTCTCTCCTGCCCCTTGCTATGGCCGGCCTTGCCCCCTTCTCCAAGTTACTATAAAAAGTTTATAATATCCCTTGGGGCTTGTCATTAAGGAATTAATTAATGAAGAAAGGTTCTAATCCAATTAATTTAACTAATTAAGTCATTCTCCTAATGAATAAGCTTGCTATTGGGCTTGTTTGTTGGGCTCAATCTAACTAGAATAAAATGTTGGTCCATGAATATAATCTAAACTAGTTAGGTCCACTATCATAAGTCCAAAATCAATTCTAACGTCTAATAATAATTAAATAATATAATAATTAAATATACAACATGAACCAACAATTAAATATACAATATTTAATTAATTATGAAATAACTAAAATATTATTTTCTTGAAAATGTGGTAGTGACAAGTTTATCCCCCTTATAAAAATTTTGTCCTCAAAATTCAAAGACGAAACTACCCCCAAAAAAGAAAACAGAATCAGGAAAGAACTTACCTCAAGGTACAAAAGATATTGGTAACGCTCTTGAATTTTATCCTCCCTCTCCCTGGTAGACTCACCCGGAGAGTGATGCCTCCATCTGACACGTACCAAGGGAATGGTTTAGTTCCTTAGTACATTCTCTCTCCAATCCAGAATCTTAACTCACTGCCTTGGATAGCTAAGAGTAGGGCCCACCTTTATCTTTGAGTGATCCAATACGTGACTAGGATCCGTCATGTACCGTCTCAACTGTGATATGTGAAACACGTTATACACTTCCTCCAATGAAGGTGGCAAGTCTAGTCTATAAGCAACTGCATCGACCCTCTCGAGAATACTGAAGGATCCAATGAATCGCGGACTAAGCTTCCTGCCTCCACCGAAACGAATCGTGCCTCGTATCGGAAAAATTCTCAGAAACACCAAACCACCAACCTAGAATAAAACAAAATCTTAAGAACTTAATCTATAACAAACAACCAATATCAAGCACAAAACAAAAATCTAAAACTATACCTCAAACTTTAAATGTCTCCGGTGGCTATCGGCCCAATGCCACTGTCTGTTCTGCACCACTCGAAGTCTGTCTCTGATCAACTTAACCTTCACCGCTGCATCCAAAACCATCTCTGGCCCTAGCAAGCTCTCCCTCCAACATCATTCCATAACAAGGGAGTACGACATCTCGACCGTACAGAGCCGTAAATGGTGACATCTCTATACTAGCCTGGTAGCTGTTGTTGTAAGCAAATTTTACCAAATGGAGATAGTCCTCCCAAGATCCCCTGAAATATAGTACACAGGTGTGAAACATATCCTCAAGAGTCTGAATGGTCCTCTCTGACTGCCCATCTGTCTGGGGATGATATGCAGTACTAAACTTGACCTGGGTGCCCAAGCTCACCTGCAAAATCCTCCAGAAATAAGAAATAAAATGACTATCCCGATCTGAGACTATGCTGATAGAAACCCAATGTATCCTGACGATTTACCTCACATACATCTCTGCCAGCTTTTCCATAGACAAACCCACTTTAAAAGAAAAAAAGTGGGCTGACTTGGTCAATCTGTCAACGATGACCCAAATCTTGTCTTTTCCTCCTGGAGATCGTAGAAGTCGAACACAAAATATATAGTAATATTCTTCCACTTCCACTCTGAAATGGGTAATGGCTGAAGTAATCCACCTGGCCTCTGCCTCTCAGCTTTCACCTGCTGGCACACTAAGCATCTCGATACAAACTGGGCCAGTTCCCTCTTCATGCCATACCACCATACACTCTCCCAGATATCCTGATACATTTTGTTGGAACCTGGATGCATGGAATACTGAGAGCAATGCGCTTCCTATAACATCTCCTCATGCATCTCTCCACTAGGCACACATAATCTAGCACCATGCCGCAAAGAACCATCATCAACAATGGTGAAATCATCCTCAAATCCTGCTCACATGAGCTCTGATGCTCCTCAGAGATATATATTCATATTCAGCTGCCTTGATCCTGTCCATCAACTCTGAGTGTATCTGAAACCCCCCCATCTGTATGGCAAAACCAGGGACTATTACCTAAATGCCTAAGCTTTCCAGATCCTTCAACAAATACCGGTCCTGTGTCAAAAATATAGCTACCGAATACTTACTCAAGGCATCGGCAACTACATTGGCTTTCCCTGGATGATACAGTAATGATATGTCAAAATCCTTTATCAGTTCCAGCCACCGACGCTGCCTTAGGTTCAACTCCTTCTGAGTAAAAACGTACTTCAAGCTCTTGTGGTTTATGAAGATCTCTACACGCTCTCCATATAAATAGTATTTCTACAACTTTAAGGCAAAGATGACTGCTACCAACTTTAAATCGTGGGTAGGATAGTTTTTCTCATGAGGACACAATTGCCTGAATGTATAGGCAATCACTTTTCCATTCTGCTGAAGAACACAACCCAGCCCCTTCCTCGATGTATCACTACAAATAGTAAAACCTCCAGACCCTGATGGCAACGTCAAAATAGGAGCAGACGTCAACCTCGTCTTCAAATCCTCAAAAGTAACTTGGTACTCCTCTGTCCAAACAAACTCCGCATCCTTCCTAGTGAGTCTAGTCATTGGCTCGGCAATCCTTGAAAAATCTTGCACAAACTTCCTGTAGTAGCCTGCTAGACCCAAGAAACTTCTGATCTCTACTATTGAACTCGGGGTCTTCAAAGATTCTACTACAGCGATCTACTTTGGATCCACCGAAATTCTATCACCAGTCACAACATGTCCTAAGAACACCACCTTATCTAGGAAGAAATCATACTTGAACAGCTTCCCATATAACTTTTCCTTCCTCAGCACATCCAACATAATCCGCAAATGCCCCTCGTACTCTTCTGGTATCTTCGAGTATGTGAGTATGTCATCGATGAACATCACCATGAACTTTCAACATACTGGTGGAAAACCTTGTTCATCAAATTCCTAAATATCGTCAGGGCATTAGTCAACCCAAACGACATCACCATGAACTCATATTGGCTATACCTGGTGGTAGCCTAATCTCAAGTCTATCTTGGAAAATACCTTGGCGCCACTCAACTGATCAAACAGGTTATCAATCCATGGAAACGGGTATTTATTCTTGATAGTGAGATTAATTAATGCCATATAATCGATGCAGATATGCACCAATCCATCCTTCTTCGGTACAAAAATATCGGGGATCCCTAAGGTAAAAAATTAGATATGATAAACCCCTTATCCTGTAATTCATCCACTTGCTTCTTTAGCTCAACCAACTCACTATTATTCACTCTATAGACATGCTATAAAATTGGCTTTGCACCTGGTACCAAGTATATAAAGTACTAAATATCTCGATCTGGCTGCAATCCTGGCAATTCCTCAGGAAACACATCCAAGAACTCTGCTATCAAAGGATGTGGCAACTCCTTGTCTTCTACCATAGCTCCACAAATAATGCCTTTTCTCTGCTTTGCAGCTTCTCAAGCAAACTAAAACTCTGGCTCTTCTGGCGGGCTAAACAGAACTCTACCTCCTCTGCAATCTATACTAGCATGGTGTCTACTCAACCAATACATCCCGACTACAATATCTTAGCTCGGAAGTGACATTACAAGTAGACACGCACTCAGCTTTCGGCCTCCCAGAGTAACTCTCTTATCCTTGAAAATATTGCTAACCAGGATAATGCCTCCCCTGGTCATGATCTTGCAATTCCTAAGCAAAGGCTCAGCTACCAAATGATGCTTCAGAGCAAAAAAAACAGATACAAAACTATGGAAAACACTATTATCAAATAATGCTAAAGCTGGAATAGAATCAATATGGCACATGATATAATGCATTCATAGAAGGACTGTTAATGATCAAATATCAATATAAAAAAAATAGTTTAGAATGAACAATAGAGTTTTGATTGAGTATTCTCAGCCTTTAGCCTATATCCTATATCTTGAAACAGGCTCGTAATAGCACTCAAATCAGAGCACCACTGTGAATCGCACTAACTGCGACCTTGAAGACCTGCATGGGCCACCACTAAAAATGTATCATGACCGACACCCGGTATAGGGGCATGCATAGTGAACAACGTTCAGCCTATGCCGCAGCATCGACGGTAGAATGCTGTTTGGGGAAACTATCTATCTAGCAATCAAGATATAATAATACTACCAATAAAATATGAATAATCAATCACAGATCTATAAGATGGAACAATCGCATGAATATGATATAAAGAACTGAAGAGTTAAATACAACTCACAGGACCAAATAATATACAATAAGTCATATAAAGAAATACTAATAAAAAAATACTGGAGACAAATCCATTACAAATAAATCTATCTACTGAGCTAAGGGTACTGGGTCGTCTGTCTCAACCGGGATGAGTCCCTCCTAAGCCTAAGTCTCTGGCTCTTAGCCAACTATGTCCTGAGGCCCGTAGTGAGTGGGATATGTCACGCCCCAGTCCCAAAATACGTAGGACTAGGAATACGTAAGCATGCCAGCTATATGTATATGGCAACTCCAATATATGGATATCATAATACATACGTACGCTGTAATATGAATATTAACTCACATGTGGTATATATATAGTCGCAAGTCACAGAAATACTAATCTCATCCACACAACAAGTCATAGAAAAGAAATAACTAGACTAAAATAATAAGTCTGAATAATTCAAAATAATAGTCGGGTGGAGACAAATCCACTACCAATGACTATATCAATACTAAAATGAGAGAGGAGGGTAAATCTCCAATATAAAATAAGATGATGATATAAAGGTATCAGCGAAGCGATCCATCGATAGAGATAATCAAAGATGCTCTTAAGGTAAGACCTCCTCGGAAGAGATAAGTAGTAAGTCCTGATCCGTGCTCCTACGAATAGTCAAGATCGTCTACACCTGGAAAGGGACCAGGTCCTCAGAGGGACCTAACAAGATACATAGAAGCATGCCAATTGAATATAGTAAAACACGCATAAAGAGACAAAAATATATAAGTATGCTGTACAAGATAATCTATATAAAATGCATAATGAGGACAACCTTTTGACCTATGGGCATGGGTAGGCTACTCGATCTAATCTCACAACTCACACACACGCCAGGGACATCAGAAATTGACATACCTCGGGGGTAGCGACCAGCGCGACACCAGAAATCGACATACCTCAGGGGTAGTGACCAGCGCGACACACTACCGTAGTACGTGCTAGTTACTACGGTTTACCAAAGTGGTTATAGTCCATACGCCTAATGATTGTCCTCCCCTCCCATGATACTATGTGTTAAGTGTGTGTCAATATATATATAGTATATAATTATGACTGAAAGAAAATACACATGTAATGAATATATAAAAAATACAATAAGCATGCAAAGTACTGTAAGCAATTTGGCAAGGTATCTTGCCTGGCAAGGGAGCTGCAAAGTGTAACATCAAGGAGTCAAGCACACAGGATCAGAAACTACGGCCTCAGAATGAACATCTTAGGATGCTGAAATAAACATCACCAACGTTCCCAGAAAAAGCGAGATAGGTAGAAAACACTACCCTTTCGTCCAATTTGGACATAGGGGCAAAACGGTAATTTTGGGTCAAAACGGGGTCCATATGTGGTCCACTTTGCACCGAAAAGTGTGTCAGGGGTTAAGGTCTCTAAAAGGGACAAATTATAGGTCAAACCAATTCTAAATATCAATACGACTCAACGGTACATCCAATTTTGGATTCCGGTGAGCCGAACACAAATTTGCCCAAAAAGTCAACCGTAGGGCCCTCAAATAGGCAGCTTGGTCAACTGTCTCAGAATCGCGTAAAATTTGGGTCACAGGACTAGCGTGATACCATGAATCCAATGGCGCAAGTTTCGTCATAGTCTGGCGAGCGTACACTAAATGGTGGGGTATTTTACAAAAGTTGCGATACGGGGCCTTTTTACGGATACGGGTGATTTTGACGCTCACATACGTCCAAATCAGTTTCCGCGAAAGCCCACACGTCTAGACATACCATACGCATCTTTCGATGCAACTGGTATGCGACGAGGCAGTCCCGTTTGGCGGAGCGCGCTCCGTATCACAAATTTTATTATTTTAAAAATATGTTTTTATGGGTTTTCAACCTAATTTATTTCTGTATTTAATACGAATTAAAATAAAGTAATTAACATGGTTTAATCTCGGTTATATGGACTTCATATAGCAAAAAGAAAATCTAAGTTTGGATCTCTGTGGTGGGAGATACGAGTCCTTAAACATGGGTCATTGCAGCAGTTTTCTGAAATTAAAGGTTGTGGTTTTTCTCCAACTTGGTCTTGATTTTTACCTAGGGTTACACGCTGATCGGAGAAAACTAATACACAGAGTTGGAAGAGGGATAGGTCGTGAACATACCGGTGAAGATGGATCAGAATTTGGTCGCAAGATGGATTAGAAAACAGCGTGTGAACAGGGGGTTCATTGCTGCCTGATTCAGTCGCGGCGCGCGCGGGTGTCGCGAACGGCGAGCGGCGGCCGGAGTGCTCGGGGCGGCGGCGGTCTGGGTAGGTGGTCGGCGGCGCAGTGTCTGGGTCGTGGGGTATTCAGTTTGGGGTTAGGGTTTAAGGCTCGACATCATATATATATAGAGAATGAGCGGGGGAAAGAAGGACTCGCGCAGGTGTACTGGGCTGGGTTTGCTAGCGGGTTTGTGTAGTTAAGGGGTTAGCGGGTTAGCTACTAGTCCGGGTTTGTAAGGTTTGGTTTTAGTTTATTTTCTTTTATTCCTTTCTTTTCTTTTCTTTTTCCATTCTCTTCTTTTTATAATTTAATTACTTATATATATATACACATATATATATAAAATTCTAGAAATTTATATTTGTACATAAAAATAATCTATCATCCGTCCACAAGGTCTCCTACATAAAATAAAATAAGGTAAAATAATAGTTTGCTCAATAATTTTCTAGATGTATAATTACCTTGTAATTAAATCCAATAAATTATATTTTCTAATTAACTAATAAATAATATAAATAAATTAAATGATTAATTAAATAATTAATCCGGTTTCTAAAATTAGGAATTTTATATTCTACCTAACTTATAAAAAATTTGTCCTCGAAATTGACACTAACCCATATTCATATTAAATCACTATAGCTTCATTGCTATCTAGCAGTGCTTCCTAAAAGTCATGGTCAGCCATTCTACCACTATTCTATTATCCTCTAACTCGTCTATACTATCCAACTTATAGGAGTTCTACTAGTAGTCACAGTCTCTTGAGGCTATTGTCTAGGTGGTAGGACAAATTTATTCATTGGATCGAGAATTTTGGGATACCTGTCTGGAATCTCATAACTATGATTTTTTTTTGTAACCGTCAAGTATCGTAGTCTAATACTGCCATGCCATCTGACCAATATGTCTGCAAATACTTCGACTACTCTACTATAACGATCTAGCTGCAGCTGTCGCTACTTCGTCACCGATTTGTCATAGTCGTCAGTTCGTAAAAAATGCCTTCGACTATTTCTTAAGGTTAGTCTAAGTTTTTGGACAACAGTTAAGGTCTTGACTAACTTATAAAACTATTAGAAATATAAACTAATTCAACAATCCAACTAATTCCTATTAGACTAAGGGATGTTATACATGGTTTTTAAAATAATAAGAGGATACATATATTGCTATAGTGCATATACATAAGGGTTATCATTATGAACTCATCTTTTTAGTTATTAATCATTACTAACCCATTTATGTTTTAACTAACAAAATAAGGGTGAGGTTGAAGTAATTCAAACAATTCATAACGGCACGAAAGGATACGACTATGATAGGAAGAGTTAAGCACGAGATAAGGAATGGATATAGAAGAAAAGATGAGCCACCCCAAGGGGAGAGATGGTGATAGGGAAAGAGTACTACTACTGCTAATCGCGTCATTTATTAGCATCGCGTGTATGCCATATGGGTAGAATATCAATATATCCTCATAGCTGCTAAACCACCATATATATAATTCTACGTCTACTATGCACCTAAGATCTCGTGTCATAAAGGGGGTCATGAGTACGAAATGACAATTATAACTAAAGGTCGTACCTGTATCTACAACTTCCTGTGCCTGTGCTCCCTTATTTGTCATCATGAGTGCTTGGCCTATGGGGTATATCTAGTACTATCCGTGTATCAAACTTATACTAAGCACGAACGTTCGTCTTTTCGAAATAGAAGAAGACGGAAAACAACAATAAAGAATTCAAGGAGGAGGTGATAGAATACAAGTACGAAATTCAAAGGGATTAAAGAATTTGAAAGGGAGTTGCCAAGGCAGTTGTGGATTAAAATCTTATTTTGGTAGATTCCTATTCGAATGTTCACATCAGAACAATTATGTACCTGACATGATATGCTCTGACCAGTCTAGAGGACAAGTATATTCGTCTAACAAGTTGAGTCAACTATATCTTAATCCACATAACGTAGTGATACGAAGATCAAACCAAGCGTACTAAGGTTGATCAGACCATAATGTACTGATTCTGATTTAGACAATGTATTAGTGTGGGCCCCTAGTAATACATATGTCATGAACAAGCTCGATAAAAGAATAAGCTTGCAAAACTAGGCTATAATAGCATCATAAGTCAAGGTAGTTCAAAAAATATAAGTACGTTGGATTAGGATAGAGGAAGGTACAGAATAATTTAAGTTCACCAAGAAGATCGATATTGTGCCTCTACAGTTTCCATAATAACTCCTTGTCAAGATCTCTAGTCGACCAAATGGGTGTATGGGCCTCTAAGTTCTACAGTCTGCATAAACACTATCTTTTTATACAAGTCTGTAGTTGGTGTCATTCATTTATACGTCATTAATTGGTCAGAAGGACTATATAATACTAGGTTATGAGGCATACTACCAAATTTACAAAAATTTAACTAATAGTGTTATTGAATACTAGAGTGAATATACCTAGTATAAGTCATCTTCCTAACCCCTATCAAGCATGAGAGAAGATTGACGTTGAGAAGGGATCAAGCAAGATGCAATACAAGCAGTCAAATAAGAATGCAAAATAAAATCAAGGACGGTGATTAAATAAGTGGATGAGATCCTATACTCTAATCCTATACGCAGACTTGCTCGGTACAGTAACGTAACCGAGACAATATGCTCTTGACCTGCATGGGCCACCACAAAAATATGTCACGCCCCAGTCCCAAAATACGTAGGACTAGAAATATATAAGCATGTCAGGCGTATGTATATGGCAACTCCAATATATGGATACCATAATACATACGTACGCTGTAATATGAATATTAACTCACATGAGGTATATATATAGTCGCAAGTCATAGAAATACTAATCTCATCCACACAATAAGTCATAGAAAAGAAATAATTAAACTAGAATAATGAGTTTGAATAATCCAAAATAATAGTCGGGTGGAGACAAAATCCACTACCAATGACTATATCAATACTAAAATGAGAGAGGAGGGTAAATCTCCAATATAAAATAAGAAGATGATATAAAGGTATCAGCAAAGCGATCCATCGCTAGAGATAATCAAAGATGCTCAGAAGGTAAGACCTCCTCGGAAGAGATAAGTAGTAAGTCCTGATCCATGCTCCTGCGAATAGTCAAGATCGTCTACACCTGGAAAGGGACCAGGTCCTCAGAGGGACATAACAAGATACATAGAAGCATGCCAATTAAATATAGTAAAATATGCATAAATAGACGAAAAATATGTAAGTACGCTGTACAAGATAATCTATATAAAATGCATAATGAGGACAACCTTTCGACGTATGGGCATGTGTAGGCTACTCGATCTAATCTCATAACTCACACATACGCCAGGGACATCAGAAATCGACATACCATGGGGGTAGCGACCAGCGCGACACCAGAAATCGACATACCTCAGGGGTAGCGACCAGCGCGACACACTACTGTAGTACGTGCTAGTTACTACGGTTTACCAGAGTGGCTATAGTCCATATGCCTAATGATTGTCCTCTCCCTCCCATGAAACTATGTGTTAAGTGTGTGTCAACATATATATAGTATATAATTATGACTGAAAGAAAATACACATGCAATAAATATATAAAAATATAATAAGCATGCAAAGTACTGTAAGCAATTTGGCAGGATATCTTGTCTGGCAAGGGAGCTGCAAAGTGTAACATCTAGGAGTCAAGCACACAGGATCAAAAAGTACGGCTCAGAATGAAAGTCTCTAGATGCTGAAATAAATATTACCAACGTTCCCAGAATAAGCTAGATAGCTAGAAAACACTGCCCTTTCGTCCATTTGGACACATGGGCAAAATGGTAATTTCGGGACAAAGCGAGGTCCACGTGTGGCCTACTTTGCACTGAAAAATGTGCCAGAGGTTAAGGTCTCTAAAGGGATAAATTATAGGTCAAACCAATTCTAAACGTCAATACGACTCAACGGTACGTCCAATTTTGGATTCCGGTAAGCCGAACACAAATTTGCCCAAAATATCGTGGGGCCCGCAAACAGGTGATTTGTTCAACTGTCTCAGAATCGCGTAAAACATGGGTCACAGGACCAGCATGATATCACGAATCCAATGGCGCAAGTTTCGTCGCATTCTGATGAGCGTACACTAAATGGTGCGATGTTTTACAAAAGTCGCGATATGGGGCCTTTTTACGGATACGGGGTGATTCTGACGCACACATACGTCCAAATCAGTTTTCACGAAAGCCCACACATCTGGACATACCATACGCGCCTTTCAGTGTAACTGGTACGCGACGAGACAGTCCCGTTTGACGGGGCGTGCTCTGTATCATAAATTTTATTATTTTAAAAACAGGTTTTTCTGGGTTTTCAACCTAATTTATTTCTGTATTTAACACGAATTAAAATAAAGTAATTAACAGGATTTGATCTCGGTTATATGGACTTCACATAGCAAAAAGAAAATCTAAGTTTGGATCTCTGTGGTAGGAGATACGAATCCTTAAACATGGGTCATTGTAGCAGTTTTCTAAAATTAAAGTTATGGTTTTTATCCAACTTGGTCTCAATTTTACCTAGGGTTACGCACTTATCGGAGGAAACTAATACACAGAGTTGGAAGAGGGATATGTCGTGAACATACCGGTGAAGATGGATCAAAATTTGGTCGCAAGATGGAGCGGGAAACAGCGTGTGAACATGGGTTCGTTGCTGTCTGATTCAATTGCGATGCGCGCGGGTGTCGTGAACAGCGAGCGGACGGCCGGAGTGCTCCGGGTGGCGGCAGTCTAGGAAGGTGGTCGGCAGCGCAGGGTCTGGGTCGTGGGGTGTTCAGTTTGGCGTTAGGGTTTAAGTCTTGGCATCATATATATATAGAGAATGAGCGGGGGAAAGAAGGACTCGCGCGGGTGTTGTGGGCTGGGTTTGCTAGCGGGTTTGGGTAGTTAAGGGGTTAGCGGGTTAACTACTGGGCCGGGTTTGTATGGTTTGGTTTTATTTTGTTTTTGTTTGTTTTCTTTTATTCCTTTCTTTTCTTTTCTTTTTCCATTCTCTTCTTTTTATAATTCAATTACTTATATATATATATATATATATATATACACACACACACACACACACACACACACACACACATATATAGTATATATATATATATATATAATTCCAAAAATTTATTTGTACATAAAAATAATCTATCATCCGTCCACAAGGTCTCCTACATAAAATAAAATAAGGTAAAATAATAGTTTGCTCAATAATTTTCTAGATGCATAATTACCTAGTAATTAAATCCAATAAATTATATTTTATAATTAACTAATAAATACTATAAATAATTAAATTATTAATTAAATAATTAATACAGTTTCTAAAATTAGGGATTTTACAGGGTACTACTCACCAGTGTCATCTGGGAAAAATATATCCAGTCAGGAAATGAGCAAAGTATATCTCTAACAGCAGTTTCAATAAATGATATAAGCTATGTAACAGCAAATAGAGCGAATATACAATATACAGGTATAAGAGATATGCATAATAGGAATACTGAAAATAAATACAAGAATGAGTATCAAGAATATGAGCAAGAAATACTACTACTAAGTGAGTGAGTACCAGCTTCAATATATGATCGGCTTGGGAACTTGCACAAGGATTAGGATCTGGTTAATCATATGTGCGGTGTATGATCAACACTCACAAGGAACAAGATATGCACAAGGAGGGTATGATCACATATCTACACTAACACTCCCTGCCTCGACTGGTATAGTGGATCTAACCCTGATACGTTATGACACAAAATTTACTAGGTAGATAGCTAGTCTCCCCAAGAATCAATGTCTATATATGTATAAGAAGAAAAAGGAACAAGGCTTGCACAAGATACACCATAAAAACCAAGGAATAACATCTCATGACGAGATCCGGATATACCAATCCGTGTAACCATCATGTCCAAAAATCAAGGATATATACACTAAATACAAGAAACATAGGGGATATCATAAATAAGAAACTATCAGAGAATGTACTTGCTTGAAATCCGGTAAACAGTATCTATGATGTCCGGTGTCCGGTATGGTGCCTCGGAGACCTAAATATAAAAAATTACATCAATACAAGGTTTTGGATTGAAAATAAGTTAAACTAGTCAAGTTCTAGGTCATAAAGCCATTTCTAAGGCAAAACAGTCAAATTAGGTCAACTCTAAGTCAAAATAGTCAATCTTGGTCAACTAGCTATTTCTAGGTTATATGAGTCCATCACTAGGATATTGGTCCATACACTATGTATCTAGGCTATACTAGTTATGTTAGGATACCACGATACCAACACTATACCGTATCATAAGATACGTAAATTATTAGAAATGAAAATACAATAATATATATATATACAAAGATGAAAATATATAATATCCCTAGCTAAACTAATGCTAAGTGGATTCCTTGGCTTTGAGCCAAATACGGTATCACACCACCCACACACCACTCTTGATACACAAACCCAATACCTTGAGGATGAGACAATATCTTGACATTACCTTGGTTATCTCAAGGTAAAATAGAAATAATATTAACCAATACTAATACTTATGCTAACTAGTATATATATATATATATATATATATATATATATATATATATATATATATATATATATATATATATATATATATATATATATATATATATATACCCTCATATATATATACTAACTCATATACATATATCTAACTAACTTAACTTTAACTGATATATATATCCTAATCTCTAATGCACTGCTGTGCTACACACTGTTGATGCTGCTGCTTACTGCTTGTTCACACTGTTGCTGATGCTGCTTCTTATTGCTGCTTACCCGAACCCCTTAGCACACATACACCCACCTATACACATACACTTACCTATATACATACGTATCTCTCTCTCTCTCTCTCTCTCTCTCCCTCTATATATATATATATATATATATATATATGTATGTATGATTATACCTAGTAACAAATAGTGCACATGAACTTTCCTACTCCCCAAGAATCTACCAATACATCTCAAATAAAATAGAAACATAACTATAAATAAATATATATATATATATATATATATATATATATATATATATATATATATATATATATATATATATATATATATATATACAATACTCTAATAGCTATAACCAAGATAAATTGAATTAGAATACAAAGTATCAAACACGTGGAGTGCACCGCACCCGTATCAATCTTAATCTATAATATGCTTGCGATACGGCTCCACCATATCACCAAACGTATCCCGAAGGACACGAGCAGGTCTAAAATTATAATTAGAAGCAACATGAAGTGTTAGCTACTCATCTACGTACCCGTGTCAAAATGTGACATGCTCAAACCTCCGTGTCGAAAGAAAACCTCCAAATTAACCCGTATCGCCAAATTATCGTGATACGGCCTACACGTATCCAATTATGGACACGACACTAGTCTCATATAATCAAACACATATCAATTTGGTCTAATACCTATTGACAAACACATGATGTGCCATCTCAGAATTCTTCCAAAATTGGCACAAAATATACCACAACTTTCTCCATAGGCCTCCTATTAACCTAATTTCACTTCCTATGGGTAGCCTTAGTACATGGAAGGGTTTTTAATGATTAAATTACAGATTTAGAGTCTAATTAGAGAGGAAAACTGAATTGTACCTATTGGAAGATGGATTTTTAATACAATTCTCCAAATGAGTGTCAAGAGCCTTCAACTTGTGCTTCTTCCGCCTCCTTATAGATCCTTACCTCCTCCTTATTCCAATAGCCTCCAATGGTAAATAGAGAAGGAATTGGAAAGAAATTTTGGTAGGGATTTGTGTAGGGATGAAGGAATTTATAAAAGAAAAATTCTAGATCTAGAATTGAAATGAATGAATAAAGAGAGAGAGTCTCTCCCCTCCCATTGCTATGGCAGGCCTTGCCCCCTACTCCAAGTTACTATGAAAAGTTCATGATACCCCTTGGGGCTTGTCATGAAGGAATTAATTAAGGAAGGAATGTTCTAATCCAATTGGTTTAACTAATTAAGTCATCCTCCTATTAAATGGGCTTGTTATTGGGCTTGTTTGCTGGGCTCAATCTAACTAGAATTAAATGTTGGTCCATGAATCTAATCTAAACTAGTTAGGTCCACTATCACAAGTCCAAAATCAATTCTAACATCTAAAAATAATTAAATAATATAATAATTAAATATAAAATATGTATAATATCTAATTAATTTTGAAATAACTAAAATACCCTTTTCTAGAAAATATGGTAGTGACATAATCCAAATCATGTCATTGCCGCCACAAGCCCCCAGCCGGTTGCAAGCCTCATAAAGGGAAGAAACATAGCTTGCACGCTACATGAACAAGAACAGTCCAGCGCATGATGCATGATTCTTATCCTCGTCTCCTAGATTAGTTCTTGCTGAACTGTCCTCGTCCCTTGGAACAGTTCTTGGCGAATAATCACATAAAGTTGGTCTTCACCCTGAATAACGGGTGTTTATGATATCCTTCCATGCTCCATCATGAGCAGCACGAGCGAGGACAAAACCTGCAAAAATAAGACACGCATCAGTCTCAATGAAGATCGTATAAAGGCACAAATTACCGCATACGGCTGTTTTGGCCGCAACGACGCAGGACCAAGCCTGTGCGAACAAGCAAGTGTAGATCTCGTCCATGAGGCCGAGCCAGAGGTAAAGCTCTGCACGCATAAAAGCAGACGACCCCCCTCCCATGCGGCCATGCCAAAGCTAGGTGCGCAAGTTACAGATCAAGGTGTCTAAATGAGCGGACGACCTAGAACACGGCCCGGGCCCGACCCGGTCAAACTAGGTTTGGGCTGGCCTGGACCTGGTCAACGGACCGGCCCGTCCAGGCCCACTAGCCCCATGGGTCCGGGCTGGGTCGGTGGAGCCGACCCGCTAGACGGCCCGGCCCGATTTCTGCTTCGTTCGGGCTGGTTCGGATTCGGTCGGCCCGATTCGGCCGGTTTTTATTTTTTTTTGTGAATATATCCGTTGGGGATTATTTTTACCAAAATACCCCCATTTTAGTGGTATTTTTTTGCCCATTTTAGCGGTATTTTGGTCATTTTTGGTAAAATAACCAAAATATCCATTATAATAACTCTTTTTAAGGATATTTGGGGTCATTTGGACCCAAACAATTGCTATAATATAGTCCATAATTCATGAAAAATAAACACAACAAAAATTTTTTTTCTACAATTTTTTTTTCTCTTACAAAGTTTAGAAGCAAGCAAAGCAATTACAAAGTTTAGAAGCAAATCAATTACTGGATTCCAACTTCTTTCCATTTTTTTAGGCTTCTAGCAGACGTTACGAGTAACTTTAATATTATAGAATAGTTTTTTTCCAGATTTAAGATTTTCTCTCTCTCTCTCTCTCTCTCTCTCTCTCTCTCTTTTGGTATAGTGTTAATTAATTTTGCTCTAATTTTTTTAAAAATATTTTTTTTAAAATATGGATGGACAAGGTTCAAACAAACCTTTTGAAAACTATGATTATTATAATATGTTTGAAAATAACCATATTTCTTAATCTGTGCCACCGACACAAATGTTACCTCCTGAAGTTAAGAGTATGACCACGACTACAAATATTGGCAATAGGAAAAAATCTATTTTATGGAATTATTTTACAAAAATATTTATCACTGATAGTGAGGGCAATCAGGTTTTAGATCCAAAAGATCGAAAACCAATACCTAAGTCTGCAGAATGTAAGAGATGTAAGCGAGTTTACAAGTAAAAAAATAATGGTACGGGCACTTTAAAAAGACAGTACCAAAGTTGCTATGGTAAAGACACACAGCAGGCTACACAAACACAGCTAAATACTGGTGGTCAAGGATCTGCTTTAGGTAAATTTACTTATTCTGATGCTCGTAACAAGACTGAGTTAGCAAAATTTATGATTTGTGAGGAACAACCCTATACATTTGGTGAGAGTAATTACTATTTTAAATATGCAAGTAATACTCTTAATCCTTGTTTAGTAAAGTTGCTAGATCTACTGCTAGAGAAGAGGTTATGAAATTTTTTCAAAAATATAAGGTTGTTTTGAAAGAAAGTATTATACATGTTAGTAAATTAGCTTTAACTTCTGATATATGGACTACTAAGAAAAATTATGCTTATATTTGTATCACAACATATTATATAGATGCAAGATGGATGTTATAAAAATGCATCATTTTTCTAAGGCCTTTAGAATTTGTACATACCGGCGGTATAATCGGTGGCCCTATATGCAATTTTTGCATGAATATGATATTCACAATAAAATATTTTTGATTTCTTTTGATAATGATAGTAATAATACTTCTTTTATTAATGTTTTGAAAACACAATTTCTGCCTATGTTAGATGGTAGACTTTTTTATGTTAGATATGCTTGTTATACTATTAATTTAATTGTACAAGAATGTCTTGAATTCTTTCAACTAAATTTAGAAAATCTTAGATCATGTTTACATAGTTTGAACTCTTCTACAAGTAGACAACACGATTTTAAAATTTTATGTACACAATATGGTATTACTTTTAGGCGATTTGTTAAGGATGCACCACATAGATGGAATTCTACTTATTTAATGTTGCAATCTTGCATTAAGTTTAAAGATGTGATTACTCATTATTATAATTTTAATTGGAATTTTGATTATCAAGTAACTGAGAATGATTGGTTAATTGCTACTTTTATTTTTGAATTTTTAGAACTATTTTATAATGCTATATGTACTTTATCTGGAGTTTATTATCCAACTTCTCATTTAGCTTTAACAGAAATTCTTAACATGTCTAATTTATTTTGTAAATATAGAAATGTTCCTGTTTTTTATTATGTTGTTGCCAAAATGGAAGCCAAATTTAAAAAATATTGGAGTGCTATACCTCTTCTATATTGTTTGGCTTCAGTTTTTGATCCTAAGATTAAATTAGATGGTATATATATTTCATTAGACGATTTTGAAGATAATATGAGAGTTGATGTAGGTAGTTTGAAAGTAGAACTTAAGGATATTTTACATAGTTTAATTGCTTCATATGAAGAAAGAGTTGTATCAACCCGACCCGGTACAACCGTTAAAGGTAGTAGCTCTAATTTTTTGTCTAAATTATCATATGCTAAAGGTGTACTGCAATGAAATAAACAAAAATAATCATTCCAACTTACGCAAGAATTGTGCTTATATCTAAATTATTATGAAGCAGATAAAGATGACTCTTCATCTCATTATTCAATTTTAGAATGGTGGAAGAGACACGAAAAAATGTATCATGAACTTTCTTCTATAGCACGCGATATTCTAATGGTCCCGGTGTCTACGGTAGCATCGAAATCTTGTTTTAGTACAGGTTCGAGAATGCTAAGCAAGAAGAGGAGTTGGTTGCTGCCAGATATTTTGGAAGCTTGTGTCTGCGTTCAAGATTGGACCCATGCTGAAAAAAGAACTCAAGACTCAAGAGATGCAAGTGTAGATATCGTAGGGTTGAACTTTGAATCTCTCACTATAGATGACGCTACTAAAGGAGGAGCTGAACAATAAACTTCAACGAAAGACGGACGACAGACGACGAATTATTTTAAAAGACTTGGATATTTTTTTACAAGATTTATGCAAATAAAATATCATTTACAAGTTTCTATTTTTTTTGTTACTTAATGTTATAATACTGTAGAAGCATGAAAAATACACTGGATAGCTATACGCAGCATGTTGATGCTGGGCAGCATAAAACGATGACTTCAGAGCCACCGGCGTGCAAACAGAGCTTTTTCGCTGAGCACAGCGTAAAATATAAGCTCAAGGACTATCCGCATAATGCAGTATGTCCAGGCTACTTTAGCGTAAAAAAGGGTGCTACATCGCCTTTATGGCGTAAAACTCATCCGCTTTTAATGCAGCATTGAAGTGTACGAGGAACACTTCGTATTCCCCGAAATGAACCTGTCAAATCATGCAGTGAACCTGACGTCTGACTCCTGACAAAGAGTACTGCACGACTACCCAGATGACGGCTATAATGATGGAGCGGCACAGCGACCCAGGTTGTCGTTTAGTGCCATTTCCTTGGCGTAAACTGCTTTTACGCGTACAAGGGAATACGCTGCCTAGTTTTACACAGACAGACGTGAGCTTCTTACGCTCCGCAGAAGACAAACAGACTGCCACGTCAAAAGCTGCTCTTCGTACAGGGCTCGAGGCACGTCTCTGCATTTAATGCGCAGAATGGTGACAGATCTTCGAGACATGCCTCTGCATTTAATGCGCAGAATAATGGCAGATCTTCGAGACACGCCTCTGGAATACGCTACCTAGTTTTACACAGGCAGACGTGAGCTTCTTACGCTCCACAGAAGACAAACAGACTGCCACGTCATTAGTTTCTCTTCATGCAAGGCTCGAGGCACGTCTCTGTATTTAATGCACAGAATGATGGCAGATCTTCGAGACACGCCTCTGCATTTAATGCGCAGGATAGGGGCGGATCTCTGCATTTAATGCAAGAGATTTGATTATATCTCCAAAAGCCGTAATTTTGGCTAAAACGTCCACATCATCACTTTGGCACATTACGCCATCGGGCTATTCTCAGCTATGGGAGCACGCTATACGCTATCTCCTTGGAATACGCCAACTCAGGCCACATTTGCATTGCTGCGTATTAAGGCTATTCGGTCCAGAATTTGCTCAAGGCCTCAGTAAAGGGAGGAGGATCAGCTATCTTCTACGCCCACTCGGCTTCTACGCCCACTCGGCTTCTACGCCCACTCGGCTTCTATGCCTACTCGGCTTCTACGCCTACTCGGCTTCTATGCTGGTTTGATAACTCTTCGGCTTCTATGCCATAGTGACAGTTATTGGCTTCTACGCCAACCTTTTCTACGTGAGGGATAACTACCTACGTGGCTTTTATGTCGTAATCTTCGCAGCAGTTATACACATTCTCTCTTAATTGGACATGCGTCACACGCTCATTCAAAAGGTCATCTATACGTGGGCAACGGTTATTATAACCATCATGTAAAAGGGTGCTGTACTTTCTACTACTCGGTTTCTACGCCGACTGGGTGGTCACTGTCACTAAAACTCTATAAATAAAGACCTCTATCAACAGAGGTCGAGGGTCAAAAAATCCAGAAGTGGAGAAAACAGGTCAAGGAACTGAGAGTCAAAGAGTCTTTGAGAGAGAAGAATCCAGAGCTCAGGCAAAGAGTAGTGATTGACGACTTTGGCATCGAGCATCCACTCTCCCTTGCAACCTTCGAAGCTTCTTCTGTATTCTACGACACTTCTTTAACATCGTGTGGTCCAAGGGACAAAGTGATCGACTGCAGATCAGACTCCTATAGCAATATTTACCCAGATTAAAAAATTGTACTCGACATTCTCGTATAGGATTAATTGTACAATCTTGTTTGTAAACCAAATAGCAGGTTTCGTATAAACCTCGTTTCCATTTCTTTCGTTTATTATCAAACACAAGATGACGACTCTGCTGGGGACATCTTTCTCTTCTGATGAGGAAGCAATTGCTCAACACGATGTGGTATCCGTGGGATCCGTAAAGAAGACACTGGTCGTCCAGTTCGACCAGTCTGCCTACGAAGACATGCTTCGAACAGGGGGTAGGTCTCACTCTCTCTCTGTCCAAGACAACAGGAAACTGCGTAGGGTCTGGATGCCCAAGGCATCCCCTACCATTCCTGTCGACTCTCCGATCACTCCGACCAACGAGGTTGTAGCATCGCTCCCTCCGCTCCTTGCACGTAAAATTCAGTCTCCCATCACTGACGGAATAGACAAAACTTCGGATAATGCCTCAGCGCTAGTCCAGAAGCCTATTCGCGCTCTGTACGTAAAACTCTGTCTCCCGTCCCTGACGTGGCTGACAAAACTTTAGACGATGCCTCAGCGCTAGTCCAGAAGCCTACTCCATGCTCTGCACGTAAAATCCAGTCTCCCATCGATGACGTGGCAGACAGAATTTTTGACAATGCCTTAGCGCCAAATCAGAAATTCCAGACGCGCTTCGTACGTAAAAATGCATCTGCCCTCCGTGGAAAAGCAGATGATCCCTGCAATCTACGCAAAGGAAAGCAAGTGGCGGACTGCTCAAATTCTCGGCCTTTACGCCAGCAAGAGAAGAATCTGCCCGCTGTGTTTGATAATAAACGAGAGAGAATATAGAAACGAGGCCTTATACGAAAACCCGTCCTTTCTTCGGTGTTTACAAACAAGATTGTATAATTTAATCCTATACGAGGATGTCGAGTACAATTTATTTAATCTGGGTAAATATTGCTATAGGAGTCTGATCTGCAGTCGATCACTTTGTCCCTTGGACCACACGATGGTGAAGAAGTACCGTGGAAGACAGGAAGCAACTTCGAAGGTTGCTGAAGAGGGTGGATGCCCGATGCCAAAGTCGTCGATCACCTCTCCTTGCCTGAGCTCTGGATTCTTCTCTCTATCTCTCTCGACTGTTCTCTCCTACTTCTTTCTTCCCAATTGTCAACCTTGGATCTGGTACTGGATTCCTTGACCAATTTTTGATCGTTTGACCTTCAATTTTTCGACCTTGTCCTCTGTTGATAGAGGTCTCTATTTATAGAGTTTTAGTGACAGTGACCACTCAGTCGGTATAGAAACCGAGTAGTGGAAAGTACAGTACCCTTTTATACGACGGTTACAATAACCAATACCTACGTATAGATGACCTTTTGAGTGAGCATGGAATGCGTGTCCAACTAAGGGACAACGCGTATATCTGCTACGAAGATCACGGTATAGAAGCCACGTAGGTAGTTATCCTTTGGGTAGAAGAGGTTGGCGTAGAAGCCAATGACTGTCACCATGGCGTAAAAGCCAAGTAGGCATAGAAGCCGAGTAGGCGTAGAAGCCGAGTAGGCATAGAAGCCGAGTGGTCATAGAGGCCGAGTGGGCGTAGAAGCCGAGTGGGCGTAGAAGCCGAGTGGGCGTAGAAGCCGAGTGGGCATAGAAGCCGAGTGGGCATAGAAGCCGAGCAAGCGTAGAAGCCGAGATGATATGGACGTTTTAGCCGGAATTACGGCTCTTGGGGGTATAATCAAATCTCTTGCATTAAATGTCGAGATCTGCCCCCATCCTGTGCATTAAATGCAGAGGCTTGTCTTTAAGATTTACCATCATTCTGCGCATTAAATGCAGATACGCGCCTCGAATCCTGTACGAAGAGTAACTGCTGACGTGGCAGGCTGTTTGTCTTCTGCGAAGCGTAAGAAGCTCACGTCTGCCTGTGTAAAATTGGGCAGCGTATCCCCTTGTATGCGTAAGAGTAGTTTACGCAAAGGAAATGTCACTAGATGACGGTTCGGTGACATTTAATCAAATCTTCTGCATTAAATGCAAAGATCCGCCATTATCCTGCGCATTAATTACAGAGGAGTATTTTGAAGGTCTGCCACCTGTAGAAGCATAAAAAATACGCCGGATGGCTATACGCAGCATATTGATGCAGAGCAGCATAAACAGAGGCCTTAAGAGCCATCAAACGTGCAACAGAGCTTTTTCCGCTAAAACACAGCGTAAAATATAAGCTCAAAGGACCATCCGCGTAAGGCAGTACGTCCAAGCCGCTTCAGCGTAAATCGGGTGCTTCATCGACTCCTGGGCGCAAAACCCATCCTCTTTCAACGCAGCATTGAGGTGTACAAGAGACGCTTCGTATTCTCCGAAGTGAACCTGTCAAACCCTGCAATGAACCTGTCAGATCCTGCAATGAACCTGACGTCTGGACTTCTGACAAAGGGATATGGCTCGACTACCCAAACGACGGCTATAATGATGGCACAGCACTGCGACCCAGGCTGTCATTTACCGCCATCTCCTTTGCATAAACTGCCTTTACGAGCACGAAGGGATACGCTGCCTTGTTTTACACAGGCAGACATAAGCTGTTTATGCTCTGCAGTAGACAAACCGCCTGCCACATCAAAAGCTGCACTCCGTACGGGGCTCGAGGCACGTCTCTGCGTCCAATGCACAGAGCAAATGATAGTTGCTCGAGGCACGTCTCTACGTCTAATGCACAGAGTGGTGACAGTTTCTAAAGGCACGTCTCTGCGACTGATGCGCAGAAGGTCTGCAGACCTTCAAAAATATGCCTCCGCATTTAATGCACAGGATGGTGACAAATCTCGGTATTTAATGCAAGAGATTTGATTATATCTTCAAAAGTCATAAATTCTGGCTAAGACATCCACATCAGCACTCTGGCACGGTACGCAGCGGCTTCTACGCCCATCCAGCTCCTGTGCTCACTCGGCCTCTAAGACCGCTCGGCTTCAACGCCTATTTGGCTTCTACGCTCACTCGGCCTCTATGACCGCTCGGCTTCTATGCCCATTCGGCTTCAATGCCCATTCGGCTTCAACGCCCATTCGGCTTCAACGTCCATTCGGCCTCTACGACCGCTCGGCTTCTACGCCTATTCGGCTTCTATGCCTACTTGGCTTCTATGCCATGGTGACAGATATTGGCTTCTACGCCCACCTCTTCTACACAAGGGATACCTACCTACGTGGCTTCTACGCCGTGATCTTCATAGCGATTATATGCATTTTGTCCCTTAGTTGGACCTGCGTCACACGCTCATTCAAAGGATCATCTATACGCAGGCATTGGTTATTTTAACCGTTGTGTAAAAGGGTGCTGTACTTTCCACTTCTCGGTTTCTATACCGACAGAGTGGTCACTGTCACTAAAACTCTATAAATAGAGACCTCTATCAATGAGGAACAAGGTCGACAAATTGGAGGGTCAGAAATTGGTCAAGAAAACCAATATCAGATCCAGGGTCGAAGAAATCGAAGGTCGAACTTCCAAGAAAGATCGAAACAGAGGTCAAAAGAGAGAGAGAGAGAGAGAGAGAGAGAGAGAAGAGTCCGGAGCTCAGGCAAAGAGTAGGGATCGACGACTTTGGCATCGTGCATCCACCCTCTTTTGCAACCTTCGAAGCTGCTCCCTGTCTTCTACGGCACTTCTTCATCATCGTGTGGTACAAGGGCTAAAGTGATCGACTGCAGATCAGACACCTATAGCAATATTTACCCAGATTAAATAAATTGTACTCCCACATCCTCGTATAGGATCAAATTGTACAAGTTTGTTTGTAAACCAAAGAAGGCGGGTTTCGTGTAAACCCCATCTTGAATACATTTTCATTTTTTCGTTTTCTACCACAAACAAGATGGCGACTCTACTGGGGTCACCTTTCTCTTCTGATGAGGAATTAATTTCTCAACACGATGCGGTATCTATAGGAACCGTGAAGAAGACACTGGTCATCCAATTCGACCAGTCTGCCTACGAAGATATGCTTCGAACCGGGGGTAGCTCTCACCCTCTCTCCGTCCAAGACAACAGGAAGCTGCGCAAGGTCTGGATGCCCAAGACATCCTCTACCATTCCTGTGGACTCTCCGATCTCTTCGACCTCTCCGACCAATGAGGTTGTAGCGTTGCTCCGTCCATGCCCTGCACGTAAAATTCAGTCTCCCGCTACGCGCGGTACAGACAAAACTTCGGGCAAAGCCTCAGTGCTAACCCAAAAGTATCCACTGCGCTCTACGCGTAGAAACCAGTCTCCGACTACGCGCAGTACAGACAAAACTTCTGATGATGCCTCAGCGCCAAATCGGAAGTACAAATCATGCTCCGTGCGCAAGACAACATCTGACCTCTACAGGGAACCAGATGAGCGCTGTAATTTCCGTAAGATAAAGCAAGCGGCAGGGTACTCAACTTCTCGGCCTTTACGCCAGCGAGGGAGCAATCTGTCTACCCTCCGGATTACGCGGGAAGCCGACGGCCGACTGAGGACCTCTCCAACTTTACGCCAGTCTGAGCAAATCTCCAAATTATGCCAGACGAAGTCCCACGACGTAAAGCAAGCTCAGGTTGCGGAAAGACACCATCCCCGGGGATTATCTGCCACCCAGATGGACAACCTGTTGTACACAGGTGGCACAGGGAAAACCATGGTGCCCAATCTCCGTATGCCCACTGATGGGAACAGAAGGAACAAGCTGTCGTCTTCTTCATCTACTCCTCCTGACTTGCGTAAATATCTAATCCAGAAGCGTAAGGAGAGGGGACCTTCCAACATGTCTATTACGCCCCCTGGCGAGCAATGTTGTAATAGTCATAAGATTGTGATTGACTGCTGCTGTTCTAAAGCAAAACGGTCAGTTTTTGACCGATTGAGCTACTCTTTGTCTTTCCAGGAAGAAGAGCCCATGCATGCATCCGTGAACATGGCTTCACACATACCTAGAGGAGGTCAAGCTCAAGATGTCATCCCTCTAGGCCTCCGAGCCAAAGGAGATTCGAAGACCTCCTCAGGAACACTGAAGCTGGGGTATTCCAAAACACCCATGCAAGGTCACATCAACCAGCTTCGTACTCGTCTGATTCCGACGCTGGGGGTCGCCAGTCTCCCGGATCAGATGCTGAGAGTATAGAGTCGACTTCTACAGCGACCTATACTAATCCTTCAAAGACACCAAAAAGACACCAAGGGAAATGGGAGTTTATGCCGTTGAAGATGAACGCGAGGAAGCTTCGCCGTCAGGAAACGTGGAACAACGCATCACTATATTGGAGACGTCTCTGAAACAAATGCAATCCATAATGGAGAACATGCACCAGATGATGCTAACTCAGCACGCAACTGCCATGGCCCAAGCATCGGTTCCGCCAACTCAGATACGTGTAGGGGTGGACTTACCACCATCCAACCCGAGCCAAGAGCCTGCTCTAGATCAAGAGTCAGCAGTTCCTCCGCTTCCTCACTCAGAGAACATATTACCTCCCGTTGGAGTCACAATACAACCAACTCCGCACTACACCGTAGTCCCGCTTCCAACTAAAAATTCGATACAGGCAGTACGGGAGTTAAAAGCCCAGTTTGACGCCTTGAAGCACAAAGATCAGCTCAAGAAACTGGGAATCAACCAGCCTTACCCAGCTATCTGGGAAGAGGTCCCTTTCCCTCCGAGGTACAAACCTCAGACTATGGCTCTGTTCGAGGGAAAAATATCACCAAGTCAGTACATAAACTATTTTAGTATGATGATGGTGTTGCTACAAGGGAACGACGCCCTCCTCACTCGGGTGTTCAAAGGCTGCCTCTCAGGAGTAGCCTATCAGTGGTACCGTAGCTTGGCGGACAACTGCATTACTTCCTTCGAGGACTTCAAAGCTTTATTCTTCACGCAATTCTACGAGGGAGGAATGGACATGTCTATGTCCTCTCTCATCGAAGTCAAGCATAGGAAAAAAGAGGATGTTCGTACCTTCATCGAACGTTTTCGTCAAGTCACCTTAAAGATGCCTCCAGGAGTTCCAGACTCTGCATTAGTAGACATTTGCAGGAAGAACCTCCTTCCCATAGTCTCGGTGTTTACAGGACCATATCAGTTCCATGATTGGCCCTCGTTCATCATCTCGACAGTGGCCGCCGAAGGCAACAGTCGTAAGGCGTGCGACAATGGCATCATGATCTCCACCTCTGACAGAGGCAAAAGGTCATCTCCCAGCAGCGACCATCCTCGCAGCTCCAAGGGAAAAGAAGCTCTGGCGATCAATACGTCCAGACAAAAGACTGCGACAACCACGCAGACGAGACCCGGGACTTCCAGGCCCGTCGAAGTCTACTCTTTCGACGACGACGATATCCCAAGTATATTCGAGTGTCTCGTCAAAAGTGGCAAGATCACCCTTCCGGGGCTAAGGTGGCCCCAAGAAGTCGGCAGTACTAACGACCCCAAATACTGCATCTTCCACAGATACGTGCACCACCCGACAAAGGCGTGTTACATACTGAAAAGGAAGATCCAGGGGTTAATCGATGCTAAGGCCATCACTCTGCACAACACCGAAAAGACGGTCACGGCCAACATGATCTCTCTGCGGTTTGGCGATCTGCCTTTCCAAGAAGTCTCGGACGGTATCACACCCATTTCCCGAACCACGATGAACATCGTCAATCTTCCTCCAGCTAGGGGTCAAAATCATGACCTGGTACCCCTAACCACCCGGCAGGGCGAGATTATGTGGGTTCATCCGGATTTGGTGTCAAAGCTCGAGGAGGAGACTAAAGCTACTAAGGCTACGTCTAGAAAGAGCTCCAAATGCAAACCATGCCATATGGTCGCAACTTCTTTGCCATCAGACGAAGACGAGGTATTTGCTGTAACCCGTTCAGGGAAAGCCTATCTCAACGACTACGGAGCAAGTCAGGAAGATGCACCGACGGACGCTTCAACTGCCAAACCTTCAGGACCAGGCCCCGTCGTACCAGATGCCAGCCCTTCAAAATCGACTCCAACGGACAAGGGGAAGCAAAGAGAAGTGCGCTTTGATAAACCTGTGAAAAACATTCCAAACAAAGGTTTAGAGAAGCCCTACAACTTTGATATCCTGGCCCAACTGGCTAATACACCAACCAGGCTATCCATCTTCGAGCTACTCAGGCTCTCCCAAGATAATCGTCTAGTCCTGAGTGAAGCACTGATGCAGGTGGAGGCATGCCTGACCCAGCTCAAGTCCCCCGACGAAGAACCGGTGGCATGTCCTCAATGCCACAGTGTAATGGAAGTGGTCCCAAACATCACTTTCACTCAAGACGACATGCTGTTAAAACATAACAGGCATGACAGGCCCCTCTATTACACCGGGTACGTCGGTTCCATGGAGGTCGATCGAATTCACATAGATCCAGGGTCATCGATCAGCATCATCCTTCACAGTCTGCTCAGACCGCTGGTCTACGGGAGCGAAGCAGTTCTCCCCATTAAAATCCAGATCCCGTCACTCAGGATAGCCGTAACTAATGAGCTGACTTAAGAAAAGAATGGCCTGTTAAGGCTTCAAGAGCTAGAAGGATTAGACGAGAAATGCCTCCAAGCTCAACAGTGCATCGCGCTCTACCAAGCACGCATTTCCAGAGCTTTCAATCATAAAGTAAAGGAAAGAGTGTTCAAAGTCGGCGAGCTAGTTTTAGTCGTAAGAAGGCCGATGATCCTTACTCACAGAAGTAAAGGCAAATTCCAGCCCAAGTGGGAAGGCCCTTATGTGATCGAGACAACGTTCTCAAACGGCGCTTACAGATTCGCCCAGCCTAATGGAGACCTGTTAATGGCTCCTATCAACGATAAATTCCTGAAAAGGTACTATGCTTAACCTCCTCTGCTCAAGTGGAATATAGCGAGAATCTCAACTCTGACAAAACTACTTCCAAAACGAAACTAGTTGGGTCATATTCTATCATGTCCATATAACCTCTGAATAGATATGTTCGACTAATTTGGAAATGCGATACCTATCACTTCCATATTACCTCTGATAGCGTCTTGTCTACCAACTTTAAGTCAAAGCATATTCTATCATGTCCGTATGACCTCTGAATAGATATGTCCTGCTAAAAGTTTATCGAGAGTCTATCACGTCCATACTACCTCTGATATCACTCTCGCCCAAACCTGTCATTTACATTCCGAAATGATGGGTCCACAAAGTCAGAAAAGATTCGCTTTATTTATTCCCAAAAAGAGCAGAATTACATCTGGAAAGTAAAAAAAAGAAAGGGTACATCATTGTGGGGGAGCGGTTAGATCGCGAATCAGCTGTACCAGTACAGCTATCCTCTCATCCCTGAAAACCAAGGCATGAGCACGGGCCCGCTCCAGCCGTGCCTCGGGATTGTTCATAAAGGACAGTTCGGCCCTTGCCCGAAGAGAGCCAGTACGGGCAGCTTCTACACGCTCTAGATCCCGTCGTGCTGTGCTCAGTCGACCAGTCGCTACATCTAGACCTGCCAATGACTGAGAAGCCCACTCCTCTGCCAGAGCGAGTTTTTCCTTCAACTTGCGGGCCCTCGCTACGTTCCCTTCATGCTCGGATTGGCACTTCGTCTGAAGAGAAAGAGCCTCCTCCACGATAGCTTTTCTTTCATCCATCTCCAGCTTATGTGCTTTGATGGAGTTATCTAGGCTTTCCAGCTGTTTAGTAAGCCGCGCAGCCATGAGGTCGTATCTGGCCTGGACCTCAGCTTCGAGACTGCCCTGAGCCAGCTGCAAGTATTCGTTAATAGGTTGCTCCAACCTATTAACCATCACCTTCAGGGCATCAGCTACCCCAGAATTGCCGAACTCCATGACTGCCCCGATCGGAAACTGAGAAGCCTTCTTCAGACGCTCGAAGTCTAGATTCTTCGCCAACACCATTGATATCAGCGTTTTTAAACTGGTATAAAAGAGGCTGCTATACTGCTCGGTCAGCGCAACCAGATCTGATTGAACGCCAGGAGTGGCCGCGATATTGGTGAGTCCCCCTCCAGGAATGATTGCAGACGAGGTGGCCACAGCTGCCGCCTCGACGGGTGGTGCGAACGAAGAAGGTGCAACAATGACGGTCGAAGTCATCGGCGTACTCGCGAGAGGCGAGGTCACGATAACGGGTTCGTCCTCCTCTCGAGATGACGAAACCACTCCGGGCGAACTGGCCCCCGAAGGTATTTCCTCCTCGAAGTCAGGCGCCTCCGTATCATCGCCAGGAGCCCGAGCAGAGCCAGAAGTCGCTTCAACGCTATACTCCCCGTGGACGTCATCCCCTGAGAAGAGGACAAGAAAGTTGATATCAATATGATGGTAATATTTCTACGAGGAGACATAAAGATGACATTTACCCGTAGCCAGAGGTATATATGCCGCGTCTGCAGCCGATGTAGCTAAATCACGCCTTAATGACGCAATACGAACTGTCATACCTGGAGAAGGAGGTGGGCCCACCGACATCGCCAGGTGCTCTACCGAGCCTTCACCAAGACGCAGTCGAGGTTCGTCAGCTGGAATCTCGCTAGGCACGCTCACGGACTCGACAGGAGTTTCATCCGTTACTGGTCTAGGGGAAGATTCTCCCATTTGCCTCGGCCACGCAGGAAATTTTATTCCACTACCGGAGGCAGTGGCAGCAACGGCAGCCTCAAGCAGGAGTTCTCCGGCACCGCCAGCCGAAACTGAGGGTCCCTCTTCGAAAGGCGAGGAACCTCCAATCAAAGAGACATCCCCAACAGGAGAGATAGCAGGTTCCTCTCTAGGAGCCTCAATGCCAGGAATCCGGAGAGAACGATTAACCGTCTTCTTCTTCCTCTTGCGAGGGGAAGTCTGCTTCAAAGCAGGAGCCCTTCGCTTCCCAGAGACTGCCAAAGCCCCCGCAGGCGTAGGCACTTCACACCTCGGCACCGACACCAGAGGCTCATCCGGAGTGACGGACTACTCACCCTCGTCAGATAAAACCGAGGGGACTTCGGCTCTTCTCCCAGGCTTGGGAGAATGCACCCTAAAGCTTCCATACATGTCAAAATTGCGATGGAAGGTTTTAATCGCCACGTAGAACTGGGCATACGAATGGAGGATACGCAGCTCTGTGGAGAGTGTGACGACCGGCACGGTAAAGATTGCTCCCGTGCAACCCATGATAAAATACCGCCATCCTCTGGCTCCATCATGAGTCCGTCCCTGGACCTGAAGCTGGTGACGGCATTGCCCACGTGCAGCTGATCGTACCCAAACTGCCTGGCGAACCGACTGGGCAAGTAGGGCTCGAAGAAGCAATGATCTTCGCTTTTGTACAGCAAATGGGATAGTCTGATGCAGACCAACCAATTAAAAGCTTCCGGAGAAAGATTGGTCTTCTCTCCACCTAAATCCTCAAGCCTAATCCCCGACTGATTGTGATGTATAGAGGGGACAGTGCAAAGAAGCTTCCAGCCGTGACTGAGGCTCAACACCAGCCGACAGTCTAAAACTGTGTTCACATTCCAGAGAGATTCCTTGTAGTTCAGCAAGAAACTACCCTCCATGCTACAACCAGGGCCGGGAGACATCACCCGGGGGTTGTGGAGAATTAACCATCCCATCAAATACAGTCCATCAGTCATGGCTCTCAGGCCAGCCTGTATACGGCACACCATGGCAGGGAGCAAGCCCAGTCTTGCCCCGAACACCAGACGTACGGCAGGCCACAGGATGTTCCGTTGAATGCGGTCCGAGGATGCGATACCAGGCACCACTACTCGACGCAGCCATATGGAGAGAAAACCAGCCAGAAGGGCTTCCTTAGACAGAGGCCTGCGGCAGTGCCTCAAGTAACTGTAGGCCTTAGTGCCTTCAGGATACTTTCCTATCCCATCATTGAGAATCTGATCTGGAGCCTTAGCATCCTCCATAAGGTCCTCGACGACCTGGGCACTGAGCACGCCAGAACAGTTCACGGGCTTATTCTTGCCACCCGAAACTTTCTCTGACTTGGCAGCCCTGGCCCGGTGGAAGAAGAGGTAGGACATCCACTTAGTGGTGTGAGCCAAATCAGAAGGCTTATCATAAAAAGTGGTGCACACGAAGTAGTGGCACATCAGCTCCTGATACACCTCCACAACCCGAGGGTCCGAGTCCTCCAACTCCCGGTTGGTGGGAACATACTCTTCATATGGGGTATCCCCCATCGGCAGTCTCGAGAAAACTGCCATCTCATGGAGGGCCAACCCCAACTCCCCCAGTAGAGTGGCGAAGGTCCCGGTGAACGAAATATATCGCTCCATCAGTGCCAGAAACAGGTTAGGGTTGGGAGGCAACCCAACACTCGTCGCACTCACAGCAGCATACAGTCCAATGACCTCCAGCTCTCTCCGAAAATGCTTCAAGGTCCAGTCAACTAGGCAAGCCCATCGGAGGTTTGTTGGGGTAATCCACCCATTGCACCGAGGATTCTCCTTGGGTTATACCCCCCTCGCACCATGAAGTCGTTATAGAAAGTCGGCAATTGGACCGGCTGGATCACTGAACTGTCTTCACTCGGGACGCTGCCCGGGCACAGGCCCCTGAACAACGTCACAACGCCGGAAGGACGGCTGACAAACAACCCCTGGTCAGCTCCGTTTAAATGAAAGATCTTTCCCGTCTTGCCGTGAAGATCGGGAGTCAGCGTCCACGATATCCTCCTGGGATGTGTAGCATGGGAGAAAGCCCAGATGGGATAATCTCTCGACATCGTTGGCAGATACAAGACCACACTCTCGGCGAGGAAAACCCAGGGTTCTCTCTTGGGCTTCGTCTGGGACTGTTTGTCAATCATGTCCCCAAAGAGAAAAGCCGGCTTGATGTACTGGTCCCCGTCAGGTGCTCCCCGTTAATCATGTTCAGCAACGTCCGCTCGCCCTGAGCCGATATCAAGATCTCCCTTCCTTCAGGATACTGGGGTCCGGAGATAGGAAATGTCACGTAGGACAGATCCTCCAGATAGTTTGAGTGCAGCATCCCGGTAGCGGAATCCATCACCTCGGCCAGTGGAGACTCATGCAAGTTAACTGCGAAAGTGCAAGGAAAACACGTCATTACAAATCTTACAACATAAAGACCAAGAAACGACAGTCTGTGCTTTATGCCAAGACTGTACAAAATTTGGTCATTTTACGTCGGAAGTCACATCCTGAAGCGTAATTGGCGGTATACTGTCCGTGCTTTACGCCAGACTGCCAAAATTCTAGTTATTACGCTGGAGGTCCCATCCACAAGCGTAAAACTAAAATTTTATAGTATATACCAAGTTTTCGACAGTCAGAGCTTACTGCAAAAATATGGAGTTTTTACGCTGGCACATTAGAAATGTGGGCGTAAAAGATGAAAATGTCTCTGTGCGTCATCTTGCTCAAAGAGGCTATCAGCACAGAAGACGACCTAGCGCGATCACGTTCAACGTGTGCGAAGGATTTTTCGTCAATTTTTGTCATCCCAAAGGTTGTACCTCTAAGGCCGGGTGCGCTACTCGTCGGCAGGATGCCTCGCTCAGAAGGAAGTTCACCTTGCCCCACCGAAGACTCTCTCGCTGGGGCAGAAGAACGAGAAGAAGAGCCTGTACTCTTTCCCTTAGTGGAGGGGGTTTGTTTCGGCGCCATTTCTGAAAACTTGGAGTGCTCAGAGAAAGAACGAGGGAAAAAAAACTCAAACAGTCGAAGGCTCTCTTTCGCAGAAGACGGATGAAAAGTTTTTCTCTCAAAAGCTTTGGATATATATAGAATTCGGGTCGACTCCTCGAATCCTCGGACGGGCTCCTCGAAACCCCAACCAAATCTCACAATTAATATTTGGTTATGATTGGGTACTACGTCAGCCCACTACTCTCGAAAGATGGACAGTCAGCAAATTCGAAGAGTTTTTCGTGCAAAAGCAGGTCAGCGGTTCCTATGCTAAGGAGCTTTCTACGCTTGACAGCAACAGATCTACAGTTTTACACTCGCAAGCTATAAGTCTATGGTTTTACGCCCGGATGCCTTTGTGCTCGGTAGCTTTTATGCTCGAGAGGCTACAAACCTACGACTTTACGCTCAGTAGATACCAAATCAATGATCTCACGCTCGGTGGCATTTAGTTTACGCTCGGAGGCAACAGATCCGCAACCTTACGCTCGGAAGATTTCTTTTTCACAGGCTATAAATCTACAGTTCTACGCTAAGGAGCTTTCTACGCTCGACAGCAACAGATCTACGGTTTTACGCTCGCAAGCTATCAGTCTATGGTTTTATGCCCGGATGCCTTTGTGCTCGGTAGCTTTTACGCTCGAGAGGCTACAAACCTACGACTTCACGCTCAGCAGCTACGAATCTACGATTTCACGCTCGGTGGCTTTCTACGCTCAATAGGCTACGAACTCAGGATTTTCAGCTCATCTATGCTACGGATCTCTGACTTTCTGCATATCCGAACAGTTCTCAAGGCGGTCGATTACAGGAGTTCACACAGAAGATACTCCTTCTTGACCTCAAAATGTCCCAAGTACCCAAAACATACAGAGTTCAAACATTGAGAAATTACTCTTCTCGAGTCAATTGGAGGTTCATCCAGACTCAAGTACCGAATATTTCATCTATCAAGATGGCAACTCAGTTTGACAGCCATTCCTCGACCCTGTTCCAAGGGATTTTCGAGAAGTCATTCTTGAAGACGAAGTCTGAACAAAAATTCTGTTCATCAGAAGTAAAAACTCTACGCAGTTCCTCAGTCCTAGCAGCAGGACAGTTCTAAATATTCAAAATGCTCAAACAGCATTCTATGGACTATTCGCTATGAAGACTGGACCTAGCACTCTTTCTATACAGAGTCGGCTTAAAGAATCAAACGTATCGAAGCTACACATATTCAGACTTTACAGCAACGTATGGCAAAACGATCATATGCACGAAAGAAAGACAATTTTATTAAGATTATAAGTCATGATTACATATGAGGGAAATCCAATCTACAAGGGTTTTTTCTTCATTTTCATGATTACATATGAGGGAAACTCCGTCTACAAAGGATTTCCCTATCATCGTCTGAAGATTGCCCAGAAGCTGTTCTGACAGGTTCCCGCATGGGCACAATTCTTCATCCATCTTCTCCAACAGTCAGTCAGTTCCAGCAAACTGACTGACATGGCAATGATCAACGGCGAGAGAATACAGAGTTGGGGCTTGCATAAATTATGCAGATCCTATGCTCCGTACGCCGTGACAGATTGAGTTGATATATTCCACCCAACTCAATGCCCAAGGTCAAAGCTAGTTGCTGCTCTCATCTCCGAAGGTAACAGGAGAAGACACCGCTTGCAAGCCGTGTGGTCTAATACGACCCTTCCCTTCTCCTGGAAGAACCGCCATATAAAGTTGCTGATTATCCCGAGCAAGGGAGGCTAAGATATCCTTCCATGATCCATCGTTGCAGTGGACACTTGCCCGAAGACGCCGTCTTTTTTGGCTCCTTACACGCTGGAAGAACATGATCTCCTTCTTCCTCAGGTCGACCCGACGAACTCCGGCGATCATCTCTGCGTGGTGATGGAAATGTGAGGAGTACAGGTTAAACCCTCAGTCATTTTATAGGTGAAAAGAGGTCACACCGGTCCCCAATAAATCCGCCATAAAGTCAGCATCGACCGTTTCAACGCTCCATTCAGAAACATTTTGAGTCACGAGGAGCGGTTCATGCTTTATTCAAAGCGTTCCAAATTCTGAGGAATTTGAAAGCTTTGAAGGGGGTCTTATAGAAGCATGAAAAATACGCCGGATGGCTATACGCAGTATATTGATGCAGAGCAGCATAAACAGAGGCCTTCAGAGCCATCAAACGTGCAACAGAGCTTTTTCTGCTAAAACACAGCGTGAAATATAAGCTCAAAGGACCATCCGCGTAAGGCAGTACGTCCAAGCTGCTTCAGCGTAAACAGGGTGCTTCATCGACTCCTGGGCATAAAACCCATCCTCTTTCAACGCATCATTGAGGTATACAAGAGACGCTTCGTATTCTCCGAAGTGAACCTGTCAGACCCTGCAATGAACCTGTCAGATCCTGCAATGAACCTGACGTCTGGACTTCTGACAAAGGGATACAGCTCGACTACCCAAACGATGGCTATAATGATGACACAGCACTGCGACCCAGGCTATCATTTACCGCCATCTCCTTTGCGTAAACTGCCTTTACGAGCACGAAGGGATACGCTGCCTTATTTTACACAGGCAGACATGAGCTGTTTACGCTCTGCAGTAGACAAACCGCCTGCCACATCAAAAGCTGTACTCCGTACGGGACTCAAGGTACGTCTCTGCGTCCAATGCACAGAGCAAATGACAGTTGCTCGAGGCACGTCTCTATGTCTAATGCACAGAGCGGTGACAGTTTCTCAAGGCACGTCTCTGCGACTGATGCGCAGAAGGTCTGCAGACCTTCAAAAACACGCCTTCGCATTTAATGCACAGGATGGTGGCAAATCTCGACATTTAATGCAAGTGATTTGATTATATCTTCAAAAGCCGTAAATTCTGGCTAAGACGTCCACATCAGTACTCTGGCACGGTACGCAGCGGCTTCTACGCCCATCCAGCTCCTGTGCTCACTCGGCCTCTATGACCGCTCGGCTTCAACGCCCATTTGGCTTCTACGCTCACTCGGCCTCTATGACCGCTCGGCTTCTACGTCCATTCGGCTACAACGCCCACTTGGCCTCTATGACCGCTCGGCTTCTACGCCTATTCGGCTTCTATGCCTACTTGGCTTCTATGCCATGGTGACAGACATTGGCTTCTGCGCCCACCTCTTCTACATAAGGGATACCTACCTACGTGGCTTCTATGCCGTGATCTTCGTAGCGATTATACGCGTTTTGTCCCTTAGTTGGACCCGCGTCACACGCTCATTCAAAGGATCATCTATACGCAGGCATTGGTTATTTTAACCGTTGTGTAAAAGGGTGCTGTACTTTCTACTCCTTGGTTTCTACACCGACGGAGTGGTTACTGTCACTAAAACTCTATAAATAGAGACCTCTATCAATGAGGAATAAGGTCGACAAATTAGAGGGTCAGAAATTGGTCAAGAAAACCAATATCAGATCCAGGGTCGAAGAAACCGAAGGTCAAACTTCCAAGAAAGATCGAACCAGAGGTCAAAAGAGAGAGAAAGAGAGAAGAGTCCGGAGCTCAGGCAAAGAGTAGGGATCGACGACTTTGGCATCGTGCATCCACCCTCTTTTGCAACCTTCGAAGCTGCTCCCTGTCTTCTACGATACTTCTTCATCATCGTGTGGTCCAAGGGCTAAAGTGATCGACTGCAGATCAGACACCTATAGTAATATTTACCCAGATTAAATAAATTGTACTCCCATATCCTCGTATAGGATCAAATTGTATAAGTTTGTTTGTAAACCAAAGAAGGCGGATTTCGTGTAAACCCCATCTTGAATACATTTTTATTCTTTCGTTTTCCACCACAAACACCACCCTTCTGCGCATAAAATGCAGAGACGTGCTTTGGGCATCTGTCAGTATTCGGCGCATTAAATGCAGAGACGTGCCTCTAGAACCTGTGACCGCTCTGCACATTAAATGCATAGACGTGCCTCTAGCCCTGTACGAAGAGCAGCTTTTGACGTAGTAGGCTGTTTGTCTTCTGCGGAGCGTAAACAGCTCACATCTGCCTGTGTAAAACTAGGCGGCGTATCCCTTTGTATGCGTAAAAGCGGTTTACGCCAAGGAAATGGCAGTAAATGACAGCATGTGTTACAGTGTCGCGCCATCATTATAGTCGTCACCTAGGTAGTCGTGGAGTACTCTTTGTCAGGAGTCAGACGTCAGGTTCACTGCACGATTTGTCAGGTTCATTTCGGGGAATACGAAGCGTCCCTCGTACACTTCAATGCTGCATTAAGAGCGGATGAGTTCAACGCTATAAAGGCGATGTAGCACCCTTTTTACGCTGATGCAGCCTGGACATACTGTATTACGCGGATGGTCCTTGAGCTTATATTTTACGCTATGCTCAGCAGAAAAGATCTGTTGTACGTTGACGTCTCTAAGGTCATCTATTTACGCTGCCCTGTATCAACATGCTGCGTAGAGCTATCCAGCATATTTTTTATGCTTCTACAAGACCCCCTTTAAAGCTTTTAAATTCCTCGTAATTTGAAACGCTTTAAATGAAGCAGGAAACGTTCCTCGTAATTTGAAACGCTCTGAAACGGTCAAGTTTGACACGTTCTTTCAAGGCTGACTTTATGGCAGAGTTATTGGGGATCGGTGTGATCTCTTTCGCCTATAAAAAGGCTGAGTAATTAACCTGCTCTTCCCACATTTCCTTCACCACACAAAAATGATGGCCGGAGTTCGTCGGGTCGAATTAAGGAAGAAGGAGACCATGTTCTTCCAGCATGTAAGGAGCCAAAAAAGATGGCATCTTCGAGCAAATGTCCTCTGCAGCAATGGATCATGGAAGGATATCATAGCCTCATTTTCTTAGGATAATCAGCAACTTTGTATGGCGGTTCTCCGGGAGAGAGGAAGGGTCGTACTAGACCATACAGCTTGCAAGCGGTACCTTCTCCCGTTATCCGTGGACGAGGGCAGGCAAACTGGCTCTGTCCTCCAGTATTGAGTTGAGAGAAATATATCAACTCAATCTGTCACGGCGCTGGACGCAGGAAAGCAGATTTACCCTGCTTCCATGTATTAGAGGATGGGTCTAGGCCCATGTTTGTATCCTTCCGCCGTTGATCATATTTCAGTCGGTTTGCGGTCACCGACTGACTGCTGGAGAAGATGGATAAAGAATGCCGCCCATGCGAGAACCTGGCCGAACAGATTCTTGGCGCGATCTTTAAATGAAAATGAGAAACCCTTTGTAGACGAGATTTCCCTCATATGTAACCATGGTAATAAAAAAAAAACTTGTAGACTGGATTTCCCTCATATGTAATCATGATTTTAATAAGATCATCTTCTTCTGTGCATATGATCATCTTGTCATACTTTGCTGTGAAGTCTGAATATGTGTAGCTTCGACACGTTTGATAACTTTACGCCGACTCTGTTTAAAAAGAGTGTTAAGTCCTTGTTTGTGGTAGAAAACAAAAAGAATGAAAGATGTATTCAAGACGGGGTTTATACAAGACCCGTGTTCTTTTGTTTACAAAGAAACTTGTATAATGTAATCCTATACGAGGATGCAGGAGTACAATTTATTTAATCTGGGTATAAATTGCTATAGGTGTCTGATCTGCAGTCGATCACTTTAGCCCTTGGACCACACGATGGTGAAGAAGTGTCGTAGAAGACAGGAGGTAGCTTCGAAGGTTGCAAAAGAGGGTGGATGCACGATGCCAAGGTCGTCGGTCCCTACCCCTTGCCTGAGCTCCAGGTTTCTCTCTCTCTCTCTCTCTCGATCTCTTCTCTCTCCTTGTTTTTTCTTGACCTTGTCCGAACTCCTTTTCAGAAGTCTGATCGTTGATCAAAATCTTCGACCTGTTCCTCTGTAGATAGAGGTCTCTATTTATAGAGTTTTAGTGACAGTGACCACTCAGTTGGTGTAAAAACCGAGGAGTGGAATCACAGCACCCTTTTACACGACAGTTAAAATAACCAATGCCTGTGTATAGATGATCCTTTGAATGAGCGTATAACGCGGGTCCAACTAAGGGACACAACGCGTATTGTTGCTACGAAGATCACGGCGTAAAAGCCACGTAGGTAGGTATCCTCCGTGTAGAAGAGGTAGGCGTAAAAGACAATATCTGTCACCATGGCATAGAAGCCAAAATAGGCATAGAAGCCAGGTAGGCATAGAAGCCAGATGGCATAGAAGCCGAGTGAGCATAGAAGCTGAGGAGGCGTAGAAGTCGAGAGAGCATAGAAGCTGAGGAGGCATAGAAGCCCTTAGAGCATAACAGCTGAGGAGGCGTAGAAGCCGAGAGAGCATAGAAGCTGAGGAGGCGTAGAAGCCCTGAGAGCATAACAGCTGAGGAGGCGTAGAAGCCCTGAGAGCATAACAGCTGAGGAGGCGTAGAAGCCCTACCCAATGCTGAGTGCTGACGTGGACGTCTTTAGCCGGAATTACGGCTTTTGAAGATATAATCAAATCTCTCGCATTAAATGCAGAGATCTGCCACCATCCTGTGCATTAATTGCGAAGGCGTGTTCTGAAGGCCTGCCCCCCCGTTCTGAGCATCAGGCGAAGAGACGTGCCTTGAGCCTTGTACAAAGCACAGCTTTTGACGTGGCAGTCTGTTTGTCTTTCATGGTGTGTAGACGGTTCACGTTTGCTTGTGTAAAACAAGGCAGCGTATGCCTTTGTATGCGAAAAAGCAGTTTACACAAGGGGGTGTCACCAAACGATGGTTCGGTGATTCTTAATCAAATCCCCTGCATTAAATGCAGAGATCCGCCATCATTCTGCGCATTAAATGTGGAGACATATTTTTGAAGGTCTGCAGCTCTTCTGTGCATTCATCGCAGAGACGTGCCTGAGAAGACTTTTACCGTCCTGTGCACCAATCGCAGAGACGTGCCTCGAGCCCTGTACAAAGCGTCGCTTTTGACGTGGCAGGCGGTTTGTAAACAGCTCATATCTGCCTGTGTAAAACTAGGCAGCATATCCCCTCGTTCATGTAAAAGCAGTTTACGCGAGGGAGATGGCGGTAACTGACAGCCTGGGTAGCAGTGCCGTGCTATCATTTATAGCCGCGTCTGGGTAGCCGAGCCGTATCCTTTTGTCAGAAGTTCAGACCTCAGGTTCATTGCAGGGTCTGACAGGTTCATCTCGGATAGCACGAAGCGTTCCTCGTACGCTTTAATACCGCATTTGAAAGTGGATGTGTTTTACGCCATATAGGCGACGAAGCCCTCTGCTTTACGCTCTGAGGCGGCCTGGACATACTGCACTTACGCGGATGGTCCTGAGAAGCTCTTGTCTTGCCTGCTTGATGGCTCAGAGGTCATCTCTTTACGCTGCCCCGCACCAATAAGTTACGTATAGTCATCCGGCATATTTTTTATGCTTCTACAAGACCCCCTTCAAAACTTTTAAATTCCTCGGAATTTGAAACGCTTTGAATGAAGCATGAACCGTCCCTCGTAACTCGAAACGCCTTCTGAATGGAGCCCGAAACGGTCAAGTTTAACATGTTCTTTCAGGCCGGTTTTTATGGCGGATTTATTGGGGGTAGGTGTGACCTCGCTTGCCTATAAAAGGGCTGAGGAGTTAACCTGTTTCTTCCCATATTTCCTTTCACCATGCTGAGATGATCGCCGGAGTTCGTCGGGTCGACCTGAGGAAGAAGAAGACCATGTTCTTCCAGCATGTAAGGAGCCGAAAAAGACGACATCTTCGAGCAAGTATCATCTGCTACGATGAATCATGGAAGGATATCTTAGCCTCCCTTGCTCGGGATAATCAGCAACTTCATATGGCATCTTGTCCAGGAGAAGGAAAGGGTCGTAATAGACCACACAGCCTGCAAGCTGTATATTTTCTCCTGAGACCCCCGCGGACGAGATTAGACAAACTGTAATCTGTCGTCTTCGATCGAGTTGGGTTGAAGAAGCCTCAACTGGATCGGCCATGGCATATGGAGGATCTTCTTGTTCATGACTGTGGTGGTCGATGAACTGCCATGGAAGAGGAGGAAGACCTTTGTAGAGGGGATTTCCCTTATATGTAATCACGAAAATGAAGAAAAATCCCTTGTAGACAGGATTTCCCTCATATATAATTATGATTTTTAACTTTAAATAAAGTCATCTTTCTTCTCTGCATATGATCATCTTTGCCATACGTTGCTGTGAAGTCTGAATATGTGCAGCTTCGACACGTCTGATTCTTTACGCCGACTCTGATAGAAAGAGTATTAGGTCCCGTCCTGTCTTTTACGCATAACTAGTGATGCGCAACTGCTTTACAAATGTAGGAACCGCGTAGAGTTTCTGAACTGTCTTCTGATGAACAGAAATTTTGTTCAGACTTCGTCTTCAAGAATGACCTCTCGAAACTCCCTTGGAACAGGATCGTGGTTTCGGCTGTCAAACCGAGTTGCCATAGACGAGATGTTCAGACTGGAGTCTGGATGAACCTCCAATCTTTTTGACCCGAGAAGAGTAATTTCTGAATGTTTGAACTATGTATGCTCCGGGCACTTGGGATATTTTAAAGTCAAGGAGTATCTTCTGGGTGAACTCCTATAATCGACCGCCCTTAGAACTGTTTCGGACATGCGAAAAGTCAGAGATCCGTAGTGTAGATGGGCTGGAAATCCTGAGTTCGTAGCCTATTGAGCGTAGAAAGCCACCGAGCGTGAGATCATAGGTTTGGTATCTGCTGAGCGTGAAGTCGTAGGTTTGTAGCCTCTCGAGCGTAAAAGCTACCGAGCACAAAAGGCATCCGGGCATAAAACCATAGACTTATAGTTTGCGAGCGTAAAACCATCGATCTGTAGCTGTCGAGCGTAGAAAGCTCCTTAGCATAGAACTGTAGATTTGTAGCCTGCGAAAAAGAAATCTTTCGAGCGTGAAATTGTGGATCTGTTGCCTCCGAGCGTGAACTAAACACCACCGAGCGTGAGACCATAGGTTTGTATCTGTTAAGCGTGAAGTCATAGGTTTGTAGCCTTTCGAGCGTAAAAGCTACCGCGCATAAAAGGCATCCGGGCATTAAACCATAGACTTATAGCTTGCGAGCGTAAAACCGTAGATCTGTAGCTGTCGAGCGTAGAAAGCTCCTTAGCGTAGAACCACGAATCTGCTTTGCACGAAAAACTTTTCAAATTTGCTGACTGTCCGTCTTTCGAGAGTAGTGGGCTGCCGTAGTACCCAATCATAACCAAATATTAATTTGCGAGATTTGGTTAGGGTTTCGAGGAGTCCGTCCGAGGATTCGATGAGTCGATCCGAACCCTATATATATCCCGAGCTTTTGAGAGAAAAACTTTTCATCCGTTTTCTGCGAAAGAGAGTCTTTATCTGTTCGAGTTTTTCTCCGTTCCTTCTCCGAGCACTCAGAGTCTTCAAAAATGGCGCCGAAACAAACCCCCTCCACTAAGGGAAAGAGTGTAGGTCCTTCTTCTCATCCTTCCGCCCCAGCGAGGGAGTCTTCGGTCGGGCAAGGCAAACTTCATCCTGAGCAAAGTATCCCGCCGACGAGCAGCGCACCCGGCCTTAGAGGTAGAGCCTTTTGGATGACAAAGAATAAAGAAAAATCCTTCGCACACGTTGAACGTGACCGCGCTAGGTCGTCTTCTGTGCTGATAGCCTCTTTGAGGAAGATGAAGCACGGAGACGTTTTCATCTTTTACGCTCACATTTCTAATATGCCAGCGTAAGAGTTCCATGTTTCTTTCGAGAGTAACAGCTCTGACTGCCGAAAACTTGGTGTATACTATAAAATTTTAGTTTTACGCCTGGGGACGGAACCTCCGGCGTAATAACTAGAATTTTGGTAGCCCGGCGTAAAGCACGGATCGTATGCTGCCAGTTACGTCTCTGGATGAGACTTCCTGCGTAAAATGACCAAATTTGTACAGTCTTGGCGTAAAGCACAGACTGTAGCTTCTGGGTCCTCATGTTGCAAGATTTGTAATGACGTATTTTCCTCGCACTTTTGCAGTTAATTTGGGTGAGTCTCCACTGGCCGAGGTGATGGGTTCCGCTGCCGGGATGCTGCACTCGAACTATCTGGAGGATCTGTCCCACGTGGCATTTCCTATCTTCGGACCTCAGTATCCTGAGGGAAGGGAGCTTTTGATATCAGCTCAGGGCGAGCGGACGCTGCTGAATATGATTAACGGAGAGCCCCTGACGTATATAGACGGGGAGCAGTACATAAAGCCATTTTTTCTTTTTGGGGACATGATTGATAAACGGTCCCAGACGAAGCCTAAGAGAGAGCCCTGGGTTTTCCCTGCCGGGAGCTTGGTCTTATACCTGCCAACGATGCCGAGAGATTATACCATCTCGGCCTTCTTCCATGCGACACATCCTAGGAGGATTTCGTGGACGCTGACGCCCGATCTTCACGGCAATCCGGGGAAGATCTTTCATCTGAAAGGAGCTGACCAGGGGTCGTTCGTCAGCCGTCCTTCCGGCCTTGTGACGTTGTTCAGGGGACTGTGCCCGGACAGTGTCCCGAGTGAAGATAGTCTAGTGATCCAGCCGGTCCAGTTGTAGACTTTTTGGAACGACTTCATGGGGCGAGGGGGAGTATATCCCAAGGAGAATCCTCGATGCAACGGGTGGATCACCCCAACAAACCGTCGATGGGCTTGCCTAGTTGACTGGGCCTTGAAGCACTGTCAGAGAGAGCTGGAGGGCATCGGGCAGTATGCCGCTGTGAGTGCGACCAGTGTTGGGTTGTCTCCTAACCCTAACCTGTTCCTGGCGCTGATGGAGCGATACATTTCGCTCACCGGGACTTTCGCCACTCCACTGGGGGAGTTGGGATTGGCCCTCCATGAGATGGCAGTGATCTCGAGGCTGCCGATGGGGGATACCCCATATGAAGAGTACGTCCCCACCAATCGGGAGTTGGGGGATTCGGACTCTCGGGTGGTGGAGGTGTATCAGGAGTTGATGTGCCACTACTTCGCTTGTACCTCTTTTTATGACGAGCCTTCTGATTTGGCTCACACCACCAAGTGGACGTCCTACCTCTTCTTCCATCGGGCCAGGGCCGCCAAGCCGGAGAAAGTTTCGGGAGGCAAGAATGAGCCCATGAACTGTTTGGGAGTGCTTAGTGCCCAGGTCATCGAGGCTCTTATGGATGACGCCAAGGCTCCGGACCTGATTCTTGACGACGGGGTTACTTGAGGCGTTATCACAGGCCTCTGTCTAAGGAAGCCCAGCTGGCCGGTTTCCTCTCCATATGGCTACGTCGAGTAGTGGTGCCCGGTACTGCATCTGCGGACCGCATTCACCGGAATATCCTGTGGCCTGCGGTGCGTCTGGTGTTTGGGGCAAGACTGGGCTTGCTCCCTGCTATGGTGTGCCGTATACAGGCTGGCCTGAGAGCCATGACTGACGGGCTGCTCGTCGATGAGACTCGGCGTGAAAGCTTTCCCCGGGTGGAATTATTATACCTGTATTTGATGGGATGGTTAATTCTTCACAACCCCCGGGTGATGTCTTCTGGCTCTGGTAGTAGCTCGGGGGGTAGCTACCTGCTGAATTACAAGGACTCTTCCTGGAATATGAACACAGTTTTAGACTGTCGGTTGACACTGAGCCTCAGTCACGGCTGGAAGCTCCTCTGCATTGTCCCCTCGGTACATCGTAATCAATCGGGGATTAGGCTGGAGGATTTAGGTGGAGAGAAGACCAATCTTTCTCCGGAGGCTTTCAAATGGTTGATCTGTATCAGGCCCTCCCATTTGTTGTATAGAAGTGAAGACCATTGCTTCTTCGAGCCTTACTTGCCTAGTCGGTTTGCCAGGCAACTTGGGTACGACCAGTTGCACGTGGGCAATGCCGTCACCAGCTTCAGGTCCAGGGGCGGACTCATTGATGGAGCCAGAGGATGGCGATATTTCATCATGGGATGCACTGGAGCAATTTTTACCGTGCCGGTCGTCACACCCTCCACGGAGCTGCGCATCTTACATTCGTATGCCCAGTTTTATGTGGCGGTTAACACCTTCCACCATGATTTTGACATGCGTGGGAGTTTTAGGGTGCCGTCTTCCACGCCTGGGGGAAGAGTCAAAGTTCCTTCGATTTCTCCCGACGAGGGTGAGGAGTTTGCTACTCCTGATGAGCCGCTGGTGTCGGCACCGAGGTGTGAAGTGTCTCTGCCTGCGGGGGCCTTGGTAGTCTCTGGGAAGCGAAGGGCTGCTGCTCCCAAGGAGGCTTCTTCTCGCAAGAAAAAGAGGATGGTCAATCGTTCCCTCCGGATTCCTGGTATTGAGGCTCCTAGAGAGGGACCTGCTGTCTCGCCTGTCGAGGATGCTTCCCTGATCGGAGGTTCCCCGACTTCTAGAGAGGGACCCCCAGCTTCGGCTGGCGGTGCTGGAGAATCTTCGTTAGCGGCTTTTGTCGCTGCTACCGCTCCAGGTAGTGGAACGAGATTGCCTGCGTGGCCGAGGCAGATGGAAGAATCTTTCTCTAGACCAGTAACGGATGAAACCCCTGCTGTGCCTGTGAGCATGCTTGGCGAGGTTCCAGCTGACGAACCTTGACTACGTCTTGGTGGAGGCTTGGTAGATCTCTTGGCGATGTCGGTTGGCCCACCCCCTTCTCCAGGTATGACAGTTCGTATTACGTCATTAAGGCGTGATTTAGCTACATCGGCTGCAGATGTGCCGTATATGCCGCTGGCCATGGGTAAATGTCATCTTTATGTCTTCTTTTTAGAAAGAGTACCATTATATTGATATCAACTCTCTTGTCCTCTTCCCAGGGGATGGCGTCCACGGGGAATACAGCTTTGAAGCGCCTTCTGGCTCTGCTCCGGCTCCTGGTGATGATACGGAGGCGTTTGACTTTGACGAGGAAATATCTTCGGGTGCCGGTTCGCCTGTTGAAGAGGCTTTGATATCCCAAGAAGAGGGAGAGCCTGCCATTGTGACCACTTTGGTTGTTGTAGATGCACCTCCTTTGGTCGCACCACTTGTTGAAGCAACGGTTGTGACCACTTCGTCTGCAATCATTCCTGGAGGGGGACTTGCCAATGCTGCGGCCACTCCTGGCGCCCAATCGGATCTAGCTGCGTTGACTGAGCAATATAACAGCGTCTTCTATGCTACTTTGAAAGCGCTGATACCGATGGTGCTGAAGGGGAATCTGGACCTCGAGCGCCTGAAGAAGTCCTCTCGGATCCCGATAGAGGCGATCCGGGAGTTTGACGGCACCGGGATAGCTGATTCCCTGGAGGCGATGGTTAATGGTTTGGAGCAACCCATTAACGAATATCTGCTGCTAACTCGGGACGGCATTGAAGCTGAGGTCCAGTCCAGATACAACTCCATGACTGCACGGTTTACCAAACAGATGGAAAGCTTAGATAAACTCGTTCAAACACGTCAGCTGGAGATGGACGAAAGAACGACTGTCGTGGAGGAGGCCCTTGCTCTTCAACTAAGGTGCCAATCCGAGCATGAAGGGAACATAGCGAGGGCTCGCAAGTTGAAAGAAAAGCCGCTCAGGCGGAGGAGTGGGCTTCCTAGTAGTTGCCAGGTCTAGATGTAGCGACTGGTCGATTGAACGCAGCACGACGGGATCTGGATCGTGCAGAAGCTGCCCGTGCGGGGGTTCGTCGGGCGAGGGCTGAATTATCCCTCATGGGAGACAACGAGGCACGGCTGGAGCAGGCCCGCGCTGATGCCTTGGTTTCCAGGGATGAGAGGATAGCTGCACTGACGAAGCTGATTCGCGATCTGACTACTCCCCCACAATGATGTACCCTCCCTTCTTTTGTTTGCTTCCCGGTGTAATTTTGCTCTTTCTTGGGAATAAATAAAGTGAACTCTTTTCTGACTTTGTAAACCTATCATTTCGGAATGTAAATGACAGGTTTTGGGCGAGGGTGATATCAGAGGTGATATGGACATGATAGGCTCTCAAGAAACTTTAGCAGAACATACTTATTCAGAGGTCATACGGACATGATAGAATATGCTTTGACTAAGGCTTGTAGGCAAGATACTATCAGAGGTGATATGGACATGATAGGCTCTCAAGAAACTTTAGCAGGACATACTTATTCAGACGTCATACGGACATGATAGAATATGCTTTGACTAAGGCTTGTAGGCAAGATACTATCAGAGGTGATATGGACATGATAGGCTCTCAAGAAACTTTAGCAGGACATACTTATTCAGAGGTCATACGGACATGATAGAATATACTTTGACTAAGGCTTGTAGGCAAGATACTATCAGAGGTGATATGGACATGATAGGCTCTCAAGAAACTTTAGCAGGATATACTTATTCAGAGGTCATACGGACATGATAGAATATGCTTTGACTAAGGCTTGTAGGCAAGATACTATCAGAGGTGATATGGACATGATAGGCTCTCAAGAAACTTTAGCAGAACATACTTATTCAGAGGTCATACGGACATGATAGAATATGCTTTGACTAAGGCTTGTAGGCAAGATACTATCAGAGGTGATATGGACATGATAGGTATTGCATTTCCAAATTAGTCGAACGTATCTATTCAGAGGTTATGTGGACATGATAGAATACGACCCAACTAGTTTTGTTTTGAAAGTAGTTTTGTCAGAATTGAGGTTTTTGCTATATTCCAATTGAGCAGAGGAGGTTAAGCATAGTACCTTTTCAGGAATTTGCCGTTGATAGGAGCCATTAACAGGTCTCCATTAGGCTGGGCTAACCTGTAAGCGCCATTTGAGAATGTTGTCTCGATCACATAAGGACCCTCCCATTTGGGCTGGAATTTGCCTTTACTCCTGTGAGTAAGAATCACCGGCCTTCTTACGGCTAGAACTAGCTCGCCGACTTTTAACACTCTTTTCTTTACTTTATGATTGAAAGTTCTGGAAATGCGTGCTTGGTAGAGCGCGATACGCTGTTGAGCTTGGAGGCGTTTCTCGTCTAATCCTTCTAGCCCCTGAAGCCTTAAAAGGTCATTCTTTTCTTGAGTGAGTTCGTTAGCCACGGCTATCCTGAGTGACGGGATCTGGATTTCAATGGGGAGAACTGCTTTGCTCCCGTAGACCAGTGAGAATGGAGTACAACCTGTCGGTGTTTGTACCGTTGTGCGGTATGCCCAGAGACATTCGTCCAGTCTCTCATTCCAATCTCTTTTGTTCGAAGAGACGAACTTCTTCAAGAGTTTGATAATAGTTTTTTTGAAGGCTTCCGCCAAACCATTAGCAGCTGGATAATACGCCGTAGAGGCAATATTATGTATCCAATTTTTATCGCAAAATCGATGAAACGCTTGACTGATGAACTGAGGCCCATTTTCGTGAATTATCCTTCGAGGTACCCCAAAGCGATAGATGACGTGATGCTTGATGAAGCTGATCACATTAGATGCCTTTACCTCAGCAAGAGGGATCGCCTCTGCCCATTTGGAGAAGTAATCCGTGATGGCCAGTATGAACTGGTGACCCCTGGAAGAAGACGGGTGAATAGGACCGACGACATCCATACCCCATGCTTCGAAAGGCCAGGATGCAACCGTAGGATGTAGATATTCAGATGGTTGATGTATGAAGTCTGCATGGACCTGACAGGCTCTGCGTTCGTCTTCCCTTTCCGTAGTTGAGGCCTGGCTTCCGCTTCAAGTCGTAGCCCATGTTTTGCATGATCCTCAATGCCTGTGGGCTGTATTGGTGAACCTGCATTCTCCCAGTATCGTCATTGAAAGAATCTTCTTGGACAGTCGGTTGATTGCGCTCGCGGTCGAAGACTATTGTACGCTGACTGCTGCAGGTGGGAGGGACAAGGAAGATAGAGTCCTCTTGCGGTCCGTATGTCATGACGATATTGGATGATGATGTCACCTCCCACATGTACGGATGATAGGAATCCATAGCTGCCAAGAATTTTTGTGCTATAGGTTCTATATCGTCTGGGGAGAGGATTCCTGGTTCGGAATTGGAGCGCTGACATACTGGAAAAGGGGATGTTTATTATCATCTGGAACTCCGTTCCTGGTTGCATTTACATCAGTCGGCTGCCTGTTGCGCCGAAGGTTGATGACCAAGGGAGGAAGCTTCTGGTTCAAAGTGATCACGAGAGAATCACCCCCTTTTCCTGACCTGGGCTTGTTCAGGTGGATAGCCATAGGTTCCATGGCTCTTGGATGAGTGGTTCGTCCCTTTACCCTGATTGACAGGGGTAGTGCGGCAGTTTTAGTGGACTTAACACTGCTGATGTACCTTTCTTGAGGAAGCAAAAGGTGGACCCAGCTCAGCGTGATTGTTCCCTCGTTTATAGATGTAAAGTGATGACCTTGGTGTTGATCAACTCCTGAATTTTTCTTTTTAACAAACAACAGGCCCTCGTAGGGTGATGAACGTACTGATGGAAGAGACAATAATCTGGATCATTGACTTCGCCGGCGCTCTCGGGATATCTGACGTTGGGAACCTGGAGTTTGTTTTCTTTTATCAACATGTTGAAGATTTTAATGATGTCATCTTCCTTGAAGGAAAAGGCCCTTTTCGATTTTCGGGATCCTGATGCCCGAGTCATTTGATCTTCCGGGAGGGCCGCCCTCGCCGTATTATATCTGGATTTTGAAAGGGTTCTACCCCCCATCTTGTCGTTGTATTTGTTCCTAGAAGTTGGTTTGGAAGGACCTGCCTCTGGTATTATAGGATCATCCTCTGGAAGTTTGGAGTGTGCAGGGGATGCAGTGTACCCCAACCCGAAACGAGTTTATCGATAGTAAGGATTATTATGCAACTGTGTTCTCCTGCCTCTCCCATAGTTGAGGCCCTGCTTTAATTTTAAATCGTAACCCATGTTCTGTATAATCTTCAGAGATTGAGGGCTATACCTGTAGATTTGCATTTTCCCTCCCTCAGACACGCAAAAATCCTCTTGTACAATCGGACCGCTCTGCCCGCGACTGAAGACTATCGAATGCTGGTCGTCACGAGTTGGTGGGACAATGAAGGTCCCACTTTCACATGGTTCATATATCATGATGACATTAGATATTGACGCATCTTCCCACACGATCTCTCCCCATTTGACGCCTAGGGGATCTGGATCCTGCTCACGACTCCTGTCTTTGCGTCTCTGGATCAGATGTGTATGCAGGTTGGGGGGAATTACAGAAGAAGACGATTGCTTGTTTCTTCTGTTCCCGTCAGCGGGCATACGGAGGTTGGGCACTATGGCTCTTGCTGTGCCACCTGTGTATAACAGGTTGGCCATCTGGGTGGCGGATAACCCTGGGGGAGGGTGCCTCTCCGTATTTTGAGCTTGCTTTACGTCGAGGGATTTCGTCTGGCGTAATTTGGAGTTTTGCTCAAACAGGCGTAAAGCTGAAGAGGTCCTCAGCCGGCCATCGGCTTCTCGCGTAATCCGGAGGGTATGCAGATTGTCCCCTCGCTGGCGTAAAGGTCGAGGAGTTGAATACTCTGCCGCTTGCTTCCCTTCGCGGAGACCACAGTGCTCATCTGGTTCCCCGTAGAGGTCAGATGTCGTCTTGCGTGCGGGGCGTGACTTGTACTTTCGATTTGGAGCTAAGGCATCATCAGAAGTTTTTTTGTACCGCGCGTAGCGGGAGACTAGTTTCTCCGCGTAGAGCGTAGTAGATACTCCTGGGTCAGCGCTGAGGCTTTGCCCGAGGTTTTGTCTGTACCGCGTGTAGCGGGAGACTGGTTTCTACGCGTAGAGCGCAGTGGATACTTCTGGGTTAGCGCTGAGGCTTTGCCCGAAGTTTTGTCTGTACTGCGCATAGCGGGAGACTAAATTTTATGTGCGGGGCACAGAGGGAGCAATGCTACAACCTCATTGGTCGGAGAGATCGGAGAGATCGGAGAGTCCACAGGAATGGTAGAGGATGTCTTGGGCATCCAGACCTTGCGCAACTTCCTGTTGTTTTGGACGGAGAGAGGGTGAGAGCTACCCCCGGTTCGAAGCATGTCTTCGTAGGCAGACTGGTCGAATTGGACGACCAGTGTCTTCTTCACGGTTCCTATAGGTACCGCATCGTGTTGAGCAATTACTTCCTCATCAGAAGAGAAAGATGTCCCCAGCAGAGTCGCCATCTTGTTTGTGGTAGAAAACGAAAAGAATGAAAAATGTATTCAAGATGGGATTTATACAAGACCTGTGTTCTTTTGTTTACAAACAAACTTGTACAATGTAATCCTATACGAGGATGTGGGAGTATAATTTATTTAATCTGGGTATAAATTGCTATAGGTGTCTGATCTGCAGTGGATCACTTTAGCCCTTGGACCACACGATGGTGAAGAAGTGCCGTAGAAGACAGGAGGTAGCTTCGAAGGTTGCAAAAGAGGGTAGATGCACGATACCAAGGTCGTCGGTCCCTACCCCTTGCCTGAGCTCCAGGTTCCTCTCTCTCTCTCTCTCTCTCTCGATCTCTTCTCTCTCTTTGTTTTTTCTTGACCTTGTCCGATCTCCTTTTCAGAAGTCTGATCGTTGATCAAAATCTTCGACCTGTTCCTCTGTAGATAGAGGTCTCTATTTATAGAGTTTTAGTGACAGTGACCACTCAGTTGGTGTAAAAACCGAGGAGTGGAATCACAGCACCCTTTTACACGACGGTTAAAATAACCAATGCCTGCGTATAGATGATCCTTTGAATGAGCGTATAACGCGGGTCCAACTAAGGGACACAACGCGTATTGTTGCTACGAAGATCACGGTATAAAAGCCACGTAGGTAGGTATCCTCCGTGTAGAAGAGGTGGGTGTAAAAGCCAATGTCTGTCACCATGGCATAGAAGCCAAAATAGGTATAGAAGCCAGGTAGGCATAGAAGCCTGATGGCATAGAAGTCGAGTGAGCATAGAAGCTGAGGAGGCATAGAAGCCGAGAGAGCATAGAAGCTGAGGAGGCGTAGAAGCCCTGAGAGCATAACAGCTGAGGAGGCGTATAAGCCGAGAGAGCATAGAAGCTGAGGAGGCGTAGAAGCCCTGAGAGCATAACAGCTGAGGAGGCGTAGAAGCCCTGAGAGCATAATAGCTGAGGAGGCGTAGAAGCCCTGTGCAATACTGAGTGCTGATGTGGACATCTTTAGCCGGAATCACGGCTTTTGAAGATATAATCAAATCTCTCGCATTAAATGCAGAGATCTGCCACTATCCTGTGCATTAATTACGAAGGCGTGTTCTGAAGGCCTGCCCCCCCCCCCCCCCCGTTCTGAGCATCAGGCGAAGAGACGTGCCTCGAGCCTTGTACAAAGCACAGCTTTTGACGTGGCAGTCTGTTTGTCTTCCGTGGTGTGTAGACGGTTCACGTTTGCCTGTGTAAAACAAGGCAGCGTATGCCTTTGTATGCGAAAAAGCAGTTTACGCAAGGGGGTGTCACCACACGATGGTTCGGTGATTCTTAATCAAATCCCCTGCATTAAATGCAGAGATCCACCATCATTCTGCGCATTAAATGCGGAGGCGTGTTTTTGAAGGTCTGCAGCTCTTCTGTGCATTCGTCGCAGAGACGTGCCTCGAGAAGACTGTCACCATCTTGTGCACCAATCGCAGAGACGTGCCTCGAGCCCTGTACAAAGCGCCGCTTTTGACGTGGCAGGCAGTTTGTAAACAGCGCATGTCCGCCTGTGTAAAACAAGGCAGCATATCCCCTCATTCATGTAAAAGCAGTTTACGCGAGGGAGATGGCGGTAACTGACAGCCTTGGTCACAGTGCCGTGCTATCATTTATAGCCGTCGTCTGGGTAGCCGAGCCGTATCCTTTTGTCAGAAGTTCAGACGTCAAGTTCATTGCAGGGTCTGACAGGTTCATCTCGGAGAGCACGAAGCGTTCCTCGTACGCTTTAATACTGCATTTGAAAGCGTATGTGTTTTACGCCATATAGGTGATGAAGCCCTCTGCTTTACGCTCTGAGGCGGCCTGGACATACTGCACTTACGCGGATGGTCCTGAGAAGCTCTTGTCTTGCCTGCTTGATGGCTCAGAGGTCATCTCTTTACGCTGCCCCGCACCAATAAGTTGCGTATAGTCATCCGGCATATTTTTCATGCTTCTACAGTCATGTCCTGTCTTTTACGCATAACTAAGGATGCGCAGAAAGCCGCTTAGTAGTCGAGTGTTCGAACTGTCCTGCTGTTAGGAATGAGAAACCGCGTAGAATTCTGAACTGTCACTTCTGATAAACAGAATTTTTTTCAGACCGTCATCTTCAAGAATGATTTCTCGAAAATCCCTTGGAACAGGGCGAGAAATGGCTGTCAAAAACTGAGTTGCCATCTTGAACTGTAGACAAAATATTCAGACTGGATTCTGGATGAACTTTGAATCGAACCATGAAGAAGAGTAATTTTCAATATTGAACTCTGTATGCTTTGGGTACTTGGGATATTTTGAGGTCAAGAAGGAGTATCTTCTGTGTGAACTCTTATAATTGACCGCCTTGAGAATAGTTCAGATGTACGCGTACTCTGGCCTGTACATTTTTCAGATATGTGGAAAGTCGTAGAGCGTGAAATCATAAGTTTGTTGCCTCTGAGCGTAAAAAATCACCGAGCGCGAGATCATAGATTTATAGCTGCTGAGCATGAAGTCGTAGGTTTGTAGCCTCTCGAGCGTAAAAGCTACCGAGCATAAAAGCTGTAGATTTGTAGCTTCTGAAAAGAAAATCTTCCGAGCGTGAAGTCGTGGATCTGTTACCTCTGAGCGTAAAAAGCCACCGAGAGTGAGATCATAGATTTATAGCTATTGAGCGTGAAGTCGTTGGTTTGTAGCCTCTCGAGCGTAAAAGCTACCGAGCATAAAAGCATCCGGGCGTAAAATCATAGACTTGTAGCCTGTGAGCATAGAACCGTAGATCTGTAGCCGTCGAGCGTAGAAAGCTCCTTAGCATAAAAACTACGAATCTTCTTTGCACGAAAACTTTTCGAATTCGCTGACTGTCCGCCTTCTCTGAGTAAATAGGCTGACGTAGTCCCCAATCATAACCAAATATTAAATGTGAGATTTGGTTCGGGATTTGAGGAGTCCATCCGAACTCTATATATACCCCATGTTTCTGAGAGAAAAACTTTTCATCCGTCTTCTGCGAAAGAAAGCCTTCGACTGTTTCGAGTTCTTCTTCGTTTCTTCTTCGAGTCTTCAAAGTTTTCAGTAATGGCTTCGAAACAAGTCTCCTCCTCTAAGGGAAAGAAGGTTGCTTCTTCTTCTCGTTCTTCTGCTCAAGCGGGGGCGACTTTAGTCAGGCACGGCGAGCTTTATTCTGAACGAAGTATCCAGCCGACTAGCAGTGCACCCGGCCTTAAAGGTAGAGCTTTTGGGACGAACAAAGAACGACTGAAAATCCTTCGCACACGTTGTACGTGCACGCGCTAGGTCGTCTTCTGTGCTTATAGCCTCTTCGAGGAAGATGATGCACAGAGATGTTTAATCTTTTACGTCCATATTTCTAATGTGTCAGCGCAAAAACTCCATATTTTCGCAGTCTGGCGTAAAAGCTTTGACTGTCGAAAGTTGGCGTATACTATATAATTTGAGTGTTACGCAGGGATGGAAATTCCGGCGTAATAACTCAAATTTTGGCAGTCTGGCGTAAAACACAGACTATCGAAAGTTTTGCGTATACTGCCAGCCTTGAACTTTACGTTTTAGGAAATGGATTCCAGCGTAATGATCAAATTTTTACAATCATGGCGTAAAGCACAGACTGTTGATTTTCTGCATATGCTGCAAGATTATAGAAACTGACTTGTCTTTCTTGCATTTTGCAGTTAACTTGCACGCGTCTTCGCTAGCCGATGTGATGGGTTCTGCCGTCGGGATACTGCACTCCAACTATCTGGAGGATCTGTCGCACGTGACATTTCCTATCTCCGGGCCCCAGCATCATGAAGGAAGGGAAATCTTGATATCGGCTTAAGGAGAGCGGATGCTGCTGAGCATGATGAACGGAGAGCCCCTGACGTATATTGACGAGGACCAATACATAAAGCCGGCTTTCCTCTTCGGGGACATGATTGACAAGCAGTCCCAGACGAAGCCCAAGAAAGAACTCTGGGTTTTTCCTGCCGGGAACTTGGTTTTGTATCAGCCCAAGATGCCGAGAGACTATCCCATCTCGGCATTCTTCCATGCTACACATCCCCGGAGGATGTCATTGATGCTGACTCCTGATCTTCACGGCAGGCCGGGGAAGATATTTTATCTGAAAGAAGCTGAATAGGGATCTTTCGTCAGGCGCCCTTTCGGTAATGTGACGACGTTCAGGGGACTGTATCTGGGTAGTATCCCGAGTAAAGACAGTTTAGTGATCCAGCCGGTCCAATTACCGACTTTCTGTAATAATTTCATGGGGCACGGGGGAGTATACCCAGGAGGATGTCGTGGATGCTGACTCCCGATCTTCACGGCAGGCCGGAGAAGATCTTTCATTTGAAAGGAGCTGACCAGGGATCGTTTGTCAGCCGCCCTTCCGACAATATGACGATGTTCAGGAGACTATACCCCTGCAGTATCCCGAGTGAAGACAGCTTGGTGATCCAACCGGTCCAATTACCGACTTTCTGCAATGATTTTATGGGGCACGGGGGAGTATACCCTAAGGTGAACCCTCGGTGCGGTGGGTGGATCACCCCTTCAAACCTTCGATGGGCTCGTTTAGCTGATTGGGCCCTGAAGCATTTTCAGACTGAGTTGGAGAGCACTGGTCAGTTTGCAGCTGTGAGTGCTACCAGTGTAGGGTTACCTCCTAACCCCAACCTGTTTCTGGCATTGATGGAGCGATATATTTTGCTCACCGGGACTTTCGCCACTCCACTGGGGGAGCTGGGATTGGCCCTTCATGAGATGGCAGAGATCTCGAGACTGCCAATGGGGGATACTCTATATGAAGAGTATGTTCCCACGAACCGAAAGCTGGAGGATTTAGACCCTCGGGTAGTGGAGGTATACCAGGAGCTGATGTGCCACTACCTCGCTAGTACCACTTTTTATGGTGAGCCCTCAGATTTGGCTCACATCAATAGATGGACGTCCTACCTCTTCTTTCACCGGTCCAGGACTGCTAAGCCGGAGAAGGTATTGGAGGGCAAGGATCAGCCTGTGAATCCTATGAGCATGCTTAATGCTCAGGTAGTCGACGATCTCATGGTAGACGTTGGGGCTCCGGACTTGATCCTCGACGAAGGGGTAGGACAGTATCCTGTAGGCACTAAGGCCTATAGTTATTTGAGGCGCTGCCGCAGGCCTCTGTCCAGGGAAGCTTAATTAGCTGGCTTCCTCTCCATATGGCTGGACGGAGTGGTGGTACCTGGCGTCGCATCTGTGGACCGCATTCACCGCAACACGCTATGGCCTACAGTGCATCGGGTGTTCGTGGCAAGACTGGGCTTGCTCCCTGCCATGGTATACCGTATACAAGATGGCCTGAGGGCCATGACTGACGGACTGCTCGCCGATGAAACTCGGCGTGATAGCTTTCCCAGGGTAGAATTACCATACCTGTATTTGATGGGATGGTTAATTCTTCATAACCCCAGGGTTATGTCTTCCGGCTCCGGCAGTAGTTCGGGAGCTAGTTTCTTGTTGAACTACCAGAAGTCTTCCTGGAATATGACCACGGTTCTAGACTATCGACGGGTGCTGGGCTTCAGTCACAGCTGGAAGCTCTTCTGTACTGTTCCCCCCGTACATCGCAATCAATCGGGGATTAGGCTTGAGGATTCTGGTAGAGAGAAGACCAATATTTCTCCTGAAGCTTTTAATTGGTTGGTCTGCATTAGACCTTCCCATTTACTGTACAGGAGTGAAGACCATTGCTTCTTGGAGCCCTACCTGCCTAGTCGGTTTGCCAGGCAGTTTGGTTATGATCAGTTGCATGTGGGCAATACCGTCACCAGCTTCCGGTCTAGGGGTGGACTCATTGATGGAGCGAGAGGCTGGCGATACTTCCTCATGGGTTGTACTGGAGCAATTTTTACTGTGCCGGTCATTACACTCTCCACGGAGTTGCACATCCTGCACTCGTATGTCCAGTTCTATATGGCAACGAACACCTTCCATCACAATTTTGACATGCATGGAAGTTTTAGGGTACCCTCTTCCAAGTCTGGGGGAAGAGTCGAAGTCCCCTCGGTTTCTTCTGACGAGGGTGAGGAGTCCGCCAATCCAAACGAGCCTCTGTTGGCGGTATCGAGGGGTGAAGTACCTCTGCCTGCAGGGCCTTTGATAATCTCGGGGAAGCGAAGGGCTCTACTCCGAAGGAAACTTCCCCCTACAAGAGGAAGAAGAAGATGGTTAATCGTCCTCTCTGGATTCCTTGTATTGAGGCTCCTGGAAGTGATCCTGCATCTCCCCATGTTGGGGATGATTCTTTGATTGGAGGTTCCTCGCCTTTTAGAGAGGGACCCTCTAATGTTCCGGCCGGTGGTGCCGGAGAATCTCTGCTGGAGGCTGCCGTCGCTGCTACTGCTTCAGGTAGTGGAACGAGGTCGCCTTCGGGGCTGAGTATACCTTTATGCGGATCAGCATCGGGAGGGATCCCTGTCGTGTTCGTAAGCGCATCTAGCGAGATTCCAGCCGATGAACCTCGGTTTGAATTTGACGAGGACCTGGAAGAGCATTCGCCAGTGCTTCTTAGAGCACCCCCTTCTCCAGGTATGATAGCTTGCCTAGCATCATTAAGGAATGATTTAGCTGTACAGGCCGCAGATGCGACATATATGCCGTCGGCCATGGGTAAATGTCGTCTTCACGCTTTTTCTTTTAGGAAAGTTAACATTATGCTGATATTAACTTCCTTTCGTCCTCTTTTCAGGGGAAGACCTCTTCGGGGAGGGCAGTGTAGATGCGCCCTTTGGCTCCGTGTCAGGTCCTGGTGGCGACACGGAGGTGGCTGATTTTGAAGAGGAAGCATCTTCGGGTGCTGGCTCGTCTGTCGACGAGGTTCCGATATCTCAAGAGGAGGACGAGCCTGTCATTGCGACAATGCCTCCTTTGAGTATGCCGGTCACTTCGTCCGGTGTTGGCGCTTCTTCTTTTGTCGCACTACCTGTTGAGGCGACGGCCGTGGCAACATCGTCTGCGGTTGTTCTTGGAGGGGGACTCGCCAATATCGAGGCCACTCCCGGCATCCATTCGGATCTAGCTGCGCTGATCGAGCAGTATACCGGCATCTTCTACGCTACTTTGAAAATATTAATATCAATGGTGTTGGCGAAGAATTTGAGCTTAGCGTCGCTGAAGGGGACCTCCCGGTCCGCGATAGTGCTGATCCAAGAATTCGACAATACTGGGCTAGCTGAAACGCTGGAGGAGATAGTTAATGGTTTGGAGCAACACATTAACGAATACTTGCAGCTAGCTCGAGACAATGTTGAAGATCTGGTCCAGGCTAGATACGACTCCATGACTACGCGGGTTGCCAAACAGATGGCAGGCGTAAATAAATCCATCTTGACACATCAGCAGGAGATGGATGAAGGAAAAGCCGTCCTGGAGGAGGCCATCGCTCTTCAAACGAAGTGTCAGGCCGAGCACGAAGGGAATGTAGCGAGGGTCCTCAGGCTGGAAATGAAACTCGCTCAGGCAAAGGAGTGGGCTTCTCAGTCGACGAAAGCTCTAGCTGTGGCGGATAGCCGATTGGACGTAGCACAAAAGAACCTGGCGCGTGCAGGAGTCGCTCGTACTGGTTTTCTTCGGGCTAGAGCCGAACTGTCCCTCATGAGGAATGATGAGGCACGACTTGAGCGGGCTCGCAATGATGTCTTGGATTCCAGGACTGAGAAGATGGCCGCACTGGCGCAGCGGCTTCGTGACCTGACCGCTCCCCCAAAATGATGTACTTTTGCTTTTGCTTTTCAATGTACTTTCGCTCCTTTTTTGGAATAATAAAGAGGCTTTCATCTGACTTTGTGGACCCATCATTTCAGAGTGTAAATGACAGGTTTGGGTGAGAGTGATATCAGAGGTAATAGGGACGTGATATACTCTCGGTAATTTTTAGCAGGATATATCTATTCAGAGGTTATATGGACATGATAGAATACGATCCAACTAGTTTCGTTTTGGAAGTAGTTTTGTCAGAATAAGATTTTTGCCATATTCCACTTGAGCAGAGGAGGTTAAGCATAGCACCTTTTCAGAAATTTGCCATTGATAGGAGCCATTAACAGGTCTCCGTTAGGCTGGGCTAACCTGTAAGCGCCGTTTGAGAACGTCGTCTCAATCACATAAGGGCCTTCCCATTGGGCTGGAATTTGCCTTTACTTCTGTGAGTAAGAATCATCGGCCTTCTTACAGCTAAAACTAGCTCGCCGACTTTGAACACCCTTTCTTTCACTTTTTGATTAAAAACTCTGGAAATGCGTGCTTGGAAGAGCGCGATGCGCTGTTGAGCTTGGAGGCGTTTCTCGTCTAATCCTTCTAGCTCTTGAAGCCTTAACAGGTCATTCTTTTCTTGAGTCAACTCATTAGCCACGGCTATCCTGAGTGACGGAATTTGGATCTCGATGGGAAGAACTGCTTCGCTCCCGTAAACTAATGAGAATGGGGTGCAACCTGTCGGTGCCTGTACCGTTGTGCGGTATGCCCAGAGACATTCTCACAGTTTCTCATTCCAATCCGTTTTATTCGAAGAGACAAACTTCTTCAAGAGCTTAATAATGGTTTTGTTGAAAGCTTTCGCCAAACCATTAGCAGCAGGATTATATATCGTAGAGGCGACATTCTGTATCCGATTTTTATCGCAAAATCGATGAAACGCTTGGCTGATGAATTGAGGCCCATTGTCATGAATTATCCTCCGGGGTATCCCGAAGTGATAAATGACATGATGTTTGATGAAGCTGATCATATTAGATGCCTTCACCTCAGCAAGAGGGATCGCCTCTGCCCATTTGGAGAAGTAATCCGTGATGGCCAGTATGAACTTGTGACCTCTGGAAGAAGACGGATGAATAGGACCAATGATATCCATACCCCATGCTTCGAAAGGCCAGGACGCAACCGTAGGATGTAGATATTCGGGAGGTTGATGGATAAAGTCTGCATGGATCTGACAGGCTCTGCATTGTCTTGCATACTTTATCGCATCTGTGATCATAGTAGGCCAGTAATAGCCCATTATTCTGATGCGATCCTGTAGCTTAGGACCGGGTTGATGCGCTCCGCATACGCCGTCGTGGGCTTCACGGATAATCCGCTGTGATTCATCACTAAAGAGACATCGTAATAATAGTCCGTCATAAAACTGGCGATATAGACATTATGACGATGCGTCAAAATAGAAGCGTAATGATCGTTTTTTGACGGATACTGCTTCTTTAGGATCCTCTGGCAAGATTTCGTATGCTACAAAATCTATAAAGGGGCTTCTCCAGTCTCTCTTGGGAGGATCTGTGTCCACAGCGTAGCTGTATTCTATGTGAAAGTTGTTTTTCACACAGAATAAATCTCTGCTAAGAAGGATTATCGAATTCTGCCTTCTTATAGGGGTAGCTAAATCTGTAGCTAGACTGGCTAGGGCATCAGCTTCCAGATTCTGAGATCGAGGTATATGCTCTAGGAAGAACCCTTAGAATGTCATGGCTATCTCGACCGTTGCTCGGTGATAGGGGATGAGGTCTGGAATCCGGACTTCAAATATTCCTCTAACTTGATTGACGATCAGCAGAGAATCACCGAAAGCTTCCAGAGATTCGACGCCCAATTCTTTTGTGACTTGGAGGCCGATTAGTAGAGCATTGTACTCTGCCACATTGTTGGAACAGGGCTCGCTAAGAGAATATGCTCGGTAGATGACGAGCTTGTCAGGAGTAACCAGGACAATTCCTACTCCCGAGACCACGTTTCCCCTGGGACCAGTTCTGGAGGCACCATCGAAGAACAGTTGCCATGCATCACTTTCCATTACGGAATTACATTCTGCAACTTCGTCGGGAATGTCCTCATGCAGTTTAGAGGCCTCCGGGATCGGATGAGCAGCTAGGAAATCAGCCATTGCTTGGCCTTTGACGGACTTCTGGGGGACGTACACCATGTCATACGGTGTCAATAACATCGCCCATATCACGAGTCGGGAATTAAGAACACTTGGCTTGTTCATCAGTACTCGCAGAGGATTGATCTTGGAGATGATGTGAATGGTTTGGCCTGTGACATAGTGTCGTATTTTCTGAATAGCGAACATCAGAGCCAAGCATTCTTTCTCCACTGGATTGTACCGGTGTTCGGCTCCGACCATCATCCTATTGAGGTAGTAGATAGCCTGCTCGTGACCCATCTCGTTCTTTTGTGCGAGAAGAGCTCCCAGAGAATGATCTATCGCTCGGACATATAGCACGAATGGTTTTCCCATGACAGGAGGCACCAGAACTGGCGGACTGGTGAGGTAGCGCTTGATATCACCGAACGCTTGCTGACAGGCTTCGTCCCATACGAAGGATACACCTTTCTTCATGAGACGAGAAAATGGCTGACATCTCCCGGAGAGGTTGGATATGAATCTCCGGATATAAGTCAGACGACCTTGAAATCCCCTAAGTTCCCTCAGATTACGGGGCGGTCGCATTTCTAAGATGGCCTTGAGTTTATCAGGGTCCACTTGAATGCCTTTGGCGGTAATGACAAATTCCAAAAATTTGCCACTAGATACCCCTAGAAAGTACTTTGTAGGATTTATTTTGAGTTTATGTTGGCGCATCAATTCAAATACTGTCTTCAAGTCTTGGATATGATCATCCTTGAGGCAGCTTTTGATAGCTACATCGTCCACGTAACACTCCACTGTCTTGCGTAAATGCTCATGGAATATGTTATTCATAGCCCGTTGGTACGTAGCCCCAGCATTCTTCAATTCGAAGGGCATGACCGTATAGCAATATACCCCCAATGGTGTCCGGAAGGCAGTATGCTTCTCGTCTTCAGGATGCATCTTGATTTGATTGTTTCCTGAAAATCCGTCCATGAAAGACATACGTTCAAAACTGCATGTATTATCAATTATGACGTCTGTGATGGGAAGAGGAAACTCATCCTTGGGGCAGGCTACGTTCAGATCTCGGTAATCGATGCAGACACGTACTTTCCTATTTTTCTTCACGACCGGGACAACATTGGCGACCCAGTCGGGATATTGTTCATCACGGATGAAGCCGCAGGCTATCAACTTCTTGATTTCAGCTTCAATGGCGTCCATCATATCCGGGCGGAACCGGCGTTGGTGCTGCTTCACAGGCTTTGAATCGGACAATATATTGAGCTTGTGAGTAGCAACCTTCGGATCAAGGCCTGGCATGTCCTCATAATTCCACGCAAAGACGTTGATATATTCTTTTATCAGCTGTATAACTTCTTTCCTTTCTGCTTTGGAAAGATTGTTACTGATAAATATCGGCTTTGGCGAAAGTTCATCCCCAACGTCAATCTGGATAACTTTGTCTTCAGTGGGAGGTTCTCTCTGCTCAAAGCGAAACTCCCATTGTGTATCCATTTGCTGAGCCCAAGCGTCATTCTCAAATAGTTCAGATTCTTGTTCGTCTGATTCGAAGGAATCCGTCACTACCATATTTACTGATAATGTTTGCTCGAGAGTGTGAGATGAGTCGGAGGGCGCTGAGCCATTTTGAGAGGAGGAAAAGATATCCTCGTTTGACTCAGGAGTTGCGAGGGAGGTGGTATACCCTAACCCGAAATGAGTTCGTTGATAGTAGGGATCGCCGTACAGCGGCATTCGTCTGTCTTTCCCGTAGTTGAGACCCGGTTCCAGCTTCAAGTTATAACCCATATTTTGCATGATCTTCAGAGCTTGCGGGCTGTATCTGTGGATTTGTATTCTGCCAGTTTCAGACTCGCGGAATTCTTCCTGCATTATTGGGCTGCCCCGCATGCGATCGAAGACTATTGGATGCTGGTCGTTGCGAGTTGGAGGAATAATAAAGATGGAATCTTCACGTGGTCCACCTGTCATGACGATATTAGATGTTGATGCATCTTCCTACAAGATTTCCCTGCATTTGACCGTTAGGGAAACTGAAGCCTGTTCCTGACTCTGGTCTTCGTGTTTCTGGATCAGGTATTTACGTAGGTCAGGAGGAGTTACAGAAGAAGAAGACTTGTTCCTTCTGTTCACATCAGTGGGCATGCGGACGTTGGGAACCATAACTTTTCCTCTGCCACCTGTATACAGCAGTTTAGCCATCTGAGTGGCGGATAATGCTCGAGGAGGGTGTCTTTCTGCAAATTGAGCTTTCTTTACGCTGAGTGGCTTCTCATGGCGTAATTTGGAGTTCTGCTCTGGTTGGCGTAAAGCTGAGGATATCCTCAGTGGGCCATCATCTTCTCGCATAATCCGGAGGGCGGGCAGATCGTTCCCTTGCTGGCATAAAGGTCGAGAAGTTGAGTAGTCCGCCGCATACTTTCCCTTGCGTAGATTACAGGGAGCTTCTCTACGAAAGGTAGACGCATTTTTATGCGCGGAGCACGTTTGTGATTCCTGATTTGGCGCTGAGGCCTCATCAGAAATTTTGTCTATTCCGCCAGGGACGGAAGACTAATTTTTATGCGCAGAGCGCGAAGTAGGCTTCTGGACTAGCTCTGAGGCATTGTCCGAAGTTTCGTCTGTTCCGCCAGGGACGGGAGACTAATTTTTATGCGCAGAGCGCGAAGTATACTTCTGGGTTAGCGCTGAGGCTTTGCCAGAAGTTTTGTCGGCCCTGCCAGAGACAGGCGACTGAATTTTATGCGCAAGGCACGGATTATACTTCTGGGTTAGCCCTGAGGCATTGCTAGAAGTTTTTTCGGCCCAGCCAGAGACAGGTGACTGAATTTTACGCGCAAGACGCGGAGGGAGCAAAACTACAACCTTATTGGTCGGAGAGATCGGAGAGTCCACAGGAATGGTAGAGGATGTCTTGGGCATCCAGACTATACGCAGCTTCCTGTTGCTTTGGACGGAGAGGGAGTGAGAGCTACCCCCTGCTCGAAGCATGTCGTTGTAGGCAGACTAGTCGAACTGGACGACCAGTGTCTTCTTCACGGATCCCACGGATACCGCATCGTGTTGAGCAATAGCTTTCTCATCATAAGAGAAAGATGTCCCCAACAGAGTCGCCATCTTGTTTAGGGTAATAAACGGAAAAGATTGATAATGTGGAAAATGAGGTCTTATACGAAAACCCATCCTTTCTTTTATGTTTACAAACAAGATTGTACAATTTGATCCTATACGAGGATGGCTAAGTACAATTTATTTAATCTGGGTAAATATTGCTATAGGTGTCTGATCTGCAGTCGATCACTTTAGCCCTTGGACCACACGATGTTGAAGAAGTACCGTGGAAGACAGAATGCAGCTTCACAGGTTACTAAAGAGGGTGGATGCTTGATGCCAAAGTCGTCGATCCCTTCTCTTTGCCTGAGCTCTGGATTCTCCTCTCTCTCTTGACCTCCAATTTCTTTGACCTATTTTCTCCTCTCTTTTTGTCGACCTTTTCCTCTGTTGATAGAGGTCTCTATTTATAGAGTTTTTAGTGACAGTGACCACATAGTCGGTGTAGAAACCGAGTAGTGGAAAGTACAGTACCCTTTTACACGACGGTTTAAAATAACCAATACTTGCGTATAGATAACCTTTTGAGTGAGCATGTGACGCGTGTCCAACTAAGGAACAAAACGCATATGTCTGCTGCGAAGATCACGGCGTAGAAACCACGTAGGTAGTTATCCCTTGTGTAGAAGAGGTTGTCGTAGAAACCAAATGACTGTCACCATGGCGTAGAAGCCAAGTAGGCATAGAAGCCGAGTAGGCGTAGAAGCCAAGTAGGCATAGAAGCCAAGTAGGCGTAGAAGCTGAGTGGTCATAGAGGCCGAGCGGGCATAGAAGCCGAGGAGGCGTAGAAGCCGAGTGGGCATAGAAGCCGAGTGGGCATAGAAGCCGAGCAGGCGTAGAAGTCGAGACGATGTGGACATTTTAGCCGGAATTACGACTCTTGGAGATATAATCAAATCTCTTGCATTAAATGCAGAGATCTGCCCCCATCCTGTGCATTAAATACAGAGGCTTGTCTTTAAGATTTGCCATCATTCTGCACATTAAATGCAGATACGTGCCTCAAATCCTGTACGAAGAGTAACTGCTGATGTGGCGGTCTGTTTGCCTTCTGCGGAGAGTAAGAAGCTTACGTCTGCCTGTGTAAAACTGGACAGCGTATTCCTTTATATGCGTAAGAGTAGTTTATGCAAAGGGGAGCTCACTAAACGACGGTTCGGTGATATTTAATCAAATCTCCTGCATTAAATGCGGAGATCCGCCATTATCCTGCTCATTAAATGAGGAGGCGTAGTTTGAAGGTCTGCCACCCTTCTGTGCCTCAAGTACAGAGACGTTCCTTGGGCATCTGTCAGTATTCGGTGCTTTAAATGCAGAGACGTGCCTCGAGAAACTATCACCGATCTGTGCGTTAAATGCAGAGACGTGCCTCGAGCCCTGTACGAAGTACAACTTTTGACGTGGCAGGCTGTTTATCTTCTGCGAAGCGTAAACAGCTCACATCTGCCTGTGTAAAATAAGGTGGCGTATTCCTTCGTATGTGTAAAAGTGGTTTACGCAAAGGAAATGGCAGTAAATGACAACCTGGGTTGTAGTATCGTACCATCATTATACCCGTCGCTTGGGTTGTCGTGCAGTACTCTTTGTCAGGAGTCCAGACGTCAGGTTCATTGCATGATCTGACAGGTTCATTTCGAAGAATACGAAGCGTTCCTCATACACTTCAATGATGTATTGAAGGCGAATGAGTTTTACGCCATATAGGCGATGAAGCACCCTGCTTACGCTGAAGCAGCCTGGACATACTGTATTACGTGGATGGTCCTTGAGCCTATATTTTTACGCTCTACTCAGTAAAAAAAGCTTTTTGCATGTTTGATGGCTCTGAGGTCCTCTGTTTATGCTACCCTGCATGAACATGCTGCGTATAGCTATCAGCGTATTTTTTATGCTTCTACACCTGGCTGGTGTATTAGCCAATTGGGCCAGGATGTCGAAGTTGTACGGCTTCTCTAAACCTTTGTTTTGAATATTTTTCACAGGTTTGTCGAAACGCACTTCTTTTTGCTTCTCTTTGTCCGCCGAAGTTGGTCTCGAAGGACCGGTCCCTGGTACGGCGGGCTCTGGTTCTGACGGCTTGGTAGCTGAAGCGTCTGCCGGTGCATCTTCTTGACTTGCTCCATGGTCCTTGAGGTAAGCCTTCCCTGAACGGGTTCCAGTAGCCAAGACCTCGTCTTCTGATGCTGAGTCTGTCGCAACCATGTGATATGGTTTGCGCTTCGAATTCTTCTTAGACTTAGCCTTAGCAGCTTGAGTCTCTTTCTCGATCCTAGGCACCAAATCTAGATGAACCCACATAATCTCACCTCGCTGGGTAGTTAGTGTTACCAGGTCATGATTTTGACCTCTAGTTGGAGGGAGATTAATGATGTTCATCGTCATCCGGGAAATAGGTGTAACACCATCGGAAACTTCTTGGGGAGGCAGATTGCCAAATTACAGAGAGATCATGTTGGCTGTGACCGTCTTCTCGCTGTTGCGCAGGGTGATGGCCTTAGCATCGATCAGCTCCTGGATCTTCCTTTTCAGTATATAATACGCCTTTGTGGGGTGGTGTATGTACCTATGGAAGATGCAGTACTTGGGGTTGCTGGTACTGCCGGCTTCATTGGGCCGTCTCACCTCAGGAAGGGTAATCTTGTCGCTTTTGACGAGACATTCGAATATACTCAGAATATCATCGTCGTCGAAAGAGTACACTTCAATGGGCCTGGTAGTCCCAGGTTTCGTCTGCGTGGTAGCCACAGTCTTTTGCCTGGACATGTTGATTGCCAGAGCTTCTTTACCCTTGGTACCACGAGGATGGTCGATGTTGGAGGATGACCTCTTGCCTTTATCAGAGGCAAAGATCATGATGCCGTTATCACGCGCCTTCTGACTGTTGTCCTCCGCGGCTACTGCTGAGATGATGAACGAGGGCCAATCATGGAACTGATATGGTCCTATGAACACTGAGATCACGGGGAGAAGGTTCTTCCATCAGATGTCCACCAATGTCGAGTCTGGAACTCCTGGAGGCATTTGCAAAGTGGCTTGACGAAAACGTTCGATGAAAGTGCGAACATTCTCTTTTTCCTTCTGCTTGACTTCGATGAGAGAGGACATAGACATGTCCATCCCTCCCTCGTAGAATCGCGTGAAGAATAAAGTCTTGAAGTATTCAAAGAAAGTAATGCAGTTGTCTGCCAGACTTCGGTACCACTGATAAGCTACCCTCGAGAGACAGCCTTTGAACACCCGAGTAAGGAGGGCGTCGTTCCCTTGTAATAACACCGTCATCATACTGAAGTAGTTTATGTACTGACTTGGTGATGTTTTTCCCTCGAACAAAGCCATAGTCTGTGGTTTGTATCTAGGAGGAAAAGGGACCTCTTCCCAGATAGCTGGGAAAGGTTGGTTGATTCCCAATTTCTTGAGCTGATCTTTGTGCTTCAAGGCATCAAATTGGGCTTTCAACTCCCGTACTGCCTGCATCGGATCTTCAGTCGGTAGCGGGACCACGGAGTGATGAGGAATTGATTGTATCGTGACTCCGACGGGAGGTAATACATTCTTCGAGTGAGGAAGCGGAGGAACTGCTGACTCCTGATTTAGAGCAGGCTCTTGGATCGCGTTGGATGGTGGTAAGTCCACCCCCACACGTATCTGAGTTGGAGGGACCGACGCTTGAGCCATAGCAGCTGTATGTTGAGTCAGCATTATCTGGTGCATGTTCTCCATCATGGATTGCATTTCTTTTAGAGATGTCTCCAGTACAGTAATGTGCTGCTCAGCGCTCCCTGATGGGGAAGCTTCCTCGCGTTCATCTCCAATGGCATAAACTCCCATCTCCCTGGGTGTCAGTGAAAGATTAGTATAGGTCTCTGTAGAAGTTGACTCTATACTTTCAGTATCTGATTCGGGAGACTGGCGACCCCCAGCTTTGGAATCAGAAGAGTACGAAGTCGGTTGTCGCGACCTCGAACGGGGGTTTTGGAACACCCCAGCTTCAGTGTTCCTAAGGAGCTGGTTGAATCTTCTTCGGCTCGGAGCTCTAGAGGGATGACATCTTGAGCCCGATCTTCCTCTAGGTATGTGTGAAGCCATGTTCACCGATGCATGTGTGGGCTCTTCTTCCTGGAAAGATGGAGAGTAGCTCAACCGGTCGAAAACCGACCGTTTTGCCTCAGAACAGCAATAATTAGTTACAATGCTATGACTATTACAAGAGTGCTCGTTAGGAGGCGTACTAGACATGCTGGAAGATCCCCTATCCTTGCGTTTCTTGATCAGGTACTTGCGCAGGTCAGAAGGAGTTACAGAAGAAGAAGATGACTTGTTCCTTCTGTTCACATTAGTGGGCATGCGGATGTTGGGAACCATAGTTTTCCCTGTGCCTCTTGTATATAACAGGTTGGCCATCTGGTTGGCGGATAATCCCCGATGAGGGTGTCTTTCCGCAAATTGAGCCTTCTTTACACTGAGGGACTTCTCCTGGCGTAATTCGGAGCTCTGCTCTGGTTGGCGTAAAGCTGAGGATGTCCTTAGTCGGCCGTCAGCCTCTCGCATAATCCGGAGGGCGGGCAGATTCTTTCCTTGCTGGCGTAGAGGCCGATAAGTTGAGCAGTCTGCCGCTTGCTTTCACTTGCGTAGATTGCAGGGATCATCTGCTTTTCCGCGGAAGGGAGATGCATTTTTACGCGGAGCGCGTTTGGAACTTATGATTTGGCCCTAAGGCATTATCAAAAAATTTATCTATTCCGCCATGGACGGGAGACTGGTTTCTACGCGCAGAGCGCGGTGTTGGCTTCTGGACTAGCGCTGAGGCATTGTCTGAAGTTTTATCTGTTTCGCCAGGGACGGGAGACTGAATTTTATGTGCAGAGCGTGGAGTATACTTCTGGATTGGCGCTGAGGCCTTGCCAGAAGTTTTGTCTGCCCTGTCAGAGACAGGCGACTGAATTTTACGCGCAAGGCGCAGAGGGAGCAATGCTACAACCTCGTTGGTCGGAGAGGTCGGAGAGTCGACAGGAATGGTAGGGGATGTCTTGGGCATCCAGACCTTATGCAGCTTCTTGTTGTCTTGGACAGAGAGAGAGTGAGAGCTACCCCATGTTCGAAGCATGTCTTCGTAGGCAGACAGGTCGAATTGGACGACCAGTGTCTTCTTCACGGATCCTACAGATACCGCATCATGTTGAGCAATTGCTTCCTCGTCAGAAGAGAAAGATGTCCCCAGCAGAGTCGCCATCTTGTGTTTGATAATAAACGAGAGAGAATATGGAAACGAGGTCTTATACGAAAACCCGTCCTTTCTTCGGTGTTTACAAACAAGATTGTACAATTTAATCCTATACGAGGATGTCGAGTACAATTTATTTAATCTAGGTAAATATTGCTATAGGAGTCTGATCTGCAGTCGATCACTTTGTCCCTTGGACCACACGATGGTGAAGAAGTGTCGTGGAAGACAGGAAGCAGCTTCGAAGGTTGCTGAAGAGGGTGGATACCCGTTGCCAAAGTCGTCGATCACCTCTCCTTGCCCGAGCTTTGGATTCTTCTCTCTCTCTCTCTCTCTCGACCGTTCTCTCCTCCTTCTTTCCTCCTAATTGTCGACCTTGGATCTGGTACTGGATTCGTTGACCAATTTTCGATCGTTTGATCTTGTCCTCTGTTGATAGAGGTCTCTATTTATAGAGTTTTAGTGACAGTGACCACTCAGTCGGTGTAGAAACCGAGTAGTGGAAAGTATAGTACCCTTTTACACGACGGTTACAATAACCAATGCCTGCGTATAGATGACCTTTTGAGTGAGCATGGGACGCGTGTCCAACTAAGGGACAACGTGTATATCTGCTGCGAAGATCACGGCGTAGAAGCATATAGGTAGTTATCCTTTGTGTAGAAGAGGTTGGCGTAGAAGCCAATGACTGTCACCATGGCGTAGAAGCCAAGTAGGCATAAAAGCCTAGTAGGCGTAGAAGCCGAGTGGTCATAGAGGCCGAGTGGGTGTAGAAGCCAAGTGGGCGTAGAAGCCGAGTGGGCATAGAAGCCGAGTGGGCATAGAAGCCGAGCAAGCGTTGAAGCCGAGATGATGTTGACGTTTTAGCCGAAATTACGGCTCTTTGAGGTATAATCAAATCTTTTGCATTAAATGCCGAGATCTGCCCCCATCCTGCGCATTAAATACAGAGGCTTGTCTTTAAGATTTGCCATTATTCTGCGCATTAAATGCAGATACGCACCTCGAATCCTGTACGAAGAGTAACTGCTGACATGGCAGGCTGTTTGTCTTCTGTGGAGCGTAAGAAGCTCACGTCTGCCTGTGTAAAACTGGACAGCGTATCCCTTGTATGCGTAAGAGCAGTTTACGCAAAAGGAATGTCACTAGACGACGGTTCGGTGACATTTAATCAAATCTCCTGCATTAAATGCAGAGATCCGCCATTATCCTGCGTATTAATTACAGAGACATGTTTTGATGGTCTGCCACCCTTCTGCGCATAAAATATAGAGACGTGCTTCGGGCATCTGTCAGTATTCGGCGCATTAAATGCAGAGACGTGCCTCGAGAACCTGTCACCGCTCTGCGCATTAAATGCAGAGACGTGCCTCGAGCCCTGTACGAAGAGCAGCTTTTGACGTGGCAGGCTGTTTGTCTTCTGCGGAGCGTAAACAGCTCACATCTGCCTGTGTAAAACTAGGCGGTGTATCCCTTTGTATGCGTAAAAGCGGTTTACGCCAAGGAAATGGCAGTAAATGACAGCCTGTGTTGTAGTGTCGCGTCATCATTATAGCCGTCGCCTGGGTAGTCGTGGAGTACTCTTTGTCAGGAGTCAGACGTCAGGTTCACTGTATGATTTGTCAGGTTTATTTCGAGGAATACGAAGCGTCCCTCGTACACTTCAATGCTGCATTAAGAGCGGATGAGTTTTACGCCATAAAGGCGATGTAGCACCCTTTTTACGCTGAAGCAGCCTGGACATACTGTATTACGCGGATGGTCATTAAGCTTATATTTTATGCTATGCTCAGCGGAAAAGCTCTGTTGCACGTTGATGGCTCTTAGGTCATCTGTTTACGCTGCCCTGTATCAACATGCTGCGTAGAGCTATCCAGCGTATTTTTTATGCTTCTACACCCGCCCTCCGGATTACGCGGGGAGCTGATGGCCGACTGAGGACCTCCTCAGTTTTACGCCAGCCCGAATTATGCCAGGTGAAGTCCCTCAGCATAAAGAAGGCTCAGTTTGCGGAAAGACGAACTCCTCGGGGATTATCAGCTACTCAGATGGCCAACCTGTTGTATACGGGTGGCACAGGGAAAACTATGGTCCCAACATCCGCATGCCCACTGATGTGAACAGAAGGAATAAGCCATCTTCTTCTTCTGTAAATCCTCCTGACCTACGTGAGTATCTGGTCCAGAAATACAAGGATAAGGGATCTTCCAGCATGTCTATTACGCCTCCTAACGAGCACTATTGTAATAGTTATAGGATTGTAGTTAATTATTGCTATTCTGAAGCAAAACGGTCAGTTTTTGACCGGTTGAGCTACTCTTCGTCTCTCCAGGAAGAAAAGCCCACACATGCTTCTGTGAACATGGCTTCACACATACCTAGAGGAAGATTGAGCTCAAGACGTTATCCCTCTAGAACTCCGAGCCGAAGGAGATTCAACAAACTCCTTAGGAACACCGAAGCTGGGGTGTTCCGAAACACCCGTTCAAAGTCACGACAACCGGCTTCGTACTCTTCTGATTCCGATGCTGGGGGTCGCCAGTCTCCCGAATCAGATGCTGAAAGTATAGAGTCAACTTCTACAGAGACCTATACTGATCCTTCAATGACACCCAGGGACAGGGGAGTTTATGTCATTGGAGATGAACGCGAGGAAGCTTCTCCATCAGGGAGCGCTGAGCAACGCATCACTGCACTGGAGACATCTCTGAAAGAAATGCAATCCATGATGGAGAACATGCACCAGATGATGCTGACTCAACACACAGCTACGATGGATCAAGCATCGGTCCTCCAACTCAGATACTTGTGGGGGTAGACTTACCACCATCCAACACGATCCAAGAGCCTGCTCTAGATCAGGAGTCAGCAGTTCCTCCGCTTCCTCACCCGGAGAATGTATTACCTCCCGTTGGAGTCGCGATGCAACCAATTCCTCACCACTCCATGGTCCCGCTACCGGCTAAAAATCTGATGCAGGCAGTACTGGAGTTGAAATCCCAATTTGATGTCCTGAAGCACAAAGATCGGATCAAGAAATTGGAAATCAACCAGCCTTACCTGGCTATCTGGGAAGAGGCCCCTTTCCCTCCTAAATAGAAACCACAGACTATGGCTTTGTTCGAGGGAAAAACATCACTGAGTCAGTACATGAACTACTTCAGTATGATGACCGTGTTATTACAAGGGAATGATGCCCTCCTCACTCGGGTGTTCAAGGGCTGTCTCTCGGGAGTGGCTAATCAGTGGTACCGCAGCCTGGCGGACAACTGCATTACTTCCTTCGAAGACTTCAAGGCTTTATTCTTCATACGATTCTACGAGGGAGGGATGGGCATGTCTATGTCCTCTCTCATCGAAGTGAAGCAGAAGGAAAAAAAGGACGTTCACACCTTCATCGAACGTTTCCGTCAAACCACTTTGCAAATGCCTCCCGGAGTTCCAGACTCGACATTGGTGGACATTTGCAGGAAGAACCTTCTTTCCGTAATCTCGGTGTTCACAGGACCATATCAGTTCCATGATTGGCCCTCGTTCATTATCTCAGCGGTAGCCGCCGAGGACAACAGTCGGAAGGCGCGTGATAATGGCATCATGATCTCTACCTCCGATAGAGGCAAGAGGTCAACCCCCAACAGCGACCATCCTCGTGGTTCCAAAGGAAAAGAAGCTCTGGCAATCAATACATCCAGGCAAAAGACTGCGGCAACCACACAGACGAAACCTGGGACTTCCAGGCCCATTGAAGTATACTTTTTCGATGACGACGATATTCCGAGCATATTCGAGTGTCTCGTCAAAAGCGATAAGATTACCCTTCCTGAGGAGAAGCGGCCTAATGAAGTCGGCAGTACTAATAACCCCAAGTATTGTATCTTCTATAGATACATACACCATCCTACAAAGGCGTGTTATGTACTGAAAAGGAAGATCCAGGAGCTGATCGATGCTATGGCCATCACTCTGCGCAACAGCGAGAAGACGGTCACAGCCAACATGATCTCCCTACAATTTGGCAATTTGCCTCCCCAAGAAGTCCCGGACGGTGTTACACCTATTTTACGGACGACGATGAACATCGTTAATCTCCCTCCAGCTAGGGGTCAAAATCATGACCTGCTACCCCTAACTACCCAGCGGGGCGAGATTATGTGGGTTCATCCAGATCTGGTATCGGAGATCGAGAAAGAGACTCAAGCTGCTAAGGCTAAATCTAAAAAGAACTCGAAGCGTAAACCATGTCATATGGTTACGGTACACTCAACATCAGAAGACGAGGTCTTGGCTACTGGAACCCGTTCAGGAAAAGCTTACCTCAAGGACTATGGAGCAAGTCAGGAAGATGCACCGGCAGACGCTTCAGCTACCAAGCCTTCAGAACCAGAGCCCGCCATACCAGAGGCCGGTCCTTCGAGACCAATTTCGGCGGACAAAGGGAAGCAAAAAGAAGTGCATTTCGATAAACCTTTAAAAAATATTCAAAAAAAAGGTTTAGAGAAGCCAAACAACTTCGACATCCTGGCCCAATTGGCTAATACACCAGCCAGGTTGTCCATCTTCGAACTACTCAGGCTCTCTCAAGACACTCGTCAAGCCCTGAGTGAAGCATTAATGCAGGCGGATGCATACTTGACCCAACTCAAGTCTCCTGACGAAGAACCCGTGGAATATCCTCAATGCCACAGTGTGATGGAGGTGGTCCCGAATATCACTTTCACTCAAGATGACATGTCGGGTACATCGGTTCCATGGAGGTCGACCGGATTCACATAGATCTGGGATCATCAATCAGCATCATTCCTCATAGTCTGCTCAGACCGCTGAGGATTCCTACCAGCGAATTGGCTTACACCACAACTACAATCGTGGGTTTCAACGCCAGGAAAAGTAAGTCGTTGGGGAAAATTCGCCTGAGGATCCAGATTGGCGACCTCAGATCAGTGGCTACGTGTTACGTCATTGATTCAGAGGTGTCCTACAACATTCTGCTGGGTAGACCTTGGATCTACGACCACAACATCGTTTCTTCGACTCTACATCAATGCTTTAAATATGTAGATGCCCAAGGAACAGTACAAACGGAGTTTGCTGACCTGAACCCATTTAAAGGAGTAGAATCCTACTACTCTGATGTCGTGTTATACTCTCAAGACTACATGGAAGAGGTGTCAGGCGAAGCAGAGAAGGAATCCCACCGGGAGCCAAAAGAACCCTCTGCCGAACAACCTCTGTCAATCAAGGTGAAAGGGCGGACTACTCGTCCAAAAGCCATGGAGCCTATGGCTATCTACCTGAACAAAACCAGGTCAGGAAAAGGAGGTGATCCTCTAGTGATCACTTTGAACCAGAAGCCTCCACCCTTGGTCATCAACCTTTGGTGCAACAGGCAGTCGATTGATGTAAATGCAACCAGGAACGCAATTTCGGATGATAATAAAGATCCTCTTTTTCAGTATATTGATGCTCAAATTCCAAATCAGGAGTCCTCTCCCCATAACGATATAGAACCTATAGCACAAAAAATCTTGGAAGCTATAGACTCCTATCATCCATATATGTGGAAAGTAGCGTCATCATCCAATGTCACCATGACATATGGACCACATGAGGAGTCTATCTTTATTGTCCTGCCTACTTGCAGCAGTCAGCATTTGTCACGACCCGCACCCGGTGTAAGGGTACTAGTCGAAAACAACGCCCAGCCTACGCCGCAGAATCGGCGGTAGAACGCTGTCTAGATAATCTATCTAATATAATGAACCACCAATAATGATAAAATACTCAATCACAGAACTAAGATGGAAATGAGCACGAATCAGATAAAGAAATGAATAGTCACAATACAACTCATGAGTCTAAAATAATACATCAATGAGTCTGAAGAATAACAACAAAAGCTGGAGACAAATCCAGTACAAAGAATACTACAAAACTATAAAGCTACACTCCAGGGTCAACTGTCTCAGTTGGGATAAGTCCCTCTTGAGCCAGGGTCTCAGAATCTATACCCACAACATCCTGGGGTCCATAGTAGGTAGGGTACTCCTCAGTGTCATCTGGAAAAATATTTCCAGTCAGGAAGGAGCAGAGTACAACCCTAATAGCAGTTCTCAAACAATGATAAAAACTATGTAACAGTAAATAGCTGTGGATAAACAAGATGCATAAATAGATACAAGAAATGTATAGACAATAAGGAAATACTGGACAGAAATACAATAATGAACAATATGCTGGTGGAACAATAATACTAATGACTAAGTGTGTGAGTACAGCTTAACATGTGATCGGCTTGGGCAAGATGCAATGCGGCCTGGCTAATCATACGTGCTGGGTATGACCAACACTATTCAAGAAACAAGACTTTATTCAATAGGGATTTGATCACATATCTATACTAATACTCCCCACCCCCGACTGGTATAATAGATCCAACCACGGTACGTTATGGCACGAGATTCCCCAAGAAGATAGCTAGTCTCCCCGAGAATCGGTGTCTGTACATGCACAAGATAACCAATGAAACAATACTTGCACCATATACACCATATACCAAGGAATAACATCTCATGACGAGATCCGGATATACCAATCCGTGTAACCATAGTGTCGAAAGAAATATGTAAATCTACACTAGATACAACGAACATAGAGGATATCATAAATGAGAAACTATCAGAGAATGTACTCGCCTGAAGTCCAATGAACAGTCTCACAAATGTCTGACTCGGTGCCTCGAAGACCTAGATATGGAATACAACATTAAAACAAGGTCCCGGAAAGAGAACAAGTCAAACTAGACAACTTCTAGGCCAAAAAGTCAATTCTAAGTCAAAAGTCAACTACGGTCAACTCTAAAGTCAACTAAAGTCAAACATGGTCAAACCTAGGTCAACCTCACAAAATATCTAAAATATAATATAGAAATAAAATACAATGATTTTAGGAATCAAATTAGATTCCAAAAGAATCTACACAAAGTATTTAATAATACAAAAATTATATATCATAAATAATATCTATGTAAACCAATATCCATATAATTAAAATACTATAAATATAATAATTATATGCCTCACAAAACACCCATATATATATATATATATATATATAACAATAAATATATATAATATAAATAAACTGCCAAAGTGTCATTGAAAACAGGGGGTTAAAACAAAGATTTAAAATAAAATAGCTTATAGTGACAGTCTTGACTGTCACTAAAAACTGTCGCAGAAAAACCGTGTGTGATATACACACTGCTGAACAATTGGTGACAGTTAAACAACTGTCACCGAAACTGTCGCCAAATGCTGTTGAATCCCGCCCGCAGTCATTAATGACAGAAACGTCATTAATGCAGAGCGGTTACAGCGGCTACAGCGGCTGCTCATTAAAACGGTCAATTAATGACAGTTTCACTGTCATTAATGCACTGTCGCTAAAAACTAGTTATATAAATATAATTATATATATAAAAATAGAATATATATAAAACAATAATATTTATATAAATAAACAGAATATATAAAACAATATATATACATATATAAAACCTTTAATAAAACTATACATATATATGTATATTAATATAAACATAAACTTATACATTCAAATATTTAATAAATAAATATTAACACAAAGGACTTATTAATGTACATACTTAACATTAATATCCAAACAATTACATAATAATTATAAATAATATAATTACACAATTAAACATACAATATGTTTTATAAAACATTTTATGTACAAAATATATTATTAATAAGTAGTACATATATATTATACAAGAAGCTACATATTATTTTGTACACTATTTGCACACACAAAATATAGATCCATGCTACAATAATTACTATAATAAATACACAAAAATAAACATATAATCTCCATATATATATACATATTATAAAATAAGAATTTAAACCATACATAATTAGATCTACACATAAACACATTAAATTGGAGAGTATCACACCTTATCCCACTAGATCTAGGATACGCATGCGACACGAGTCCAACACACAACCAATTGCACCCCGAAGGACACAAACAAATCACAAATAATATTTACGAACAATCAAAGTGTCAAAAGTAGATCTATGTGTCCGTGTCAAAATACGACATGTTCAAAGCCCCGTGTCGGAGGAAAACCCCCAAATGACACGTATCACCAAATAGTTGGGACACGAACCACAAGTATCCCAATATGGACACGACACTAGCCTCAAACACAAAGTTCATTGTCCAATTGATCTATAGGATCAATTGACACACACAACAAAATGTAAATTCGGAATTCCAACAAAATTGATACAAAAAGCACCATAACTTTCTCCATGGGTCTCCTATGAACACAAAATAAAGTCCTATGGGTAGTACATACATATAGGTTGATTTTACATGATTAAATCCCAGATTTAGAAGCTATTTAAATGGGAAAATCTGAATTATACCTATTGGGAGATGGATTCCCAATGAAACCTCCAATTGAGATGAACTTGCTTCCAAATTGTAGATCCTTGCTCCTCTTTGTAGATCCTTGCTTCCTTCTTCTAGATCCTTGCTTTCTTCTTCTCTAATGGTGAATTGGGAAGAATTTGGAATGAATTTGGTAGGGAATTGGATTGGGAATGGAGGGAATTTGGTAGTGGGAATTTTCTAGATCTAGAATTGAAATGAAATGAGAGGAGAGAGAAATTTCCCCCCTCCCTATATAGGCCGGCCATGCCCCTCCCCCAAGTAATTATGAAATGTCCAATGTACCCCTTGGGGCCTCTCATGAAGAAATAATTAAGGAAGGAAGCTTCTAGTCTAATCATTTAATTAATTTAATCCATCTCCTTAACTATGGGCTTTCTAAATGGGCCAAGTCTAACCAATTAATTCATGTTGGTCCATGGGTCCAAACTAAACTAGTTGGGTCCACTAGAAATAAGTCCAAAATAATGTAATAATATCTCACAACAATTAAATAATACAATAATTAATTATTTACCATGCACAATATTTATTTAAATAGGAAATTACTAAAATACCCTTTTTCCTAAAATGTGGTAGTGACAAGTCTACCCTCCTTAAAATAATTTCGTCCTCGAAATTCAAAGACGAAAACTACCCCCAGAAAATCACAGAACATAACTAAAGAATCACAACTAACTAATGAACAGAGCATAACAATGAACAGAACATAACTAGAAATAACATACCTCAAGGTACAAACAAATATGGATAACGCTCTCGCATGTCATCCTCTCTCTCCCAGGTAGACTCCCCCGGAGAGTGATGCCTCCATGCGACGCGCACCAAAGGAATAGTCTGGTTCCTCAGCACCTTCTCTCTCCGATCCAGAATCCCAACTGGCTGCTCTGGATAGCTAAGAGTAGGGCCCACCTCTATCTCTGAGTGATCCAATACATGACTAGGATCTGCCACGTATCGTCTCAACTGCGACACATGAAACACGTTGTGCACTCCCTCCAATGTAGGTGGCAAGTCTAGTCTATAAGCAACTGCACCGACCCTCTCTAGAATAGTGAAAGGTCCGATGAATCGCGGACTAAGCTTTCCGCCTCCACCGAAGCGAATCGTGCCTCGTGTCGGAGAAATCCTCAGAAACACCAAACCACCCACCTAGAACAAAACACCACCTTAAGAACTTAATCTATAACAAACAATCAAGAACAAGCACAAAACAAAATCTAAACTATACCTCGAACTCCAAAGGTCTCCGATGGCTATCGGCCCAATGCCGATGTCTGTCCTGCGCCACCCGAAGTCTATCTCTGATCAACTGAACCTTCTCCGCTGCATCCACAACCATCTCTGGCCCAAGCAAAACTCTCTCTCCAACATCGTCCCAAGACAAAGGAGTACGACACCTCCGACCATATAGAGCTTCGAAAGGTGACATCTCTATACTGGCCTGGTAACTGTTGTTGTAAGCAAACTCTACCAAATGGAGATGATCCTCCCAAGAACCCCCGAAATCTAGTACACAAGTGCGCAACATATCCTCGAGAGTCTGAATAGTCCTCTCTGACTGCCCATCTGTCTGGGGATGATATGCAGTACTGAACTTGAGCTGAGTGCCCAAACTCTCCTGCAAACTCCTCCAGAAATGAGAAGTGAAACGACTATCCCGATCCGAGACTATGCTGACGGGAACTCCATGTATCCTAACGATCTGCCTCACATACATCTCTGCCAGCTTCTCCGTAGACAAACCCACCTTGAAAGGCAAAAAGTGGGCCGACTTGGTCAATCTATCAACAATGACCCAAATCGCGTCTTTCCCTCCTGGAGATCGTGGTAGTCCGGACACAAAATCCATAGTAATGTGTTCCCACTTCCACTCTGGAATAGGTAATGGCTGAAGTAAACCTCCTGGCCTCTGCCTCTCGGCTTTCACCTGCTGGCACACTAAGCATCTGGATACAAACTGTGCCACTTCCCTCTTCATGCCATACCACCACACACTCTCTCGCATATCCCGATACATCTTGTTAGCACCTGGATGCATGGAATACTGAGAGCGATGCGCTTCCTGCAACACCTCCTCACGCAACTCCCCACTAGGCACACACAATCTATCTCCATGCCTCAAAGATCCATCCTCTGCAATAGTGAAATCATCCTCCAATCCAGCTCTCACCTGAGCTCTGATACTTCTCAGAGATACATCATCATACTGTGCTGCCTTGATCCTGTCCATCAAATCTGAGTGTATCTGCAATCCCCACATCTGCATAGCACCTCCAGGAACAATCACCTCAATGCCCAAGCTCTCTAAGTCTTCCAACAAATATCGATCCTGCGTCAAGAACATAGCTACCGGATACCTACTCAAAGCATCGGCAACTACATTGGCTTTCCCAGGATGATATTGCAAAGAGATATCAAAATCCTTCATCAGTTCCAACCACCGACGCTGTCTCATGTTCAACTCCTTCTGCGTGAAAACGTACTTCAAGCTTTTGTGGTCTGTGAAGATCTCCACACGCTCTCCGTACAAATAATGTTTCCACAACTTCAGGGCGAATATGACAGCTGCCAACTCCAAATCATGGGTAGGATAGTTCTTTTCATGAGGACGCAATTGCCTGGATGCATAGGCAATCACTTTCCCATGCTGCTGAAGAACACAACCTAAACCCTTTCCCGATGCATCACTATAAATAGTGAAACCTCCGGACCCTGATGGCAACGTCAAAATAGGAGCAGACGTCAACCTCTTCTTCAACTCCTCAAAAGCAGCCTGGCAATCTTCCGTCCAAACAAACTCCACATCCTTCCTTGTGAGTCTGGTCATCGGCTCGGCAATCCTCGAAAAATCTTGCACAAACTTCCTGTAGTAGCCTGCCAATCCCAAGAAACTCCTGATCTCTGCTACCGAACTCGGAGTCTTCCAAGATTCCACTGCTGAAATCTTCTTCGGATCCACTGAAATACCATCACCAGTCACAACATGCCCCAAGAATTCCACCTTGTCCAAGAAAAACTCACATTTGGACAACTTCCCATACAGCTTCTCCTTCCTCAGCACATCCAACACAATCCTCAAATGCTCCTCATGCTCCTCCGGTGTCTTCGAGTATATGAGTATGTCGTCGATGAACACCACCACGAACTTGTCAAGGTACTGGTGGAACACCTTGTTCATCAAGTTCATAAATACCGCCGGCGCATTAGTCAAACCAAACGGCATCACCATAAACTCGTACTGACCATACCGAGTTCTAAAAGCAGTCTTCGGTATGTCCTCCGGCTTCACCTTCACCTGATGGTAGCCTGATCTCAAATCTATCTTAGAAAACACCTTCGCACCACTCAACTGATCAAACAGATCATCAATCCGTGGCAAAGGATACTTATTCTTGATAGTGAGATTATTCAAAGCCCTGTAATCAATGCACATGCGCACTGATCCATCCTTCTTCGGTACAAACAATACCGGGGCTCCCCATGGTGAAGAACTCGATCTGATAAACCCCTTATCCTGCAATTCATCCACCTGCTTCTTCAACTCAACCAGCTCGCTGTTGTTTACTCTATAGACATGCTGCGAAATTGGTTCTGCACCTGGCACCAAGTCTATAGAAAATTCAACATCTCGATCTGGCGGCAATCCTGGCAATTCCTCAGGAAACACATCCAAGAATTCTGCTATCAACGGATGTGGCAACTCCTTGTCTTCCACCATAGCTCCACAAATAATGCCTTCTCCCTGCTCTGCAGCTCCTCTAGCAAACTCGAACTCTGGCTCTCCTGGCGGACCAAACAAAACTCTACCTCCTCTACAATCTATGCTAGCACGGTGCCTACTCAACCAATCCATCCCGAGTACAATGTCGTAGCTCGGAAGTGGCATTACAAGTAGACACGCACTCAACTCCCGGCCTCCCAAAGTAACTCTCCGATCCTTGCAAATATCATTAACCAGGATAATGCCTCCCCCGGTCATGATCTTGCAAGTCCTAAGCAAAGACTCAGCTACCAAACCATGCTTTAGAGCAAAAGAAACAGATACAAAACTATGGGAAGCACCACTATCAAACAAAGCTAAAGCTGGAATGGAATCAAGAAGAATAGAACCTGCGATAACATCTCCGGTGGGTTCCTCCTCTTCGACGGTCATAGCAAACGCTCGTCCCTGCCGAGCACCTCCCTGCTGTTGATGCTGGACAAAACGCTGCTGCTGTGTCGGAAGCGGTCCCCTCGGCTGTGCTGCAGGTGGTCTCATCTGTGCCCTCGGAGCTGGAGCTGCTCCCTGAACTGCACGACGAGGACACTCCCTCAATTGATGCCCTTCAGTACCACAATACAAACAAACTCCTAGCCTCTTCCTGCAAACTTCCCAGATGTGGCCGGGCTTCTTGCAGTAGTTGCATGGAGCTTGCTGTAACTGCCTCTGCTGCTGAGGTGCCTGGTGAAAAGGCGCTCTAGCTGGAGTCTGGTTCTGTTGTGGCTGCTGGAAAGGTCTGGACTGGAAATGAGGACGTTTGGCAGATACTGCACTGCTGTTGGCCCCCAGAAAAGAATCACGGTCTCTTTTAGTCTTCAAACCCAGATCCCGCTCAACCTTGCGTGCCTCCGCAAGTATCTCCGAGTATGTCTCATAAAAGGACGGAATGAGAATCTTCACTTCCCAGTTTAGACCCTCTCGGAAACGAATAGCTCGAACTTCCGGCTCTCTCACCAAGTACTCTGCAAATCGGCTCAGCCTACCGAACTCCGCAGCGTATTCCTCCACAGACATGCTTCCCTGAATGAGACTCTCAAATTGTCTCCCTAAGTCAAGCCTGTCTATCCGGGCGAAAAACTTCTTCTTGAAAAGGTCCTTGAATACCTCCCAAGATTGTCCTGCGTCAACTAGAACCGGCTCATTCCTGAACCAAGTACGAGCGACGTCGAACAGTTGAAGTCCTACCGCCTCAACCTTCAGATCTTCAGAAAGACGGGACACCCTCATAAGACGCTCAATGTCCTCGAGCCAATCATCAGCATAGACGATGCCCTCCGTCCCCTTGAAAACCCTAGGCTCCAGTTTCTTGAAGTCCTGAATGTTGCCTGGCCGAAGCTGAGCAACCTGAGGAACAACCTGCTGCTGGATCGGAACTCCTCTCTCAACTACAGCACGAGCAAGCTGATGAGCACTCTCGATGCCCTGCCGTAGAACGTCGGTCTGCCTCTGATGTGCCTCTGACTGAGCCCTCTGTGCCTCGAGCATCTCACGAAACAGAGTAAACATCTGTGACGCCTCTGCTGGCACAGGAGGTGGAGGTGGAAGCCCCTCAGATACAGCTGGCACAGTCCTCTGAGTAGGAGGTGGACCTCCGAAAGCAGCTGACACTCCAATCACCGGAGAAGTGACTGGTGCAGGCCCTCGGGATGTCGCAGACCTCTCAGAAACTGCTCTCCCCTGCTGTGATCTAGTCTTAGGCGGCATCCTGAGACAAAGCGAAAGAAAGAATCAATATGGCACAAGATGTAAGATATCAAGGAAAGGACAAGTTTAAGGGATCAAGTATCAATGTCAAAGGAGAATAGTTGAATCAAAAGAATTTTCCTAGATGTGATTGAGTATCTCAGCCTATATCCTATATCCTATTGCAGGCTCGCAGTAGTACAACTAAGTTGTCGCACTACCACGACATCACATACTTGTGAAGCTAGACCTGCATGGGCCACCACCAAAAACGTGTCACGACCCGCACCCGGTGTAAGGGTACTAGTCGAAAACAACGCCCAGCCTACGCCGCAGAATCGGCGGTAGAACGCTGTCTAGATAATCTATCTAATATAATGAACCACCAATAATGATAAAATACTCAATCACAGAACTAAGATGGAAATGAGCACGAATCAGATAAAGAAATGAATAGTCACAATACAACTCATGAGTCTAAAATAATACATCAATGAGTCTGAAGAATAACAACAAAAGCTGGAGACAAATCCAGTACAAAGAATACTACAAAACTATAAAGCTACACTCCAGGGTCAACTGTCTCAGTTGGGATAAGTCCCTCTTGAGCCAGGGTCTCAGAATCTATACCCACAACATCCTGGGGTCCATAGTAGGTAGGGTACTCCTCAGTGTCATCTGGAAAAATATTTCCAGTCAGGAAGGAGCAGAGTACAACCCTAATAGCAGTTCTCAAACAATGATAAAAACTATGTAACAGTAAATAGCTGTGGATAAACAAGATGCATAAATAGATACAAGAAATGTATAGACAATAAGGAAATACTGGACAGAAATACAATAATGAACAATATGCTGGTGGAACAATAATACTAATGACTAAGTGTGTGAGTACAGCTTAACATGTGATCGGCTTGGGCAAGATGCAATGCGGCCTGGCTAATCATACGTGCTGGGTATGACCAACACTATTCAAGAAACAAGACTTTATTCAATAGGGATTTGATCACATATCTATACTAATACTCCCCACCCCCGACTGGTATAATAGATCCAACCACGGTACGTTATGGCACGAGATTCCCCAAGAAGATAGCTAGTCTCCCCGAGAATCGGTGTCTGTACATGCACAAGATAACCAATGAAACAATACTTGCACCATATACACCATATACCAAGGAATAACATCTCATGACGAGATCCGGATATACCAATCCGTGTAACCATAGTGTAGAGAGAAATATGTAAATCTACACTAGATACAACGAACATAGAGGATATCATAAATGAGAAACTATCAGAGAATGTACTCGCCTGAAGTCCAATGAACAGTCTCACAAATGTCTGACTCGGTGCCTCGAAGACCTAGATATGGAATACAACATTAAAACAAGGTCCCGGAAAGAGAACAAGTCAAACTAGACAACTTCTAGGCCAAAAAGTCAATTCTAAGTCAAAAGTCAACTACGGTCAACTCTAAAGTCAACTAAAGTCAAACATGGTCAAACCTAGGTCAACCTCACAAAATATCTAAAATATAATATAGAAATAAAATACAATGATTTTAGGAATCAAATTAGATTCCAAAAGAATCTACACAAAGTATTTAATAATACAAAAATTATATATCATAAATAATATCTATGTAAACCAATATCCATATAATTAAAATACTATAAATATAATAATTATATGCCTCACAAAACACCCATATATATATATATATATATATATATAACAATAAATATATATAATATAAATAAACTGCCAAAGTGTCATTGAAAACAGGGGGTTAAAACAAAGATTTAAAATAAAATAGCTTATAGTGACAGTCTTGACTGTCACTAAAAACTGTCGCAGAAAAACCGTGTGTGATATACACACTGCTGAACAATTGGTGACAGTTAAACAACTGTCACCGAAACTGTCGCCAAATGCTGTTGAATCCCGCCCGCAGTCATTAATGACAGAAACGTCATTAATGCAGAGCGGTTACAGCGGCTACAGCGGCTGCTCATTAAAACGGTCAATTAATGACAGTTTCACTGTCATTAATGCACTGTCGCTAAAAACTAGTTATATAAATATAATTATATATATAAAAACAGAATATATATAAAACAATAATATTTATATAAATAAACAGAATATATAAAACAATATATATACATATATAAAACCTTTAATAAAACTATACATATATATGTATATTAATATAAACATAAACTTATACATTCAAATATTTAATAAATAAATATTAACACAAAGGACTTATTAATGTACATACTTAACATTAATATCCAAACAATTACATAATAATTATAAATAATATAATTACACAATTAAACATACAATATGTTTTATAAAACATTTTATGTACAAAATATATTATTAATAAGTAGTACATATATATTATACAAGAAGCTACATATTATTTTGTACACTATTTGCACACACAAAATATAGATCCATGCTACAATAATTACTATAATAAATACACAAAAATAAACATATAATCTCCATATATATATACATATTATAAAATAAGAATTTAAACCATACATAATTAGATCTACACATAAACACATTAAATTGGAGAGTATCACACCTTATCCCACTAGATCTAGGATACGCATGCGACACGAGTCCAACACACAACCAATTGCACCCCGAAGGACACAAACAAATCACAAATAATATTTACGAACAATCAAAGTGTCAAAAGTAGATCTATGTGTCCGTGTCAAAATACGACATGTTCAAAGCCCCGTGTCGGAGGAAAACCCCCAAATGACACGTATCACCAAATAGTTGGGACACGAACCACAAGTATCCCAATATGGACACGACACTAGCCTCAAACACAAAGTTCATTGTCCAATTGATCTATAGGATCAATTGACACACACAACAAAATGTAAATTCGGAATTCCAACAAAATTGATACAAAAAGCACCATAACTTTCTCCATGGGTCTCCTATGAACACAAAACAAAGTCCTATGGGTAGTACATACATATAGGTTGATTTTACATGATTAAATCCCAGATTTAGAAGCTATTTAAATGGGAAAATCTGAATTATACCTATTGGGAGATGGATTCCCAATGAAACCTCCAATTGAGATGAACTTGCTTCCAAATTGTAGATCCTTGCTCCTCTTTGTAGATCCTTGCTTCCTTCTTCTAGATCCTTGCTTTCTTCTTCTCTAATGGTGAATTGGGAAGAATTTGGAATGAATTTGGTAGGGAATTGGATTGGGAATGGAGGGAATTTGGTAGTGGGAATTTTCTAGATCTAGAATTGAAATGAAATGAGAGGAGAGAGAAATTTCCCCCCTCCCTATATAGGCCGGCCATGCCCCTCCCCCAAGTAATTATGAAATGTCCAATGTACCCCTTGGGGCCTCTCATGAAGAAATAATTAAGGAAGGAAGCTTCTAGTCTAATCATTTAATTAATTTAATCCATCTCCTTAACTATGGGCTTTCTAAATGGGCCAAGTCTAACCAATTAATTCATGTTGGTCCATGGGTCCAAACTAAACTAGTTGGGTCCACTAGAAATAAGTCCAAAATAATGTAATAATATCTCACAACAATTAAATAATACAACAATTAATTATTTACCATGCACAATATTTATTTAAATAGGAAATTACTAAAATACCCTTTTTCCTAAAATGTGGTAGTGACAGCATTCAATAGTCTTCGGCCGCATGCGCAACGTACCGACTGTACGAGAAGATTCTTTCGATGACGATGCTGGTAAAATACAAGTTCACAGATACAGCCCGCAAGCTTTGAAGATCATGCAAAGTATGGTTTATGACTTGAAGCTGGAACCAGGTCTCAACTACGGAAAAGGCAGACGAATGCCGCTGCACGGCGATCCCTACTATCAACGAACAAGTTTTGGGTTAGGGTATACCACCTCCCTTGCAGCTTTTGAGTCAAACGAGGATTATCTTTTTCCTGTTCAAAATGGCTCGTCGCCCTCCGACTCATCTTATTCTCTCGAACGAACATTATCAGTAAATACGATAGTGACAGATTCCATCGAAGCAGACGAACAAGAATCTGAACTGTTTGAGAATGACGCTTGGGCTCAACAAATGGATACACAATAGGAATTCCGTTTCGAGCAGAGAGAACCTCCCACTGAAGATAAAGTTATCCAGATTGACGTTGGGGATGAACTTTTGCCAAAGCCGATATTTATCAGTAACAATCTTTCCGAAGAAGAAAGAAAAGAAGTTATCCAGCTGATAAAAGAATACATCGACGTCTTTGCATGGAATTATGAGGACATGCCAGGTCTTGATCCAAAGGTGGCTACTCATAAACTCAATATATTGCCCGATTCGAAGCCTGCGAAGCAGCATCAACGCCGGTTCCGTCTGGATATGATGGACGCCATTGAAGCTGAAATCAAGAAGTTGATAGACTGCGGTTTCATCCGAGAAGAACAACATCCCAACTGGGTCGCCAATGTCGTCCCGGTCATGAAGAAAAATGGGAAAGTATATGTCTGCATCGATTACCGAGATCTGAATGCAGCCTGCCCCAAGGATGAGTTTCCTCTGCCCATCACAGACGTCATGATTGACAATACATGCGGTTTTGAACGTATGTCTTTCATGGACGGATTTTCAGGATATAATCAAATCAAGATGCATCCTGAAGACGAGAAGCATACTGCCTTCCGGACACCATTGGGGGTATATTGCTATACGGTCATGCCCTTCGGACTGAAGAATGCCAGGGCTACGTACCAACGGGCTATGAGTAACATATTCTATGAGCATTTACACAAGACAGTAGAATATTACGTGGACGACGTAGCTGTCAAAAGCTGCCTCAAGGATAATCACATCCAAGACTTGAAGACAGTATTTGAGTTGATGTGCCAACATCAACTCAAAATGAATCCTGCAAAGTCCTTTCTGGGGGTATCTAGTGGCAAATTCCTGGGATTTGTTATTACCGCCAAAGGTATTCAAGTGGACCCTGATAAAGTCAAGGCCATCTTAGAAATGCGATCGCCCCGTAATCTGAGAGAACTCAGGGGATTTTAAGGTCGTCTAGCTTATATCCGGAGATTTATATCCAACCTCTCTGAGAAATGTCAGCATTTTTCACGTCTCATGAAGAAAGGTGTATCCTTCGTATGGGATGAAGCCTGTCAGCAAACGTTTAATGATATCAAACGCTACCTCACTAGTCCGCCAGTTCTGGTGCCTCCCGTCATAGGAAGACCATTCTTGCTGTACGTTCGAGCGATGGATCATTCTCTGGGAGCTCTTCTCGCACAGAAGAATAATATGGGTCATAAACAGGCTATCTACTACCTCAGCAGGATGATGGTCGGAGCCGAACACTGGTATAATCCAGTGGAAAAAGAATGCTTGGCTCTGATGTTCGCTATACAGAAAATGCGACACTATGTCACAGGCCAAACCATCCATATCATCTCCAGGATCAATCCTCTTCGGGTATTGATGAACAAGTCAAGTGTTCTTAATTCCCGACTCGTGACTTGGGCGATGTTATTAACACCGTATGACATGGTGTACGTCCCTCAGAAGTCCATCAAAGGCCAAGCGTTGGCTGATTTCCTAGCTGCTCATCCGGTCCCGGAGACCTCCAAACTGTACGAGGACATTCCCGACGAAGTTGTAGAGTGTAATTCCGTAATAGAAAGTGATGCATGGCAACTATTCTTCGATGGTGCCTCCAGGATTGGTCCCAGGAGAAACGTGGTTTCAGGAGTAGGGATTGTCCTGGTTACTCCTGATAAACTCGTCATCTATCGGGCATATTCTCTTAGCGAGCCCTGTTCCAATAATGTGGCGGAGTATAATGCTCTACTAATCGGGCTCCAAGTCGCTAAAGAATTGGGCGTCGAATCTCTGAAAGCTTTCGGTGATTCTCTGCTGATCGTCAATCAAGTCAGAGGAATATATAAAGTCCGAAATCCAGACCTCATCCCCTATCCCCGAGCAACAGTCGAGATAGCCATGACATTCAAAGGATTCTTCCTGGAACATGTGCCCCGATCTCAGAATTTGGAAGCTAATGCCCTAGCCAGTCTAGCTGCAGATTTAGCTACTCCTATAAGAAGGCAGAATTCGGTGATCCTTCTTAACAGAGATTTATTCTGTGTGAAAAATAACTTTCACATAGAACGCAGCTACGCTGTGAACATCAATCCTCCCAAGAGAGACTGGACAAGTCCCTTTATAGATTTTATAGCATACAGAATCTTGTCGGAGGACCCTAGAGAAGCAGTATCCGTCAAAAGACGATCATTGCGCTTCTATTTTGATGCGTCTTCACAGTGTCTATATCGCCGGACCTACGACGGACTGCTATTGAGATGTCTCTCCGATCACGAGGCACAGCAGATTATCTGTGAAGCTCACGACGGCGTATGCGGAGCGCATCAACCCGGCCCTAAGCTACATGATCGTATCAGAAGAATGGGCTATTACTGGCCTACTATGATCACAGATGCAATAAAGTATGCAAGAAAATGCAGAGCCTGTCAGGTCCATGCAGACTTTATCCATCAACCTTCTGAACATCTACATCCTACGGTTGTATCTTGGCCTTTCGAAGCATGGGGTATGGATATCATTGGTCCTATTTACCCGTCTTCTTCCAGAGGCCACCGGTTCATACTGGCCATCATGGATTATTTCTCCAAATGGGCAGAGGCGATCCCTCTTGCTGAGGTGAAGGCATCTAATGTGATCAGCTTCATCAAGCATCATGTCATTTATCGCTTTGGGATACCCCGGAGGATAATTCATGACAATGGACCTCATTTCATCAGCCAAGCGTTTCATCGATTTTGCGATAAAAATCGGATACAAAATGTGGCCTCTACGGCATATATGTCACGACCCGCACCCGGTATAGGGGCACGAGAGCGTGGGTACGTCCAGCCTACGCCGCAGCATCGGCGGTAGAACGCTGTCTAGGTCAAATGTTATCTAATCAATCTCACACTAGTATCCAACTCCATAAGGAGACACGGATAACAAAAATAAATGAACAACATACTCAATCACAACTATAGCACGATAAGAAATCGAAGAAAAGAAATGAAGATACAACACAAGTCTAAACTGTAAATAATCTAACTCAACATAATCCAAGTCTCAGCTACTCACCCTGTGGTCCACCAGTGTCTGATACCAGTCCTCTAGGCATAGTCTGGAAAATATTTTCCAGTCAGGAAGGAGCAAAGTACATCTCTAAATAGCAGTTCTAAATTAATGATATAAACTATGTAGCAGTTCTAGATGGAAATATACGAGATGCATGTATAGGTACGAGAAATGTACAATAAAAGAAATACTGGAAATACTGTAAGTAAATGCTGGAAAAGAAATAATATGTCAACGAGCAAAAATCCTATGACTAAGTGTGTGAGTACTAGCTTTAACATGTGATCGTCTTGGGAACTTGATCAGGCTGGTTACATGTGATTAGCTATGATTCATGTAAGGTCAGGCTAACCGTTGGTTAGCTATGATGCATGTAGAGGTCAGGCTAATCACACGTAACAGCTATGAAGCATGTAAATGGTCAGGCCGCACCCGACGTGAGATGTGGGGTGAGCTATGATGCATGTAAAGTTGGGTATGATCACATATCTATACTAAAATACTCCCCACCCCCGACTGGTATAGTAGATCCAATCATGGTACGCTATGGCACGAGATTCCCTAGGGAGATAGTAAATCTCCCCGGGTCTCAGTGTCTGTACATGCACAAGATAACAAGGAAACAAGTCTTGTACAAGCTACACCATGAATAAGGAATAACATCTCATGACGAGATCCGTGTATACCAATCCGTGTAACCAACGTGTCAAGAGCATGGATATCTACACTAGATACAGTGAACATAGGAGGTATCATAAATTAGAAACTAATCAGAGAATGTACTCGCCTGGGGTCCTGCTGCTGGTATGAATCAGAGTCCAAGTCACAGTCCAAATAGCCTATGTATTACAAATTTACCAAGTCAAAAGATAATTTATTTTAATTTATTTAATTCTGGAATAATTACTCTAAAATCCTATTTTAATCTTATTATTCTGATTTTTAGGTTAATTCCTAAATTTTGTCCAAAGGAACTAAATTTTATCAACTCGAGACTCATGGCACGCAAATCGAGACGATCTGTTGACCAAAAAGTCAACCGACACAAACTCGACTTTCATGCATGAATTCCTGTAGATTTCAGCATCAAAAACATGCTGGAATTTATGGCTCATCCAAATTCAAATTCGTTTGAAAATTATGGCACATACAAGTTTCGTATCGTGCACCGATGGTTAAATTTTATCCTAGAAGTTCTACAGAATTAACAATATAAAAATACTTCGAAATAAATTCTGGGAAAAACATATGTCAATGATCTCGACATTAGCTTTCCAAAACTTTAAACGGTTCATGATTCTGATTCCTGGTTCTCCCAGAATCACGAAAACATCGAAACACGTCTATTTTCAGACATGCTGTGTTCTACGAATTTTTTAGAATTTAATAATAATAATTTCGTAAAACAAATTATATAATCAGAAAGTTAACCTCAATATCTTTCTAACACAAAAAACTAGGCCTCATTTGGAGTCCGGAGCTATGCGAAATAGCTTCTGGAAGATGAAGGAACCCTAGATGGCAATTCTCCAAAATTCGGCTGAAGAAAAACCCTAGAAATAAACTTAAACTAATATATATATAGAGGAGAGAGAAAGCAGTCGCGGCTCAGATCTTGACACGTGGCAGCCATCCAACGCTGCCCACCCCGCAGTCACTGACAGGCGGGTCCGGCACTGTTTGCTGCGGGAGGCTGACAGGTGGGCCCCCTGTTTGCTGACTGGGCAGAAATAATTTCTTTTTGAGTTTTCTTTTTCAGAAAAATAGTTTTTAATTCAGTTTTTTATAATTAACTCAAAATAAATGCTAAAAATAATTAGAAAATTCTCAAAAAATTCTAGAAAATATATTTTATTATTTAGAACCTAAAATAAAAGTTTGGGATATTTTTAAATATATTTGTCCCTAAAATAAATTCTTGAAAATCTTAGAAAATTAGGATTAGTAGTTTTTAATTAACTAAAAATTATGAAAAAAATCCTAATAGCCCCAAATTGACCTAATAACAACATTTAAGCATGAATTTCAGGATACGGAGGTTACAAGTCTACCCACCTAAAAAAAAATTCGTCCTCGAAATTTAAGATCCTCAATAGTTTTTTTTTTTTGACCATCAAAATTAAATTCATCAAATCATACAATCATGAACTAATCCATATAATTTTTTCACAACTTTTCAAAATTCTAGAAGTATCATATTCCCACAAACCTTTAAAATTAAAAATTAAATTCCATTCTTATCAAAATCTCCTCAAAAATTTTATTCTAATCACTAAATACAAAACTTAATATTCAATCCTCTAATTTAAATCCAATCAATGCACATTTATAAAAGTTAAAATCTCATCCAAAAAGTTTGTATTCAAACACTAACCCATTAATCATCTTACTCCTCAAATCTTGAGTAATTCACTAAATACAAAATTTACTATCCAATCCTTTAATTGAAATCCAGTAAATGCATATTTATAAAATTTAAAAAAAAATCGTATCCCAAAAATTGAATTCAAACACTAATCCATTAATGATCTTACTCCTCTAATTTAAATCCAATCAATGCATATTTATAAAATTTAAATTCACATCCCAAAAATTTGAATTCAAACACTAATCCATTAACGATCTTATTCCTTGATTCTTTTCTCCACACAATACTCAACAATATAATACTTACAAGATCTTCAAATGCAACATTCAAAAATAATTTCATAACTTGCAGTCCAATGAATATAATGATAATCTCCTTAATTTTCTCAAATGTTAGTGACATTCAATCATACCACAATCTTTATAAAAATTTATGATTTAACAAATCGTCAATTCTGTCATATTAAATTCTCAACTCTCTTCATTTAAATAAATATTTATCCTCGAAATTTAAGGCACATTGTCTCTTTTTGTCAAATCATAACCTCTTCATTAATTCTTCACTACGGTCAAAACCCTCAACAGTCAAAGTCTAAGAGAATCCTACCTACAGTCACACAACATACAATCTAGAGAAAACATACATGGTTATGATCTCCTTTGTCATGGTATTGCAGTCTCTGCTAGGGTGTACCACTAACTATATTCTAACAAGAAAATTATTGATACAAGCTATGGTACTAAGGAATCAATCAATCAAACAAACAGATGGAAAAGGAATATGAGGAAAGAACATAACATAGCCTTCTAACCCATTACTTGGACATCTTAATCCTCTAATATACACTTAACTCTGGCATATTCACTCACTAATTCTTATCTCTATATACTGATATCCATACCAACTAATCATTAGTCCACAACATCCATGAATACATCCTCATTGCATACACCTGTCTATTGATACCTAGATATGATACCAAGAATCTCTAACACAACCATAGTTTAATAATGCATCAAAAGTTTGATACCTCTATCCCTTGGTACTACTGTTTCTACTACAAGCACACCCGCTGCTAGCTCTCTTACCTACTTCAATTGTTTATACTAGTCTTTCTTATCACTCAAGTGCACACCAAGTGCAACACACCATACTAAGTACTGTTCCTTCTAATACAACTCTAAATGGACACCCAAGTCTGTTTGCAGTGCCATCTCGAGCATGCTCAAGCCAACAGATCCTTACACATGCACTTCATCCACTCATATATTGATGTACATTTCTTACCAACTATAAAATTTTATCCTCAAAATAAAATCATCAAAATTTAACTTCTCGAACAATTTAAAATAAAATGCATATACTTTCCTCAAAAGTTAAATACTCAATATCAAAATAAAATTTTTAATCACTTCCAAAATCTTTATAGCTTTGATTATGTTTATTGAATTGAATTTTAATCCTCAAAATTTTAATAACATAAAATCTTAACTCCTCTAAATTCTTAAAAATTGAAATTCATTCCCACTCTTCAAATTATAAATTTAAATCCACAAGTATACATATAAATACTCTCAGTCTCTAATACTCAAGGTCCACACAAATACACCAATTATCTACAACCTCAACTATGTACTAAAATTTGTACTGCCCGGATTACTTGCAATATCACTTCCAATAATCCAAGTTATCATCACACATATTTTCTTCAATAATTTTCTATCTATATTAATTGATACACCAATCTAATTATCATCACACGTAGTACTTACTGTTATTAGCACCTTGCTCAACTAATCCTCGATATAGAATCATTAGTACTCTTGGTATGATAATACTAGCTTCATTATTAGATTACCTCATCACACTAATTAGAACTCATGATCACTTGCACCTTTTATAATACACCTGTTTCACTTTACTCTCATGGGCAAGTATATGGTTCCATGTCTCGATTGATGTATACGTACCTCCTTTTTTAATCTTTTATAGACTATTACACTAGTTTGTGATACACTTCATACCTTACATGATCCATCTTGATATTTCTTAACCCATGACATACCATTGGAATTTTCTAATACCCATGCTTCCACTTTCATGAACTTTCGTACTGACACTCAACACCCATTGTGCATCCTGCACACAATTTCTAAACACTTCATTCACCTATTGCTTCCAACACGTTATTTGCCTCAATATCAGGTGATACATCCATCATTAGTCATATATCGGTACACTCAGATCAAATAACATATCAAGGCCTTACTTTTATCTGTAACACAAGTCCTACTACTTAGCACAATGTATTTTTTTTTCTCTCACACTCTCTTATACACTTATGGGTATCCTCCTACTATGGCATACTCATTAATTCCCTTTATGCATATACATTTCTTTACTCTTGATATACCCAGTATCAATCATCAAATTGAACATCATGCTCCATTAATCTTTAATATAATTCCTTGATACTTAATTATTTACATAGATCATCCAATTACATAATTTAATGACTATCCAGGACTGGCATGGTGATTCTGATACTTACTCTTGGAACCTTCACTGATACTCTTACTCCTCTTTCTATAATACCAATACTAATTATAATAACACCTATCATAGAACTATTGCTACAAGGTACTATGCTATGGGTATCTCTAGATTAATGCCTAATGCTCCCATGTCCAACTAAGAAACACTTACAAACTCACAAGTCACACTCAGTCAACGCTAATACAAGACACAAACAAAATTGCAAGTCACTAATTATCACACTAACAAGGATCCTTAAAGAAATAAGGCTCAAAAGAACTGGATTAAGGAATGAAGGTATCTTTACTGCTAGTAAAGAAAAGAAGCGATGGAACAAGGTCATGTAATAACGGAAATAGATAAGTCTTGAGATGATACTTTAAGAACCAATTTAAGATACAACCTGATAATCATACACGTCTATCCGAAATTATGACACTCAGAATCCTCGCCACGCCAGTAAGCATAGATGCGATAAACGACAGGTTCCGTAACTAAGGTATACAACTCTATAATCACGTCATCTAGAATCTTCGCCACGCCAACCGGTATGGCTGCAAGAGACTCTAAATTTCATAACTAAAGTATGTACATCCAAGTCAGGTTCCTACGTTCTCGTCACGATAGCTAATATGGCTGCGATAAACTCTAGGTTCCATAACCAAAGTAGACGTTTTACCTTTCTCACTGTCCTCATCAATATATGTCATCAGATGATACCGTAAATTTTAGTCCGTAAAATTTATCTCGATAAAAAATTAACTCAACAACGATACCAAGAATTAAATTAAACAACTGGTCAACAAAAATCAAACTCAACAATGATACCAAGATTTTAATTTAATAACTGATCAATAAGGATCAAGTTCAATAACAACAAGCAAGAGCGGACGGAAACAAGGAAAAAGATTTAAATTGGAAATTATAATAAGATTCTCAAGGGGGTCGTCCCAGGAATCTCTCAAGAATTTTTTTTGTGATTGAGTATCCTCTCTCATCCTAATATCCTATGTCCTATATTCTATAGCAGGCACGTAGTAGTACAACTAAGTTATCGTACTACCACGACATCGTACAACCTGTGAAGTCTGACCTGCATGGGCCACCACTAAAAATGTGTCACGACCCGCACCCGGTATAGGGGCACGAGAGCGTGGGTACGTCCAGCCTACGCCGCAGCATCGGCGGTAGAACGCTGTCTAGGTCAAATGTTATCTAATCAATCTCACACTAGTATCCAACTCCATAAGGAGACACGGATAACAAAAATAAATGAACAACATACTCAATCACAACTACAGCATGATAAGAAATCGAAGAAAAGAAATGAAGATACAACACAAGTCTAAACTGTAAATAATCTAACTCAACATAATCCAAGTCTCAGCTACTCACCCTGTGGTCCACCAGTGTCTGATACCAGTCCTCTAGGCATAGTCTGGAAAATATTTTCCAGTCAGGAAGGAGCAAAGTACATCTCTAAATAGCAGTTTTATATTAATGATATAAACTATGTAGCAGTTCTAGATGGAAATATACGAGATGCATGTATAGGTACGAGAAATATACAATAAAAGAAATACTGGAAATACTGTAAGTAAATGCAGGAAAAGAAACAATATGTCAACGAGCAAAAATCCTATGACTAAGTGTGTGAGTACTAGCTTTAACATGTGATCGGCTTGGGAACTTGATCAGGCTGGTTACATGTGATTAGCTATGATTCATGTAAGGTCAGGCTAACCGTTGGTTAGCTATGATGCATGTAGAGGTCGGGCTAATCACACGTAACAGCTATGAAGCATGTAAATGGTCAGGCCGCACCCGACATGAGATGTGGGGTGAGCTATGATGCATGTAAAGTTGGGTATGATCACATATCTATACTAAAATACTCCCCACCCCCGACTGGTATAGTAGATCCAATCATAGTACGCTATGGCACGGGATTCCCTAGGGAGGTAGCAAATCTTCCCGGGTCTCAGTGTCTGTACATGCACAAGATAACAAGGAAACAAGTCTTGTACAAGCTACACCATGAATAAGGAATAACATCTCATGACGAGATCCGTGTATACCAATCCGTGTAACCAACGTGTCAAGAGCATGGATATCTACACTAGATACAGAGAACATAGGAGATATCATAAATTAGAAACTAATCAGAGAATGTACTCGCCTGGGGTCCTGCTGCTGGTATGAATCAGAGTCCAAGTCACAGTCCAAATAGCCTATGTATTACAAATTTACCAAGTCAAAAGATAATTTATTTTAATTTATTTAATTCTGGAATAATTACTCTAAAATCCTATTTTAATCTTATTATTCTGATTTTTAGGTTAATTCCTAAATTTTGTCCAAAGAAACTGAATTTTATCAACTCGAGACTCATGGCACGCAAATCGAGGTGATCTGTTGACCGAAAAGTCAACCGAAACAAACTCTACTTTCATGCATGAATTCCTGTAGATTTCAGCGTCAAAAAAATGCTGGAATTTACGGCTCGTACAAATTCAAATTCGTTTGGAAATTATGGCACATACAAGTTTCGTATCGTGCACCGATGGTTAAATTTTACCCTAGAAGTTCTACAGAATTAACAATATAAAAATACTTCGAAATAAATTCTGAGAAAAACATATGTCAATGATCTCGACATTAGCTTTCCGAAACTTTAAACGGTTCATGATTCTGATTCCTGGTTCTCCCGGAATCACGAAAACATCGAAACACGTCTATTTTCAGACATGCTGTGTTCTACGAATTTTCCAGAATTTAATACTAATAATTTCGTAAAACAAATTATATAATCAGAAAGCTAACCTCAATATCTTTCTAACACAAAAAATTAGGCCTCATTTGGAGTCCGGAGCTATGCGAAATAGCTTCTGGAAGATGAAGGAACCCTAGATGGCAATTCTCCAAAATTCGGCTGAAGAAAAACCCTAGAAATAAACTTAAACTAATATATATATAGAGGAGAGAGAAAGTAGTCGCGGCTCAGATCTTAACACGTGGCAGCCATCCAACGCTGCCCGCCCCGCAGTCACTGACAGGCGGGCCCGGCACTGTTTGCTACGGGAGGCTGACAGGTGGGCCCCCTGTTTGCTGACTGGGCAGAAATAATTTCTTTTTGGGTTTTCTTTTTCAGAAAAATAGTTTTTAATTCAGTTTTTTATAATTAACTCAAAATAAATGCTAAAAATAATCAGAAAATTCTCAAAAAATTCTAGAAAATATATTTTATTATTTAGAACCTAAAATAAAAGTTTGGGATATTTTTAAATATATTTGTCCCTAAAATAAATTCTTGAAAATCTTAGAAAATTAGGATTAGTAGTTTTTAATTAACTAAAAATTATGAAAAAAATTCCAATAGCCCCAAATTGACCTAATAACAACATTTAAGCATGAATTTCAGGATACAGAGGTTACAATATAATCCTGCTGCTAATAGTTTGGCGGAAGCTTTCAACAAAACCATTATTAAACTCTTGAAAAAGTTCGTCTCTTCGAACAAGAGGGATTGGAATGAGAAGCTAGGAGAATGTCTCTGGGCATACCGTACAACGGTACGAGCACCGACAGGTTGCAACCCATTCTCATTGGTTTACGGGAGTGAAGCAGTTATCCCCATCGAAGTCCAAATTTCGTCGCTCAGGATAGCAGTGGCTAATAAGCTAACTCAACAAAAGAATGACCTGTTAAGGCTTCGAGAGTTAGAAGGATTAGACGAGAAACGCCTCCAAGCTCAACAGTGCATCACGTTCTACCAGGCACGTATTTCCAGATCTTTTAATCAAAAAGTAAAAGAAAGAGTGTTCAAAGTTGGCGAGCTAGTTTTAGCTGTAAGAAGGTCGATGATTCTTACTCACAGGAGTAAGGGTAAATTCCAACCAAAATGGGAAGGCCCTTATGTGATCGAGACAACATTCTCAAACGGCGCTTACAGGTTAGCCAAGCCTAACGGAGACTTATTGATGGCTCCTATCAATGGCAAATTACTGAAGAGGTACTATGCTTAACCTCCTTTGCTCAAATGAAGTATGGCGAATATCTCATTCTGACAAAACTACTTCCAAAACGAAACTAGTTGGATCGCATTATATCACGTCCATATAACCTCTAAATAGATATGTTTAACTAATTTGGAACTTCAAGACCTGTCACGTCCATATTACCTCTGATAGTGTTTTGTGTACAAATTTTAGCTGAAGCATATTTTATCATGTCCATATATCCTCTGAATAGATATGTCCTGCTAAAACTTACCGAGAGTATATCACGTCCATATTACCTCTGATATCAATTTTACCCAAACCTGTCATTTATATTCCAAAATGATGGGTCCACAAAGTCGGATGAAAGCCTCTTTATTATTCCCAGAAAGAGCAAAATTACATTGGAAAGCAAAAAAGTACATCACTCGGGGGGAGCGGCCAGGTCGCGAATCTGCCGTGCCAGAGCAGCCATTCTCTCATCCCTGGAGTTCAAGACGTCGGCGCGAGCCTGCTCCAACCTTGCTGCATCATTGTTCAAAGCGGATAGCTCGGACCGAGCATGTACGAAACCCGCGTGGATAATACCCACATGCGTCAGATTCTGCTGGGCGGTCTCCCTCCGATTCGTCAGAATATCTCGAGTTGCCAACAAAGAGACAGCCAGTTCCTCCGCTTGAGCGAGTTCATCTCTCAATCTGCAGACCCTTGCTGTCGCTTCCTCATATTCGACTTTGTACTGAGTCAGCTGAGGAATGACATACTCCAGTTCGGCACGATCATGATCCATCTCCTACTGCTGTTCCTGGACGGATTTGTCCAGAGCTTCCATTTGCCCAGCAAGCTCTGCAGTCAAGGAGTCGAACCTAGCTTGAACGAGACCGTCGACGCTGCCTCGAGATAGCTGTAAATATTCATTAATGGGTTGTTCCAAACCATTAACTATCTGATCTAGCGCATCAGCTCTTCCAATATTACTGAAATGTCTAATTTGCGCTATAGTAAGGTTGCAGGACGTCCTCATAGCCTCGAAGCCTAAATTCTTCTCCAGCACCATTGATATCAGCGTCTTCAAAGTGGCATAGAAAATGGTAGAAAATTGCTCAACCAACTTGGTGAGATTCAAATGGGCGTTGGGAGTGGCTGCAATATCAGAGAATCCCCCTCCAGGAATTACTGTCGATGACGTTGCCACGGTCGTCGCCTCAACAGGTGGTGCGACAAAAGAAGATGCACCGACAACGGCTGGAGTGACTGGCGTACTCGAAGAAGGCATTATCGTAATGACAGGCTCATCCTCCTCCTGAGATATCGAAACCACTTCGAGCGAGCCGGCACCCGAAAGTGTCTCCTCTTCGAAGTCAGGTACCTCCATGTCGTCGCCAGGAGCTGAAACAGTGCCAAAAGGTGCGTCAACACTACCCTCCCCGTAGGTGTCTTCCCCTGAAAAGAAGACAAAAGAAAGTTAATATCAACATGATGTTAATTTTCCTAAAAAAGAGGCGTAAAGACGACATTTACCCATGGCCGATGGCATATATGTCTCGTCTCCAGCCAGTACAGCTAAATCATTTCTTAATGATGCTAAGAAAGCTGTCATACCTGGAGAAGGTGGTGTGTCAACCGACACTGGCAAATATTCTTCCAGGTCCTCGTCAAGTTCCAACTGAGGTTCATCGGCTGGGATCTCGCTGGGTGCACTGATAGATGCGGCAGGGGTTTCTCTCGATGCTGATCTGGATAAAGATATCCTTATTCGGCTCGGCCCCGAAGGCGATCTCGTACCACTACCTGAAGCGGTAGCAGCGACAGCAGCCTCCAGCAGAGATTCTCCGTCACCGCCAACCGGAACTGTAGAGGTTCCCTCTCTAAAAGGCGAGGAACCTCCAATCAAAGAATCATCCCCAACATGGGAAGATGCAGGCTCACTTCTAGGAGCCTCATTGCCGGGAATCCTGAGAGGACGAGTAACCGTCTTCTTCTTCCTCTTGCGAGGGGAAGTCTCCTTCGGAGCAGGACCTCTTCGCTTCCCAGAGATTACCTAAGGCCCTGCAGGCGGAGGTATTTCACCCCTCGATACCGCCAACAGAGGCTCATCTGGATTAACTGAATCTTCACCCTCGTCAGAAGAGACCGAGGGTATTTCGACTCTTCCCCTAGACTTGGAGGAGGGTATCCTAAAACTTTCACGCATATCAAAATCGCGATGGAAGGTGTTGGTTGCCACATAGAACTGGGCATACGAGTAGAGAATGCGCAGCTCCGTGGAGAGTAAAATGACGGGCACAATAAAAATTGCTTCAGTACAACCCATGATAAAGTATCGTAATCCTCTCGCTCCATCAATGAGTCCGCCCCTGGACCTGAAGCTGGTAACGATATTGTCCACATGCAATTGGTCATACCCAAACTGCCTAGCAAACCGACTAGGCAGGTAGGGCTCAAAGAAGCAATGGTCTTCACTTCTGTACAGTAAATGGGAAGGTCTAATGCAGACCAACAAATTAAAAGCCTCAGGAGAAAGAACGGTCTTCCCGTCGCCTATATCCTGAAGTCTGATCCCCTGTTGATTGAGATGTACACAGGGGACAGTGCAAAAAAGCTTTCAGCTGTGACTGAAGTTCAGCACCCGCCGACAGTCTAAAACTGTGGTCACGTTCCAGGAGGAATTCTTGTAATTCAGCAAGAAACTACCCCCCAAACTATTGCTAGGGCCGGGAGACATCACCCTGGGGTTATGCAGAATTAACCATCCCATCAAATACAGGTATGGTAATTCGATCCTGGGAAAGCTATCGCGCCGAGTTTCATCGGCAAGCAGCCCATCAGTAATGGCCCTCAGGCCAGCTTGTATGCGGCACACCATGGCAGGGAGCAAGCCCAGTCTTGCCCCGAACACCAGACGCACTGCAGGCCATAGCGTGTTGGGTGAATGCGGTCCGCAGATGCAATGCCGGGTACCACCAGTCGGCACAGCCATATAGAGAGGAAGCCAGCCAGTTGAGCTTCCTTGGACAGAGGCCTGTGGCAATGTCTCAAATAACTGTAGGCCTTAGTGCCTGCAGGATATTTCCCTATCCCTTCGTCGAGAATCTGGTCCGGAGCCCCAGCGTCTTCCATGAGATCGTCGACTACCTGAGCACTAAGCACGCTCAGAAAATTCAAAGGCTGATCCTTCGTATCCAAGACCTTCTCCGGCTTAGCAGTCCTGGCCCGGTGAAAGAAGAGGTAGGACGCCCATTTATTGGTATGAGCCAAATCTGAGGGCTCACCGTAAAAAGTGGTGCAAGTAAGGTAGTGGCACATCAGCTCCTGGTACACTGCCACTACCTGAGGGTCTGAATCCCCCAACTCCTGGTTCGTGGGAACATACTCTTCATAAGGAGTATCCCCCATTGGCAGTCTCGAAATCTCTGCCATCTCGTGGAGGGCCAATCCCAACTCCCCCAGTGGAGTGGCGAAAGTCCCGGTGAGCGAGATATATCGCTCCATCAGAGCCAGAAACAGGCTATAAGTCTATGGTTTTACGCCCAGATGCTTTTATGCTCGGTAGCTTTTACGCTCGAGAGGCTACAAACCTACGACTTTACGTTCAGAAGCTACAAATCTATGATTTCACGCTCGGTGGCTTTTACGCTTAGAGGCAACAGATCCACAACTTCACGCTCGGAAGATTTTCTTTTCAAAGGCTACAAATCTACAGTTTCTACGCCCGGATGCTCTCATGCTCAGCAGCTTTTACGCTCGAGAGGCTATGAACTTATGATTTTACGCTCATCTACAGTTACAGATCTATGACTTTCCGCATATCTAAAAATACGCAGGCCAGAGTACGCGTATATCTGAAAGATTCTCAAGGCGGTCAATTGCAAGAGTTCATACAAAAGATACTCCTTCTTGACCTCAAGATATCCCAAGTACCCAAAGCATACAGAGTTCAACATTGAAAATGACTCTTCTCCTTGGGTCGATTGAAAGTTTATCCAGAATCTAGTCTGAAAATTTTATCTACAATTCAAGATGGTGACTCAGTTTTTGACAGCCATTTCTCGCCCTGTTCCAAGAGATTTTCGAGAAATCATTCTTGAAGATGATTCTGTTTATCAGAAGTGACAGTTCAGAATTCTACACGGTTCCTCATTCCTAACAGCAGGACAGTTCGAATACTCGAATGCTAAGCGGCTTTCTGCGCATCCTTAGTTATGCGTAAAAGACAGGACGGGACCTAGCACTCTTTCTATCAGAGTCGGCATAAAGTTATCAGACGTGTCGAAGCTACACATATTCAGACTTCATCACAGCAAAGTATATGGCAAAATAATCATATGCACAGAAGAAAGACGATTTTATTAAAATCATGATTACATATGAGGGAAATTCATTCTACAAAGGGTTTTTTTCTTCATTTTTCATGATTACATATGAGGAAAATCCCGTCTACAAAGGATTTCCTCGTCGTCATCGGAAGGCCACCTCCAGAATCTGTTTTGCCAGGTTCTCGTATTGGTGGAGATCTTCCTTCGTCTTCTTCAGCAGTTAGTCGGTTTCCTCGACCGATTAACAAGAAAATGATACATGGCGGGAGGATACAAAACTGGGCCTGCCTAAATTATGCAGATCCCATGCTCCGTATGCCATGACAGATTGAGTTGAGGTATTTCACCCAACTCAATACTCGAGGACAGAGCTAGTTTGTCTGCTCTCGTCCACGAACGACAGGAGAAGATACAGCTTGCAAGCTGTGTGGTCAAATGAGACCCTTCCTCTCTCTTGAAGAACCGCCATACAAAGTTGCTGATTATCCCGAGCAAAGGAGGCTATGATATCCTTCCATGATCCATCGTTGCAGAGGACATTTGCTCGAAGACGTCATCTTTTTTGGCTCCTTACATGCTGGAAGAACATGGTCTTCTTCTTCCTCAAGTCGACCCGACGAACTCCGGCGATCATCTCTGTGTGGTGAAGGAAATATGGGAAGAACAGGTTAACTCCTCAGCCTTTATATAGGCAAAAAAGATCACACCGAATCCCAACAAATCCCCTATAATCCGCCAAGAAGTCAGCCTTGAAAAACGTGTCAGACTTGACCGTTTCATGCTTCATTCAAAGTGTTTCAAATTACGAGAAAGTTGAAAGCTTTGAAGGGGGTCTTGTAGAAGCATGAAAAATACGCTGGATAGCTATACGCAGCATGTTGATGCTGGACAGCGTAAAAAGATGACTTCAGATCCACCGGCGTGCAAACAGAGCTTTTTCGCTGAGCACAGCGTAAAATATAAGCTCAAGGACTATCCGCATAATGCAGTATGTCCAGGCTGCTTCAGCGTAAAAAAGGGTGCTACATCGCCTTTATGGCGTAAAACTCATCCGCTTTTAATGCAGCATTGAAGTGTACGAGGAACGCTTCGTATTCTCCGAAATGAACCTGTCAAATCATGTAGTGAACCTAACGTCTGACTCCTGACAAAGAGTACTGCACGACTACCCAAACGACGGCTATAATGATGGCGCGGCACAGCGATCCAGACTGTCGTTTAGTGCCATTTCCTTGGCGTAAACTGCTTTTACGCGTACAAGGGAATACGCTGCCTAGTTTTACACAGGCAGACGTGAGCTTCTTACGCTCTGCAGAAGACAAACAGACTACCACGTCAAAAGCTGCTCTTCGTACAGGGCTCGAGGCACGTCTCTGTATTTAATGCACAGAATGGGGACATATCTTCGAGACACGCCTCTGTATTTAATGCGCAGAATAATGGCAGATCTTCGAGACACGCCTCTGGAATACGCTGCCTAGTTTTACACAGGCAGACGTGAGCTTCTTACGCTCCGCAAAAGACAAACAGACTGTCACGTCATCAGTTGCTCTTCATGCAGGGCTCGAGGCACGTCTCTGCATTTAATGCGCAGAATAATGGCAGATCTTCGAGACACGCCTCTGTATTTAATGCGCAGGATGGGGGCAGATCTTTGCATTTAATGCAAGAGATTTGATTATATATCCAAAAGCCATAATTTCGGCTAAAACGTCCACATCATCACTTTGGCACATTACGCCATCGGGCTATTCTCAGCTATGGAAGCACGCTATACGCTATCTTCTTGGAATACGCCAACTGAGGCCACATTTGCATTGCTGCGTATTAAGGCTATTCGGTCCAGAATTCGCTCAAGGCCTCAGCCAGGGGAGGAGGATCAGCTATCTTCTACGCCCACTCGGCTTCTACGCCCACTCGGCTTCTATGCCGGTTTGATAACTCTTTGGCTTCTACGCCATAGTGACAGTTATTGGCTTTTACGCCAACCTTTTCTACGCGAGGGATAACTACCTACGTGGTTTTTATGTCGTGATCTTCGCAGCAGTTATACGCATTGTCTCTTAATTGGACACGCGTCACACGCTCATTCAAAAGGTCATCTATACGCGGGCAATGGTTATTATAACCATCGTGTAAAAGGGTGTTGTACTTTCCACTACTCGATTTTTACGCCGATTGGGTGGTCACTATCACTAAAACTCTATAAATAGAGACCTCTATCAACAGAGGTCGAGGGTCAAAAAATCCAGAAGTGGAGAAAATAGGTCAAGGAACTGAGAGTCAAAGAATCTTTGAGAGAGAAGAATCTAGAGCTCAGGCAAAGAGTAGTGATTGACGACTTTGGCATCGAGCATCCACTCTCCCTTGCAACCTTCGAAGCTTCTTCTGTCTTCTACGTCACTTCTTCATCATCGTTTGGTCCAAGGGACAAAGTGATCGACTGCAGATCAGACTCATATAGCAATATTTACCCAGATTAAAAAATTATACTCGACATCCTCGTATAGGATTAATTGTACAATCTTGTTTGTAAACCAAAGAGCGGGTTTCGTATAAACCTCGTTTCTATTTCTTTCGTTTATTATCAAACACAAATACATTTACAATTTAACTACCATTAATAAAAGAAATTCAGCTTTTTCTTACTTAATGTTGTTAGTTGTTTACATTTAACTTCTTTATGTCTATATAAATCACTTCTTTTTATACTTATAGATTTATATTTAAATTCAAAAAATAGATTTATACATTTTAAATAAGTTATTAATTTTTTTTTAAAAATATTCAACTTATAAATATTTAGATTTTAATTTGACTTAAAGTTATATAAATATTAATATAATAAAATTAAAAAAAATTTCTAACAAATAAATTTGTAAATTTTAAATTATACTTAACATGTAACTTATAAATTTTAAATTATACTTAACATAACTTATAAATTTCAAATAAATTTATACTTAAAGTTATATAAAAAACTTTTTAACAAATAACTTATAAATTTCAAATTATACAAAAATAACTTAGTAACAAAAAACCTATAAATTTTAACTTGAATTTATTGACATATAACTTATAAATTATATCATATAGATTATATATAAAATATTTATAAATAAATAATAATAAAATATTAAAATTGGGCCGGCCCTGCCCAACCGTAAACCGGCTCGGACCTAGACCGATTTGGCCCGGTCATCCCCTGATCGAGTCATGGGCCCGGGCTGGACCGGAGTTGTTTATGACCGGGCCGGGACGGCCCGGCCCGCCTCTCCACTCGGTTTGAGCCCGGTCCGGACCGGACCGGACCCGGTCAAACCCGGTTGACTCGGACCGCAGGTCGGCCCGGACCGGCCCGATACATACTTTGATTTACAGAGGAGTACTCATCCACACAACAGAACTCTGTGAAGAAGTATGCGCATGTCCAAGACTAACCTCTATCTAGACAGCTGAAACTTTCGAAGGGTCTGTGCGCATCCCTGTAGCAGGATGGTGTACTGGTGCCTCTTCTCCAGCATGAGAAATACAGTACTGTCCTACCTCCAAGCAAAACATCCGGATATGGAGACCATGGATCAAAATTTCCCTTGATCAACCTCTCGATGAAAAGAGCCTCAGCCTTCAGCATCTCTCACAGGCGAGGGAAAAGGAAGCGGGGGATAAAGTTCTCTCTCTCTCTCCTGGTCGCCTATTTATAGGCTTTAATAATACGTAGGAAGATCGAGGTAATGAACCCAACGGTCAATGAAGATTAACCTGGCATCTCGATTCTCGTGATCCACCCTAATATCCTTGGAAACTGATGCCCCGAGCCTCGTGCCAAGGGATAGCTCAGAATCCGGAGATATCTGGTCAAAAGATTGAGAAAATCCACTTATTTAATGATCTGACAGTCTGACAGGATTGACTATGTGGCATGTCGCTCATATGCGGCCAAAACTCAACCATGCTTCTTATTCAAAATATTCCAAACTGGCCAAATTTTGGAAGCTTTGAAGGGGGTCTTGTAGAAGCATAAAAATTATGAAGGCCGCATATGAGCTCATGGACCCTAAAATAAAATCAAGACATATAGAGCCGTATGGGACCTATGCTACCAGAATAGCAAACCGCATAGGCGGCCCTCATGCGGCCTGATCATCCTCAGAATACGGGGGCCGCATAAAGGAAATATTGATCATAACAAAACAAAAAGTTTATTTTGCAGAAAGGGGAGGGGTTACAACATGTAGCCATCAAGGCCCATACAAAATAAAAAAACTAGAGGAGCAAGACTCGATAAGTCAAAAGAGCCGCACGCCTCACGAAGCACATCTGCAACATCCGGGAGTGAATGTATGCTTGCACAATAAAATTGGCGGCGCACTCCTTCCCTCCATTCCAATGTCTTCTTCTCCTCTGGAGTTACGGGCAACAAGACAAAGTTTGGAGTGGACTCTACAGGCTGAGCAAGAGCCTCAAAAGACAACCCCAACGAGGACAGAAAGCTTTCAGCAGCAGACAACTCACCCGCATCCCGTGCCCTCCTTCCAGGCAGAAATGCCATGACAACCGGCAGAGAACCGAAATCTTGCCCCTCAAGAGACCCTCCAAGGGAGAATTCGATGGTTTGGCTTCCGAAAAGTCTGCATGCAACCAACGGGTAAGTATCTAAGAAGTCTGCAAGAAGGCGGTTAAGCTTCCCAAAATGGTTGAGCCAAGCCTTAAAAATGCCACCTTGACAACATGCCTTCATGCATCCAACAGCCATGCGACCATGTGCACTAAAAATGAAAACTCAAAATAGATCAGGCCGCAGAGTCTCCCTGCGACCCAATAAGCCAACAGCCATGCGCCCCAATAGGAGGCTCAAATCAGGCCGCAGAGTCACCCAGCGACCCAAACAAAGATGACATCCATGCATCCCCAATTAGCCAAAATAGCTTGGCAGCAGAAGGACCTAACGTGGCATCCCGTCAGTAGGATCGTCTCTGACATAGAATCCTGACAAAAAGAATTTTCTAATTTCCATAAAATATGTGAACACACTAAACGACAAAAGTCTCAAATCAGCGCAGAACATCACTCTCGATGCGGTACAATGCCACGTGGATAGCACAACAAGGGCATCATGTGTCCCAGAATCCATGGGTCATATACGTCCTGGCCCCATATATCCCAGGCTCCATACGGTCCCATGCATCTCTGGCCCCATGCGTCCCAGACTCCATGTGCCCCATGCGTCTCTAGCCATATGTATTTTAGACTCCATGAAGACCAAATCTTGTTATTATGATAAGAGTAATTCTCACCAACCAAGTGTGGACTATATGTCAAGCTGACCAAGTCATGCCCACAAAGGACGAAAACCACCCAGATCTTCATCAACGAAAAATCCCAACAAGCGCCCATGTGGTAGCTCGACCTACGTACGGTTATAGCTGCTCCCTGTTATGAAGGGACATGTGGCATCCTACAGCATCCATGCGGTCCAATACATATGCACCTATTGATGACTATAAATAGCAGGGTACCACATCCATACAAAGGGCATGCTGGCTATCTACGAATCTACACTCGAGCAAGAGAGAAGAGCTTCCGCATTAGATCATCCACGGAGTAAAGAGACTTGCTACACTCCTAACCCTCCATCGTCACCCCCAGAACACAAAATTTGTACTTAGACTGTCTGTTTAGGACTTCTCTCTGTACTCTCTTTAGTTTGTTCAATTAAATCAAGTTTTTCCCAAACTTTTGTATTTAATGGCAAACAGACCCGTACCCGGTTATTCGGGCATAAGTACGTAGGTACGTCCAGCCTACGCCATAGCATCTACAATAGAAAATTGTCTATACCTCAAGATTAATAAAAGACCAATAATATGTACTCAATAACAATATTTTAAATGAAGAAATAAATGAGAAAGATAATCTGAAACTACTAACTAATAGAAGGAAAAATAATGTTGAAATAGATAAACTAGTCTAGATTGTCACCTCATGGTCCAAGATGCAGAAATGGTCTCAACTAAACATCGTCCAGAAGTCCAAGAACGTGTGACATAGCATTTCCAAAAATATTATCCAATAAGGATGGAACGAGTACAACTCTATAGCTGTTCCAAATTAATTGATAATGACTATAAATAGTAATAGTAAATGTAATACAAGATGAGAAAAATAGTAAACATATATCATAGTATGGCAGTAAGAAGAGACAGGTAATCTAGAGCAATAGGGCATAATCAGTACTCAATAAAATAGAATATAGAGAAAGATTGTAACTACATTAAGTGTTTTTAAATACTAGTTAGATATGTGATCGGCTTGGGTTGATAGTTATCTACTTTTAACGAGAGAGCACCTCAACAACACGTGAAATATGTGATTAGTTATTGTCTACAGTACAACTCAACCACACATGAAATATGATTAGTTATTGTCTACATTATACATTATTTAAACATTGCTTAAGGTTCTTGATCACATATCCAGCTAGTACTTTCCCGTCTCGACTAGTACGATAGATCCAACCATGATACGTCATATCGTATTATCATCAAGTCTAATATAAACAAGTAATAGTTAACTAATGTCAAACGACGTTGGCTAGTATCATACGATAATGTGAGAAGCAAGATGGAAGTAACATATCATGACTAAGAATCCAATAAATACTAATTAGTGTACCATCGTATCAGAAATTAAGTATAATATTTCTAAATACTTGTATTATAGTTATTATCAAATAATAAAAACTATCAGAGAATGTACTCGCCTCAGATTGGTTGAATTCGACGTGCGCGACACGAACGTGTCGACACAAAATAGGTACAAATGTCACTCTTCTCATGATGATCCCAAATGATGTAACAGTTAGTCCTAATGTGTCTAGAGCAGTCCAAATAGCTAGGTTCGATATAAAATAGTTCAGAATTGGAGTTTTGTACGAATTTTGAGATGGTGATACCGGGTCCGCAACGACCCGCATTGAAAAAAATGCACAAATTAGCAAAGCTCTAAATAATACAAGTTATTCTAGCAGAAAGGTTTAGTTATTATGTTAAGCCTATTATGTTATGAATCTCATTTAGAAATTACTTAGGGTAATATCTTTTTAAAACTTTTCTGATTGAAACTATTTATAAATATAAAGTTTATTTATAAAATCTTTTAATCTATTAAAGACCAATTATACAAAACCTAATATATCGTTCTATATCCAACAACAAAATATATTATTAAAACTAATTACATATCTAACTTTATCCACCATTTTTAATCACTAAAAATTAATTTATTATATATAATTTATTTTTTATGCACACCAAAACTTGACAGTAGTTACTACTGTTAAAAGAAAAACTTAAAAGAAGAAAGAGAGGACAGACGTGAGAAAAATGAAAAGAAACAAGAAGGAAAGGAAGGGAATCGATGGAGAAGAGCTCACCGAAATAGTGGAGCTCCGCCGCTGGCGGATCCGGAGGTCACGGAGTTCGCATTGGCGAAGGCGGCAGATGAGGTCAGGTGGTCGAGAGGCGGCGTAAATGCGGAACCGAAGCGCTGGAAGCGCCGAATCTGTGGATGCTCACAGGAGGGAGGGGGCTCGGATGAAGATGCGATGGTTGGGGACGGCAGCCCCGATGGTGTTCGATCGAGGCGACTGTGCTATAGGTTTGGGATCTCGAGGTCGGTTACTGACGGAGGGGAGGGGGCGCTGGATCGATGCTCTGCATCTCATATCTGGTCGGTGAGGAGGAGCTCGAGGATCTGAGGCGACATCGATCAGGTTAGGTATAGGGTTAGGATTTAGATCTAGGGTGCTGATGTTAATTGGGGATTGTATAGATGTGTCTGAATGTTGGAACACAGAGATGGGGATTATGTATTCTAGAAGTGTGGAGGATGGTCGTGTCGACACGGATATATGAAATTAGTCCACTATGAAGTATCATGTCGACACAAAATAATGTACTGCTGGTTGTAAATAACTGAACACAGAAAATGGAGTGAATGAACACCCAGGGTCGAACCCGAGGCCGATACGGCTAACACGTAGATGGACACACGGATTCAAGGACACGATGATGGACACAATTCTGGGGTTATGATGTTGGCTGGTGGACGTTTGGAATTATGGTAGAGCTTGATTTGGAAATTGATTTGAAAATAAACAAGGAGAAACCCTCCTTAAAAGGGAACTTGAGATTACACCTCAAGTCATGGAGGGATCTAATGTAAATACCAAAGAGAATATGGATGAGGATAAAGTAATATCCTAGAGAAGCTTCCAAAGGCTAATTAATACCTAATTAGCTACTAATTAAATTCATAATCCATAACTATAGAAATATTTTATTTATTTAACATTTCAAATGAATACAAAATTATTATGAATCTTAATCGAAATAAAATAATAACTAGCCCTTAAAATACTTTTTATTCAAAACAATAAATTTTTAAACATAAGCTAGAATATTTTATGACGCTTTTATAGAAATTCAAATAACATAATTTCTAAACATAAGTAAAATATTTATAGAAATTTATAAATAATCTAGAAATCGGTAAAATTTAAAATTTTGTAAACCGAAGGTTACAACAAGTCTCTCTTCAGCGGACCAAAATTGACCATGTGACTAGGATCGTGCACGTACTTCCGCAACTGTAAAACATGAAAGATATCATGCCGGTGGCAGGGTGTTTTGATAAGCAACTGGGGCAACTCGTTTGAGAATTTCGAACGGACCAACGAATCTCGGACTTGGCTTCCTCTTTGCTCCAAATCTCGTGACTCCTCATATCGGCATGACTTTTAGAAACACGTGGTCGCCTTCTGCAAATTCGAGAGGTCATCGGTGGATATCTGTGTAACTTTTATGTCTGCTTTATGCTACCTTTAATATCTCATAAATCAGTCGAAGCTTCTGGACGGTCTTCTCTGCTAGTTTTGGGCCAAGGATCTGTCGCTCCCCAACTCCATCCCAACAGATAGGTGAGCTATGCTTCTGTCCATACAAAGCCTCGTACGGATCCATCTGAATAATGGATTGGTAACTATTGTTGTATGCGAATTCCTCCAGTGGTAGATAAATGTCCCAACTTGACTTTGAATCAATCGTACAAAATCGTAACATATCTTCGAGAATCTGATTAACTTGCTCGGTTTGGCCGTCGGTCTGAGGATGATAAGCTAAACTAAACTTCAACTTGGTCCCCATAGCTGACTGAAGGCTTCCCCAGAAACTTGATAAGAATTGCCCATCACGATCTAAGACAATCGATAGTGGAACTCTGTGCTAACGGATTATCTCGTCAAGGTATACCTGAGCGAGGAGATCAATAATCCAAGCAACTTTGATAGGAATGAAGTATGCTGACAAGGTTAATTGATCGACGATCACTCAGATGGCATCGTTCCCCATTGAGTCTTTGGCATACCAACAATAAAATTTATGCTGATATGCTCCCATTTTTACTCCGGAATAGCAAGGTTCTGCATCTCTCCTCCCGGCCTCTGGTGTTCAACTTTAACTCTCTGACATGACAGGCATTGCGACACGAAGAGTGCCACATCCTCTTCATGTCGTGCCACCAGAAGATCATTTAGAGGTCTTGATACATCTTCTTGCTTCCAGAATACGTTGTATAGGCTACATGATGAGCTTCCATAAGGATTTTCTTTCTGAGTTCTATATCGTTGGGCACGTATAGTCTTTCTTTCACCTGCAACGCTCTATTTTTATCTTCTATAAAGTTGGTTGCCTTTCCTACTGAGATCTGCTCGCACATCTTCATCAGGAAAGTTTCATCCTTCGGACTTGACCTTCTCTATCAGGTTCAGTTCAAGGCACATTTGAGCTAGTGATCCCCCAATTGGTCATCCTCGATATTGAATTCATAGTTCGATGGCCATACTCTCCAATTATTTTTGTATCCTATGGTCGATGGATAGGTTATATTCATCCGATGTGTAGTTGATCGCAAGGTTGTAGTCTTTAATCAATTCTAGCCAACGTTGTTGCTTTAGGTTCAGGTCCGTTTGGGTGAAGAGATATTTGAGGCTCAGGTGATCTGTGAAGATTTGGCAAGCCATACCATAGAGATAGTGGCACCACAATTTTAACACGAATATAATTGTCGCAAGTTCTAAGTCGTATGTAGGATAGTTGTGCTCATAGGACTTTAATTATCTTGAAGCAAAGGCTATTACTTTATTTTGTTGCAAGAATACAGCTCCCTAGCCCTGACCTGATACCTCGCTAAAAATTTGGAATCCTATATTCTCATCTGGCAGTTCAAGTATTGGAGCTTAGATGAGGTGCTGCTTTAACTCCTGAAATAAAGCATCGCGGTCGGCAGACCACTCAAATGCGACTTCCTACTGAGTGAGATGAGTTAAAGGTGAATTTTTTTTAGAAAAGTCCTTAATGAACCGTCTATAGTAGCCCGCTAAACCAAGAAAGCTTCAAATTTTACTGACAGATTCAGTTCGCTTTTACTCGACGATAGCTTCGACTTTATTTGGGCCGACTACAATGCCTCCCGCAGAAATTACGTGCCCGAGGAAAGATACATTGTTCAGCCAAAACATGCACTTGCTCAGTTTCGTATATTGCTTGTTGTCTCAAAGAGTCTAAAGCATGGTCCGCAAGTGCTCAGTGTGTTCCTCCCTGTTCTTCTAATACACCAAGATATCATCGATGAATATCACCACAAATTTATCAAGGCACAAGTGGAACACGTGATTGATCATATCCATGAAGGCGACGGAGGCATTTGTCCGTCCGAATAGTATTACCAAGAACTCGTAGTGGCTATAGCGAGTGCTAAATGATGACATTAACCGTTGTCTGGCTTGATCTTGAGATAATGGTAACCTGAACGAAGATCAATTTTAGATAATACTGATGCATCTTGCAGTTGTTCAAAGAGGTCATCGATTCTTGGAAGGGGTACTGGTTTCGGACAGTGGCATTATTCTGCTATTGATAGTCTACACAGAGCCGCATCAAGCCATCCTTCTTTTTTACAAACAATACAGGCGCGCTCTACGGAGACACACTCGGACGAATATACCCACAATCGAGCAGCTCTTGTAACTAGAATTTTGGCTCTTTTAGTTCTGCAGGGGTCATTCGGTACGGAACTTTGGAAATTGATCGAGTCTCTGAAAATATATCAATGGTGAATTCAATATCTCGTTCAGGTAGCATGCCGAGCAACTCATCTGGAAATACGTCAGAAAATTCTGCCATAACAGAAGCATGCTATACGTTTGCATATTCCTGTCGAGTGTCTCAAATGGATGCTAAGTACCCTTCACAGCCATAATGTATCATCCGTCGAGCAGACATTACAAAATCACCATGTAGGCACTCGACCCTTTCGACAATAGACTGCACAAGTAGCAAAATCAGGTTACACCGAGTAGACGAAACACAAATTTTTTTCATGCAATCAATGGTGGTCGAGCAAGCGCCGAGCCAATCCATCCCCAGAATGATGTCATAATCCCTTATGTCTAGGACTATCGCATCAAGTGATAATTTCCTTCCTCCGATGCAAATATAGTTGTCGTGATATATTGAGCGAGCAGGAAAATCCATGCCTAATGGTGTGCTAGCGCTAAGGTTTAGATCTAGCAGTGTCATCGGCAAATTGTGTTATGTGACAAAGTTCACTAATATGAAACTATATATAGCACCTGAATTAAATAGCACTCAAGCAGGAACATTATTGAAGAGTAATATACATATCACTATGGTATCTGAGACGAATGCCTCATCCCGCGTTATGTCATAAATTCGGCCTACAATATTTGAACGACGCTCTAATTGTGGTGTAAGACAATTTGCTTGGGGAACTTGAGCTAGATTTTGCTGCTGTGGATGGCGAGGAGGGATCTGGTTTGTGCGATCAAAACAGTCATGAGCAAAGTGGCCCATCCGACCATAATAGAAGTATCCCTGATATCGACAGCCCCTAGCTCGATGTCATATTCGGTTGCATTTGGCACAACACAGCCCTTGATTTTCTTCCAGGTTGGTGCCCTAGAGACCTCCGTTGTTTGGATGCTTGTGAGCGTTTTGTCCTCCTATATTTCTAGGGCATTTGTGATGAGAATGTTGCATAACGCCAACAGTAGCCAAAGGATAATACGGTTCTCGGATGAGGGCGTGGTTGTGTACCTTCCACATCATTTGATATTATAGAACGACTATGTAAGTGTGAATGGCTGGTCGCAGGCCGCCTTTTAATCGTTTGGCATGACTTGCCGCATTGGGTAGATAGGAGTTTGCAAACTTGGTGAGTCATTTGAATTCTACGGCATACTGTTTCACTGTTTTGCATCCTTGTTGGAGGTGCATAAACCCGCTCTCTTTTCGACGATGAAAAGGTGGGGTTATAAACTCCTCTTCGAACGCTTTTCAGAAGGTAACCCAGGAGATTGTCTCGTCTATGCCATCTTTTGTTAAAGATCTTTTGTGCACGTCACCATTCGTACATGTTCAATTGGAGTTGATGTTGGGCACAGGCGTCGCGCTTGTCTTTGGGTACTTCGAGCAGTTTCAAGGGGTCCTCAAGTTCGGCCAGCCAATCAAGAGCCACAACAGGGTCCTTGGTTCCACGGAATGATGTGTTACAGACCTTCTTTAAAATAGCAAAGTCAAAGACAGTGCCCTTCTCCTTAGCGGGTTGTGTAACCACCACTTTCCACTATTAGGGGTATTTTTGTCAATTTGCCTTTTTATGCTAATCATATAGTTATATTAAATTAGTGGTTGGTTTAGAATTAATTACCTTTCATTTGTCATGGATAGAATATTATATTTTTAATTTGATAGATTCCCTCCATGACAAATAGATTACATTCATACTATATCTAGAATTTAAATTATAGTAAAATGACAAACTTATAGATATCACCAACTCCACCCTCACCATAAATAGCTAACTCTTTCCATTTATTTTATTTTATTTTATTTTTTATTTTTTTCCTCCAAACTTTTTCTTCTTCTACAATTCTTCTTTTATCCCAAGCCACTCCATTACCAAACCCAATTTCTTCCTCCAACCACTTAAATCAACCCAAATTTATCCTCATTCTCTTTCCAATGGAGAGCTAGAGTCTTAAAGAATAAGAGAAGCTTGGAGAGGAGCCCAAGTTAGGAGGATCTAATTTTATGGAGATTCATTGGGACACAACCCCCAATAGGTAAAAAAAAAAAAAGCTACCAATTTCTATGTTAGAAATTCAAATTGAACCAATAGGAACCCTCTCATAGGTGAAAATAACTTCCTAATGGTAGATTTATGTGGTAGAGACCTCAAATTTATTAGATCTAGACTTTTGTGTGATAGAAATGTGTTTTCATTGGTCAATTTGGTAGAATTACGAATTTGTGTCCATCAAGTGTTTGATATATATTTTCAAAGAAAATTTTGTATCCAAATTGAGTTGTATCCTTATGTCCAAAATTGGATACCTAGGTTCTTATCATGATACTTTAATTGATGATTCTTATGTAATTGTGTTAATATGTGTCAAGTATACATATGTTTTTTTGTCCAAAATAGTCCAAATTTGTCATAGTATTCAGCCTTATTTTTAGCAGTCATAGCAACTTAGGAAGGCCATAACTCCTAATTAAGGACTTCGATTAATTCTCAATTTTTTTAATAAAACCGCATCGAAGTTAGCTTTCCAAATATATAATTAATAAGACAAATTCGATCTGGAATTTTCTATAAAATTGTTTGAGCATCAGCTGTCGGAAAAACTAATATGCTTTGGTGTTTTCGCAATTTTGGGAGTTTATGGACATAAAAATGCAATCCATTTGAAGTTTCAAAAAGCTAATACGAAGGGCTACAACATACTTTAACTCCAAAATTTATTGAATATGTCTAATATGTGCAGTATTAGTTATAAGTTGAGAACTGACTATACAACATAGATTTGTATGAAAATTCATAAAAATATGGATATAGCCATAGTTATATCACCAATAGACTAAAGATATAACGTAGATATAGATTAGTATGAAACCAAAGTGATAGGATATTCATTGTTTCATGCACATATTGATATTGAAAATTCATATATAGGCCACTTCCACTCTAGTTCGGACACTGACTTGTGTTCTTTGCTCAGGACCACAAGAGAGCACATTTTTTGATAGTTTTCTTACTTTATAGTTCTATAATACATGTTTATATTACTATTTTACTTGATTTTTGACATAATTGTACATAGATTGGTATATTTTGGATCACCGTCATGAGATGTTGCTTTTTATGTTAGACCTTGTGCATATTATTTATATTGGACCTTATGCATGTTACTGATATTAGACCTTGATCTCTGTGCTGGTATTTATTGCATAGTGATTCATATGTCATGACGTGTAAACACCCTAAATTTTCAGAATAAATGTTAACACAAATTTTCCCAAATTTTCGAAATTTTCAGGAATTTAAAACGAAGGTGAAGGTGATCTCAAGAATTTTAAATGCAGTTTATTGGTGTTAAAATATTCTGGAAATAATGTTTTATGGTGTAAAATGGAAAACCGGTCCTGTGGTATTTTTCGGTGAATTTATTGGACTCCGGAGTAGAGTTTAAAGCCTTTAAGACTATTGGCTTTTTAAACCGAACCAAACCAAGCTCGAACCAACCCAGACCAAACCCACCATAGCGGGTCAGACCCGAACTGCTGAAGAACCCGACCCGCTGCAAACCCCAGGCTGCCGTGAACACTGTAGCGACTATAAAGTCTCGACGTTCGTGCCCTAGCAGCCACCTATCTCTTTCCCTCGCCGTCGATCTCCTCTCAGCCGGTCGACTCTAACACCCCATCCTTCAACCGCCCGCTTGACCCGAGACCGGTCGCCGCCGCTCAAGCCCCGACGTCGATCACTCGGTCGACACCGACTTCCCCTCAAGACCCCGGCGCCACTGCCGCCAGGCAGAAGACGACCTCGAGTCGACACAGCCGTCCCCGGTGAACAACCCCGCCGCTTTCCCCATCGCCCACGACCTAGCCCTAGATCCAACTCCACCCTGGACGCCGAGCAGCCGCTCGATCCTCGCCTGCGGCCGCCGCAAGTTCCTCTCCGTCGGTCAACGCAGCCTTAGCAGAGTCACGGAGCCATCGACCTGGACGAGAGCAGCGGGACTCCACAGCAGACACCGGACACACCGCGAGGACACGACCAGGACACAAAGTGACTCTCGGACACGTGAAAAACAGATTCACGGAGCCCTATTTAGGTACCGTTTTTTCCCTCATCGTAACATCGTTTTAGTTTCTGTCAGTTTCTACGCGTAGACTATATGACCCTTTTGGTGCCCGTGTAACCCGCTCGGTGCATCGCGTCCTGTGGTGATCGCACACTGCGATCCAAAAACAGGAAAAACAATGCCCAGTTTCACCACGGAACTGAGTGTGCCCCGCCAAACGGGACGACTTGGTCGCGTGCGGTCTTCACAGATACGTGCGCATCGTTGATACGGTCGTGTGAGATTTCGCAAAAGTCGATTCGGAGGTGCGTGCACCCCAAAATCAACACGTATCCGCGAACAACATCCCGTATCCGACTTTTCTGGAACACGCTGTAACTTTGTGTACACACGATCGAGACGAAACTTGTGCCATCGGACTCGTAGCGATACGCTGGTCCTGTGACCCAAGTTTGGTCCGATTCTGAGAACGTTGACAAAATCGCGTATCGTTGGCCCCACAGGCTCCACTTGACGGACGATTTTGTGATCGGCTCATCGGAATCCAATTCTGAAAGTTCCGTTGGGTTCGTATCATCGTTCCGGACTTGTAGACACTGAGTTTGAGGAATTTTGAGACCTTTGACCCTGACCCGCTTTTCGGTGCAAAGTGGCCCACATGTGGACCCCGCTTTGGCCGGAAATGTCCTTTTTGCCCCTGTGTCCAAATTGGACGTAAGGACAGGCATTTTTAGCTGTTTGACATCTTCTGAGACTGTTGGTGATGGTTATTACAGCTTTTGGAGTAGTACCTACCGGATCCACAGATACAGGGACAGTTGTTGGTATTCGGACATCAGACAAGTGTACCTTGCCAAACTTTGCAGTCTTTATATATATTTTTCTTGCTTTATTATATTTCTGTGCATGCTCAACCTAGGACCGTGTGACGTACTTAGCGTTCCGATTATCATTCGGGTGCCAACACTGTACGCAGTGTTGGGTACTGTCATTTAGAGATGGACTTTCGTGACACTTGTTATTCTCGTACTTGTCTTATCAAGTACCATACGACCCAGGACACTTGACACTGTTCATGAGATAGGATATTCCCGAGATATTCGTGGTAATTCTGTATAGGATACAGGACTTGACAGAGATACTATATTTATAGATACATATGACTTGTTGCATTAGTGATGATCCCGCTTGACATGGACATGAGACGTTATGGTCATGATATGCGTGGTTACATGGGGTGGAGAGAGACACACAGGCTACAGGCTGTTTCATATATATATACTACTACTATTGTGAGGCCGTAGACTCTCGTAGCAGAGCTAGGCACATTACTTGTTATTACCACTACCGGCTCCCCGACACAGAGCTTGTAGTGGCTCAGCCTGAGTACTCGTGTTGCTCTCACTTGCATTTTCACTTAGATGGTTATTTACTTGCCCTATTTATTTCATTATCTGCTGCACTGCATTTATTATTGGCATGAGCTTTCTTGTACCTTGCTATGTCCCCTGAGGACCTGGATCCGGATTATGTCCCCAGGAGTTGAGGACGAGATCTATCCCGAGATATACGGGACCGGAGCAGGAGCTGATCCAGGAGCTGTACCGCCATCCGAGGACGAGGTGTTAGCCAAGGACTTCTCCTGAGCATCCATATTTTCTGGCTCAGTATTTATTTATTTATTTCAGTCATTTATTTCTGGTCTGTTGAACCATTGTATTAGATATTTATCGGGTTGTTCCCCGAAGCATTTTGTTGAGACTAGCTGATGATTTACATTTCCTTATTTACTCTGTGGATCATATTTTATACCTTGTGTTGATGAGATTAGTTGTGCAATGATTGTCGTAGACTTGTTATTTTATATCTTAAGTATGCCCTGGTGGATCCATTAAATTGGGTTGTCCATCGGTGCGTGCTGTTGGCCATTATCACGCGTCCGGTCCCTCGGTATTTTGGGACTGGGGCGTGACATGGTTTTTGTGGTGGCTCATGCAGGTCTACGACTAAATAGTTCGGTTTCAACTTAGGGACCGAATCAGCCTGCCCTAAGGATAGGATAGATTGTAGGATCTCATCCATTATTTAAACCATTATTGAACTCTATATCGAACTCAAAATTGTTACTTGAACTGCATCCTGTGTTGATTACTTGGTGCCTTCTTACAGTTTATCTTTTGGTTGCAGAGAAATGGATCCCAGGAATGGAGACGAGATTCCTTTGGATACGCCACACGATGCTGTGATTACTTATACAGACTGAGTGACCCCAGGGGATGGAGGACAAGCATCGCAGAGCGATCAGACCGGTCAACCTAATCCAAGGTTCTGGAGAGATGACATCCCACCTCCACCACAGTTCACTCCCCAGATGCCAGTTTTCCCGCCCGGACAAGCCATGGACGGGCAATAGATGTTACAGATGATGTATGCCATGATGCAGGCCCAGCAGCAGATTCAGCAAGAGGCCCATCGCCAGGAGGCAGAGTATCTGAGGACCAGCCTGGTGTCCGCATTGGAGCAGGCAAATCCACCAACGAGGCGAACAGCGACGGGATCTATCACCGATTTCCGTCATCTCAAGCCTCGTACATTTTCTGGCAAAGAAGGGCCAACATAAGTACATGAATGGCTCACTAACATTCAGCATCAGTTGGAAGCCGCTGAACTTCCGAGAGAGAAGTGGATGACTGCAGTCAGAATGCAGTTAACTGATAATGCGCATTACTGGTGGCTAGCAGAAGAGAGGAGGCTCGGACAGGACCGAGTCACTTGGGAAGAGTTCTCCAGACTCTTCCAAGAGATGTACATTCCGGCAGTTGCACGATCAGAGCTCAGAGACAAGTTCAACCGCCTCATCCAAGGCAGTATGACAGTGGAAGAATACAACGCAGAATTTATACGCCTAAGTCGCTTCGCTCCAACCTTGATTTCGACCGAGGAAGAGAAAGTTGAAAAGTTCTTTGATGGACTGAAGTTCGAGCTTCAGAGATTGATTGGCTCAGTCGCACCTACATCTTATACTGAGGTCCTTGTAGCAGCACGACGCATGGAGCGCGTCACTAGAAGAGAATCGAATCTGAAGCGGCCAAACACATCCGCACCAACCAAGACAGCACCTGGAGATTCTGCAAAACGATTCCAAAGGAGTATACCGGAGAGAGCAGCACACAGGGCCATATCTCTTCCTACTTGTCACCACTGCGGTAAGGTAGGACACATTGAGAGAGAGTGCAGGCGTAAGTTGGGACTATGCCTGCTTTGTGGATCAGACCATCACTTTTCTAGAGACTGCACTAAACCAAGAGAGGGAGCACCGAGACTGGCCTTGCCTGCACCACGACCAGCTCATCCAGCAGTAGGAGCACAGCAGACAGGAGCTGGAGGAGTTAGACCACCAGCTACAGGGGGCTATCAGCAGAGACCACCACTAGCACCACAGGCAGCCCTATTTCAGCAGCAGCAACAGCAGCAGAGAGGTCCAGCTCAGGGAAGAGGCCAGGCATTCACATTAGCCGTTGAGCAGGAGGCTACAACAGGCGAGGTTATCGCAGGTACTATTTTAGTAGCTTCATTACCAGCTGTAGCATTATTTGATTCTGGAGCATCGCATTCATTTATAGCAGCTAGCTTTGTAGCCACCCATAGAGTAGCTACCGCACCCCTTCCGAAGATGAAGAGGATTCTTACGGGAGGTAGAATTATTCCGGTTAGTGACGTTTGTAGATCATGTTCTGTAGTAGTTTGTGGGAGGGAGATACGAGCTCAATTTTTGATCTTTTCTATGCCTGACTATGATGTCGTACTTGGTATGGACTGGTTAAGTCAATACCATGCGACTCTTGATTGTCGGCTGGGAAAGGTTATATTTAGACCGCCTGGACATCCAGAATTCGAGTTTCTTCGAGGAGCAGTAGAACAAGGAGTTCAGCCTACTCTTAGGGTACTATCTGTAGAAGGAGAGACAGGTTACCCAAGAGTCATATCTGAGTTTGTGGATGTATTTCCCGATGATCTTCCAAGTTTACCACCTGATCGGGAAATAGAATTCACAATAGACTTAACTCCAGGAGCAGAGCCTATCACTTCATCGGTATATCGGCTAGCACCTAAGGAGTTAGTAGAGTTGAAAGAACAGGTTGATGATCTTCTGGAGAAGGGTTTCATTCGGCCTAGTGTTTCACCTTGGGGAGCACCCATATTATTTGTGCCAAAGAAGGATGGAACAGTACGGTTATTTATTGACTACAGGGCACTGAATGCTGTGACCATCAAGAACAGGTATCCCTTGCCACGCATTGATGATCTCTTCGATCAATTGAGTGGTGCAAGGGTATTTTCGAAGATTGACCTCCGATCTGGGTATCATCAGATTAAAGTAAGGAAGGAAGACATACCGAAGACAGCTTTTAGGACCAAGTATGGACATTATGAGTTCTTGGTAATGCAGTTTGGTTTAACCAATGCGCCAGCAGTGTTTATGAGCTTAATGAACAGAGTCTTTCATCAGTTCTTGGATAAATTCGTGGTGGTGTTCATTGATGACATTCTCATATATTCCAAGAATCATGAAGAGCACGAGGAACATCTCAGAATCGTGCTGGAGACCTTGAGACAGGAGAAGATATACGCCAAGCTCAGTAAGTGTGAGTTCTGTATGGACAAAGTACCTTTCTTGGGACATATCATATCAGGAGAAGGACTTTCAGTTGATCCGGAGAAAGTCGCGGCAATAGAGACTTGGCCTACACCCACATCAGTTGCAGAGGTGAGAAGTTTTCTCGGACTTGCGGGATATTATCGAAGGTTTATAGAAAATTTCTCGAGGATTACAGAACCGATGACGAAGCTGACACGTAAAGACCAGGAGTTTGTATGGACCGAAGACTGCCAGAAGGCCTTCGAAGAACTGAAGAGAAGATTAACAACAGCACCTGTCTTGACTCTTCCTTCAGGGACAGGAGGTTTTGTTGTGTACAGTGATGCATCAGGCAGTGGATTGGGATGTGTTTTGATGCAACATGGCAAAGTCATTGCTTATGCGTCGAGACAGTTGAAGGTCCACGAGAAGAACTACCCGACACACGATCTGGAGTTAGCAGCAGTTATATTTGCATTGAAGATATGGAGGCACTACCTTTATGGGGAAAAAGTAGACATCTTTAAAGATCACAAAAGTCTGAAGTATGTATATACTCAAAAGGAGCTTGGCTTGAATTGATGGTAGATTTTGACATATATCTGCAGTATCATCCGGGAAAGGTAAATGTTGTCGCAGATGCGCTCAGTAGGAAGCCTACGGCTTATTTCTTGACGATGCAGCCCGAGTTATTAAAAGATCTACAGGAGCTTCAGATAGAGGTGGTCTTACCAGGACAGAATGGCTTGATGGCTAATCTTGAAATTAAGTCATCACTCGTGGAGAAGATTAAGGAGGCATTGCCCACCGATGCTAGATTTAGAAGGTTGAAAGAGAGGACAGAAGCAGGCATGCAGACAGGACTTCACATACACGAAGACGGGACATTGAGGTTTGGAAATCGCATGTATCTTCCAAATAGAGAATTGAGACAAGAGTTAATGACTGAAGCACATAGCTCTATGTACTCTGTTCACCCAGGAGGAACCAAGATGTACCGAGACTTGAGACAGTACTACTGGTGGCATGGAATAAAAAGGGAGATTGCGAGATTTGTGGCCAAATGCTTAGTCTGCCAGCAAGTAAAGGACGAGCATCAGAGGACTACAGGTATGTTAGAGCCGCTTCCTATACCGGAATGGAAGTGGGAGCACATCACGATGGTTTTTGTCACAGGATTTCCGAGGAGCCCCAGCGGAAGAGACGCAGTATGGGTTATCGTGGATAGACTCACTAAATCGGCACACTTCTTGCCATTTAGAGTTGGACAGTCCACAGAGATACTAGCCGACATGTATATGCGACAAATCGTCAAATTACATGGAGTACCTTTTAGTATTGTATCGGATCGAGATTCGAGATTTACCTCTCATTTCTGGAGAAGCATGCAAGAGAGTCTGGGCACCAGACTCAAATTCAGCACCGCTTACCACCCACAGACAGATGGCCAATCGGAGCGCACCATTCAGATCTTGGAGGACATGTTGCGATCATGTATGCTAGACTTTGGAGGATCTTGGGAAGATCATTTGCACTTAGTGGATTTCTCCTACAACAACAGTTATCAGGCCAGTATTCAGATGGCACCATTTGAAGCTTTATACGGAAGGAAATGCAGATCACCTATATATTGGAGTGACGTTGGTGAACGTCAAATACTGGGTCCAAAATTGGTAACTCAGACAGTGGAAAAGGTGAAACAGATTCAGAATCATCTACGAGAAGCTCGGGACAGACAGAAGCATTGGGCAGATACGCACAGACGTCCCCTAGAGTTTAAAGAAGGAGAGCACGTGTTCTTGAGGATTTCGTCCACTCGGGGTACTATCAGATTCGGGAGCAGAGGCAAGTTGAGCCCAAGGTACATTGGGCCATTTGACATTTTAGAGCGCGTTGGTGAGGTGGCATATCATCTTGCATTACCACCATCCTTAGAGGGAGTGCATGACGTATTCCACGTCTCACAGCTGCGCAGGTACGTGACCGACCCAAGTCACGTAGTCGATCATTCAGATATCGCAGTAGGCCCAAGCTTGAGATATGAAGAACAACCGGTTGACATTCTCGATATCAGTGAGAAGACATTGCGGGAACTGACAATCAGACTGGTTCATGTAGCATGGAAACATCATTCCCCTGGAGAATCGACTTGGGAACGAGAAGATAGTATGCGCCAGCGTTACCCCCACCTGTTTGAGGAGACAGTTGCAAACTAAGCAATCTTGTATTTCCATAACTCTTCCATTATAACATATTCTTTGATTGCGAGGACGCAATCCTTTTAAGGAGGGAAGATTGTAAACACCCTAAATTTTCAGAATAAATGTTAACACAAATTTTCCCAAATTTTCGGAATTTTCAGGAATTTAAAACGAAGGTGAAGGTGATCTCAAGAATTTTAAATGCAGTTTATTGGTGTTAAAATATTCTGAAAATAATTTTTTATGGTGTAAAATGGAAAACCGGTCCTGTGGTATTTTTTGGTGAATTTATTGGACTCCGGAGTAGAGTTTAAAGCCTTTAAGACTATAGGCTTTTTAAACCGAACCAAACCAAGCTCGAACCAACCCAGACCAAACCCACCATAGCGGGTCAGACCCGAACCGCTGAAGAACCCGACCCGCTGCAAACCCCAGGCTGCCGTGAACACTGTAGCGACTATAATGTCTCGGTGTTCGTGCCCTAGCAGCCACCTATCTCTTTTCCTCGTCGTCGATCTTCTCTCAGCCGGTCGACTCTAACAACCCATCCTTTAACCGCCCGCTCGACCCGAGACCGGTCGCCGCCGCTCAAGCCCCGACGTCGATCACCCGGTCGACGTCGACTTCCCCTCAAGACCCCGGCGCCGCTGCCGCCAGGCCGAAGACGACCTCGAGTCGACACAGCCGTCCCCGGTGAACAACCCCGCCGCTTTCTCCATCGCCCACGACCTAGCCCTAGACCCAACTCCACCCTGGACGCCGAGCAGCCGCTCGATTCTCGCCTGTGGCCGCCGCGAGTTCCTCTCCGTTGGTCGACGCAGCCTTAGCAGAGTTACGGAGCCATCGACCTGGACGAAAGCAGCGGGACTCCACAGCAGACACCGGACACACCGCGAGGACACGACCAGGACACGAAGTGACTCTCGGACACGTGAAAAACAGATTCACGGAGCCTTGTTCAGGTACCATTTTCTCCCTCATCGTAACACCGTTTTAGTTTCCGTCAGTTTCTACGCGTAGACTGTATGACCCTCTCGGTGCCCGTGCAACCCGCTAGGTGCATCGCGTCCTGTGGTGATCGCACACCGCGATCCAAAAATAGGAAAAATAATGCCCTGTTTTACCCCGGAACTGAGTGCGCCCCGCCAAACGGGACGACTTGGTCGCGTACGGTCTTCACAGATACGTGCGCATCGTTGATACGGTCGTGTAGGATTTCGCAAAAGTCGATTCGGAGGTGCGTGCACCCCGGAATCAACGCGTATCCGCGAACAACATCCCGTATCCGACTTTTCTGGGATACGCTATAACTTTGTATACACACGTCGGATCGAGACGAAACTTGCTCCATCGAACTTGTAGCGATATGCTGGTCCTGTGACCCAAGTTTGGTCCGATTCTGAGAACGTTGACAAAATCGCGTATCGTGGGCCCCACATGCTCCACTTGACGGACGATTTTGTGATCGGCTCATCGGAATCCAATTCTGGAAGTTCCGTTGGGTTCGTATCATCGTTCCGGACTTGTAGACACTGAGTTTGAGGAATTTGGAGACCTTTGATCCTGACCCACTTTTCGGTGCAAAGTGGCCCACATGTGGACCCCGCTTTGGCCGGAAATGTCCTTTTTGCCCCTGTGTCCAAATTGGACGTAAGGATAGGCATTTCTAGCTGTTTGACATCTTCTGAGACTGTTGGTGATGGTTATTACAGCTTTTGGAGTAGTACCTACCGGATCCACAGATACAGGGACAGTTGTTGGTATTCGGACATCAGGCAAGTGTACCTTGCCAAACTTTGCAGTCTTTATATATATTTTTCTTGCTTTATTATATTTTTGTGCATGCTCAACCTAGGACCGTGTGACGTACTTAGCGTTCCGATTATCAGTCGGGTGCCAACATTGTACGCAGTGTTGGGTACTGTCATTTAGAGATGGACTTTCGTGACACTTGTTATTCTCGTACTTGTCTTATCAAGTACCATACGACCCAGGACACTTGACACTGTTCATGAGACAGGATATTCTCGAGATATTCGTGGTGATTCTGTATAGGATATAGGACTTGACAGAGATACTATATTTATAGATACATATGACTTGTTGCATTATTGATGATCCCGCTTGACATGGACATGAGACGTTATGGTCATGATATGCGTGGTTACATGGGGTGGGGAGAGACACACAGGCTACAGGCTGTTTCATATATATATACTACTACTATTGTGAGACCGTAGACTCTCGTAGCAGAGCTAGGCACATTACTTGTTATTACTACTACCGGCTCCCCGACACAGAGCTTGTAGTGGCTCAGCCTGAGTACTCGTGTTGCTCTCACTTGCATTTTCACTTAGATGGTTATTTACTTGCCCTATTTATTTTATTATCTGCTGCACTGCATTTATTATTGTCATGAGCTTTCTTGTACCTTGCTATGTCCCCTGAGGACCTGGATCCGGATTATGTCCCCAGGATTTGAGGACGAGATCTATCCCGAGATATACGGGACCGAAGCAGGAGCTGATCCAGGAACTGTACCGCCATCCGAGGATGAGGTGTTAGTCGAGGACTTCTCCTGAGCATCCATGTTTTCTGGCTCAGTATTTATTTATTTATTTCAGTTATTTATTTCTGGTCTGTTGAACCATTGTATTAGATATTTATCGGGTTGTTCCCCGAAGTATTTTGTTGAGACTAGCTGATGATTTACATTTCCTTATTTACTCTGTGGATCATATTTTATACCTTGTGTGGATGAGATTAGTTGTGCCATGATTGTCGTAGACTTATTATTTTACAGCTTAAGTATGCCCTGGTGGATCCATTAAATTGGGTTGTCCATCGGTGCGTGCTGCTGGACATTATCACGCGTCCGGTCCCTCGGTATTTTGGGACTGGGGCGTGACATGACGTGTCATGATTTGGATCTATTGTACTAGTCGGGGCAGGGAAGTGCTAGTTAGATATGTGATCATACTCTTAGACCGTGTGGTAGTGTAGCCCTTGTGGATAGCTAATCATACACCTCACGTATGATTAGCCGGATCTTATTAGACCTTATACTTTTTCCAAGTCGATCATATATCGAAACCAATATTTTAAAATACGTAGATAGTTACAATTATTCTCTGTTTTAGTTCATACTTTATGATTTATTCTATCTTGTTCTTATTACTTATTGTTCATTACTTGCCCAGCCATGACTACAGTTTACTTGTTATACTACTTACCTTGCCATGATTTTCTAGTTTATTGTTAATCATGTATTTCGTTACTATTTACTGTTTTATAATCTCTATCATGTTGGTAATTGTTGTTGGAGTTGTACTCATTCCATCCTGACTGGATAACAATTTTATGAGTTATTGTGCCCCACGTTCCTGAACTTCATAATGATGCTATAGTCGAGACTACTCTGGCACGGTGGATCATAAGGTGACACTGTAGAGATCTAAATTAATATTTTTTATTTTTGTATCATGCTCTATTTTTACTTATCTTAGTTAGTTATTTAGATTTATCTTTCCTCATTCATATCTTCATTAGCTTATTATGATTGAGTACTTATTGTTATTTAGTTAGACTTGTATTGATTTTCAGGTCTAGACAGCATTCTACTGTCGATGCCGCGGCGTAGGCTGGACGTACCCACGTACTCGTGCCCGATCATCCTGGTACGGGTCGTGACATGCAGGGTTACTTTATCTTTGGTTGCTGGCTGCTCCATTGACATAGCCGTCATTGCAGAATTGTTAGAGGATAAGGTCTGAATAATTTATTGCAGGGTATCCACCTGCTTCTGCTAGATCGCAAATCGGGCTTCAAGACTGAGTTCGAATTTGCTCTGACGTTCTTCTGCCCGCTTGTTGGCTCTCTTAAATCGAGCCTCGTCCCTTTGTTGTTGTGTCTCAAGCATGCACATCATCTGCTCAATTGGGTCGATGGGAGGCGCAGGTCATTGGCTTCCAGAGCTTTCCGAAGTGCCAGAACTACTCTCTTACACTTGTGCCACTTCTTGCGACTGTGTCGTTCCTTGTGCTTGAGCCATTTCTTCAAAATAAATTAACTTACACCAATCTCATAGGGTATTGTAGACTCACTGTATGGAATGCATCTTATTTTTGGCCAAACGATTTTAAGAGTTCAACTGGGAGGGACAAAGTCAGTTTAAAAAACTTTTCTGACACGAGAGTCAAAGGATCTGAAGTGGTACTCTGATACCAATATGTCACATCCCAAGTTTGCATAATTGATAATCTTCCCCCGGGAGTGATATCATACGAGAGTAAGGCACGCTCGCACAAGGCCTAGGCATAATGATATACTTTGAAACACATGCAACAGAGTACGCAAATTGAAATAACAAACATTGGACGAAAAAAGTTGTCTTTATTGATGATGAACATCTTAGTTACAACCTCTTAACTCAAAAGTAAAGGATCTTAGTTACAAACTCTTAACTCAAAAGTAAAGGGGTGCCACGCGGACTTACAAGATGGACGCAAAATCAGATAGTCGTTCCATATATTACATCCCCATACTAAAACTCAAAAGATAAAGACCTTCAAACGAGACTATTGTCTTGTCGCAGAGCTACGTAGAGTACGTGCACGAGCTCCGGATGATTTGTAAAAGCTTCAAAAGATACGAACAGAGTGCGCCGATTAATGGACTAGTTGGAAGAAGAAGCTTCAGCTCCTCGCAGCGTCGCTTCGGCTCCGGGAACCAGTTGCAACGTGGGTCAGTACATCAAAATATACTAGTGAGGGCGAGCTAACCCAACTCACCAAATTGACACAGAATTAATATGAAGCATACAAATTATTATGTGGTCTTTCAATATTCCACTAGTTCAAGTTACAAGCATGGAATAGATATGAAATGACTGAAATAAAAATGTGTTACCGTTCGGTGACTTTTACCTACGACCGACGCATCCACCTGCACAAGACAACTAATGTTTCTTCCCTGCCCAGAAGACAACGTTAGCTTGAACAGTTTAATGCAACCATTTTGAGTCATGGCACTACAATGCTACCACATTGTTTCATGGCACTCCAATGCCACCATGGACAATAGCTACAGTAAGACGGTGATCCTTGCAGCACTGGTAGCAAGTCCCGCTACAAGTTTCCGTATTACCCGTGATAGTCTTCCTAGTGTAGCAATCCAAATTTTGTCCGGAACAAATCAACCCCAATTCCCCGACAACCGTTTGCAGGAACTAAACCTTGTGCACAAGTTATCCGAGACCATGCATCGTCTAAGAACTAAGTTATCAAACGAAGCATTTGCAAGAAAACATGAATTAAATGTAAGTATTCAGCATAACTTGATAGCATAGTCTACCTACTCAAGTGATCGCATTATAAGTACGTACTACTTCTAGCATAGTTATAGATGAATAAATTCTTGCTACAACTGAAAAATAAAATAAGCACGTTCAGGGAAGACAAGCACGCAATAGTACGATCGTTTTCATCAGTTTCGTGTGATATGCATCAAGTATTCAAGTCTTACTTTATATTATCTTGACTCAGTTATTATTATTATTATTATTATTATTATTATTATTATTATTATTATTATTATTATAGTTATAGTTATGTTGATCTGAACGTAACAAGAGAGTAAGATTATTAAGTGTAAAGACTTGGAAGAAGGATCAACTAGATCAACTAATCGAAGGTAAAGCCACTCACGAGTTGGCAAATCGGGTAAGAGAAAGGAAAGATCTTCAGGACTATGCTCGTGCGTCGCCTACTTGATCTCCTACACACATCAACAGACGAAGGAAGAAAATTTTTATGTAAGGTCTGAACCAATCCTAATTATCTACACCTCGTGATTCCACTTTCTACTCGATGTGAGACTAAATTATCAACTCTATTGTCACCACCTTTTGAGTGCTCAACTAAAAATGATTTTGAATCCAGCATTTAGCTTATCAATATATGGCAATATCCCAATGTGGAGAGAATTAAGAAATTCATAGTTGTCACAAACAAGAAAAAGGTATATTTGAGGAGAGGTCTTTAGGGATCTATGCTCAAAGAGACAAAAGGGAGGCATCCACTTGAACAAAGCACATGCACAAAAGACCTTGAAATTACTTTCATTATTTCTTTCTTTTTTCCTTCTTTTACGCCATTGTTTGGTTCGCGAATTCTGGACTTTGGAAAAGAAAATTATTCTTTTTCTCTATTTGGATGTCAAAGAAAATGAACATAAAAGAAAATTGATTCCTAAAAGAAAGAAAAATAGAAAAAAATTGATTTTCCTCTCACCCTATTGATTCACTTTCTCTCTTTCAATTATTCACTTTCCCTATTAATTTTTCGGACATTTTCAAACACTGAAAAAAAATATATAAAATTTTGCAAAAATTAGATTTTTCTTTTCTTTTTAGTGAATCAAATGAAGACATGTGACTTGAAACTAGAACTTCTTTATCTTTCACCAGTTCTTACTCGCTTAAGCCATCCTCTAGTGATCCTCGACATCCAAGCAGAAATGTTGTTATATTATTATTTTTATTTATTCTTTTAATTAATTTTCAGCTGAGGATCTATAATTTCCCTGGCCCAGGTTGAAATGCAGGCCCAACATAGACAAAAATCGCAGACGAAACATATATAGAAGGCTCAAATCTTAGCCCATTTGCAAGACCAATCATATCAGCCTCCACAGCAACTAGGCAGCAAATGAACAGAGCACAGCTCACAATCACGACTAGATTGAGGCTCGATAAAAGAGACTACTCCTAAGGTGTCAGAACAAGAAAATGAATGTATTACATCAATGAGCCGAGATAGAGCATAACGTGTAAAAGAGACTGCTCCATTAAACAACCGAATTTGAACATGAAAATGAGTTTAATTATCTCAATGAGTCGAGATTGAACAAAAGAAACTCGAGAACAAACTTCACGGGTACTTACGCTCGACTCGACTTTTTTTTTTGCCTCGAACATGACTCAACCAACACGAGTATGTATCATCCAACTATCTAGATTTAGAAGTACGAACTGTAAAAATAATAATTATAACATAGCTTAACTTGTATTTGTTGGTAGCTAATATTAGAAATCGGACACGTCTTGCAAGCGTTCCACCATCGTGTCTGAGAGTGCATGCAGCAAAAATTTTAGGCCAACCTATCTGAGAGAGCCAACTCCTGTCTAACGAACACCAAGTACAGATAAAGACAAATATATGGCGGTGACTACGTCACCTGGACAAATTCCAACATTTATAACTCAGGCGAAATTATAAGATTGACAGAATCAATGTTGAACTATTTGTCCTAATAGATTCAATTCCCCCACCACACTCAAGAAGAAAAGAAAGATATTATAATTGAAATCACTCACCAACCCGTAGCAATCTCCCTGAGCGAAGGCGACGACTCCTCGATTAGTTCTCTTTCTTCCTTTTGTCTTGTATGGCGAAATTCAAAGAGCAAAGCACGAACTTTCTCTTAAATTTTCTGTAGACGAGCACCCCGAATCGCCAACTTGTATTATACTTTGTGTCTCCACCCTCCTCCTATATTTATAGGATGAGAAATCATATTTTAGGTCATAATATAATTTTCTAAATAGAAAACCTTAAAATAAGAATCATATTCCACCTAAAATAGCACAACACCAATTATGAACGTCCAAATATGATCAAATTAAATATTTGATACAAATTTGAAATCTAATCAAATCTTAAATTTAATGTAGATTTTTAAATTATATCAAATCAAATCTTTGACTATATTTGGGCTCCAAAATTTATCAAATCCAGACTGGACCCCAACAATCTCCACCTCCAGTCTGATGAGAGGGTGTTGACCCCATGACTTCTCAACTGGACTCCATGCCTGTCGTCCCATGACAGAGTTCCTGCTCCCCCATGCCACCGATTTACGATCCCCCGAATTGCTTTGCATCTTCCTTCGTCTCCCGCTCTTCGACCGTCACGTCGACGCTAGCTGCCATGCGTAGTACCTTCTGTACCATTGGGATCCTGCCGACATCAATGACATGGCTGAGACCAAAATTCCTAACTATCAATCTCACCGTGAGTCTTGGTTGTCTGTCCCCGACTTCTATCTTCTACCGAAACGTATTAACGTTCCGACGAGCTTCTTTACCCTTGGCTGGCCCAACCAAGCAGACGGTGCAATTCTTCCGAGATTCGAACTCCTGAATCTGCTAACTTTCGTGTCCGAACTTGATGCTCCCACATACACATGCGTCCTCAAGTAGAACATCATGCACTGTACATGTCGTCGAGGACCCACAACTCGTTCGAAACTGTGTTAATGGTGACGCTCATGCCTTAGATTGAGTTTGCTGCAAACCTTGATCTCCTCCGTGGCCTCGAACTGCTAAAACCAATGTCTCTCCGTGAAGCTTTGGCAAACCATCTGTCGCCAAAACCGAATCCGTGAAGCAACCCCCACCTGGAGACAGACCAGTTGTCATAGGACCGACATACTGACCCACAATCTTTGGCTCATAACCATTTATCGATTTGTCTCAACGAACTGAATCCTCCGTAATCCTCAAAGTATCTCGAAGCGCCTCCTCAACAAGTTTTCGATGATCCAACTCATGTCTAATATCCCTTGAGCCTCCATTCGATGTCTGTGGCCTGCCTAGAAACTTAGCGGCATGAGCCTATATATGCCAGAACATAAATCTCCTTGAGCCAGCTGTTGGGAACCCTTCATAAGCATCCTATCTTTGTCCCTAAACAAATTGTGACAGTCATCATCCGTCGGCCACCCTACCGAAACCAAGTTGTAGCGCAAACTTGGTACATGTCGTACATCCTTGAGAACGAGCTTCTCGCCAAGCTCCGTTGTCAAGTGAACATCACCGATGCCTCCAACTACAGTCATTTTCTTATTGCCCATCTTCATACGTCCAAACATGCTACCATGGTATGACTTGAAGATCCTCCTATATGGAGTGGCATGATACAACGCCCCCGTGTCCATGACCCATAATCTTTGGCTCATAACCATTTATCGATTTGTCTCGACGAACTGAATCCTCCGTAATCCTCAAAGTATCTCGAAGCGCCTCCTCAACAAGTTTTCGATGATCCAACTCATGTCTAATATCCCTTGAGCCTCCATTCGATGTCTGTGGCTTGCCTAGAAACTTAGCGGCATGAGCCTATATATGCCAGAACATAAATCTCCTTGAGCCAGCTGTTGGGAACCCTTCATAAGCATCTTATCTTTATCCCTAAACAAATTGTGACAGCCATCATCCGTCGGCCACCCTATCGAAACCAAGTTGTAGCGCAAACTCGGTACATGTCGTACATCCTTGAGAACGAGCTTCTCGCCAAGCTCCGTTGTCAAGTGAACATCACCGATGCCTCCAACTACAGTCATTTTCTTATTGCCCATCTTCATACGTCCAAACATGCTACCATGGTATGACTTGAAGATCCTCCTATATGGAGTGGCATGATACAACGCCCCCGTGTCCATGACCCAATCGCCATCATGGCACATGCTACAAGTTTCCCCTGCATCGGTTGCTGCGATGATAAGATCTCCTATAGCCATGAGATCCTCCTGATCTTCCTTGCCTTTGGCCGAGTCCGGAGCTTCTCCTCCACGTCGAGCCTGTCGCCACCTCCCTGCAACTCCGGCTCGGCGACCCGAAGCTCCTCCCCTCTTCACGACACCCGGCCGTCCCGAGCTCCGACTCGCCACCACCGGCTCCACCCCCTCGAGCCACCCGTTCATCATATTCCACCACCCTCTCCCTCTCCGCTTATCCCTCATCCACCGCTGCAACCTCCCCTCGACTCTGGTGCACACGAACCATCACCACCACCACTGCATTCCCTGCGACCTCATACTCTTCTTCCCCGACTGAGCCACCCGACTCCCTCATCTCCGGTCCGGCAAGCCCAGTCCAGTGCCATCACCCCTCCCTGCATCTCGGCCGACTCCCTGCTCCGGCGTCGAGCTCCCTCATCTCCGGCCTGCATTCCCCGAAGCTCTACCATCACCAGTCGACATCTCCTCTCCGGCCGACAGTGCAGCCCGACCCCGCTGCTCAACTGTCACCACCACCACCACCATCGGAACCACCAGCCTCACCGTCGAGCCAACCACCGTGAGCCTCCCTCTCCCTCTTCCCTCTTCATTAGTATTATATACCTATGTATTAGTATAATACTTAGTGTATATGTATTCATATACATATATGTATTATTTTGGTATATTTTTATATAGAATATATGTAATAAAATACGTATTTTGGTATATGTATATATATGTAGCATATATAAAATTGTAAATTGGTATATATATATGCACATATATACGTATATGGTAAATGTATCAAGATTTGGTATATATATATATAAATATAGTATATGTATTTTTTCTGAAATTTGTATATATATATATATTCTTTTGTATATATATATATAAAACTGTGGTTGTTGTATATATAAATGTATATGTGTTATGTATATTTTTAAAAACATATATATAGTATAAAATTTTATTAGTGTATATACACTTATACATATTTGTACATAATTATTGATATGCACTTATATATATATTATGTACGTATTTAATTGGTATATATATTATGTATATAATATGTATATATAGGTACTAGGCGACCCAAGTGTAAATACGGATACCCCGTAACTACACATGACCTATGACCCTGTGAAATGTTAGTAGGCTGCCACATGTACACTGACGTACTGGCGAGCCCCGTACCATTTTTGATGATCTGTCTTGCCCAGCAATCACAAACGCGACGCCCATGCAACTTAACGCACTTGACCCTAGTTGACTAGTGCCATACCTGGCATAGCCCTGAGGCCAGTGTATTTTGATTGTGTGTTAGTGTAGCATCTGATACAAATGTTATATTTGTGATATGTCTATAGGACTGTTGGTTCATCCAGGCGATACTCTTGAACAGGACATTGGTATTACCAGCTAAGGACCCAAGGCAAGTATATTCTCTGATAATTTCTAATTGTTTGATAATCTCTATAATTCCAGTATCTAGAAATGTTACATCTGATCCTTGACACTGTACTATACGGACTAGTATATAGATTGGATCTTTAGTCATGAGATGTTACATTGATTATCGTATTAATATTGTATACGATATTGATATTTAGACCACGTACATGATATATTCGACATTGATCGTGTATCGTGACGTGTCATGATTGGATCCACAGTACTAGTTGGGGCGGAGAAGTAGTTAGTGAGAAATGTGATCATAACCCTATTATACAAGTATAGAACAATATAAGTGTTAATCATGCTCCTCACATATGATTAGCCAGGCTATATAGCTCTCGTACATGTTTCTAAGCCGATCACATTTCGAAACTACTATTTCAAACACTTAGAATAGATTACAGTTCTCTATTTTAGATCATATACTACATCACCCGTATATGATATTGTACCTTGTTCTCTTTATTTCATATATGTACTGACTGTATCATATTGCCTATATTGCCTGTCTCTTTATATTGCATGTCTCTTATTTTGCCATTGCATTTATTCACTGCCTTCTCTCAGTATATAGCATCATCTGTTTATTGCTTTATAGTCCTTATCAATTAAATGAAACTGTTATTTGAGATTGTACTTTGCTCCTTCCTGACTGGAAATATTTTTCCAGACTATGCCTTAGAGGACAGGTATCCAACACTTTATGGACCACAGGGTGAGTAGCTGCAGACTTGGACTTGGTAGTTCAGTTGTGATTCCGGGAGGTCTAGCCGGAATCACTAGTTATCTAGTTAGTTCTTTTAGTAGATTATTCAGTACCAGATTTGTCTCCGGCATACTTTGTTGAGACATGGATATTTGTTGAGTTAGATTATTTACTTTTAGACTTGTGTTGTATTTTATTTCTTCGATATCTTATCGTGCTATAGTTATGTGATTGAGTATGTTGTTCATTTATATTATATTGTGTCATCCGTGCCTCCTTATGGAGATTCGATGCTCGTGTGAGATTGCTTAGATAGTATCACGACATTGACAACGTTCTACCGCCGATGCTGCGGCGTAGGCTGAACGTACCCGCGTACTCGTACCCCAATTTCGGGTGCGGGTCGTGACACATTTTTAGTGGTGGCCCATGCAGGTCAGACTTCATAAGTTGTGCGATATCGTGGTAGTGTGACTTCCTTGTTGCACTACTGCGTGCCTGCGATAGGATATAGGACATATGATACTAGGATGAGAGCGAATACTCAATCACAATTCCTTAAGAGATTTCTGGGATGACCCCTGAGAATCTTATTATAATTTCCAATTTAAAACATTTCCCTTGTTTTCATCCATTCTCACTTGTTGATATTGAATTTGATTCTTGTTGATCAGTTAGTAAATTAAGATCTTAGTGTCATTGTAGAGTTTGATTTCATATCAAGATAAATTTTACGGACTAATTTATGATATCATTTGATGACACATGTCGATGAGGACAGTGAGAAAGATTAATATTAGGGCTTTTGGACTACAAGATGTGGATTTAAATTATAATTTGAAGATCGAAAATAAATTTCAATTTTTAAGAATTTTGAGAAGTTGAGATATTATGCTATTAAAATTTTTTGAGGATTCAGATTCAATTCAATGAATCTAGACAAAGCTGTAAGGATTTTTGGAAGTGATTAAATTTTGTTTCAGTATTTGAATAATTGACTTTGAGGAAAGTAAATGCATTTTACTATCAATTATTCGAGGAGTTAGTTTTGAGGACTTTATTTTGAGGATAAAGTTTTATAGTGGAAGAGATATATATTAGTATATGAGTAGATGAGGTGCATGTGTAAGGATCTGTTGGCTTGAGCATGATTGAGATTGCACTGCAAACTGACTTGGGTGTCAATCTAGGTTTGTATTAGAGGGAGCAGTACTTAGTATGGTGTGTTGCATTTGATATGCACTTGAGTGATAAGAGCAACTAGTATCAACAATTGCAGTAGGTAAGAAAGCTAGCAGTGAGTGTGCTTGTAGTATAACTGTGGTACCTAAAGGGATAGAGGTATCAAACCTTGGATGCATCATTGACCTATACAATCACAACTAGGAATGTTTCTAATCTATTTATCTTGTTATTCTTATTCCTTCTGGATGTTGCTTCTTTAGAACTTTACTGTCCTTCCTTGATGATATCGCATTTATTGCCTTAATTGATTCTTTTGTATCTGTCTTCAGGATGTCGCCGAAGATACGATCTCTGAGAGTGGGAGCACCAGCTTTAGAGGGGTCTGCCACCTCTCTACCTGATGGACAAACAGCCGTATTTCATCCTACATCTTCAATGCATGTGGGAGTATCTGTACTTTTCTGGGGTCCTCCTCCCCCACCTGTTTAGAGGATTGTCGCAGCAGTGACAGAGAACCTTCCTCCTTCACCGACTCTGATTTTCGGAGGTGTGCCCATTGACGGGGCATAGATGTTTACTTTGATCCAAGGCATGGTAGATGCCCAGAGAGTGACGTCAGATGCTCAGCGAGTTCAAGCTGAGGCTTTGAGAGTGCAGGCAGAGGCACACCTGGCACAGACTGGACTGATGAGAAAGAGCATGGAGAACGCTCACCAGATGGTGCTACAGGCAGTTAAGAGAGTTGCCCAGTAGTGTCCTGGCCAGCAGCAACCGAGGATGTTTCAGTATAACCCCCAGCAGTACCAGGCATCGGTTCGTGTTCAGCAGGATCAGCAGACTTGTCATTACTGTAAGAAGCCAGGTCATCTTAGGAAGAGCTATAGAGCGAGGCTAGGACTTTGTTTGCACTGCGACACTGCGGGACATCGAGTGAGGGATTGTCTTCGAGCTCCTTATCTCCCCGGCCAGCGCGCAGCTCCAATTTATAGAGATCCAGTTAGGCTACCTGTGGAACCGTATATTGCTCAGCACCCGTAAAGGGAACCACCCCAACAGGGCGGGGCATTTGCGATGACGGTCGAGGAGACCGATACTGCAGGTAATGTGTTAGCAGGTTCTGTTCTTTCCTTCCTTCTGTTCCTTTATATTTGATTGATTGACTGATTCCCTAGTACCGTAGTTTGTATGTATGATTTTTCTTGTTAGAATGTAGTTAGTAGTACACCCTGACAGAGACTGCAATGCCACGACAAAAGACACCATAACCATACATGTTTTCCTTAGATTGCATAGTGAATGACTGTAGGTAAAATTTTCGTAGACTGTGATTATCGGGGTTGACCATAGTAGATTTATGAAAAGGTTATGACTTGACAAGGAGAGACAAGATGCTTAAATTTTGGAGGATAAGCATTAATTTAAATAAAGAGTTAAGGATTTAATATGTCAGAGTTGATGAATCATTAATTTTATCAAGATTGAGATATAATTAAATTATCATTAAAATTCGAGGATAAACATTAATTTAAATGAGAGGTTAATAATTTAATATGGTAGGATTGATGATTATTGATTATGATATATTTATCATTAAAAAACTTGAGGAAATTAAGGAGATTATCATTATATTTATTTGACTGCAAGTTATGAATTTTAAAATTTTATATTATGGATGTTGCATTGAAGAATCCATAAGTATCGCATTGTTGAGTATTTTGAGGAAAAAAAAAACCAAGGAATAAGATCATTGATGGATTAGTGTTTGGATTCAGACTTTTTGGGACAAGATTTCAATTTTATATATATACATCGATTGAAATTAAATTAGAGGAGTGGATATTAAATTTCGAGTATTTAATTTAACTTGAAAGTTTCGGAGGAAATTGTGATAAAAATAGAATTTGATTTTTAATTCGAGGATTTTCAGAAATACGATAATTACAGAATTTTGAAAATCGTAAAATGACAATGTGGATCACTTCCTGATTTTATGGTTGATGAATTTAAATTTTGATAAAAAATAATAATGTGTATGAGTAAATACTACTATTTTTAATTTCGAGGACGAAATTTTTTTAAGGAGGGTAGATTTGTCACTATCACATTCCAAAAACAGGGGTAGTTTCGACTTTTTATATATTATTAATATTATGGTAATTATATTAAATGATTTCATGATATGTATATTTAAATTAAATAATTGTGTGAGATGTGTATTTAAATATATTATTATATACAGTGTTCATTAATATTTGAGCTGGTAGACTTGACCTAGAAGCCCACTAGAGGAACACCTGACCGAATTATGGGATTATGTATTTAATTGTTTTATTTAGAATTAAATTGTTGGAGGTAGTAATTAATTACCGTAAATTTATGTAATTGTTGCGCCTTACCGTTGCTTCGATATTTGGAGCGCTACCCTAGCTTTTGTCTTCCAACAACTTTCACAACCTTGCCCTAGATGTGCCTGCCTTCCATTCTGACCTTTTGTAACTCATAATTATGCTCTCTTGTGCTTCATTTTAGCCGCACAATATTCGTCGAGGACGTTTATTTAATTTTTAAATAAATTTCAACTTTGTATCGTTGTGCGTTCCAATCAAAATTGGAGGCAATCTTGACCCATTTTTCGTGCAACCCAAATTAGGGTAATATTCTGTTCTGAGTCTTCTTCACTAATGATATTTGTGGCCCAACCTAATTTTGGCCCCATGTACTCCTAATTAATTTTAGAACACAGCTTGCATTTATTTCTAATTAAATTGGAGATACCATTTTGACTGATCCCGTTTAATCCCGACTTAATCCAAATACCCCATTAATTAAGCCCATACAAAATACACAACACCCCCTCACCCTACAAAACACCAAACACCAAATCGCCCACCAATTTTTCATCATTTTATGTGTCTGTGCAAATACCCAAATTTAAGGGGGCTAATTTGCAAATATTGTATTAGGTGTCAACACCCCATTGGTTCAAACCAATGGAGAAGCCCTAATTTTGACTAGTCAACACCCTCATCCTTACATGAATAAATTCCTCCATGTCAAATCCTGACCACTCATTCAAGATAGGTGCATCAAGACCACTCATTTCCCACTCACCATCCTATTTAATGTCCCATCACACACCCTTCCCAACCATGACCTAATCCCCAAACCTAGGGAAGCCCCCATCTCCTCCCCCTCACTCAACCGTAGCCACCCTCTATTTCTTTATTTTTTTCTTTCTTCTTCTCTTCTTCTTCTTCCCTTCTTCTTCTTCTCCTTCTTTTTGAATTTTTGAAGGGGGAAATCATCTTCACTGTTCACCCGAGGCAACCCCGACCCTCAGCTCCGGCCGACCCGCCGGAGCATCACCCCGCTCCACCATCCCGAACTCCCCTCTCCTCACCACCACCCAGCCCGGAGCCTCTCCTACTCCGACTCCGGCCAACAGTTCGAGCCCGGCCCGCTGCAACTCCACATGCACAGCCGGCCAACCGAGTCTCGAGCTCCTCCTCCACGTCGAGCCTGTCGCCACCTATCACTACCCAATTCTAGAAAATAGGGTTATTTTTTTATTTTTATTTGGTAAATTGTAGTTTGAGTGTATATATATATATATATATATATATATATATATATATATGTAGCAATGTATATACATTTTTGTATGTGTGTGTGTTGATAGTGTTGTGAGTGTGTGTGTGTGTTAGTGTGTGAGTGTGCTAGTGTGTGTATTAGAGTGTAGATATAAGTGTGTGTATATATATAGATATCTAGTTATATATATATAGATATATATGTATGTATATATATATATATAGAGTGATATATATATGTATATATGTATAGGAGTGTGTGTGTGTGTGTTGTGAGTAGGAGGGGGGGGCAGAACTGCACAGCAGCAGTAGCAGTCCAAGGAGCAGCAGCAGCAGCAATATGAAGCACAGAGCAGCAGCAACAGTCCATGCAAGAACAGCGGGCAGCAGCAGCATTCGCGAGGTAGCTAGTAGCGAGGGATAGGTAATATATATATATGTTGATAGATAGATTGATAGGTAACTAGATATAGATAACTAGTTAGATAGATAGATAGCTAGCTAGATTTATTGATAGTATAATAGATAGATAGTTACTTAGATAAGTAGCTAGCTAGATAGATGTATAGATTAGATAGTTAGATAGATATATTGATAATTAGATAGATAGATAGGTAATTGATAGGTAGATAGTTAGGTTTATAGATACTAGATAGGTAGATAGCTAGATACTTAGATATATATATATATATATATCTATCTAAGATATAGATAACTATATACCTATAGTTATATATATATATATAGGTGTATGGGTAAGATAATGGGTATTTGGGTATAGGTGTGTGGATATCTTTATATATAAGTATATACCTACTTAGATATATATAAATATGGTAGATATCTATATTACCTAGCCTAGATTAATAACTAGGTGCATAATTAGTAGCTAGATAGCTAGTTAGAGGGGTTTTAGAGCGAAACCTCAATACCTTGAGATACCGAGGTATCTCAATACCTTGAGATATTCAAGGTATTGAGTTTCGAGCGGGGTATTTGAGCATTAGCCTAGGAAATGTCTTGGAATGATTTTTATATGCTTATGTATATATATTTACGCGTTCTAGCATAGGTTTTAGCGGGTTTAGGCGGGGTGCGTGTCCTAGGGCGAGGTATCGGATACCGAGGGTATCCCGGTATCTCGATTAGGCGAGTTTGTGAGTTTAGTAGCTTAATGAGCTCGGTTTGACCTAGAATTTCAGGGGCACCCTAGTTTGACCTAGCTTTGTCCAAATTTGTCCCCGTTGACCGTAAAAGTCAACGTTTGACATAGTTTTGACCAAGAGTTGACTTTTTGGACCCCGGGTTGACTTTTTGATCCAAATTTTACCGGTTTGACCCGTTCGACCTAGAATAGTCCTAGAAGCCTGTTTTTAATTATTTTATATCAGTTTAACTGCTTAGAACCCTGTTTAATTCTGCTTTTTGCATTAGGTGCTTGCGACACCGGTCCGGATCTCGATCCTCATCAGTTGCTCAGGACATCAGGCGAGTACCTACCTCTGATAGTTTCTATTTCATGATAGCGTTTATATCACCTGTTCTAGGACTGTGATACTTGATTCTGACACATTGTTACACGAGCTGGTACTAGTGGATCCCGTCATGAGGTGCTATCCCCCTTACTGTGTTCAGCGGGTACTCTATCGCGTGTATTTCATCATGTGCTTCGGGTATTGATTATCATGTGCTATCATGTGCTTCTTGTGCTCTCGCCTTCATGTGCACAAGCTATTATCATGTACGTAGCGTATTGTGGTTGGATCCAATGGTATTAGTGGGGGAGGGGAGTAGGAGTTAGTTATATGATCAAAGCCAAAACAATATTCATGTGTATGTCGGTTATGCAACTCACGCATAACGGAGTTATCGTAGTGTTCTTCATGTGCAACCTAAGCCGATCATATAACGAACTTGTGCTCAAGGCACTTAGCTAGTATTCATGTTTCTCACCTGCAGTTACTTTTTCACTACTTGTATTATTCTCCAGTTTACCTTACAGCTACTTATTGTGCTCCAGCATATATTTATTTCCTGTGCATCTTGTATACTTTTCTATTGCTCGTCATATACACCTTACCATGTATTTGGAGTTGTTTTCAGAGTTATGTACTTCGCTCCAGTCCTGACTGGGCATATTTTTTCCAGAGGATCCTGAGGACTATTGCCCGACGTTCTACGGGCCGGGTGTTGACGACTGTTGTGACCCCGAGATCGAGGAGGAGTGCGCCGAGGAGACGCCTATAGCACCCTAGTTAGCTAGGTGGGTTTCCTGGGTTGTTCCCAGTAGTTTATTTTCTGGATGATTGTACTTATTCTTTTGTGGCTGTGAGATGTTGTAGCTATTATGGCCTTGGACTATATTATTTTGGATTGTCTTGCTCTCTTGGTTCTGTTTCTTGGTTTATATCATATCGTACTTTATTTCTTCCCCTAGATTTTGTGATTGAGAGTTTATATATATATTGCGTGGTTGCCCTCCTTTTGGAGAGGTCATGCCGAATTTTCGTATGAGATATAGATATATATGGTTGACCTAGAACGGACCTTTACAGCGTTCTACCGCCGATTTTGCGGCGTAGGCTGGACGTACCCACGGCTCATGCCCGATTTTCGGGTACGGGAGGTGACACATTTTTGGTGGTAGCCCATGCAGGTCTGCTTTTTAGGTTTACTTGCAATAGGATATAGGAGATAGACTGAGAGAGAGTGTGCTCAATCACAACTAGGACCCCTCCTGATTTTTCTTGCTATTTTAATTTTTCTAAAATTGTTTTCTTTTGCAATATCACTGTCCTTCTTTGATGTTATCGTTTCTTGCACTGTATTGACTTCTTTTGGTCTGTGTTCAGGATGCCTCCGAAGACCAGATCTCAGCGCACCGTCCCAGCAGTTGCTACCGAGAGGTCTGCCACCTCTCGACCTGCTCGACTTCCGGCAGCCGCTACCGCTCCACTCGCCACTCCTGCGGTTGAGGGAGCTTCAGTTTCTCTCGGAGATCCCCTTACTCCCATTGATCCGAGAGCCACCCCAGTTGTCCCCGTGGTACCTCCTCCACCACCGCCTGCGCCAGTGGATGCTACACAGTTGTTCGTATTCTTCCGAGATATGATGGATGCGCAGTACCGCCAAACAGATGTTATGAGGATGGGCATTAAGAATGCTCATCAGGTGGCTATGACAGCGGTCGACAGAGTGGCTCAGATCCAGCCACAGCCGGAGCAGCCTCAGTATCCTAGGCCGGGTACTATTATCGATTTTCAGAGGATGCGGCCTAAGGAGTTCCGCGGTACAGAGGGGATCCTGTACGCCGACGACTGGATCGAGCATATAGAGGGCATCTTTAGGCTGGCGATGATCCCAGCCAGCATGCAGATCGAGGCAGCGGGCAGCCAGATGTTCGACCTTGCCCTCACTTGGTTCCGCACGGATACGCGGATAGCAGCTCCGGGATTGACTTGGGAGGCTTTCAAGAAGCTTTTCAAGGAGAAGTTCTTTCCGGATGTGGCTCTCAGTGCCTTAGAGAGTCAGTTCGAGGCGCTCGTCCAGGGGAGTATGTCAGTGGACGAGTATGCAGCGGAGTTCTGCCGTCTGGGCAGATTTGTTGAGGGGTTGTCTGAGGCAGCGAAGGCGCGGAAGTTCTGCAAGGGCTTGGTCATGGTGGTCAAGTCCTTGACTAGGAGCGACCGCGAGGCGACCTTCGAGCAGATTGTCAGCGATGCTCAGAGGGCTGAGGATGATTTGGAGCTGAAGACGAAGAGGAGCAGAGATGCTTCAGGAGCAGGTAGCAGTGCAGGCCCAGCCAAGAGGCCATTCCAGCAGACCCAGCAGCACCAGGGTCAGGGTCGTGCGCCCTTCCGGCAGGCGCCCCAGCAGCAGAGGCAGGGTCAGCAGCAGGGCCAGAGGCAGCCCATTGTTTGCCCTTTCTGTAGAAAGCCAGGGCACGGATGGGACATATGCAGAAAGAGGCTGGGCAGATGTTTATTGTGTGGCACCGCAGATCACCAACTGAAGGATTGTCCTTCAGCGCTTGCCCGTACAGCTCAGGGCGGAGGAGCCGCTCAGAGGGCACCAGCCAGAGCACCTGCAGCGCAGTAGAGAGGACCGCCTTTGCAGACTCAGCAGCAGAGGTTCGCCCAGCACCAGCAGCAGCACCGAGGAGGACAGCAGGGGCGAGCTTTTGCCCTGACAGTAGACGAGGCCGAGCCAGTTGGTGACGTTATCTCAGGTTCTGTTCTTCTTGATTCTATTCCAGCACTTGCTTTATTTGATTCCGGTGCTTCCCATAGCTTTGTGTCTGTATCTTTTGCTGTTAGACACCATCTTGTTGCTGAACCTTTAGCTAGACTCTGTAAGATCACGATCGGGGGTGGTATCATCCTAGTCAGTGATGTCTGCAGAGATCGGAGAGTTACTTTGGGAGGTCGGGAGTTGAGTGTGTGCCTACTCGTAATGCCACTTCCGAGCTACGATATTGTACTCGGGATGGATTGGTTGAGTACGCATTGTGCTAATATAGATTGTCGTGGAGGCAGAGTTTTGTTTAGTCCGCCGGGTGAGCCAGAGTTTCAGTTTGCCAGAGGAGATGCGGAGCAGACCGAGGGAGTCTTCTGCGGAGCCCTGGTGGTAGAGCCGAGGTTGCTACATCCACTGATAGAGGAGTACATGGATGTCTTTCCAGAGGAGTTGCCAGGGTTACCTCCGGACAGAGATGTGGAGTTCTCTATAGACTTGGTGCCAGGCACGGAGCCGATATCCCAGCACATCTATAGAGTCAGCAACATTGAGCTGATAGAGTTGAAGAAACAGGTGGATGAGCTTCAGGACAAGGGATTTATCAGATCTAGTTCTTCCCCGTGGGGTGCTCCGGTACTTTTTGTGCCGAAGAAGGATGGGTCGATACGGATGTGTATCGACTACAGGGCTCTGAACAACCTCATAATCAAGAACAAGTATCCGCTGCTGCGTATTGACGATCTTTTTGACCAGTTAAGCGGAGCGAGGGTGTTTTCCAGGATTGATCTGAGGACAGGCTACCATCAAGTGAAGGTGAAGCAGAAGGATATTCCGAAGACAGCTTTTCGGACCAGATATGGACAATATGAGTTCATGGTGATGCCGTTTGGGTTGACTAATGCCCCGGCAGTGTTCATGAATCTGATGAACAAGGTGTTCCATCAGCATCTGGACAGGTTTGTGGTGGTGTTTATAGATGATATCTTGGTGTATTCGAAGACCCCAGAGGAGCATGAGGAGCATCTGAGGATAGTGTTGGAGACTCTCAGGAAGGAGAAGCTTTATGGAAAGCTTTCGAAGTGCGAGTTCTTTCTTGACAAGGTTGAATTCCTTGGTCATGTGGTGACTGGAGAGGGTATCTCGGTGGATCCGAGAAAGAACATGGCAGTTGAGACATGGAGTCCTCCGAGTTCAGTAGCAGAGGTCAGGAGTTTCTTGGGACTGGCAGGCTACTACAGGAGATTTGTTCAGGATTTTTCCCGGATTGCAGAGCCGTTGTCCAGGCTGACCCAGAAGGATATGGAGTTTGTTTGGTCAGGGAAGTGTCAGATCGCCTTTGATGAGCTGAAGAGGAGGTTGACGACAGCTCCAGTGTTGACGTTGCCATCAGGTTCTGGAGGATTCACTATCTATAGTGATGCATCGGGGAAGGGACTGGGTTGTGTGTTGCAGCAGAATAGGAGGGTAATTGCCTATGCTTCCAGGCAATTACGTCCTCATGAGAAGAACTACCCTACCCACGATTTGGAGTTGGCAGCGGTCATCTTTGCTCTGAAATTATGGAAACACTATTTATACGGAGAGCGTGTGGAGATCTTCACAGACCACAAGAGCTTGAAGTATGTGTTTACCCAAAAAGAGCTGAACATGAGGCAGAGGAGATGGTTGGAGTTGATGAAAGACTTCGACATATCGTTGCAGTATCATCCAGGGAAGGTGAACGTAGTTGCGGATGCATTGAGCAGGTATCCGGTAGCTATGTGCCTGACTACAGATCGTTATCTTCTGGCAGATCTAGGGAGCTTGGGCATTGAGGTGATAGTGCCTGGAGTTGAGATGCAGATGTGGGGACTGCAGATTCAGTCAGAGTTGGTAGACCGGTTCAGGGCTACACAGTTTGAAGATGAGTCCCTGAGGAGTATCAGGGCGCAGGTTCAGATGGGATTGTCAGATGACTTCACTATTGCTGATGATGGTTCTTTGCGGCACGGTACCAGGTTGTATGTGCCGAGTGGGTCATTGCGCGAGGAGGTTCTCCAGGAGGCGCATCGATCCCAGTATTCTATGCATCCAGGTGCCAACAAGATGTATAGAGATCTGAGACAGCATGTATGGTGGTACGGGATGAAGCGGGAGGTAGCACGCTTCGTATCCCGATGCTTAGTGTGCCAGCAGGTGAAGGCGGAGAGGCAGAGGCCAGGAGGATTACTCCAGCCGTTACCCATTCCGGAGTGGAAATGGGAGCATGTGACCATGGATTTTATTTCTGGACTTCCCCGTTATCCAGGCGGGAAGGATGCGATTTGGGTCATCGTGGACAGGTTGACCAAATCGGCCCACTTTCTACCATTCAAAGTGGGTACGTCTACAGAGAGACTAGCAGAGATGTATGTGCGACAGATAGTCAGACTGCATGGAGTTCCAATGAGCATAGTATCAGATCGGGACAGTCGCTTTACTTCACATTTTTGGAGGAGTCTGCAGGCTAGCTTGGGCACCCAGCTCAAGTTTAGTAGTACGTATCACCCACAGACAGATGGTCAGTCAGAGAGGACCATTCAGACACTTGAGGACATGCTTCGTACTTGTGTTTTGGATTTTAGAGGCTCTTGGGAGGATCACTTGCATTTGGTAGAGTTTGCTTACAACAACAGCTACTAAGCCAGTATCGAGATGTCACCTTTCGAGGCGTTGTATGGACGGAGGTGTCGTACTCCGTTATCATGGGATGATGTAGGTGAGAGAGCTTTGCTTGGCCCGGAGATGGTGGTTGATACAGCGGAGAAGGTCAAGCTCATTAGAGATAGACTTCGGGTGGCGCAGGACAGGCAGCGGCATTGGGCCGATAGCCACCGGAGACCTTTGGAGTTCGAGGTATAGCTTAGAATCTAGATTTTGTTCTTGTGTTTGCTTGTGATTGCTTATTTTAGACTAAGTGCTGAGACCTTGTTTGTGCTAGGTTGGAGTTGGTGTTCCTGAGGATTTCTCCGACGCGGGACACTATTCGCTTCGGTGGAGACGGGAAGCTTAGCCCACATTTCGTCGGACCCTTTCGTATCCTTGAGAGGGTCGACGCCGTGGCGTATAGGCTTGAGTTGCCGCCTACGCTGGAGGGAGTTCATGATGTGTTCCACGTGTCGCAGTTGAGACAGTACGTGGCGGATCCCAGTCACGTATTGGATCACTCAGAGATCGCGGTGGGCCCTACTCTTAGCTATCCAGAGCAGCCGGTGAAGATTCTGGATCGGCGGAAGAAGGTGTTGAGGAACCAGACTATTCCTTTGGTTCGCGTCGCGTGGAGGCATCACTCTCCAGGGGAGTCGACCTGGGAGAGGGAGGATGAAATGCGCGAGCGATACCCCTATCTCTTCGAGCCCTGAGGTATGGTTCTTTCTTTGCATTCCTGTCCTAGTTTCGTCTTTTAATTTTGAGGACGAAATTATTTTAAGGAGGGTAGACTTGTCACTACCCAATTCTAGAAAATAGGGTTATTTTTTTATATTTTTATTTGGTAAATTGTGTATTGTATTTAAATAATTATAATTGTATTTAAATAGTGATTGTATTATTTTTATTATTTTTATTTTGATTGTTTTAGGGTTTTGGCTAGCCTGGACCCATGTCCGACCCTAGTGGACCCATATCCGACCCAGTCCACACCCTTGTGAGAATTATTTTGGGGCTTAGATTTATTTATTATATTTTTAGAAGGTTAGTGGGAGAGATTTGGAGCTAGTTTGAGTGCTTTTGGAATCCGAAACCCAAAACCGAGATTCGGGAGGGCATTTTGGTCATTTGGACTTAGTGGAACCCCTTTATTAGCATGGCCGGCCCTATTTCCTACCCACATCCGACCAAACACAGCAGCAGCCCCCATTCTCTTTGTATTCTACTTCTTCTTCACTTCTTCTTCTTCATTTCTTCTTCTCCACTTCTTCTTCCTTCTTCCTTCTTCTCCAAGGTGAGTTTCCTCTTCCATTTTTCTTCTTTCTTCTTCCATTCCTTCTCCTTATGCTAGCCCTAACCTTGCTTTTTCCCTAACCTAGGTGTGAGGAGCTTAGATCTAGTGTGGGAGCTAGAGTTGGTGGCTTGGAGCTTGAGGGAGGTGATTTCTAGGGGTTGTGAGACCTTGGCCTTGGGATTCCAACTCCCAAGAGGTAAAATCTAACTTTCCCCTTGCTAATTATTTTTGTATAGTGTAATTAGTGTTGTAGAACCTTCCTAGACCCTAAGCCTACCCGTAGGAGGAAGTTAGAACTAGTTTGGTTGAGTTTAGAGACTTTGACATTAGGTTTTGTGTCGATTTCGGGTGGAATCCGAATTTGGCCCAATTTTGGGTGATGCCCTAGGTTAGACGGACCTAGGTAGACATTGTCGGGTGTCTAGAGGGTGAGTGCGTGTCTCCGTTTGGACACGGGAAGTCGTGTCGCGAAGAAACGGGCATTTCGGGCAAAATTGGGACTTTTCGTCATTGCCGATTCTAAGCGCGTGTGCGTTTCCGTCACGGGCCTAGAATCGACGCGGGAGCACTTTTTCTTGGATCTAGACATCGTGTAGAGCGTGTGGGTAAATTTTGGGCCGATTTTGAGTTCGTTTGGTGTGCGTTTCAGGATGTTTTCCGAGCCGCGCACCACGTGTTCGTCGAAATGACAGAACGGCCATTTCGGCGTGGGTTCCTCGTTTCGGGCTTGTGCGCGCGTTGGGTTAGTATCGGGGAGTGTGTGCTAGAGTTTTTGAGCTATATTATATATATTTTAGGGTGTCGGTGAGTGTCGGGGTCGTTGGGCGTGAGTGGGACGTGTGGGTTGAGTGTTGTGTGCGTGGTTATGTTTGTATTTATATGTGTATATATATATATATATTTATTTGTATGTGTGTTTATGTATATATATTTATATATATGTGTGTATTTATATCTACGTGCTTGTGTATGTATATGTCTATGTGTATATATATGTATGTATATGTGTAAGTGTGCTTGTGTGTGTATATGTATATATATATTTATGTGTGTGTATATATATATTTATAGTTGAGAGTGTGTGTAGATATATATATATATATATATGTAGTTTGAGTGTATATATATATATATGTAGCTATGTATATACATTTGTGTGTGTGTGTGTGTGTTGATAGTGTTGTGAGTGTGTGTGTGTGTTAGTGTGTGAGTGTGCTAGTGTGTGTGTTAGAGTGTAGATATAAGTGTGTGTATATATATAGATATCTAGTTATATATATATAGATATATATGTATGTATATATATATATATATAGAGTGATATATATATGTATATATGTATAGGAGTGTGTGTGTGTGTGTTGTGAGTAGGAGGGAGGGGGGGCAGAACTGCACAGCAGCAGTAGCAGTCTAAGGAGCAGCAGCAGCAGCAATATGAAGCACAGAGCAGCAGCAACAGTCCAGGCAAGAACAGCGGGCAGCAGCAGCATTCGCGAGGTAGCTAGTAGCGAGGGATAGGTAATATATATATATGTTGATAGATAGATTGATAGGTAAGATATAGATAACTAGTTAGATAGATAGATAGCTAGCTAGATTTATAGATAGTATAATAGATAGATAGGTACTTAGATAAGTAGCTAGCTAGATAGATGCATAGATTAGATAGTTAGATAGATATATTGATAATTAGATAGATAGATAGGTAATTGATAGGTAGATAGTTAGGTTTATAGATACTAGATAGGTAGATAGCTAGATACTTAGATATATATATATATATCTATCTAAGATATAGATATCTATATACCTATAGTTATATATATATATAGGTGTATGGGTAAGATAATGGGTATTTGGGTATAGGTGTGTGGATATATATATATATAAGTATATACCTACTTAGATATATATAAATATGGTAGATATCTATATTACCTAGCCTAGATTAATAACTAGGTGCATAATTAGTAGCTAGATAGCTAGTTAGAGGGGTTTTAGAGCGAAACCTCAATACCTTGAGATACCGAGGTATCTCAATACCTTGAGATATTCAAGGTATTGAGTTTCGAGCGGGGTATTTGAGCATTAGCCTAGGAAATATCTTGGAATGATTTTTATATGCTTATGTATATATATTTACACGTGCTATCATAGGTTTTAGCGGGTTTAGGCGGGGTGCGTGGCCTAGGGCGAGGTATCGGATACCGAGGGTATCTCGGTATCTCGATTAGGCGAGTTTGTGAGTTTAGTAGCTTAATGAGCTCGGTTTGACCTAGAATTTCAGGGGCACCCTAGTTTGACCTAGCTTTGATCAAATTTGTCCCCGTTGACCGTAAAAGTCAACATTTGACATAGTTTTGACCTAGAGTTGACTTTTTGGATCCCGGGTTGACTTTTTGACCCAAATTTTACCGGTTTGATCCGTTCGACCTAGAATAGCCCTAGAAGCCTATTTTTAATTATTTTATATTAGTTTAACTGCTTAGAACCCTGTTTAATTCTGTTTTTCGCATTAGGTGCTTGCGACACCGGTCCGGATCTCGATCCTCATCAGTTGCTCAGGACATCAGGCGAGTACCTACCTCTGATAGTTTTCATTTCATGATAGTGTTTATATCACCTGTTCTAGGACTGTGATACTTGATTCTGACACATTGTTACATGAGCTGGTACTAGTGGATCCCGTCATGAGGTGCTATCCCCCTTACCGTGTTCAGCGGGTACTCTATCGCGTGTATTTCATCATGTGCTTCGGGTATTGATTATCATGTGCTATCATGTGCTTCTTGTGCTCTCGCCTTCATGTGCGCGAGCTATTATCATGTACGTAGCATGTTGTGGTTGGATCCAATGGTATTAGTGGGGGAGGGGAGTAGGAGTTGGTTATATGATCAAAGCCAAAACAGTATTCATGTGTATGTCGGTTATGCAACTCACGCATAACGGAGTTATCATAGTGTTCTTCATGTGCAACCTAAGCCGATCATATAACAAACTTGTGCTCAAGACACTTAGCTAGTATTCATGTTTCTCACCTGCAGTTAATTTTCCACTACTTGTATTATTCTCCAGTTTACCTTACAGCTACTTATTGTGCTCCAGCATATATTTATTTCCTGTGCATCTTGTATACTTTTCTATTGCTCGTCATATACACCTTACCATGTATTTGGAGTTGCTTTCAGAGTTATGTACTTCGCTCCAGTCCTGACTGGGCATATTTTTTCCAGAGGATCCTGAGGACTATTGCCCGACGTTCTACGGGCCGGGTGTTGACGACTGTTGTGACCCCGAGATCGAGGAGGAGTGCGCCGAGGAGACGCCTATAGCACCCTAGATAGCTAGGTAGGTTTCCTGGGTTGTTCCCAGTAGTTTATTTTCTGGATAATTGTACTTATTCTTTTGTGGCTGTGAGATGTTGTAGCTATTATGGCCTTGGACTGTATTATTTTGGATTGTCTTGCTCTCTTGGTTCTGTTTCTTGGTTTATATCATATCGTGCTTTATTTCTTCCCCTAGATTTTGTGATTGAGAGTTTATATATATATTGCGTGGTTGCCCTCCTTTTGGAGAGGATTTTGATATATATATATTGCGTGGTTGCCCTCCTTTTGGAGAGGTCATGCCGGATTTTCCTATGAGATATAGATAGATATGGTTGACCTAGAACGGACCTTTACAGCGTTCTACCGCCGATTCTGCGGCGTAGGCTGGACGTACCCACGGCTCATGCCCGATTTTCGGGTGCGGGTCGTGACACCACCTCCCTGCAACTCCGGCCCGGCAACCCGAAGCTCCTCCACTCTTCACGACACCCGGCCGTCCCGAGCTCCGACTCACCACCACCGGCTCCACCCCCTCGAGCCACCCATTCATCATATTCCACCACCCTCTCCCTCTCCGCTCATCCCTCATCCACCGCTGCAACCTCCCCTCGACTCCGGTGCACACGAACCATCACCACCACCACTGCATTCCCTCTGACCTCCTACTCTTCTTCCCCGGCTTAGCCATCCGACTCCCTCATCTCCGGTCCGGCAAGCCCAGTCCAGTGCTATCACCCCTCCCTGCATCTCGGCGACTCCCTACTCCGGCGTCGAGCTCCCTCATCTTCGGCCTGCATTCCCCGAAGCTCTACCATCACCAGTCGACATCTCCTCTCCGGCCGGCAGTGCAGCCCGACCCCGCTGCTCAACTGTCACCACCACCACCACCATCGGAACCACCAGCCTCATCGTCGAGCCAACCACCGTGAGCCTCCCTCTCCCTCTTCCCTCTTCATTAGTATTATATACCTATGTATTAGTATAATATTTAGTGTATATGTATTCATATACATATATGTATTATTTTGGTATATTTTCATATAGAATATATGTAATAAAATACGTATTTTGGTATATGTATATACATATATATATGTATTATTTTGGTATGTATATATATGTAGCATATATAAAATTGTAAATTGGTATATATATATGCACATATATACGTATATGGTAAATATATTAAGATTTGGTATATATATATATATAAATATAGTATATGTATTTTTTCTGAAATTTGTATATATATATATTCTTTTGTATATATATATAAAACTTTGGTTGTTGTATATATAAATGTATATGTGTTATGTATATTTTTAAAAACATATATATAGTATAAAATTCTATTAGTGTATATACACTTATACATATTTTTCCTGTCTCTTATTTTGCCATTGCATTTATTCACTGCCTTCTCTCAGTATATAGCATTATCTGTTTATTGCTTTATAGTCCTTATCAATTAAATGGAACTGTTATTTGAGATTGTACTTTGCTCTTTCCTGACTGGAAATATTTTTCCAGACTATGCCTTAGAGGACTGGTATCCAACACTTTATGGACCACAGGGTGAGTAGCTGCAGACTTGGACTTGGTAGTTCAGTTGTGATTCCGGGAGGTCTAGCCGGAATCACTAGTTATCTAGTTAGTTCTTTTAGTAGATTATTCAGTAACAGATTTGTCTCCGACATACTTTGTTGAGACATGGATATTTGCTGAGTTAGATTATTTACTTTTAGACTTGTGTTGTATTTTATTTCTTTGATATCTTATCGTGCTGTAGTTCTGTGATTGAGTATGTTGTTCATTTATATTATATTGTGTCATCCGTGCCTCCTTATGGAGATTGGATGCTCGTGTGAGATTGCTTAGATAGTATCATGACCTTGACAGCGTTCTACCGTCGATGCTACGGCGTAGGCTGGACGTACCCGCGTACTCGTGCCCCAATTCCGGGTGCGGGTCGTGACACACCGTGACAACTCCATCAGGCGCGCAGTTGCTGACTGACACCACCTACGTCTCCCAACTTTTCGGCGGAGAACTCAAAAGCAAAAGGGCCTGAAGCTCATTATCAATCACCATCTCCATCGCAAATAGCTGATTGATAATACCCCGAACCTCATTCAGGTGTTGTGCCACTAGGGCACCCTCCGTGTACTTTGAGTTGATGAGTTGGAGAATTAGAAATGCCTTGTTGCCAGCCATCTTTTTTTTGTACAACAAATGTAGCTTCTCCTACAATACTTTTGCCAAACTCTCGATGGACACGTGATGAAAAACTGAGTCATCCAACCATTGGCAGATGAATCCAACAGCCTTCTGATCCAGTCATTTCTAGTCATCATCACATTTATCCATCAGCTTATCGTTGTCGTCCTCCAATGGACCATGCAAGTCCTTGCACTAGAGTAGATCATCCATCATTGGCTTCCAAATCGCCCAGCTCCCCCCTGTGAGGGTGATCATACGAGTGTTCATCTTCTCCGTAGACATAGTTGCCTGAACCAAAATATGTAGCTCTGATACCAGATGTTGGAAAACAGACATGCCTTGCAAGCATTCCGACACCATGTCTGAGAGTGCCCACAGTAAAAACTTTAGGCCAACCCACCTGAGATAACCAAACCTTTATAACAAACACAAAGCGCAGATAAAGACAAATATATGACGGTGACAACGTAACCTGGACAAATCTCAACCTTTATAACTCAAGTAAAATTATAAGATTTACAAAATCAGTGTTGAACCATTTGCCCTAAAAGATTTAACCCCCTCACCACACTCAAGAAGAAAAGAAAGATATTACAATTGAAATCATTCACCAACCCGTAGGAATCTCCAGAAGCGAAGGTGATGACTCCTCGATCAGATCTATTTCTTCCGTCTATCTTGGATAGCGAAGTGCTAAGAGCAAAGAACGAACTTTCTCTTATATTTTCTGTGGACGAGCACACTAAATCTCCAACTTGTGCTATTCTTTGTGACTTCACCCTCCTCCTATATTTATAGGATGTAAAATCCTATTTTAGGTCATAATAGGATTTTATAAATAGAAAACCTTTAAATAAGAACCATATTCCTTCTAAAATAGTCCAACACCAATTATGGACATCCAAATATGGTCAAATAAAATGTTTGATATAAATTTAAAATCTAATCAAATCTTATATTTAATGTAGATTTCTAAATTATATCAAATCAAATCTTTGACCATATTTGGTCCCTAAAATTCACCAAATCAAGACTGGACTACAACAATCTCCCCCTCAAGTCTGATGAGAGGATGTTGACCCCATGTTTCTAAACTGGACTCCAAGCTAGTCGTCCTACGACAGAGTTCTATCTCTCCCATGCCACCGATCTCCGATCCTCCAAGTTGCTTTGCATCTTTCTTTGTCTCCAGCTCCTCGACCGTCACGTCGACGCTAGCTGCTATGCGTAGCACCTTCTGTACTAATGGGATCCTACTGATATCAATGACACGGCTGAAACCAAAGTCCCTAACTATCAGCCTCACCGTGAGTCTTGGCTGCCTTTTCTCGACTTTCGTCTTCTACCAAAATGTGTTAACGTTCTGATGAGCTTCTTCATCCTTGGTTGGCCCAACCAAACAGACGGTTCGAATCTCGTAAATCTTGGAAGAATCGTACCGTTTGCTTGGTTGGGCCAGCCAAGGGTAAAAAAGCTCGTCAGAACGTTAAAACATTTTGGTGGAAGACGAAAGTCGGGGACAGGCAGCCCAGACTCACGGTAAGGCTGGTAGTCAAAAACTTTGGTCTCAGCCATGTCATTGATGTCGGTATGATCCCAGTAGTACAGACGGTGCTATGCATGGCAGCTAGTATCGACGTGACGGTCGAGGAGCTGTAGACGAAGGAAGATGCAAAGCAACTCGGGGGATCAAAGATCAGTGGCATGGGGGAGCAGAAAATCTATCGCGGGGCAACATGAATGGTGTCCAGTTGAGAAGACATGGGGTCAACTCTCACCCTCATATTTCTAGACGAGGGTATTTTTGTCATTTGTATATTATTTTATTTTTAGGGAGTAATATATATTTGGTGTGCTATTATTTAATATTATGTTTGTGCTATTTATTTATAGTTAGTGGGCTAGCATATTGTTTAGAATTGACACACGTGGACCCAAACTTGTTAATGGGCTAGTCATGACACAATGAGCCCAACACTGGGCTAGGCGCATTAGACTCACTCATTTTCGTTAATTAGGAGATAGAATTAGCCTCCATTAGTATTAGAAGCTTCCATCATTAACCTTTCTGATTAAATAACCTTCATGAACAATTAGGGGAAGGTATATTGGACAAATTATATTACTTGGGAAGGGGAGAACCTGGCCGACCCTATTAAAGGGATTATTTTTGTCTCTTCTCCATTCATTTACTTCATTCTAGATCCCCAATTTAGTAGATCCCCAATTCACTTTATTCCTCCACCAAATTTAACCTAATTTCTCTCATTCTCTCTCATTTTCATCAATTGAATAATAATGGAGATTGGATTAAAAAGGAGCACTTAGAGAAGGAGCATTTGACAAGGTGATCGTGTCTGAATCATGTCCATTTGTGTATTTTATTGGAAATCTATCTCCAAATAGGTATAATTCTAAAATTCTCCTTTATTTTAGGTTCTAAATCATGAATTTGACTATTAGGAACCCTTCCATGGCATATGGCTACCTATAGAAAGAAGTTTTAGACTCTATTGATGTATATTGACACTTCTACATAGATTTTGTGCACAATTTAGAAAAATTACGAGATTGATACATCAAGTGTGTGTCATAAGGCTAGTTTAGTCTAATTAGACTTAGATCGAGTTTGGGAGATTAGCTATTTGTCTATAATTGGATACGAGTTGACTGTATCACTATACGGTGTGATACTTTGTGATACAGGGCTCATTTCGGTCAATTTATGCAAATTCTCTTAAATTCTTAGTGTAACTAGTTATATTAGTTTTTATTATATGTATTTGAGTTGTATATATGATTATTATGATTAATTGGGGGTTTGATATTTTGTTTGAGTGTGTATCAAGAGTATCATGACATTGCACACTAGGTGCTTGACAGTTTGACTTTACACTAGGTGTTTGGGTGGAGAGTATACTTAATATGTTCACCACTATATATATATATATATATATATATATATATATATATATATATATATATATATATATATAGGTGTATTTTTTGATGTGTGTTAGTTATAATTAATAGCTTGTGTGGTGTGTGTTTTGTTGTGAATGTGGATGTTTGTGTGTTAAGTGCAAGTACCTGTGAGTATAATAGTGTATTCCCTGTAGGATGCAAGGTTGCAGTGGTTTGTAATTTAGTTGTTGCAGTGGAATGGGGAAGTAATGTAGCAGTTGGTGCAACTTGTATCTATTGTTGTTGTTGATGTTGTATTTGAGAAGGAGCAAGAAGGGAAGATATGTAACAGGCTTGGGGTCTGTGCATAGTGCTGAGATAGTGAGTGGGTGGTGTGTGGTAATCGAGAGGGGTTTATGCAATGTGAGATATCCAGAGGATGGGAGAAGTACCATGGACTGAATGCAACTGCATTTAGTTGCCAGCAAGCAGTGTTGGAGGATGGGTTGTTGTTGTGTTCAAAGATTGGGGACTTTTAGGGTGTGTATAGGTTTGAGGGGTGCCCTGTTGAGGCTCGGGTTTGGGATGTATTAACCTGTATGGTAAGGGAGGAAATATGATTAATGGACAAACATGTCGGGGACTGCATACAGTTGGGGTATCAGTGGTGATTCATTAGTGTGGTGTTTGTAACAGCAAGGTGTTTTGGTGTATAGCAAAGGAACATTTGAGTCTAGGTAGGAGGTTGGAGTCAGGTTGATTTCAGATTAGTTTTCGGCAGGGTTGGAGTATAGCAGCTGCATCGTGAAGATGGGCTTTAGTATGCAATATTGCACACTTGTGCACTGCAAATGCAGTGAGGAGAATTCAAGGAACATGCAGTGCATCTCCAGTTAAAAGGGAAGAGTGTAGAGTTGGTATAAGTGTTTGAGAGCTGTGCAAGTGCGTGGCTAGGTGATTACCTGAGTGGTGCTAAGGAGTTAGTATGGAGTATGGGCTTTAGAACCAGTGTATTGAGTATGTATGTGTAAAGTAGGTATTAGTTAAGAGTGTTAAGTAAGTAGAGTTAGAAGTGGAGGAGTGGAGTATGTGTTAGATAGATGTTCCATGTGTGTACCAGTGTCAGTGAAGTGAGGAGAGAACAAAGTGTTGTGTGATGCAGTGTACCAACTATTTTGCACAGATATTGGGGGCAAAAATTACTTGTTGTTCATTATTTGGAATATATGGCAGGAAGATGCATGCAGATACAGGCTAGAGCTTGGGACAGCAGTTTGGAGACAGTGGGGAAATATTCAGGAGCGGGAGGGGATCATGCTTGATTACCTAGGTTTATTAGTAAGTGGAGAGGCTCTGCTACTGGGTAATTTTGTTGTACAGGGACTGGTGGTAAGTGAACTGAGTCTGGTACTCTTAGATACAGAAATATTGATATGCCAATGTCCTGAAATTGAGCATATATTAAGGTATCGAATTGCTACTCAAATGCTTACTACATTGAAAATCTCTGATACTCTTTAATGCTGGTAATGCCCTTGTTGGTTTAGAATTGGGTATCCTAGAATACTTTGAGTTGGTGGCACAGATCAGTGTGGTTGGATTGATCAATATTAAGGTTAGATTGATGTTGAGCTATAACCCTCATGTTTGATAATAAACGAAAGAAATTTAAACTAGATTTATACGAAACCCTTTCTTTGGTTTACAAACAAGAAAAATAAGTACAATTAATCCTATACGAGGATGTTGAGTAAAAAAATTTGATTCTGGGAAAATATTGCTATAGGAGTCTGATCTGCGGTCGATCACTTTGTCCCTTGGACCACACGATGACGAAGAAGTGCTATAGAAGACGAAAAAAAAGAAGCTTCAAAGTCTACCGGAGGGATTGAACTCTCGTTGCCAAAAAACTCTCTGGATATACTTTCTTTTCTTGAAGAATATTCGACTTTTCACCTTTTTTTCTTCTACTCTTCGACCCCTGACCTCCGCGACCGGAGGTCTCTATTTATAGAGTTCGGTTACAGTCGGCGTATAAACCGAACAGTGGAGAGAGCTGCACCATTTACATGACGGTTATAATAACTGCTACCCACGTATGAATGATCTCTTGAATTGGCGTGTGATGTGTGTCCCATTATGAGGTAATGCGTATAATCGCTCATCGAAGATCACGACATGCAAGCCACGTAGATAACTGCTTCTCGCGTAGAGATGGTTGGCATAAAAGCCAAATAACTGTCCCGTTGGCGTAAAAGCCAAATAACTGTTCTGATGGCGTAAAAGCCAAATAGGCGTAGAAGCTGAATAGTTGTCAAGTTGGCATAGAAGCCAAAACAGATGTCATGTTGGCGTAGAAACCAAATATCTGTCATATTGGAGTAGAAGCCGGATAGTTGTCAAGTTGGCATAGAAGCCAAGTAGCTGTCATATTAGCGTAGAAGCCAAGTTCTATGTAAAGCTTGATGCTTTGCAAATATAGCCCGAGTCGGCGTATTTCAAGGAGATAGCGTACGGCGTGCTCCTATAGCTGAAAATAGCTTGGTTGGCGTAATGTGCGGGGATGGTGATGTGGACGTATTAGCCCTAATTATAGCTCACCCAGTCTTTGAAAGTAGAACCAAATCTCGTGCATTAAATACAGAGATCTGCCCCCATCTCGCGCATTAACTGCAAAGACGTGCCTCGAGTTCTGTATGAAGAACAACTTTTGACGTGGAAGTTGGTTTCGTCTCTTCCTGAGCGTAAAAGCTCATCTCTACCTATGTAAAACAGGCAGCGTATCCCTTGGATGCGTAAATGACGTCTTATATCAAGGATTATATCACTAAACGCTAGTCTGGGGCTCTGTGTAGAATTATTATTACAGCCGTCCTCTCGATCGTCGTGTAGTACTCTTTGTCAGGAGTCAGGTTTACTGCTTCAACTGACAGGTTCATTCAAGGAATACAAAGAGATCCTCGTACAACTTCCCGCTGCATTAAAAGTAGATTGGTTTTATGCCGAAATGGCGATGTAGCAACCTTTTTACGCTGAAGCAGTCTGAAAATACTGCATTACGCGGGTTGTTCCGGAGCTATGTTTTACGCTGAACTAGCGTTGAAGCTCTGCTGTATGCCAATGGTTCTGAAGTTATGTTTTACGCCACCCAGTGCTGGAACTCTTGTGTTACGCGCGCTTCCTGCATATCGAGGGTTTTATGCGTATGATTCCCCAGTGTATTTTTCATGCTTCTACAAGACCCCCTTCAAAGTTTTCAAATTCCTCGTAATTTGAAACACTTTGAATGAAGCATAAAACAGTCAAGTTTGACTCGTTCCGCGAGGCTGATTTTTCGGCAGATTTTTAGGAGTTTGTTGGGATTCGGTACGTTCACCTCTGGCTATATAAAGGCAAATGGGTTAACCAGTTTTTCCATACTTCCTTCACCTCAAAGAGAGAGATGGTTACCGAGCTTCGTCGAGTTGACTTGAGGAAGAAGAAGATCATGTTCTTCCAGCATGTAAGGAGCCGCAAAAAGAGGCATCTTCGAGCAAATATCCTCTGCAACGATGGATCATGGAAGGATATCATAGCTTCCTTTGCTCGGGATAATCAATAATTTCATATGGCGATTCGTCCAGGAGAGAGGAATGGTCTCATTTTGCCACACAACTTGCAAGCTGTATTTTCTTCCGTTATGGCGCTGGACGAGGATAGGCAGTTTGGCCCTGTCTTCCAATATTGAGTTGGGTCTGAACACCCAACACAATTTCTAGGGCATGCCTGTCATGGCGTATGGAGGATGGGCTCTGAATAATTTTTACAGGCCCAGTTCTGTATCCTCCCACCATTAATCATTTTCTTGTTAATCGGCCGCGGAAGCCGATTAACTGCTGTAGAAGACGGAAAAAAGATTTACACCAATATGAGAACCTGGCACATCCGATTCTTGGTGTGATCTTAAATAAAAATGAGAAACCCTTTGAAAAAGGATTTCCATCATATGTAATCATGAAGATAAAAAATCCTTTATAGACTGGATTTCCATCATATGTAATCATGATTAATAAAATTGTCTTCTTTTACGTATCTGATGATTTACCATATTTGCTGTGAGGAAGTCTGAATAGTGTGCAGCTTAGATATGTCTGAATAAATTTATGCCGACTCTGATAAAATAATATCTGATCTCGTCTCGTCTTTTACGCGTAACAGAAGACGTGTAGAAAACTCCTTAGCATTTAAGTTGAAGATCCAAACAGTCATGCTGTTTTAGACGAGGAGTAGCATAGAATTTCTGAACTGTCACTTCTTTGATACGAAGAATTATTGTTCAGATCATCATCTTTATGAATGGTTTTCCCGAAAATCCCTTGGAAAAGGCGAGAAATTTCTGTTGACCAAGCCGTACTTGATCTTTTTATAAAGTATTCCGACTGGACTTTGAGTGAACTTCCAAATGACCCAAGAAGAAGAGTCATCTTCAATGCTGAACTCTGTATATTTCAGGTACTTGAAATATTTTATAACCAAAAAGGAGCACCTTTTGCGTAAACCCTTGTAACTGGCCGTCTGTAGATTTCGAGCGTAGAATCGTAGATTTGTAGCATCTGAGCGTAAAAAGCTTTCGAGCGTAAAATCATGGATTTATAGCCTCTGAGCATAAAATCGTAGGTTTGTAGCCTCTCGAGCGTAAAAGCTACTTGTTTTGTGTATGTAATATAAACAAGAAAAGATTTGATGAATGTGGGAAAACGAGGTCTTATACGAAGACCCGCCCCTTCTTTTATTGTTTACAAACAAGATTGTACAAATCCGATCCTACACGAGGATGTCTAAGTAAAATTTATTTAATCTGGGTGAATATTGCTATAGGTGTCTGATCTGCAGTCGATCACTTTAGCCCTTGGACCACACGATATTGAAGAAGTGCTGTGGAAGATAGGTAGCAGCTTCGTGGGTTGCTGAAGAGGGTGGATGCCCGATGCCAAAGTCGTCGATCCCTTCTCTTTGCCTGAGCTCCGGATTCTTCTCTCTCTCCCTCTCTCTCTCTCTCTCGACCCTCCAATTTGTCGACCTTGTTTCTCATTGATAGAGGTCTCTATTTATAGAGTTTTAGTGACAGTGACCACTCAATTGGTGTAAAAACTGAGTAGTGGAAAGTACAGCACCCTTTTACACAATGGTTAAAATAACCAATGCTTGCGTATAGATGATCCTTTGAATGAGCGTGTGACGTGGGTCCAACTAAGGGACAAAATGCGTATAATCGCTACGAAGATCACGGCATAGAAGCCACGTAGGTAGGTATCCATAGTGTAGAAAAGGTTGGCATAGAAGCCAAATGTCTGTCACCATAGCATAGAAGCCAAATAGTTATCAAACCGGCATAGAAGCCGAATAGGCGTAGAAGTCGAGTGGTCATAGAGGCCGAGTAGGCGTAGAAGTCGAGTGGTCATAAAGGCCGAGTAGGCGTAGAAGCCGAGTGGTCATAAAGGTCGAGTAGGCATAGAAGCTGAGTAGACACCGAGGCTGAATACGCGTAGAAGCCGAGCAGGCACCAAAGCTGAATGGGCGTAGAAGCCGAGCAGGCACCGAAGCTGAATGGGCACAGAAGTCGAGCAGGCATCGAAGCTGAATGGGCGTAGAAGCCGAGCAGGCACCGAAGCTGAATGGGCACAGAGGCCGAGCGGATGTGGACGTTTTAGCCGGAATTACGGCTTTTGGAGATATAATCAAATACCCAGCATTAATTGTGGAGATTTGCCATCATCCGGTGCATTAAACACAGAGGCGTGTTTTGAAGGTCTGTCACCCTTCTGTGCATCAAGCGCAGAGACGTGCCTCAAGCATCTGTCAGTATTCGGCGCATTAATTGCAGAGACGTGCCTTGAGGGCCTGCCATCACTCTGTGCATAAAAATGCAGAGATGTGCCTCGAGTCTCGTACGGAGTGCAGCTTTTGACGTGACAGGCGATTTGTCTTCCGTGGAGCGTAAGGAGCTCTTATCTGCCTGTGAAAAACCGGGCAGCCCGTTCCTCTGTTTTCGTAAAAGCGATTTACGCAAGGGAAATGGCGGTAAATGAGAGCATGGGTTGCAAAGCCGCGCCATCATTATAGCCGTCGCCTGGGTAGTCGAGCAGTACCCTTTTGTCAGAAGTTGAGACGTCAGGTTCATTGCAGGATTTGACAGGTTTATTGCAGGGTCTGACAGGTTCATTGCAGGGTTTGATAGGTTCACTTCGGAGAATACGAAGCATCCCTCGTACACTTCAATGCTGTACTGAAAAGAGGATGAGTTTTACGCAATATAGGCGATGAAGCAACCCATTTACGCTGAAGCAGCCAGGGCATACTGCCCTACGCAGATGGTCCTTGAGCCTGTATTTCACTGGTGCTCGGCGGAGAAGCTCTGTCTGTATTTTTGAAGGCTCTGAAGACCTCTGTTTATGCTGCTTTGCATCAATATGCTGCGTAGAGCTATCCAGCATATTTTTCATGCTTCTACAAGACCCCCTTCAAAGCTTTTAAATTCTTCGTAATTTGAAACACTTTGAATGAAGCATGAACCGCTCCTCGTAACTCGAAACATTTCTGAATAGAGTTTTGAAACGGTCGAGGCTGACTTTATGGCAGATTTATTGGGGACCGGTGCCCTCTCTCGCCCATAAAAAGGATGAGGACTTCTCCTGTTCTTCTCACACTTCCTTCACCATACAGAGATGATGGCCGGAGTTCATCGGATCGACTTGAGAAAGAAGGAGATCATGCTCTTCCAGCATGTAAGGAGCCGAAAAAGACGGTGTCTTCGAGCAAATATCCTCTGTAACGATGGATCATGGAAGGATATCATAGCCTCCTTTGCTCGGGATAATCAGCAACTTTGTATGGTGGTTCTTCGGGAGAGACGAAGAATCGTATTTCACCATGCTGCTTGCAAGTGGCACCTTCTCCCGTTATCTCTGGTGACGAGAGGCAGACAGACCAGCTCTGTCCCAGTTTGAGTGGCGGTGGTCTGTAGGCAAGCAGATTTACTCTGCTTTCCTTATGTTGGAGGATGGGTCTATGCCCAGTTTTGTATCCTCCCGCCACTGATCATCTTCTTGGAAGAAGAGGAAGACTATCACCAACGTGAGAACCTGTCAGAACAGCTCCTCGGTACGATCTTCAGACGATGATGAGGAAGCCCTTTGTAGACGGGGTTTTCCTCAGATGTAATCATGAAAATGAAGAAAAACCCTTGTAGATTGGATTTCCCTCATATGTAATCATGACTTTAATCTTTAATAAAATCGTCTTTCTTCTTCATATGATCATCTTGCCATACTTTGCTATGAAGTTTGAATATGTGCAGCTTCGACACGTCTGATTCTTTACGCCGACTCTGTTTAGAAAGAGTGCTAGGTCCTGTCATATCTTTTACGCATGACTTAGTGATGCGTAGAAAGCCGCTTTAGCATTCGAGTGTTTCGAACTGTCCTGCTGTTTAGGAGTGAGGAACCGCGTAGAATCCTGAACTGTTACTTCTGATAAACAGAATTTCTTTGTTCAGACATCATCCTCAAGAATGATTTCTCAAAAAATCCCTTAGAACAGGGCAAAAAATGGCTGTCAAACTGATTTACCTTCTTGGTAGATGAGATATTCAGACTGGAGTCTGGATGAACTTCGAATCGACCCATGAAGAAGAGTAGTTTTTCAATGTTGAACTCTGTATGCTTCAGGTACTTGGGATTTCTTGAGGTCAAGAAGGAGTATCTTCTGTGTGAACTCCTGTAATTGACCGCCTTGAGGATCGTTCAGATGTACGCGTACTCTGGCATGCATATCTTTCAGATGTGCGGGAAGTCATAGAGCGCAAAATCATGAGTTGGCAGCCTCTGAGCGTAAACTAAACACCATCGAGCGTGAGATCGTAGACTTGTGGTTCCTGAGCGTGAAGTCGTAGGTTTGTAGCCTCTCGAGCATAAAAGCTACCGAGCACAAAGTGTCACGACCCGTACCCAGAATTTGGGCATGAGTCGTGGGTACGTCCAGCCTACGCCGCAGCATCGGCGGTAGAACGCTGTCTAGGTCTCAACATAATATATATCCTGTCAATAGTCTCAACTTCGTACGGAGGACAAAGATAATATAATCCACAGTTCTATAAATATACTCAATCACAAGCTATATGAAATAAATGGGCACGATGAGAATGGAAATAAAGAGTTCTAGTATAAAACCAACCACAATAAATCCAACTCAAATCCTGGGTCTAGATGACCTCACAAAGTCACAAAATAATAAATACAACTCAGTCTCAGTCTAAAACAATAAATACAGAAAAGTAATCTAAGAACAGGCAGGTAAGATCTCCTCTAGAATAGGCAACTCCTCTAGGATTTCCGGAGTGAAATCTCCCTCTAATCCTGGGTCGTAATGAGTGGGGCAAAAGTTCTCCAGGTCCTCTGAAAAATGTTATCCAGTCAGGATTGGAGCGAAGCATAAGCACTGACAGCAGTTTCAATAAGTTGACAAAAACTATAAACAGTGTAATAAATACAAGATGAGAATAAATGCTGGAAATGTAAAGTACGGGAGAAATGAAATTGGCAATAGAGCATATAGCAATGAACAATAAACAGTGAATGCTAGAACAATAAGTAGTGAATACTAGAACAAGTGAAACTGAATAAAATAGACACCTAGCTAAGTGTTTGAATTATTAGTTTATTATGTGATCGGCTTGGGACTAGATCAGGCTGGTTATATATGATTAGCTATGATTCTTGTAGGTCAGGCTAACCATATGGTTAGCTATGATGCATGTAGTGGTCAGGCTAATCATATATAACAGCTATGATACATGTAAATGGTCAGGCCGCACCCGACGTGAGAAGTGGGGTGAGCTATGATGCATGTAAATATTTGGATATGATCACATAATCTACTAATAGTTCCCCATCCCCCAGCTAGCACGATGGGTTCCAATCACGACTCCTCATGATGGGGATCTAGGGTGCTAACCCGTGTATCCATAGTGTCGGAATCAAGTATGTAATACACTACAATTTATAGAAGTAATCAAGAAAATGAAAACTGTCAGAGAATGTACTCGCCTGTGGTCCTGAGCAAAATGTGAGGATCGATGTCCAAAGTGGGATCACAATGACCTATTTATGGAAATTCAATGTCAGGTACTGAATTAAGGAAATAACATGTTTAGTTAATTAAAATGTGAGACTTCTAGGTCATATCTAAGTTTTACTGGTCAACTTAGTTAAAACTTGTCCATTTACATCATAATAGTCCTTTTTGGGATGAAACCTAACTAAACTAGTTAACTTCTCTATCATACCAAGGTATCTAGTTTAATATTAGCTACTATTATATACTATATGTCAATAGTATATATAACAACTCTTATACATATAAAATCTATAACTTGTCTAGTATCTATATGTATCATACCTACCTTGTACTTATTACTAGATACTTAACACTCATGTCCATGAATTACCCTGACACCCACTTACTGAGACATCAACACACAGACACCTGAATACACTCAGACACACAGGTTACTAACCTAAAGCACACACAGGTATCACTCACACACACTGCTACACATCTACACACACACTGGCTCACTGGCCCCTCACTGAACTCACACAGCATTCTCTATTGAACTACACACTCAAACACACACAGAATTTAGCTAGTTACTGATACATTAGAACTATACACAGGTATTCACAGAACACAAATAAATCACACTGCACTCTCATACACTCACTGACATAAAGACACACATTGGTCACACAGAATTAGTTCTACTGATACTCACAGCACACACTACCACACAGTCTAATACTGATGCAAAATAGGCACTGCTACCTCATGCTGAGACACACTTGATGCTAACACACAGTTACACTATCAGGTTGACACACACAGGAAATTCAATACCCACACTAGATTTACACTGACATTCTACACAAGATACTCACTGATACATTATGACACAGGGTTCTACACTAAAACTCAACCCGACTGCACACAGGAACTCATACTGATACATTACACTAATCTGATACACTACACTATCTCACACAGGCACACCTAAATCACAGCTACACAGTTCACTATTTAAACCTAACCCAATGCACAAGAAAACCAACCATTAGTTAAAACACAGGCAATTCATTATGTATATAGGTCTATAAATCTAAACATGCATAAATTCGAATACCTTAGATGGATAAAACCTTAATAAACATTTCATCGAGCACTTAGTATACTGAAATTGAACCAATACACAAACTCCTGAAAAACCCAAATGAAACCCCTAAAACGAGATCTGAATCATCACGTTGGAGGTGTGGTCGGTCCACTAGCAAAACCCTAGGGCTAGGGTTCCAGGAATTTGGGGGAAAACACCCGTAGGTACAACCAAGCCCTAATTCCTCCTAGGTCTTCATGTAGGATCCCTAGAAATTGAGATCTACACAAAAGGGGGTTTCCTAATGGGCAATAATCAACAGAAAACAGAATATAATTGAATAAAAATTCGGATTTTACCCATAGAGATGGTTTCTCCAATGGAAGTTCTTCTTCCCCAAGGTTCCTTGACCCAAGCTCCTTGCTTCCCTTTGCTTTGGAGGAGGAAGAGGGAATCCTAGGGTTTGATTCCGAATTTGGGGTGGGGGAAAGATGGTTTTTCTTAATGGAGGCTAGGGTTTCTTTCTTCATGAAGGAGAAAAGGTTTGAGGGTGGCTCCCTTTTATATTAAAAACTAGGTTAGGGTTTCAAATGCATAGGATTAGGTTAAACCCCCATGTTAGGTCAATAAGAACTTAATTAACTAAGATTTAGTCATTCTAGGGTTTGAGGTTCAACCCAAAAATTGGAATTCTAGGGTTTGTCAAGAATTTGGTTTTCAAACTAGGGTTTAGTCATTAGGGTTAGTCCTAATGAATTATAGGGTTTGACCTAAACCAAACACAACTAACAATATATAAATAGTTTATAAAACTCAGCAGATTAAATTAAATACATAATTATTCAAAATAGAGAAATTACATAAATGCCCTTATCTGGAAATATGGTAGTGACAAGTCTACCCTCCTAAAAAAAATTTCGTCCTCGAAATTGGACTGAACTAGAACATAATTGAAATCAGAAAAGGAAATATACCTCGAATCTAGAAGAGATAAGGGTATTGCTCGCGCATTTCGTCCTCTCTCTCCCAGGTCGACTCCCCTGGAGAGTGATGTCTCCATGCAACACGAACCAAAGGAATAGTTTGGTTCCGCAATACCTTCTCTCTGCGGTCCAAGATCTCTACGGGCTGCTCAGGGTAGCTGAGCGTCGGACCAACCTCAATCTCCGAGTGATCAAGTACGTGACTAGGGTCTGCCACGTACCGTCTCAGCTGCGACACGTGGAACACATCATGCACTCCCTCTAATGCGGGCGACAAGTCTAGTCTATACGCCACTGCACCTACCCTCGCAAGAATACCGAAGGGTCCGATGTAGCGTGGGCTAAGCTTCCCGCCTCCACCAAAATGAATCGTGCCACGCGTCGGAGAAATCCGTAGGAATACTAGATCGCCAACCTAAAACAAAACAGTCTCAATATGCAGTCTAAACAAACAAACACAAGCCAGAAAACAACAATCTATACCTGAAACTCAAGGGGTCTACGGTGGCTGTCGGCCCAATGCCGTTGTCTGTCCTGCGCCACTCGCAGTCTGTCTCTGATGAGTTTCACCTTTTATGCTGCATCCATGACTATTTCTGGTCCTAGCAAGGGTCTCTCTCCAACGTCGTCCCAAGATAACGGTGTACGACACCTTCGTCCATAAAGAGCCTCAAATGGTGACATCTCGATGCTGGCCTGGTAGCTGTTGTTGTAAGCGAACTCTACCAGGTGCAGATGATCCTCGCAAGAACCTCCGAGATCTAGAATGCAAGTGCGTAGCATATCCTCGAGAGTCTGAATAGTCCTTTCAGACTGCCCGTCTGTCTGAGGGTGATATGCGGTACTGAACTTGAGCTGAGTGCCCAAGCTAGCATGCAGACTCCTCCAGAAGTGGGAAGTGAAACGACTATCCCGATCCGAGACGATGCTCACAGGAACTCCATAAAGCCTAACGATCTGTCGCACGTACATCTCTGCTAGCCTCTCTGTCGACGTGCCCACCTTGAAAGGTAAGAAATGGGCTGATTTGGTCAACCTGTCCACGATGACCCAAATCGCGTCCTTCTGTCCTGGAGAACGTGGAAGCCCTGAAATGAAATCCATGGTCACGTGCTTCCATTTCTACTCTGGGATCGGTAAAGGTTGAAGCAAACCACCTGGTCTCTGCCGGTCTGCCTTTACCTGCTGGCACACTAGATACCGGGATACGAAGCGTGCTACCTCGCACTTCATTCCATACCACCATACGTGCTCCCTCAAGTCTCGATACATCTTGTTGGCACCGGGATGCATCGAGTACTGAGAGCGGTGTGCCTCCTGCAAAACCTCCTCGCGCAGCTCCCCGCTCGGCACACACATCCTCGTGCCGTGCCGTAAGGAACCATCATCTGCGATAGTAAAGTTGTCCAACAATCCTGTCCGAACCTGTGCTCTGATACTCCTCAGTGCCTCATCATCGTACTGCACAGCTCTGATCCTGTCCATCAGCTCGGACTGTATCTGCAATCCCCACATCTGAATCTCAGTACCGGGAACTAATACTTCAATCTCCAAGCTTTCCAGATCAGCCAACAAATATCTATCTGTCGTCAAGTACATAGCCATCGGATACCTGCTCAAGGCATCGGCGACTACGTTGGCCTTCCCTGGGTGGTACTGCAATGAGATGTCAAAGTCCTTCATCAACTCTAACCATCTCCTCTGCCTCATGTTCAGCTCCTTTTGTGTGAACACGTACTTCAAGCTCTTGTGGTCTGTGAAGATCTCCATACGCTCTCCGTACAGGTAATGTTTCCACAGCTTTAGAGCGAAGATAACTGCTGCCAACTCCAAATCGTGGGTGGGGTAGTTCTTTTCATGAGGGCGTAACTGCCTGGAAGCATAGGCAATTACCTTCCCGCGCTGCTGAAGAACACATCCTAGACCCTTCCCTGAAGCATCACTGTAGATGGTGAAACCACCTGTCCCTGCTGGTAACGTCAAAACTGGAGCTGTCGTCAACCTCTTCTTCAGCTCATCAAATACGGCCTGGCAATCCTCCGTCCAGACAAAATCCACATCCTTCCTAGTCAGTCTGGTCATCGGTGCCACAATCTTGGAGAAGTCTTGTACAAACCTCCTGTAGTATCCTGCTAGCCCGAGAAAACTCCTGATCTCGGCTACCGGACCGGGGGTAGCCGACGACTCCACTGCCTCGATCTTCTGTGGGTTAACCGAGATTCCGTCACCCGATACCACATGCCCAAGAAATTCAACCTTGTCAAGGAAGAATTCACACTTAGAGAGTTTTCCGTACAACTTCTCCCTCCTGAGAGTCTCTAAGACCAACCTCAGGTGCTCTTCGTGCTCCTCCGGGGTCTTGGAATACACAAGAATATCGTCGATGAACACTACCACGAACTTGTCAAGGTACTTGTGGAACAGCTTGTTCATCAGGTTCATGAATACTGTCGGTACATTGGTTAAACCAAATGGCATCACCATGAACTCAAACTGGCCGTATCTGGTCCGAAAGGCTGTCTTCGGCGTGTCTTCTCTCTTCACCTTCACCTGGTGATAGCCTGACCTCAAATCTATCTTTGAAAACACCTTCGCCCCGCTCAACTGATCGAAAAGATCATCTATCCTCGGCAGCGGGTATTTGTTCTTGATAGTGAGGTTGTTCAAAGCTCTATAATCAATGCACATGCGCACCGTGCCGTCCTTCTTCGGTACGAACAATACCGGAGCTTCCCATGGTGATGAACTGGATTTGATGAAGCCTTTGTCCTGCAGCTCCTCAATTTGCTTCTTCAGTTCTGCCAGCTCGCTGTTGTTGACCCTATAGACATGTTGTGATATGGGCTCCACTCCTGGAACCAAGTCTATAGAGAATTCAACATCTCTGTCTGGCGGCAAGCCTGGCAACTCCTCTGGAAATACATCCAGGAACTCCGCTATCAGAGGATGTGGCAACTCCTCTTCTTCCGCCCTGGCTCCGCAAAATGTGCTCCTCCTCTGTTCCGTTGCTCCTCTGACGACCTCAAACTCTGGCTCTCCTGGTGGTCTAAATAATACTCTGCCTCTATAACAATCTATAGTAGCATGATGCCTACTCAACCAGTCCATTCCGAGTACAATATCGTACCCCGGAAGTGGCATGACGAGTAAGCTCACGCTCAACTCTCGGCCTCCTACTGACACTCTCCGGTCCTTGCAGTGATCACAGACTAGGATAATACCTCCACCAGTCATGATCTTGCAAGTCCTAGCTAATGGTTCTGTGTCTAAATGATGTCGAAGTGCATAAGATACAGACACAAAACTATGGGAAGCGCCAGAGTCGAATAAGGTAAATGCGGGAATACAATCGAGAAGAACCGAACCTGTGATCAAGTCTCCTGCTGGCTCGATCTCCTCGACTGCCATAGCGTACGCTCGCCCCTGGGGTGCACCTCTCTGCTGTTGATGCTGGACGAACCTCTAATGTTGCGGTGGAAGTGGTCCCCTCTGTTGTTGGCCTCCTGGTATGGCAGGTACCCTGTCTGGTCCTCTCTGGGCGGCTGCTCCACCCTGACCTGGATGAGTCTGAATGGTAGGACAATCCCTCAGCTGGTGTATCATCAATCCGCAGGACAGACATGAGCCCAATCTCTTCCTGCAGATCTCTCTAGTATGTCCTACCTTCCCGCAGTACGCACACTGGATGGCGGGCTGAGTCTGCCTTTGCTGCTGATGCTGGACCTGCCCTCGGGCTGGTGCCTAGTGCTGTTGGTGCTGCTGCTGAAAGGGCCTCTACTGCTACTGATAGTGTGGACGCTTGTCCGGTCCTGCACTACTGTTTGCTCCTCCGGAAACATCGTATCCCCTCTTGGGCCTGAGGTCCAAGTCGTCCTCGGCTATCTGGGCATCCATCAATATGCCCTCGAAAGTGGCGGTGCGACGTCCCGACGTGCGAGACTTGATCTCCCTTGCCAGCCCCTTCCTGAATTTTTGGGCCCTGTCTCCCGGATCTCTAATCATCGATGGCGCAAAGCGGCTCAGGCGGCAAAACTCTGCGGCATACTCATCGACGGACGAGCTCTCCTGGACTAAGTCATGGAACTGACTCTCCAAAGCTCCCAGGGCAACGTCAGGAAAGAACTTCTCCTTGAAGAGCTCCCTGAAAGCTTCCCAAGTGAGTCCCCCATCAAGGAGTCTCGGCTCCGTGCGAAACCATGTCAAGGCGATGTCGAACATCTGGCTGCCGGCAGCCTCGATCTGAAGGGCCTCCGGAAGCTACGCCAAACGCAAGTTCCTCTCGATGTCCTCTAGCCAGTCATCGGCATAGAGTATCCCTTCTGTCCCCTTGAACTCCCGAGGCATCATCCTCTTGAAATCCACAATGGTGCCCGACCTCTGATGGTGCTGACCAGGATGCTGCTGCTGCTGAGCGACTCTCTCCACAGCCTGGAGAGCCACCTGATGAGCATTCTCCATGTTCACCCTCATCATCTCTGTCTGGGCCTGGTGTGCCTCAGCCTGCACCCTCTGGGCCTCTGCCGACGTCTTCTGGGCATCGACCATGCCCTGAATCAAAGTGAACATCTGTGCCCCATCGACGGGCACACCTCCTGGATACTGAACTGGTGGTGGTGGTGGTAGAGGCTCCGTCGTAGCTATGGGGACCCTCTGAACAGGTGGTGGAGGACCCCCGAATGCTGCAAACACTTTCACATGTACTGGGGATGTAGGAGGTGCTGCGGATGTCTGTCCGGCAGGACGAGAGGTGGCAGACCTCTCTGACACTACTGCTCCGAGTCTCCGGGACCTGGTTCTCGGCGGCATCCTGAGGATAGATCGAAAGATTTAATTAAGGCAATAGACACGATATCATCAAGGAAGGACAGTAATTTCTAAAGGAAAAATCATTAAGAGTAGTATCATAAGAATCAAAATTTCCTAAATGTGATTGAGCATATCCTCGGCCTAATTCCTATTTCCTAAAACAGGCTCGTAGTAATACTCTAAGCGAGCACCACTACGATATCGCTCTAATGCGAATCTAGGACTAGACCTGCATGGGCCACCACTAAAAATGTGTCACGACCCGCACCCGGAATTTGGGTATGAGTCGTGGGTACGTCCAGCCTACGCCGCAGCATCGGCGGTAGAACGCTGTCTAGGTCTCAACATAATATATATCCTGTCAATAGTCTCAACTCCGTACGGAGGACAAAGATAATATAATCCACAGTTCTAAAAATATACTCAATCACAAGCTATATAAAATAAATGGGCACGATGAGAATGGAAATAAAGAGTTCTAGTATAAAACCAACCACAATAAATCCAACTCAAATCCTGGGTCTAGATGACCTCACAAAGTCACAAAATAATAAATACAACTCAGTCTTAGTCTAAAACAATAAATGCAGAAAAGTAATCTAAGAACAGGCAGGTAAGATCTCCTCTAGAATAGGCAACTCCTCTGGAATTTCCAGAGTGAAATCTCCCTCTAATCCTGGGCCGTAATGAGTGGGGCAAAAGTTCTCCAGGTCCTCTGAAAAATGTTATCCAGTCAGGATTGGAGCGAAGCACAAGCACTAACAGCAGTTTTATTAAGTTGACAAAAACTATAAACAGTGTAATAAATACAAGATGAGAATAAATGCTGGAAATGTAAAGTACGGAAGAAATGAAATAGGCAATAGAGCATCTAGCAATGAACAATAAACAGTGAATGCTAGAACAATAAGTAGTGAATACTAGAACAAGTGAAACTGAATAAAATAGACATCTAGCTAAGTGTTTGAATTATCAGTTTATTATGTGATCGGCTTGGGACTAGATCAGGCTGGTTATATATGATTAGCTATAATTCTTATAGGTCAGGCTAACCATATGGTTAGCTATGATGCATGTAGTGGTCAGGCTAATCATATATAACAGCTATGATGCATGTAAATGGTCAGGCCGCACCCGACGTGAGAAGTGGGGTGAGCTATGATGCATGTAAATATTTGGATATGATCATATAATCTACTAATAGTTCCCCATCCCCCAGCTAGCACGATGGGTTCCAATCACGACTCCTCATGATGGGATTCTAGGGTGCTAACCCGTGTATCCATAGTGTCGGAATCAAGTATGTAATACACTACAATTTATAGAAGTAATCAACAAAATGAAAACTGTCAGAGAATGTATTCGCCTGTGGTCCTGAGCAAAATGTGAGGATCGATGTCCAAAGTGGGATCACAATGACCTATTTATGGAAATTCAATGTCAGGTACTGAATTAAGGAAATAACATGTTTAGTTAATTAAAATGTGAGACTTCTAGGTCATATCTAAGTTTTACTGGTCAACTTAGTTAAAACTTGTCCATTTACATCATAATAGTCCTTTTGGGATAAAACCTAACTAAACTAGTTAACTTCTCTATCATACCAAGGTATCTAGTTTAATATTAGCTACTATTATATACTATATGTCAATAGTATATATAACAACTCTTATACATATAAAATCCATAACTTGTCTAGTATCTATATGTATTATACCTACCTTGTACTTATTACTAGATACTTAACACTCATGTCCATGAATTACCCTGACACCCACTTACTGAGACATCAACACACAGACACCTGAATACACTCAGACACACAGGTTACTAACCTAAAGCACACACAGGTATCACTCACACACACTGCTACACATCTACACACACACTGGCTCACTGGTCCCTCACTGAACTCACACAGCATTCTCTATTGAACTACACACTCAAACACACACAGAATTTAGCTAGTTACTGATACATTAGAACTATACACAGGTATTCACGGAACACAAATAAACCATACTGTACTCTCATACACTCACTGACACAAAGACACACATTGGTCACACAGAATTAGTTCTACTGATACTCACAGAACACACTACCACACAGTCTAATACTGATGCAAAATAGACACTGCTACCTCATGCTGAGACACACTGGATGCTAACACACAGTTACACTATCAGGTTGACACACACAGGAAATTCAATACCCACACTAGATTTACACTGACATTCTACACAAGATACTCACTGATACATTATGACACAGGGTTCTACACTAAAACTCAACCTGACTGCACACAGGAACTCACACTGATACATTACACTAATCTGATACACTACACTATCTCACACAGGCACACCTAAATCACAGCTACACAGTTCACTATTTAAACCTAACCCAATGCACAAGAAAACCAACCATTAGTTAAAACACAGGCAATTCATTATGTATATAGGTCTATAAATCTAAACATGCATAAATTCGAATACCTTAGATGGATAAAACTTTAATGAACATTTCATCGAGCACTTAGTGTGCTGAAATCGAACCAATACACAAACTCCTGAAAAACCCAAATAAAACCCCTAAAACGAGATCTGAATCATCACGTTGGAGGTGTGGTCGGTCCACTAGCAAAACCCTAGGGCTAGGGTTCCAGGAATTTGGGGGAAAACACCCGTAGGTACAACCAAGCCCTAATTCCTCCTAGGTCTTCATGTAGGATCCCTAAAAATTAAGATCTACACAAAAAGGGGTTTCCTAATGGGCAATAATCAACAGAAAACAGAATATAATTGAATAAAAATTCAGATTTTACCTATAGAGATGGTTTCTCCAATGGAAGTTCTTCTTCCCCAAGGTTCCTTGACCCAAGCTCCTTGCTTCCCTTTGCTTTGGAGGAGGAAGAGGGAATCCTAGGGTTTGATTCCAAATTTGGGGTGGGGGAAAGATGGTTTTTCTTAATGGAGGCTAGGGTTTCTTTCTTCATGAAGGAGAAAAGGTTTGAGGGTGGCTCCCTTTTATATCAAAAACTAGGTTAGGGTTTCAAATGCATAGGATTAGGTTAAACCCCCATGTTAGGTCAATAAGAACTTAATTAACTAAGGTTTAGTCAATCTAGGGTTTGAGGTTCAACCCAAAAATTGGAATTCTAGGGTTTGTCTAGAATTTGGTTTTCAAACTAGGGTTAAGTCATTAGGGTTAGTCCTAATGAGTTCTAGGGTTTGACCTAAACCAAACACAACTAACAATATATAAATAGTTTATAAAACTCAGCAGATTAAATTAAATACATAATTATTCAAAATAGGGAAATTACACAAATGCCCTTATATGGAAATATGGTAGTGACACAAAGGCATCCGGGCGTAAAACCCGACTTGTAGCTGTCGAACGTAAAGTCGTAGATTCGTAGCCGTCGAGCGTAGAAAGCTCCTTAGCGTAGAACTGTAGATTTGTTGCTTTTGAAAAGAAAATTTTTTGAGCGTGAAGTCGTGGATCCGTCGCCTCCGAGCGTAAACTAAGCGCCACCGAGCGTGAGATCATCGATTTGGTATCTGCTGAGCGTGAAGTCGTAGGTTTGTCGCCTCTCGAGCATAAAAGCTACCGAGCACAAAGGTATCCGGGGGTAAAAACCATAGACTTATAGCTTGCGAGCATAAAACCGTAGATCTGTAGCTGTCGAGCGTAGAAAGTTCCATAGCGTAGAAACCACGAACCTGCTTTGCACGAAAAACTTTTCGAATTCGCTGACTGTCCGCCTTCTCTGAATAAATAGGCCGACATAGGACCCAATCATAACCGAATATTAATTAGGGGATTTGGTTCGGGGTCCGAGGAGTCACATCCGAACTCTATATATATCCCAAGTTTCTGAGAGAAAAACTTTCCATCCGTCTTCTGCGAGAGAAAACTTTCGACTGTTCGAGTTCTTCTCCGTTTCTTCTTTGAGTCTTCAAAGTCTTCCAGCAATGGCCCCGAAGCAAGCTTCCTCCACCAAGGGAAAGAAGGTTGATTCTTCTTCTCGTTCTTCCACTCAAGCGAGAGCGTCTCTGGTTGGACAAGGCAAACTTCATTCTGAGCGGAGCATCCCGCCGACGAGTAGTGCACCCGGCCTGGAAGGTAGAGCTCTTGGAAAGAAGAGAATGACTGAAAAACCTTCGCACACGTTGAACGTGACCGCGCTAGGTCGTCTTCTGTGCTGATAGCCTCTTTGAGGAAGATGATGCACGAAGACGTTTCATATTTTACGCCCATATTCCTAATGTGTCAGCATAAAAACTCTAATTTTTCCGCAGTCGAGCGTAAAAGCTTTGACTGCCGAAAACTTGGTGTATACTATTAAAATTTGATTTGTTACGCTTGTGGATGAAAATCCTGGCATAATAACTTATTTTAATCAATCTGGCGTAAAGCACAGACCGTATACCGCCAATCTTGAATTTTACGTTAAGGAAATGGATTCCAACGTAAAGGCTCAAGTTTCACAGTCTCGGTGTAGAGCACGGACTGTTGATTTTCTTTTTTACGGATGCTGCAAGTCCCGAAATGTCTAGTTAGGAACTGACGTGTTTCTTCTGTGCTTTTGCAGTTAACTTGCATGAGTCTCCGCTAGCTGAAGTGATGGGCTCTACCGCCGGGATGCTGCACTCCAACTACCTGGAGGATCTGTCACACGTGACATTTCCTATCTCTGGGCCCCAGTATCCCGAAGGAAGGGCATTTCTGATATCGGCTCAGGGCGACCGAACGCTGCTGAACTTGATCAACGGGGAGCCCCTTACGTACGTAGACGGGGAGCAATACCTGAAGCCGGATTTCCTCTTTGGGGACATGATCGACAAGCGGTACCAAACAAAGCCTAAGAGAGAACTCTAGGTTTTCCCCGTCGTAGATTTGGTCTTGTATCTGCCCATTATGCCGAGAGACTACCCCATCTCGGCCTTCTACCATGCTACGCATCCCAGGAAGATGTCGTGGACGCTGACTCCCAATCCTCATGGTAAGCCAGGGAAGATCTTTCATCCGAGAGGAGCTGATCAGGGGTCATTTGTCAGCCGCCCTTATGGCTCTGTGACGCTGTTCAGGGGACTGTACCCGGGTAGTGTCCCGAGTGAAGACAGCTTGGTGATCCAGCCGGTCCAATTATTGACTTTCTATAATGATTTTATGGGGCGTGGGGGAGTGTACCCTAAAGTGAACCCTCGGTGTAGCGGGTGGATCACCCCTTCAAACCTTCGATGGGCTCGCTTAGATGATTGGGCCCGGAATCATTTCCAGACCGAGTTAGAGAACATCGGTCTGTTTGCAGCCGTGAGTTCCACCAGTGTTGGGTTACCTCCTAACCCTAACCTGTTCCTGGCACTGATGGAGCGATATATTTTGCTCATCGGGACTTTCGCCACTCCACTGGGGGAGTTGGGATTGGCCCTGCACGAGATGGCAGAGATCTCAAGACTACCGATGGGGGACACTCCATACGAAGAGTATGTTCCCACGAACCGGGAGCTGGGGGGTTCAGACCCTCGGGTAGTGGAGGTTTATCAGGAGCTGATGTGCCACTACCTCGTCTGTACCACTTTTTATGATGAGCCCTCAGATTTGGCTCATATCAGCAAATGGACGTCTTATCTTTTCTTCCATCGGTCCAGGACTGCTAAGCCAGAGAAGGTATTGGAGGGCAAGGATCTGCCTGTGAATCTCCTGAGTGCGCTTAATGCTCAGGTAGTTGACGATCTCATAGTGGATGCTGGTGCTCCAGACCTGTTCCTCGATGAAGGGGCGGGGAAGTATCCTGAAGTCACTAAGGCCCATAGTTATTTTAGGCGCTGTCGCAGGCCTCTGTCCAGGGAGGCTCAACTGGCTGGCTTCCTTTCTATATGGCTGCGCCGAGTAGTAGTGCCTGGCGTCGCGTCTGCGGACCGCATTCTCCGCAATACGCTGTGGCCTGCAGTGCGTCTGGTGTTCGGGGCAAGACTGGGCTTGCTCCCTGCCATGGTGTGCCGTATATAAGCTGGCCTGAGGGCCATGACTGACGGGCTGCTCGTCGATAAAGTTCGGCGTGATAGCTTTCCCCGGATAGAATTACCACACCTGTATTTGATGGGGTGGTTAATTCTCCACAACCCGCGGGTGATGTCTCCCGGTTTCGGCAGTAGTTCGGGGTGTAGTTTCTTGTTGAACTACCGAAAGTCTTCCTGGAACGTGAACACGGTTATAGACTGTCGGCGGGCACTAGGCTTCAGTCATAGTTGGAAGCTTTTCTGCACCGTCCCTCCTGTGCATCTCAATCAATCGGGGATTAGGCTCGAGGATTCAGGTAGGGAGAAGACAATTCTTTCCCCCGAAGCTTTTAATTGGTTGGTTTGTATCAGACCATCACATCTGCTGTATAGAAGCGAAGATCATTGCTTCTTGGAGCCCTACTTGCCCAGTAGGTTTGCCCGACAGTTTGGGTATGATCAGTTGCACGTGGGCAACGCCGTCACTAGCTTCAGGTCTAGAGGTGGACTCATTGATAGAGCGAGGGGATGGCGATATTTTATCATGGGCTGTACTGGGCCAATTTTTATTGTGCCCGTGGTTACACTCTCCACGGAGCTGCGCATCCTGCATTCGTATGCCCAGTTATACGTGGCGACGAACATCTTCCATCGCAATTTTGATATGCATAGAAGCTTTAGGGTACCCTCTTCCAAGCCTGGGGGAAGAGTTGAAGTCCCCTCGATTTCTTCCGACGAGGGTGAGTCCGTTACCCCAGATGAGCCTCTGGTGTCGGTCCCTAGGGGTGAAGTACCTCCGCCTGCAGGGGCTTTGGCAGTTATTGGGAAGCTAGGGGCTCCTGTTCCCAAGGAGACTTCCCCTCGTAAGAGGAAGAAGAAGACGGTAAATCGTTCTCTCCGGATTCCTAGCATTGAGGCTCCTGGAGGTGAGCTCGTATCTTCCCGTGCTGGGGACGATTCTTTGATTGGAGGTTCCTCGCCTTTTAGAGAGGGACCTTCTACAGTTCCGGCTGGTGGAGCCGGAGAATCTCAGCTGGACACTGGTGTCGCGGCTATTGCTTCAGGTAGTGGAGCGAGGTCGCCTTCGGGACTAAGTATAATGAAGTTTCGTATACCTCTAGCCGGATCGGCATCGGAAGAGACTTCTGCCGTGCCTGCAAGTGCACCTAGCGCAATTCCAGCCGATGAGCCTCGGTTGGATTTGGAGGAGGACTTAAAAGACTACCTGTCAGCTTCTGTTAGCAGACCCCCTTCCCCTGGTATGACAGCTCGCCTAGCATCATTAAGAAATGATTTAGCTGTACAGGCTGCGGATGCGACGTATATGCCGTCGGTCCCGGGTAAATATTGTCTTCACAACTTTTCTTTTAGGAAAGTCAACATTATGCTGATATTAACTTCCTTTAGTCCTCCTTTCAGGAGAAGACCTCTTTGGGGAGGGCAGTGTAGATGCGTCCTCTGGCTCTGGCGGCAATATGGAGGTACCCGATTTTGAAGAGGAGATATCTTCGGGCGCTGGCTTGCCTGTCGAGGAGACTCCTATATCTCAAGAGGAGGATGAGCCTGTTGTCGCGACAGTGCCTCCTTTGAGTACGTTGGCATCTTCGTTCGGTGTTGGCGCTTCTCCTTTCGTCGCAGCACCTGCTGAGGCGACTGCTGTGGCAACATCGTCTGTGGTTATTCCTGGAGGGGAAGTTGCCACGATCGCGAACACTCCCCGCGTTCATGCGGACCTAGTTGCGCTGACCAAACAGTACATCGGTATCTTCTATACCACTTTGAGAACGCTAATGTCAATGGTGTTGGCGAAGAAGCTGGACTTTGCGTCGCTGAAGAGATCCTCTCGGTTCTTGATAGAGGCGATCCGGGAATTTGATGATACCGGGGTATCTGACGTACTGGAGGCGACGATTAATGGTTTAGAGCAACCCATTAACGAGTACCTGCAGCTAGCTCGAGGCAACATTGAAGCTCTGGTCCAGGCCAGATACGACTCCTTGACTGCGTATCTTGTTGAACAGATGGAGCCTCTGAATAAGTCCATCGTGGCTCAGCAGCAGGAGATGGATTATGAGCGTGTCCAACTGGAGTATATCGTTCCCGAGTTGACCCGGTGCGAAGTCGAATATGAGGAAGAGGTAGCGAGGGTCCGCATATTAAAAGATGAGCTCGCTTGTGCAGAGGCGAAGGCTCTGTCTTTGTCGGCAGCTCGAGATGTGCTGAAGGAGCGTCGGGCGGCTGTTCAGTAGAACCTGACACATGTGGGTGTTATCCATGCTGATTTTGTGCAGGCTCGGTCTGAGCTAGTTGCCTTGAGTAATGATGCCGCAAGGTTGGAGCGGGCTCGTGCCGACGTCTTGAACTCCCGGGATGAGAGGATGGCCGTACTAGCGTAGCAGCTTCGTGACCTGGCTGCTCCCCCTTCATGATGTACTTTTGCTTTTGCTTTTTAATGTACTCTTGCTCTTTTCTGGGAATAATAAAGAGGCTTTTCATCTGACTTTGTAGACCCATCATTTCAGAATGTAAATGACAGGTTTGGGTAAAAGTGATATCAGAGGTGGTATGGACGTGATATACTTTTGGTAAGTTTTAGCAGAGCATATCTATTCAGGGGTCGTATGGACATGATAGAATATGATCCAACTAGTTTTGTTTTGAAAGTAGTTTTGTCAGAATGAAGTCTTCGCCATATTCCGCTTGAGTAGAGGAGGTTTAAGCATAGTACCTTTTCAGGAATTTGCCACTGATAGGAGCCATTAGCAGGTCTCCATTAGGCTGGGCTAACCTGTAAGCGCCGTTTGAGAACTTTGTCTCGATTACGTAAGGACCTTCCCATTTGGGCTGGAATTTGCCTTTACTCCTGTGAGTAAGAATCATCGGCCTTCTTACAGCTAAAACTAACTCGCCGACTTTGAACACTCTTTCCTTTACCTTTTGATTAAAAGTTCTGGAAATGCGTGCTTAGTAGAGCGCGATGCGCTGCTGAGTTGGAGGCATTTCTCATCCGATCCTTCTAGCTCTTGAAGCCTTAACAGGTCATTCTTTTTTTGAGTTAACTCGTTAGCCACGGCTATCCTGAGCGACGGAATTTGAATCTCGATGGGGAGAACAGCTTCACTTCCGTAGACTAATGAGAATGGCGTACAACCTGTCGGTGCTCGTACCATGGTGCGGTATGCCCAGAGACATTCTCCCAGCTTCTCGTTCCAATCTCTCTTGTTTGAAGAGACGAACTTCTTCAAGAGTTTGATGATGGTTTTGTTGAAGGCTTCCGCCAAACCATTAGCGGCCGGATAATAGGCCGTAGAGGCCATGTTTCGTATCCAATTTTTATCTCAAAATCGGTGGAACGCATGGCTGATAAACTGAGACCCATTGTCATGGATTATCCTTCGGGGAACCCCAAAGCGATAAATGACGTGATGCTTGATGAAGCTGGTCACATTAGATGTTTTCACCTCAGCAAGAGGGATCGCCTCTGCCCATTTGAAGAAGTAATCCGTGATGGCCAGTATGAACCGGTGACCTCTGGAAGAAGACGGGTGAATAGGACCAATGATATCCATACCCCATGCTTCGAAAGGCCAGGAGGCAACCGTAGGGTGTAGATGTTCGGACGGTTAATGTATAAAGTCTGCATGAACCTGACAGGCTCTGCATCGTCTGGCATACTTGATTGCGTCTGCCATCATAGTAGGCCAATAATAGCCCATTCTCCTGATACGATCCTGTAGCTTAGGACCGGGTTGATGCGCCCCGCACACGTCGTCGTAAGCTTCATGGATAACCCGCTGTGCTTCATCACCAGAGAGACATCGTAATAAGAGCCCATCGTAAGACCGACGATATAGGCATTGCGATGATGCGTCGAAATAGAAGCGTAGTGATGGTCTTTTGACAGATATTGCCTCTTTAGGATCTTCTGGCAAGATTTTGTATGCTACAAAATCTATAAAGGGACTTCTCCAGTCTCTCTTGGGCGGATCTGCGTCCTCCGTGTAGCTATGTTCTATGTAAAAGTTATTTTTCACACAGAATAAATCTCTGTTAAGAAGGATTACCGAATTCTGCCTTCTTATAGGGGTAGCTAAATCTGCAGCTAGACTGGCTAGGGCATCAGCTTCCAGATTCCGAGATCGAGGTACATGCTCAAGGAAGAATCCTTTAAATGTCACGGCTATCTCGACTGTTGCTCGGTGATAGGGGATGGGGTCGGGATTCCGGACTTCATATATTCCTCTGACTTGATTGACGATCAGCAGAGAATCACCGAAGGCTTCCAGAGATTCGACCCCCAGCTCTTTAGCGACTTGGAGCCCGATTAGTAGAGCGTTGTATTCCGCCACATTGTTAGAACAGGGCTCGCTAAGAGAATATGCTCGGTAGATAACGAGTTTATCAGGAGTGACTAGGACGATCCCTACTCCTGAAACTATGTTTCCCCTGGGACCAGTCCTGGAGGCGCCATCGAAGAACATTTGCCATGCGTCGCCTTCTGTTATGAAATTACACTCCGCGACTTCGTCGGGAATGTCCTCGTACAGTTTGGAGGCTTCCGGGATCGGATGAGCAGCTAGAAAGTCAGCCAATGCTTAGCCTTTGACGGACTTCTGAGGGGCGTACACCATGTCATATGGCGTTAATAACATTGCCCAAGTCGCGAGTCGGGAATTGAGAATACTTGGCTTGCTCATCAGTACCCGAAGAGGATTGATCCGGGAGATGATATGAATGGTTTGGCCCGTGACATAGTGTCGCGTCTTCTGAATAGCGAACATCAGAGCCAAGCATTCTTTCTCCATATGGTTGTACCGGTGTTCGGCTCTGACCATCATTCTGCTGAGGTAGTAGATAGCCTCCTCGTGGCCCGTATCATTCTTTTGTGCGAGAAGAGCTCCCAGGGAATGATCCATTGCTCGGACGTACAGCACTAACGGTCTACCAATGACAGGAGGTACCAGAACTGGTGGACTGGTGAGGTAGCGCTTGATATCCCCGAACGCTTGCTGACAGGCTTCATCCCATACGAAGGATACACCTTTCTTCATGAGGCGCGAAAAGGGTTGGCATCTCCCGGAGAGGTTGGATATGAATCTCCGGATATAAGCCAGACGGCCTTGAAATCCCCAGAGTTCCGTCAGATTGTGGGGCGGTCGTATTTCTAAGATGGCCTTGACCTTATCAGGGTCCACTTGAATGCCTTTGGCGGTGATGACAAATCCCAGAAATTTGCCACTAGATACCCCCAGAAAGGACTTCGTAGGGTTCATTTTGAGTTGATGTTGGCGCATCAATTCAAATACTACCTTCAAGTCTTGGATGTGATTATCCCTGAGGCTTGACAGCTATATCGTCCACGTAACACTCTACTGTCTTGCGTAAATATTTATGGAATATGCTGCTCATAGCCCGTTGGTACGTAGCCCTGGCATTCTTTAATCCGAAGGGCATGATCGTATAGCAATATACCCCCAGTGGTGTCCGAAAGGCAGTATGCTTCTCGTCTTCATGATGCATCTTGATCTGATTGTATCCTGAAAATTCGTCCATGAAAGACATACGTTCAAAACTGCATGTATTGTCAATCATAACGTCTGTGATGGGAAGAAGAAACTCGTGCTTAGGGCAGGCTGCATTCAGATCTCGGTAATCGATGCAGATACGTACTTTCCCATTCTTCTTCATGACCGGGACAACATTGGCGACCCAATCGGGATGTTGTTCCTCACGGATGAAGTCGCAGGTTATCAACTTCTTGACTTCAGCTTCAATGGCGTTCATCATGTCCGGGCAGAACCGGCGTTGGTGCTGCTTCACAAGCTTTGAGTCGGGCAGGATGTTGAGCTTATGAGTGGCTACCTTTGGATCAAGACCTGGCATGTCTTCATAATTCCACGCAAAGACGTCGATATACTCTTTTATCAGCTGGGTAATTTCTTCCCTTCCTTCTTCGGAAAGGTTGTTACTGATAAATATCGGCTTTGGTGAGAGCTCATCCCCTACGTCAATCTGGATAACTTCATCTTTAGTGGGAGGTTCCCTTTGCTCAAAGAGGAATTCCCATTGTGTATCCATCTGCTGAGCCCAAGCGTCATTCTCGAATGGTTCGAATTCTTGTTCATCTGATTCGAAGGAATCCGTCGCTACCATATTTATTGATAATGCTTGCTCGAGAGCATGATATGAGTCGGAGGGCGATGCACCATTTTGAAAAGAGGAAAAGATATCCTTATTTGACTTGGAAGTCGTCAGGGAGGTGGCATACCCTAACCCGAAACGGGTTTGTTGATAGTGGGGATTGCCGAGCAGTGGTATTCGTCTGCCTTTCCCGTAGTTGAGACCTTGTTTCAGTTTTAAATCATAACCCATGCTTTGCATAATATTTAATGCTTGCGGGCTATACCTGTGGGTTTGTATCCTGCCAGTTTCAGACTCGCGTAATTCCTCCTGTACGATCGGGGTGTTCCGCCTGCTACCGAAGATTATCGGATGCTGATCGTCACGGGTTGGTGGAATAATAAAGATGGAATCTTCGTGTGGTCCACCTGTCATGACGATATTAGACGTTGATGTATCTTCCCATAAGATTTCCTCGCATTTGACCGTTAGGGGAACTGAAGTCTGTTTATGACTCTTGTCTTTGCGTTTCTGGACCAGATAATCCCGTAGGTCAGGAGGAGTTGTAGAAGAAGAAGATGATGGCTTGTTCCTTCCATTCCCATTGGTGGGCATGCGGACGATGGGAGTCATAGTCTTCCCTGTGCCACCCGTATACAACAGGTTGGCCATCTGGGTGGCGGATAATCTCCGGGGAGGGTGTTTTTTCGCAACTAGAGCCTTTTTTATGCTTAGGGACTTCGCTTGGCGTAATTTGGAGCTTCGCTCTGATTGGCATAAAGCTGAGGATGTCCTTAGGTGGCTATCAGCGTCTCGCATAATTCGGAGGGCGTGCAGATTTTTCCCTTACTGGCGTAAAGGCCGGGAAGTTGAGTGGTCCGCCGCTTGCTTTCCCTTGCGGAGATCACAGGGATCATCTGGTTCTCCGTAGAGGTCAGATGTTGTTTTACGCGCGGGGCGTGTATTATACTTCTGTTTTAGCGCTGAGGCTTTATCAGAAGTTCTGTCTATTCCGCCAGGGACGGGGGACTGAATTTCACGCGCAGAGCGCGGAGTATACTTCTGGGTTAGCGCTGAGGCATTGCCAGAAGTTTTGTCAGTTCTGTCAGAGATAGGCGACTGAATTTTACACGCAGGACGCGGAGGGAGCAATGCTACAACCTCATTGGTCGGAGAGATCGAAGATCCCACCGGAATAGTAGAGGATGTCTTGGGCATCCAGACCTTACGCAGCTTCCTGTTGTTTTGGTCGGAGAGAGAGTGAGAGCTGCCCCTTGTTCGGAGCATATCTTTGTAGGCAGACTGGTCGACCTGGACGACCAGTGTCTTCTTCACGGATCGCACGGATACCGCATCGTGTTGAGCAATAGCTTCCTCATCAGAAGAGAAAGATGTCCCCAACAGAGTCGCCATCTTGTTTTGGGTATATAATATAAACGAGAAAAGATTTAATGAATGCGGAAAAATGAGGTCTTATACGAAGACCCGCCCCTTCTTTTATTGTTTACAAACAAGATTGTACAAATTCGATCCTACACGAGGATGTCTAAGTATAATTTATTTAATCTGGGTGAATATTGTTATAGGTGTCTGATCTGCAGTCGATCACTTTAGCCCTTGGACCATACGATGTTGAAGAAGTGCCATGGAAGATAGGTAGCAGCTTCGAGGGTTGCTGAAGAGGGTGGATGCCCGATGCCAAAGTCGTCGATCTCTTCTCTTTGCCTGAGCTCCAGATTCTTCTCTTTTTCTCTCTCTCTCTCTCTCTTTCGACCCTCCAATTTGTCGACCTTGTTCCCCATTGATAGAGGTCTCTATTTATAGAGTTTTAGTGACAGTGACCACTCAATCGGTGTAAAAACCGAGTAGTGGAAAGTACAACACCCTTTTACACAACGGTTAAAATAACCAATGCCTGCATATAGATGATCCTTTGAATAAGCGTGTGACGCGGGTCCAACTAAGGGACAAAATGCGTATAATCGCTACGAAGATCACGGCGTAGAAGCCACGTAGGTAGGTATCCATCGTGTAGAAGAGGTTGGCATAGAAGCCAAATGTCTGTCACCATGGCATAGTAGCCAAATAGTTATCAAACCGGCATAGAAGTCAAATAGGCGTAGAAGCCGAGTGGTCATAGAGGCCGAGTAGGCGTAGAAGCCGAGTGGTCATAAAGGCCGAGTAGGCGTAGAAGCCGAGTGGTCATAAAGGCCGAGTAGGCGTAGAAGCCGAGTAGACACCGAGGCTGAATATGCGTAGAAGCCGAGCAGGCACCGAAGCTGAATGGGCGTAGAAGCCGAACAGGCACCGAAGCTGAATGGGCACAGAGGCCGAGCAGGCACCGAAGCTGAATGAGCGTAGAAGCCGAGCAGGCACCGAAGCTGAATGGGCACAGAGGCCGAGCGGATATAGATATTTTAGCCAGAATTACGGCTTTTGGAGATATAATCAAATCCCCAGCATTAATTGTGGAGATTTGCCATCATCCGGTGCATTAAACGCAGAGGCATATTTTGAAGGTCTGTCACCCTTCTGTGCATCAAGCGCAGAGATGTGCCTCAGGCATCTGTCAGTATTCGGCGCATTAATTGCAGAGACGTGCCTTGCGGGCCTGCCATCACTCTGTACATAAAAATGCGGAGACGTGCCTTGAGGGCCTGCCATCACTCTGTGCATAAAAATGCAGAGACGTGCCTCGAGTCTCGTACGGAGTGCAGCTTTTGATGTGGCAGGCGGTTTGTCTTCCGTGGAGCGTAAGGAGCTCTTATCTGCCTGTAAAAAATCGGGCAGCGCGTTCCTATGTTTACGTAAAAGCGGTTTACGCAAGGGAAATGGCGGTAAATGAGAGCCTGGGTTGCAGAGCCGCGCCATCATTATAGCCGTCGCCTGGGTAGTCGAGCAGTACCCTTTTGTCAGAAGTCGAGGTATCAGGTTCATTGCAGGATCTGACAGGTTCATTGCAGGGTCTGACAGGTTCATTGCAGGGTTTGACAGGTTCACTTCGGAGAATGCGAAGCGTCCCTCGTACACTTCAATGCTGCACTGAAAAGATGATGAGTTTTATGCCATATAGGCGATGAAGCAACCCGTTTACGCTGAAGCAGCCTGGGCATACCGCCCTACGCGGATGGTCCTTGAGCCTGTATTTCACTGGTGCTCGGCGGAGAAGCTCTGTCTGCATTTTTGAAGGCTCTAAAGACCTCTGTTTACGCTGCTTTGCATCAATATGCTGCGTAGAGCTATCCAGCATATTTTTCATGCTTCTACACTACTGTGCGTAAAAGCATCTGGGCGTAAAACCATAGACTTATAGCCTCTGAGCGTAAAACCGTAGATTTGTAGCCTCTGAGCGTAAAAAAGCTCCTTAGCGTAAAATCATAGATATGCTCTGTGCGTAAATTCTGAATCCACTGACTGTCCGTCTTCCCTAAATGATAGGCTGACGTGGTCTCAAATCATAACAGAATATTAAATATCGGATTTGGTTAGGGATTCGAAGAGTTATCCAAACTCTATAAATAGTTCAAAGTCCTAAGAGAGAAAACTTTTATCTGTCTTCACAAAACCCTTGCTTTCCAAGAACCCTTCTTCTTCGTCTCTTTCTTAAGAACTCAAAATTGCCATAGCACCTAAACAGACTTCCACTGCTAAGGAAAAGAAGGTCGCTTCCTCTTTCCGCTATGCTGCTCAAGAGCGAGCAACTCCTATTAGGCTGAACGAACCACGATCGGAATGCAGCGCTCCGCCGTCGAGCTGTGCTCCGAACATTACAGGTAGAGACTTCGGAAGAAAACAAAATCCTTCGCACACATTGTACGTGCACGCGCAAGGTCCTCTTTCATACTGAGAGCCTCTTTGAGGAAGATGATGTACGGAGAGGTTTTATTATTACGCGCATATTCCTAATGTGTCGGCGTAAAAACTCCAAATTTTTGCAGTCTGGCATAAAAACTCAGACTGTCGAGATTTGGTGTTTACCACAAACTTTGAGTTTTACGCGCTGGATATGAATATCGGCGTAATAATTCAAATTTTGTCAATCTAGCGTAAAAGCTCAGATTTTTAGATGCTGCCAACCTTGAGTTTTATGCAATGGAAAATAGTTTTCAGCGTAAGACTAAATTTTTTTGCAGTCTTGGCGTAAAAGCTCAGACTGATAATCTTTGGTGTAAAAGGAAAGAGTGTAGCGTCTAGTATAGAAACTGACTTGTTCTCTTGCATTTTGTAGTGGACTTACAGATTTCTCATTTGGCTGAAGTTATGAGCTCTACTGCCGGGATGTTGAGCTCAAACTATTTGGAGGACTTGTCCCATGTGACATTCCCTATTTCTGGAGCCAATTATCCTGAAGAAAGGGGAACCCTTATCGCGTCTCAGGGAGAACGCATGCTGCTGAGTATGATCAGTGGAGAGCCCCTAACATACATAGACGGGACGGAGTATAAGAAACCTGGTTTCTTATTCGGGGATGTTATCAACAAACAATCCCAGACCAAACCCAAGAAAGAGGATTGGGTGTTTACTACTGAGGGCACGGTGATCTATCTGCCCAGGATGCTCAAGGATTACCCCATCTCTGCGTTCTTCCATGCCACACATCCTAGGATGATGTCATGGGTTCTGACTCCCGATCGACACGGCCGACCGGAAAAGATTTTATATATTAAAGGATTAAACCAAGGAGCCTTTATGAGCAGACCTTCATGCTCAGTTATGCCCTTTAGGTGATTACTGCCGGGTATTGTCCCGAGTGAGGATACGTCGCTGATCCAACCGGTTCAGATGTCGACCTTCTGCAATAACTTTATGGGGTAGGGAGGAATGTACCCCAGGGTCAACTCTCGGACTAGCGGAATCTTTGATGGGCGAGTTTAACTGCCTGGGCCCTGAAGCACATCCAGACAGAGCTGGAAAGTATTGGCTTGTTCCCGGCTGTGAGCGCCACAAGTATTGGGCTACCTGTCAACCCTAACTTATTTTTAGCCTTGATGGAGTGATACAACTCGCTCACTGGGACTTTTGCCACTCCGCTGGGTGAGTTTGGCTTAGCCCGTCATGAGATAGCAGAGATTTCAAAGCTGCCGATGGGGGACACTCCTTATGAGGAGAACGTCCCTACAAACAGGGAGTTGAGGGATACAAACCCTCATGCAGTGGCAGTATATCAGGAGCTGATGTGTCACTATCTTGCCTGCACCACTTTCTACAAGGAACCTTCTTATTTGGCTCACATCAACAAGTGGGCCACCTATCTTTTCTTCCACCAGGCCAGAAATGTGAAGCCAGACAAGGTGGTAGATAGCCGAGATAGGCCCTTGAACCTCCTGAGCATGCTGAATGCTAACACGGTCGATGACCTTATCGAAGATGCAGGGGCTTTAGATCATATTTTTGACGAGGAGATAGGGGTTACCCTGCAGGCACAAAAGCCTTCAGTTATATGAGGCATTGTCGCAAGCCTCTGTCAAGGGAAGCTCAATTGGCTGGCTTCCTCTCCGTTTGGCTTCGTCGCTGGGTAGTGCCTGGCATACCGTCTGCAGATCGCATCCATCGCAACACCTTATGACCTGCAGTGTGTTTGGTGTTCGAAGCAAGGCTGAGTCTGCTTCCTGCCATGGTATGTAGAATACAAGCAGGCCTGAGGGCCCTTACTGATGGGCTTCTCGCAGATGAGACACAGCGTGAAGGATTTTCCCGAGTGTAATTACCATTACTATACCTGATGGGATGGTTAATTCTTCACAACACCAGGGTGATGTCTCTCGGTCTTGCCAACGGTTCAGGAAATAACTTCTTGTTGAATTACAAGAATTCCTCTTGGAACGTGGCGACCGTCATAGATTGCCAGAGGGCATTAAATGTTGCCCATAGCTGGAAGCTCTTCTGTATCGTCCCCCCTGTACATATCAATCAATAGGGGAAGAAACTTAAGGATGAGGGCCATGGGAGGACCATTCTTTCTCCTGAAGCCTTCTACTGGTTGGTCTATATCAGACCTTCCCATTTGCTGTACAAAAGCGATGACCACTGCTACCTGGAGCCTTATATGCCCAGTCGGTTCGCCAGGCAGTTTGGGTACGACCAGTTACATGTGGGGAATGCCATTACCAGCTTCAAGTCCAAAGGTGGACTTATTGATGGAGCCAGGGGATGGCAGTACTTCATCACGGGCTGTACTGGTACAACTTTTGCAGTGCCCGTGACTTATCTCTCTATGGAGTTGCGCATCCTTTACTAATATACGCAGTTCTATGCATCCATAAATACCTCCCATCGCGATTTTGATGTGCATAGAAGTTTTAGGATGCCCTCCCATAGGTCTACTGGAAGGGAGGAGGTCCCGTCTGTTTCCTCGGGCGAGAATGAGGACACCGCCGGGGCAGACGAGTTCTTGACGACAATACTTAGAGGCATAATAACTCCGCCAGCTGAGCCTCTCGTTATCCCCCAGAAACGGAAGGCTTCGACTCTGAAAAAGCCTTCCCCTCGCAAGAAGAAGAATGTCAGAGGTCCGAAAAGGGCTTCCACCAGGGGGGCTCCTAGGAGCGAGCCTATCGTTTCCCCTGTTGGGGATGATTCTTTGATTAGAGGTCCTTAGCCTTTTAGAGAGGGAACCTCCATAGTTCCGGCTGACAGTGCCAGAGATTCTTTGCTCGAGATCGCTGCTACTACTGCTTCTGGTAGTGCTACGAGATCACCTTCGAGGCCGAGCATAGTAAGATTTCATATACCTTTATCCAGACCAATAATGGGTATAACCCCTCCCTCGTTTGTAAGTATTTCCAGCAAGATTTTGCCCGATAAGCCTCGAGTAGATCTTGGTGAAGACCGGGAAGACTATCCGCCAGTGTCAGTTGGTGCACCTTCTTCTCCAGGTATGACAGCTTGTCTAGCATCATTAAGAGATGATTTAGCTATTCAGGCTGCGGACGTAACATATATACCATCGGCCATGGGTAAATGTTGTCTTTACGCCTCTTTTAGGAAAATTAACATCAGGTTGATATTAACTTTCTCTTGTCTTCTTTGCAGGTGCAGATACCTCTAGAGAGGGTAGAATTGATGTATCCTTTGACTTTGATATCGAAGGGGCATGCTTAGAAGCTGCCGACCCTTCGTCTGCAACATTTTCGGGTGTCGTCTCGCCCGTAGCAGTCTAGATATCATCAGAGGAGGATGAGCCTATCATCTCAACTGTGCCTCCTTCGTTGAGTACACCAGCAACTTCAACCGTTGTTGGCGCCTCTTCTTTTGTCACGCCATCTGTTGAAGCGACGATTGTGGTAACATCCTCTGCAGTCATTCCTGGAGGGGGATTCACCGATATCGCAGCCACTCCCAGCGTCCACTCGAGCTATGCCATGCTAGTTGAACAGTATACTAGCATATTCTACATAACTTTAAAACATTGATATCGATGGTATTGGAGAAGAATCTAGGCTTCGATGCTTTGAAGATGTCCTCCAATCTCACTATAGCGCAGATTAGAAATTTCAGTGACGTTAAAAGGGCTAATGCACTAGAGCAAATAGTTAATGGTTTAGAACAACCCATTAACGAGTATTTACAACTATCTCGAGGCAACGTCGATGATATGATTCAGGCCGAGTACGACTCCTTGACTGCGAAGCTTGCTAAACAGATGGAATGCTTAAGTAAATCTATCCAGACACAGCAGCAGGAGATGGATGAAGGAAAGGCCGCCTTGGAGGAGGTTATTCCTCTTCAAACAAAGTGCAAGGCTGAACATGAGGGAAATAAAGCGAGGGTCCGCAAACTGGAAGCCAAACTCGCTCAGGCAAATGAGTGGGCTCTCCAGTCATCGGCAGCTCTAGATGTGGTGAATGGCCGAATAATACAGCTCAGCGGAACTTGGCACGTGCAGGAGTCACCTGCGCCGGTTTTGTTCATGCTCGGTCTGAACTGTCCCTCCTGAACGATGATGAGGTACGACTGGAGCGGGCTCGTGCTAACGTCTTGAACTCCAGGAATGAGAGGATGGCTGCTTTTGCTCGACAGATTCACGATTTAACTGCTCCTCCCCAATGATGTACTTCTTTGCTTCTTTATGTAATTTGCTTTTCCTGGAGATAATAAAGAGACTTTATCTGACTTTTATGGACCCATCATTTTTGAATATAAATGATAGGCTAGGGTGAAAGTGATATCAGAGGTAATATGGACGTGATATCCTTTCGGTAAGTTTCAGCTGGATATATCTATTCAGAGGTTATATGGACATGATAGAATATGATCCAACTAAATTTGTGTACAAAACACTATCAGAGGTAATATGGACGTGATAGGTTTTGATGTTTCAACTTAGTCAAACATATCTATTCAGAGGTTATATGGACATGATAGAATATGATCCAACTAGTTCTTTGTACGTATTGTTGTCAGAATAAGATCTTCACCATACTCCATTTTAAGCAAAGGAGATTAAGCGTAGTACCTCTTCAGGAATTTGCCGTTGATAGGAGCCATTATCAGATCTCTGTTAGGCTTGGTTAATCTGTAGGCGCCATTTGAAAACGTCATTTCAATCACATAAGGGCCCTCCCATTTGGGCTGGAATTTACCCTTACTCTTGTGTGTAATGATCATTGGCCTTTTCACAGCTAGAACTAGCTCGCCAACTTTGAACACTCTCTCCTTCACTTTTCGATTAAAAGCTCTAGAAATGTGCGCCTGGTAGAATGTAATGCGCTGTTGAGCTTGAAGGCGTTTCTCGTCTAAACCTTCTAACTCTTGAAGCCGTAGTCGATTATTATTTTCCTGAGTCAACTCATTAGCCACTGCTATTCTGAGTGATGGAATTTGGATTTCAATGGGGAGAACTGCTTCACACCCGTAGACTAATGAGAATAGGGTACAACCCGTCGGTGCTCGTACCGTTGTGCGGTATGCCCAGAGGCACTCTCCCAGCTTCTCATTCCAATCTCTTTTGTTCGAAGAGACGAACTTTTTCAAGAGTTTGATAATGGTTTTGTTGAAAGCTTCTGCCAAACCATTAGCAGCAGGATTGTATGCCGTAGAGGCCATATTTTGTATCCAATTCTTATCGCAAAATCGGTGAAACGCTTGGCTGATGAATTGAGGCCCATTATCATGAATTATCCTTCGGGGTATCCCAAAGCGATAAATGATATGATGCTTGATAAAGCTGATCACGTTGGATGTCTTCACCTCGGCAAGGGGAATCGCCTCCGCCCATTTAGAGAAGTAGTCCCTGATAGCCAATATGAACCGATGTCCTCTAGAAGAAGATGGGTAAATAGGACCAATGATCATACCCCATGCTTCAAAAGGCCATGATGCAATCGTAGGATGTAAATGTTCAGAAGGCTGATGTATAAAATCTACATGAACTTGACAAACTTTGCATTGTCTTGCATATTTTATTGCATTTGTGATCATGGTAGGCCAGTAGTAGCCTATCCTCCTGATACGATCCTGTAACTTAGGACCGGATTGATGTGCTCCACATACACTATCATGAGCTTCTCGGATAACCCATTTTGCATCATCGTCGGAGAGACATCGTAATAGCAGTCCATTGTATGTTCGACGATATAGACATTGTAAAGATGCATCAAAATAGAAACATAATGATCGTCTTCTGATGGATACTTCTTCCTTAGGATCCTCTGGTAAGATTCTGTATGACACAAAGTATATAAAGGGACTTCTCCAGTCTCTCTTGGGAGAAACCGTGTTTACAGCGTAGCTATGTTCTATGTGAAAGTTATTTTTCATACAAAACAGATCTCTGTTGAGAAGAATCACCAAATTCTGCCTCCTTATAGGAATATCTAGATCTACAGCTAGACTGGCTAGGGCATCAGCTTTCAAATTTTGAGATCGAGGCACATGCTCTAGGAAGAACCCTTTGAAAGACATGGCTATCTCGATCGTTGCTTGGTGATAAGGAATGAGGTCTGGATTGCGGACTTCATATATTCCTCTGATCTGATTGACGATCAGCAGAGAATCACCGAAAGCTTCTAGGTATTCGACATCCAATTCTTTAGCGACTTGGAGCCCGATTAGTAGAGCGTTATACTCTGCCATATTATTAGAGCAGGGTTCGCTAAGAGAATATGCTCGATAGATGACAAGTTTATCAGGAGTGACCAGGACAATTCCTACTCCTGAAACCATATTTCCCCTGGGACCAGTCCTGGAGGTACCATCGAAGAATAGCTACCATGTATCACTTTCCATTACGGAATTATATTCTGTAACTTTGACGGGAATATCCTCATATAGTTTAGAGTTTTTCGGAATTGGATGAGCAGCTAAGAAATTAGCCAATGCTTGGCCTTTGATGGAATTCTGAGGGACATACACCATATCATACGGTGTTAATAACATCGTCCAAGTCGGGAGTCGGGAATTAAGAACACTTGGCTTGTTCATCAATATCCGAAGAGGATTGATTCTGGAGATGATATGAATAGTCTGGCCCGTAACGTAATGTCGCATTTTTTGAATGGCGAACATTAGGGCAAAGCATTCTTTTTCTACTGGATTGTACCGGTGTTCAGCTCCGACCATAATCCTGCTTAAATAGTAGATAGCCTGTTTATGACCCTCATTGTTCTTCTGTGCAAGGAAAGCCCCTAAAGAATGATCCATTGCTCGAACATACAGCAAAAATGGTCTTTCTATAATGGGAGGCACCAGAACTGGAGGATTGGTGAGGTAGCGTTTGATATCATTAAACGCTTGCTGACAGGCTTCGTCCCATATGAATGATACACCTTTCTTCATCAGGCGAGAAAAAGGCTGACATCTCCCAGAGAGGTTGGATATGAATCTCCTGATATAAGCCAGACGACCTTGAAATCCCCTGAGTTCCCTCAGATTATGGGGTGGTCGCATTTCTAAAATGGCCTTTACTTTATCAGGGTCCACTTGAATGCCTTTAGCGGTAATGACAAATTCCAGGAATTTGCCACTGGATACACCAAGAAAGGACTTTGTAGGATTCATTTTGAGTTGATGTTGGCGCATCAACTCGAATATTGTCTTCAAGTCTTGGATGTGATTATCCTTGAGGCGGCTTTTGATAGCAATATCATCTACGTAACATTCCACTGTTTTGCGTAAATGCTCATAGAATATGTTACTCATAGCTCGTTGTTACGTAGCCCTAGCATTCTTCAGTCCGAAGGGTATGACCGTATAGCAATATACCCCTAATGGTATCCGGAAGGCAGTATGCTTCTCGTCTTCAGGATTCATCTTAATCTGATTATATCCTGAGAATCCGTCCATGAAAGACATGCGCTCAAAACTGCACGTATTATCGATCATAACGTCTATAATGGGAAGAGGGAACTCATCTTTAGGACAGGCTGCATTCAGATCTCGAAAATTGATGCAAACACGTACTTTCCCACTTTTCTTCATGACTGGGACAACATTCGCGACCCAGTCAGGATGTTGTTCTTCCCGGATGAACCCACAGGCTATCAGCTTCTTGATTTTAGCTTCGATGACATCCATCATATTCGGACAAAACCGAAGTTGGTGTTGCTTTACTGGCTTCGAATTGGGCAATATGTTGAGCATATGGGTAGCCACTTTTGGATCAAGATCTGGCATATTCTCATAATTCCATGCAAAGACATCGATATATTCTTTTATCAGTTGGATTATTTCTTCCCTTTCTTCTTTGGAAAGATTATTACTGATAAATATCGGCTTTGGTGAAAGTTCATCCCCAATATTGATTTGGATAACTTTATCTTCAGTAGGCGGTTCTCTCTGCTCGAACTGGAGTTCCCATTGTGTATCCATTTGCTGCGTCCAGGAGTCATTTTCAAACGGTTCAGATTCTTGTTCGTCTGCTTCGACAGAATCTGTCAATACCATTTTACTGATAACGCTCGTTCGAAATCAGCATACGAGCCGGAGGTCGACGAGTCATCTTGAGAAGAGGAAAATATATCCTCACTTGACTCAGAAATTGCAAGGAAAATGGTATACCCTAACCTAAAATGAGTTCGTTGACAGTATATGGATCACCATGCAACGGCATTCACCTGCCTTTCCCATAGTTGAGGCCTGGTTCTGACTTCAGATCATAACCCATACTTTGCATAATCTTCAAAACTTGTGGGCTATATCTGTGAACTTGCATTTTCCCAGCATCGGACTCGCGAGAGTCTTCTTGTATAATCGGTCTGCTGTGCATGCGATCGAAGACTATTGGATGCTGATTGCTGCGAGTAGGTGGGATAATAAAGATAGAATCTTCATGTGTCCCGTATGTCGCGATGATATTAGATGTTGACGCCACTTCCCACACATACGGATGATAGGAGTCTATAGCCTCCAAGAATTTTTGTGCTATAGATTCTATATCGTTATGGGGAGAGGATTCCTGATTTGGAATTTGAGCGTCAATATACTAGAAAGAAGAATCTTTATTATCGTCAGAAACCACGTTCTCGGTTATATTTACATCAGTTGGCTGCTTGTTACGCCGGAGGTTGATGACCAAAGGTGGAGGCTTCTGGTTCAAAGTGATCACAAGGGGATCACTTCCTCCTCCTAAGTTGGTTTTGTTCAAGTGGATAGCCATGGGTTCCATGACTTTCGGATGGGTAGTGCGCCCTTTCACCTGGATCGACAGGGGTTGCTCGGCAGAGGGTTCTTCTGGCTCCCGGTGGGATTCCTCTTCCAACTTACCTGACACCTCTTTCATGTAGTCTTGGGTATACAACATGGCATCGGAATAGTATAATTCTACTCCTTTGAACGGGTTAAGGTCAGCAAACTCTGTTTTTATTGTTCCTTGGGCGTCTACATATTTGAAGCATTGATGTAGGGTCGAAGGAATAATGTTGTCTTCGTGGATCCATGGTCTGCCCAGCAGAATATTATAGCACACCTCTGAATCAATGACATAGCATGTAGCCACTGATCTAAGGTCCCCGATCTGGATCCTCAGACGAATCTTCCCCAACGGCTTACTTTTCCTGGCGTTGAAGCCTACGATTGTAGTGGTGGTGTAAGCCAGTTCGCTGGTAGGAATCCTCAGCGGTCTGAGCAGACTATGAGGGATGATAGTGACCGATGATCTCGGATCTATGTGAATCCGGTCTACCTCCATGGAACCACGTATCCGGTGTAATAGAGGGGCCTGTCATGCTTGTTATGTTTCAACAGCATGTCATCTTGAGTGAAAGTGATATTAGGGACCGCCTCCATCACACTATGGCATTGAGGGCATGCCACAGGTTCTTTATCGGTGGACTTGAGCTGAGTCAAGCATACATCCGCCTGCATTAATGCTTCACTTAAGGCTTGACGAGTGTCTTTGGATAACCTTAGGAGCTCAAAAATGGATAATCTGGCTGGTGTATTAGCCAACTGGGCTAGGATGTCAAAGTTATATGGTTTCTCCAAACCTTTGTTTTGAATATTCTTCAAAAGTTTATCAAAACGCACTTCTTTTTACTTGCCTTTGTCCGTCGAAGTTGGTCTAGAAGGACCCGCCTCTGGTATGACAGGTTCAGGTTCTGGAAGTCTGGCAGCTGAAGTGTCTGCCGTTGCATCTTCCTGATTTCCTCCATAGTCCTTGAGGTAGGCTTTCCCTGAACGGGTTCCGGTAGCCAAAGCCTCTTCTTCTAATGTCGAGGATATTGCAACCATATGGCATGGTTTACGCCTCGAGTTCTTTTTAGACTTAGCCTTAGCAGCTTGAGTCTCTTCCTCGATCTCTGATACCAGATCAGGATAAACTTAGATAATCTCACCATGCTGGGTAGTTAGGGGTAACAGGTAATGATTTTGACCCCTGGCCGGAGGAAGATTAACAATGTTCATCATCGTCAAGGAAATAGGTACAACCCCATCCGAAACTTTTTGAGGAGGCAGATTGCCGAATTGTAGAGAGATCATGTTGGCAGTGACCGTCTTCTCGTTATTATGCAGAGTGATGGCCTTAGCGTCGATCAACTCCTGGATTTTCCTTTTTAGTACATAACACGGCTTTGTGGGGTAATGTATGTATCTATGGAAAATGCAGTACTTAGGGTTATTGGTACTGCCGACTTCATTAGGCCGCTTTACCTCGGGGAGGGTAAGCTTGCCGCTTTTGACCAGACAATCGAATATGCACAGAATATCGTCGTCGTCAAAAGAATATGCTTCAATGGGCCTGGGAGTCCCAGGTTTCGTCTGTGTGGTTGCCGAAGTATTTTGCCTGGACGTATTGATCGCCAGAGCTTCTTTTCCTTTGGAACTACGAGGATGGTCGCTATTGGAGGATGACCTCTTCCCTCTATCAGAGGTAGAGACCATGATTCCATTGTCACGCGCCTTCCGACTGTTGTCTTCAGCGGCTACCGCTGAGATGATAAACGAGGGCAATCATGGAACTGATATGATCCTGTGAACACCGAGATTAGTGGAAGAAGGTTTTTTCTACAAATATCCACCAAGGCTGAATCCGGAACTCCGGGAGGCATTTACAAAGTGGCCTGACGAAAATGTTCGATGAAAGTGTGAACGTTCTCTTTCTCCTTCTGCTTTACTGTCACGACCCGCACCCGGTTTAGGGGCATGAGAGCGTGGGTACGTCCAGCCTACGCCGCAGCATCGGCGGTAGAACGCTGTCTAGGTCAAGTACTATCTAAACAATCTTACGCTAGTATCCAACTCCATAAGGAGACTTGGATATCATAAGATAAATCAAAAATACTCAATCACAACTACAGCACGATAGGAAAATGAAGAAATAAAAGAATACATCACAAGTCTAATGACACAATAATCATACCTGCAATCATTAACTTCCAATCCTCAAGTGTCGGAACCAGTCTACTAAGGTCATAGTCTGGAAAAATATTTTCCAGTCAGGAAGGAGCAAAGTACATCTCTAAATAGCAGTTCTATATAAATGACATAAACTATGTAGCAGTTCTAGATGGAAATATACCAGATGCATGTATAGGTACGAGAAATGTACAATGAAAGAAATACTGGAAATACTGTAAGTAACTGCAGGAAAAGAAACAATATGTCCATGAGCAAGAAACCTAAGACTAAGTGTGTGAGTACTAGCTTTAACATGTGATCGGCTTGGGACTAGTAAACTCATTACATGGGTTAGTAGGGCTAACCGATGTATCAGTGAGGAGGCATGTAAACTCATTACATGGGTTAGTAGGGCTAACCGATGTAACAGTGAGAAAACATGTAAATGGTCAGGCCGCACCCGACGTGAGATGTGGGGTGAGCTATGGTGCATATAAAGTTGGGTATGATCACATATCTACACTAAAGTACTCCCCAAAACCCCCGACTGGTATAGTAGATCCAATTATGGTACGCTATGGCACGGGATTCCCTAGGGAGGTAGCAAATCTCCCCGGGTCTCAGTGTCTGTACATGCACAAGATATCAAGGAAACAAGTCTTGTACAAGCTACACCATGAATAAGGAATAACATCTCATGACGAGATTCGTGTATACCAATCCGTGTAATCAATGTGTCAAGAACATGGATATTTACACTAGATACAGTGAACATAGGAGATATCATATATTAGAAACTAATCAGAGAATGTACTCGCCTTGGGTCCTTAGCTGGTAAAACCAATGTTCTGTCCCAGAGTATCGTCTGGAGGAACCAACAGTCCTAAAATATATCAAATACAACATTTGCATCAGGTGCTACACTAACACATCACAAATACATGAACTCAGGGGCTCTGCCAGGTATGGCACTAGTCAACTAGGGTCATCTAGTAGGGATACGTATATAAATACACATATTATTAATTATCATTAATACTTACAATATATATACATGCACCAATTTAAATGTATTTACAATATATATATATATATATATCTTTTAAATACATATTTGATTTATACTAGTTGAACATTATATATGTATACTCATACATATGCTAAAATACATTTTAAAATATATATATATGTATATTGTCAATGTTATTATTAAAATATATACTAATACTAGTACATCACATTAAATACAAATACAATACATTAATTGTATGTACAAGATATATATATATACATTTATACTAATTAAGTCATTACTAAGCAATTAATGAATTTAGTACATACTAAGTATTTGGCACATTATAATGGAATATATTATATATTTAGAAATTGCTAACAAAATTTACTTATATAAAGTTGTGGCTATACTAAAACATGTATACACACACAAATTTATATACAAAGCTGAACATATGTACATAATTTGCATATGCGTACATTTACATAAAATAAGTTAGGTTGTAAAATGCTTATATTTTAACTCATATCTCAATACGTATATAACCAACAATAATACAAGTCTATATCTATATATACACTACTACCTATACGTGTACTACCTAATTATACTATAAATAACCTTATGTATGCATCACATAAAAAGAGTAAGAAGGGAAGGCAAAATAGGGAATTACACCTCAATTTCTTATGTGAAGCCGTATGCTTGCTGCTGCTGTGTTTGATTCCATTGGAGTATCACAACTCCTCAGGAGAAATCAGTCGAGCACTGTTGGCCCATATAGAAGTCGTTAGAGCCGGGGGAGGTTGTCGATTGCCGCTGTCTTCCCTCGATTCTCCGCCGTGGAGAAGATCTCGTCGAGGAACTCGCCTAGCCGCTCGCCGTTGTCTAGAACCGGTCGCTGCTCGCCGGAGCACTGAGAAGAAGTCAAGATCATCCCCGAGGAATTAGCCATCACGAGATGATCACTGAGAGGAAACTCTTGTCGGTCGTCGATGAAGCGACACCTCTATCGTGCCCGTCGCCAAGGCACCGCCCACCGGAGTTGAACTTCAGGTGGGATAGAATTACAGCCGGGAGGGTCGGGGAAGATGCTGCAGGCCGCCGTGAGTGGAGGCCCGGGGTTCAGAGGGGGCGCCGGACTGTTTGCTGATGATGGTGGGGATGGAGCAAGGAGGTCGGAAATTGATGGAAGGATGGATGGAGTGGGGAGCAGCAGCGGGATGGCAGAGGGGGAGCCGCCGGAGAGAATAGGAGTACAGCAGAGGGAAGTCGGGGTAGTACAGGGATGAACAGGAACTGCGGGGTCGCCGGAAGAGATCGACAGGGGGAGGAGATGGAAGAGGAGTAGCCGGAGTGGGGGACTCGGTCGCCGGACTGCAGCAGAGGGAATGGGGAGAAGCGGCTGCCAGCGAGAGGAGTTCAGCGGAGGGGGAGGCCGTGCGGGTGCTGAGCAGCGTGGAGCTGCAGCCAGCGGCCGTGCTTGGCCGCCGGAGTGGGCCGCCGGGAACAGTAGGGATGGGGTGAGTAAACAGTAGCCAGGTTTTTCCCCCCTTTGTTCTCTAATTTAAATTCAAAAGAGACAAAGAAGAAGAAGAAGAAGAAGAAGAAGAAAAAGAGAAGAAGAAAGGAAGAAAGAGAAGAAAAATTTTTATACGTATGAGAGAGGGGAGGTGGAGGCTTGTTTTTGGGATTAGGATTTTCTAGGGAAAAGTGTTGAGGTGACATATATATGGGAGAGTGGGTGTTGATGGAGGGTGGTGATTGACCTCCTAGAATGAGTGGCCCAGATTTGTCAAGAGGAAAAATAATTCATGTAGGAATGAGGATGAGGTTTAATTAAAAATTAATAGGGCTCCCTCATTGGTTTAATCAAATGGGTGTTTACACCAAAAATTCGAATTTGCAATTTAGCCCCCTTAAATTTGGGAAATTGCACAACCACATGAAATGACGAAAATTGGGCGGGCGATTCGGGGTCCGATGTTTTGTAGGGTCAGGGGGTGCTGTAAGACTGGTACGGGCTGAATTTGCAGGGCACTGAAATTAATTGGGATTTTAAAATCAGATAAAATTGTATCCTCAATTTAAATAGAAATAAATGCAAGTTGTGTTCAACAATTAATTTGGAGTACTTGGGGCCAAAATCAGGTCAAGTCATCAATACCAATAATGAAAAAGACTGAGAACAGGATATTACCCTAATTTGGGCCGCACGAAAAATTGGTCAAGATGGCCTCCAATTTTCGATTGGAACGCACAACGATACAAAATAGGAATTTTAAAATAAACGTCCGCGACGATTTTTGTGCGGCTAGAAACAATGTACAGAGAGCACAATTATGAGTTGCAAAAAATAGTAGAATGGAAGGCGGGCATGTCTAGGACAAGATTGTGAAATTTGTTGGAAGACAAAAGTCAGGATAGTGCTCCAAATATCGAAGCAAAGGCAAAGCGCAAAATATTAAATAAAATACAGCAATTAATTACATCTCCAATAAATTAATTCTAAGTAAAACAATTAACCTCAAAATTCCATAATTCTGACAGGTGCTCATCTATTGGCTTCTAGGTCTAGTCTGCTAGCTAACATAAATAATAAACACTGCATATAATTATATATTTTGAATTACACATCGCACGAATTATTTAAATCAAATACATTATCATGAAATTAATAAATTGTAAATAACATAATTTTAAATATTGTAAAAATTCGAAAATACCCCTGTTTTCAGAATGTGGTAGTGACAAGTCTACCCACCTTAAAAGAATTTCGTCCTCGAAATTTAAAATCCTCATATTAGTGTTTATCATACACATTATTATTTCTCTCAAAATTTAAATTCATCATCCATGAAATCAGGTTATAATCCACAATGTCTTTTCACGACTTTTCAAAAATTCTGAAATTGTTGCATTCCGAAAAATCCTCGAAATAAAATCAAGGTCTATTTTTATCAAAAATTTCCCGAAAGTTTTATTTAATAATTCAATACTCGAAATTTAATATCCACTCCTCAAATTTGATTTTTAATCTATGCACATATATAATTGTAATCTCGTCCCATAAGTTTTGAATTCAAACATTAGTCCATCAATAATTTTTTTCCTCGATCTCCTCTTTCCTCAAAATACTTAACAATGCGACACCTATGGATCCTTCAAATGCAACGTCCGTAATAATAAAATTTAAATTACTATATTGCAATCAAATATATATACTGATAATTTTCCAAATTTCCTCAATTTTGTAATGATAAATTATATCACAATCAACCTTCCTGAAATTAACAATCATCAATTCTGCCATGTTAAAATTTTTAATCCTTTATTTAAATTAGCGTTCATCCTCAAATTTCAATCATACCTCGATCCTTGTAAAACCAATGATCCAGCAATTTTGTTATATCAACTCATGAATGCTTATCCTTGAATTTCTAATCATCTTGTCTTATTTTGTCAAGTCATAACCTTGTCATAGATCCTTGCTATGGTCAAAACCCTAATGATCATGGCTTAAGAAAATTCTACCTACAGCCATGCAATCCTAAGAAAATATATAGGTCATGTATCTTCTGTCATGGTATTTCAGTCTCTGTTAGGGTGCACTACTAGCTATATTCTAACAAGAAAATCATGAATACGAACTACGGCACTAGGGAAATCAATCATTCAAGAGACGGGAACATTAGGAAAAAGAACCTGCTACCATATTACTTGTAGTATCTACTATCTCTAACAAACACTTAACTCTAGCACATTCACTAACTAATTCCTATTCCTGTACACTGGTACCCATATCAACTAGTCATTTATCCACAAGATCCATGAATATATCTATATTGTATACACATGTCTATTAACACCAAATTCTGATACAAAGACCCTCTAACACGTTTATAGGTCAAATGATGCATGTAAAGTTTGATACCTCTATCTCTTTAGGTCTCTCTGTTCTACTATAAGTACACCCACTGCTAGTTCTCGTTCCTACGATAGTTGTCCGTACTATTTGTTCTCATCATTCCAGTGCACACCAAGTGTAACACATCATACTATTTACTGTTCTTTCCAATACAACTTTAGATGGACACCCAAGTCAGTCTGCAGTGCCATCTCGATCATGCTCAAGTCATCAGATCCTTACACATGTATATCATCTACTCATATATTAATATTCATATTTCTCATCTACCATAAAATTAATCCTCAAAATAATCGTCAAGGTTTAACTTCTCGATCAACTTAAAAATGAATTGTATATACCTCCTCAAATTAGATACTCAACATCGACACAAAAGTTAATCACTTCTAAAATCTTTGTAGCCTTAACCATGTTTGTTGAATTCATATTTGAAATCCTCAAAAATTTGGTGACATAATCTCAACTCCTCTATTATTCTAAAAATAAAATCTTATTTCCACCTTTTAATTTATAACTCCACAATGTACATATCAGTGCTCACGGTCTCTGATACTCAAGGTGCACTCAATGCATCTAGTGTCTATAATTGTGTACTAAAATTGTACTGCCTGAATCACTTGCACCATTACCTCCCAATGATCAATGTATTTTCTTCCAGGACTTCCCAATCTACATCAACTAGTCTATAAGCTAATTATCATCAAGCAGCGTGCTTACTGTTATTTGTGTCATCCTCGACTAATCCTTGATATAGGACCATTAGCACTCTTGGTATTATATCACTAGCTTTATTACTGGATCCTCTCATCAAGCTCATTATAACTCATGATTACATGCACTTTCTATAATACCCATGCTTTACTTCAATCAAGGGCAGGCATATGGTTCTATATCTCGATTGATGTATAAGCATACCTCTTAATCCTTGTACAGCCTGTTAAACTAATTGTGATACACTTCACAACTTCCATTACTAATCCTGATATTTCTCTACTTATGACATCTCATTAAACCCTTTATGCATATACATTTCTTTACCTTTAACATTTCCGATATCAATCATCAAATTGGACATCATGCTCCATAAATCCTTAACACAATTCCTGGATACTTAATCGTTTACATAGATCACTCAATTACATAATCATGATTATCCAGGAAGGGTAATTGGCTCTGATACTAACTCTGAGAACTATCACTGATACTCTATACTCTCCTTAACTCTCAGTCTCTAATGACACTACTCCTAGAATCATTGGTACAAGGTACTATGCTAAGGGCTAACTCTAGATTAAAGCCTACTGCTCACATGTCCAACTAAGAAACACTTACAACTCACTAGCAACACAGTCAATACTAATACTAGACACAAACAAAATTACAAGCCACTAATTATCATACTTAACAAGAAATCCTCAAGGAATAGGAGCTCAAAGACTAAATTGGGGACAGAAGGTATCTTTACTGCTAGTAAAGAAAGAAGCGGTGGAACAAAGTCCTGGAATAACAGAAATAGATAAATCTTGAGATGATATTTTAAGAACCAATTTAAGATACAACCTGATAATCATACACGTCTATCCGAAATCATGACACAGAATCCTCGCCACGCCAGTAAGCATAGGTGCGATAACCGACAGGTTCCGTAACTAAGGTATGCAACTCTATAATCATGTCATCTAGAATCCTCGCCACGCCAACCGGTATGGCTGCGAGAGACTCTAAGTTTCATAACTATAGTATGTACATCCAAGTTAGGTTCCTACGTTCTCGTCACGACAGCTAATATGGCTGCGATAAACTCTAGGTTCCATAACCAAAGTAGACGTTTTACCTTTCTCACTATCCTCATCAATATATGTCATCAGATGATACCATAAATTCTAGTCCGTATAATTCATCTCAAAATAAAATCAACTCAACAACGATACCAAGAATTAAATTTAACAACTGGTCAACAAGAATCAAACTCAACAATGATACCAAGATTTTAATTTAATAACTGATCAATAAGGATCAAGTTCAATAACAACAAGCGAGAGCAGACGGGAACAAGGAGGAAAGATTTAAATGGGAATTTATAATGAGATTCTCAGGGGTCATCCCAGGAATCTCTCAATAATTTGTGATTGAGTATCCTCTCTCATCCTAGTATCCTATGTCCTATATTCTATAGCAGGTACGCAGTAGTACAACTATGACGTCGCACTACTACGATATCGCACAACTTGCGCAGTCAGACCTGCATGGGCCACCACTAAAAATGTGTCACGACCCGCACCCGGTTTAGGGGCACGAGAGCGTGGGTACGTCCAGCCTACGCCGCAGCATCGGCGGTAGAACGCTGTTTAGGTCAAGTACTATCTAAACAATCTCACGCTAGTATCCAACTCCATAAGGAGACTTGGATATCATAAGATAAATCAAAAATACTCAATCACAACTACAGCACGATAGGAAAATGAAGAAATAAAAGAATACATCACAAGTCTAATGACACAATAATCATACCTGCAATCATTAACTTCCAATCCTCAAGTGTCGGAACCAGTCTACTAAGGTCACAGTCTGGAAAAATATTTTCCAGTCAGGAAGGAGCAAAGTACATCTCTAAATAGCAGTTCTATATAAATAACATAAACTATGTAGCAGTTCTAGATGGAAATATACCAGATGCATGTATAGGTACGAGAAATGTACAATGAAAGAAATACTAGAAATACTGTAAGTAACTGCAGGAAAAGAAACAATATGTCCATGAGCAAGAAACCTAAGACTAAGTGTGTGAGTACTAGCTTTAACATGTGATCGACTTGGGACTAGTAAACTCATTACATGGGTTAGTAGGGCTAACCGATGTATCAGTGATGAGGCATGTAAACTCATTACATGGGTTAGTAGGGCTAACCGATGTAACAGTGAGGAAACATGTAAATGGTCAGGCCGCACCCGACGTGAGATGTGGGGTGAGCTATGGTGCATATAAAGTTGGGTATGATCACATATCTACACTAAAGTACTCCCCAAAACCCCCGACTGGTATAGTAGATCCAATCATGGTACGCTATGGCACGGGATTCCCTAGGGAGGTAGCAAATCTCCTCGGGTCTCAGTGTCTGTACATGCACAAGATATCAAGGAAACAAGTCTTGTACAAGCTACACCATGAATAAGGAATAACATCTCATGACGAGATCCGTGTATACCAATCCGTGTAATCAATGTGTCAAGAACATGGATATTTACACTAGATACAGTGAACATAGGAGATATCATATATTAGAAACTAATCAGAGAATGTACTCGCCTTGGGTCCTTAGCTGGTAAAACCAATGTCCTGTCCCAGAGTATCGTCTGGAGGAACCAACAGTCCTAAAATATATCAAATACAACATTTGCATCATGTGCTACACTAATACATCACAAATACATGAACTCAGGGGTTCCGCCAGGTATGGCACTAGTCAACTAGGGTCATCTAGTAGGGATACGTATATAAATACACATATTATTAATTATCATTAATACTTACAATATATATACATGCACCAATTTAAATGTATTTACAATATATATATATATATATCTTTTAAATACATATTTGATTTATACTAGTTGAACATTATATATGTATACTCATACATATGCTAAAATACATTTTAAAATATATATATATGTATATTGTCAATGTTATTATTAAAATATATACTAATACTAGTACATCACATTAAATACAAATACAATACATTAATTGTATGTACAAGATATATATATATATATATTTATACTAATTAAGTTATTACTAAGCAATTAATGAATTTAGTACATACTAAGTATTTGGCACATTATAATGGAATATATTATATATTTAGAAATTGCTAACAAAATTTACTTATATAAAGTTGTGGCTATACTAAAACATGTATACACACACAAATTTATATACAAAGCTGAACATATGTACATAATTTGCATATGCGTACATTTACATAAAATAAGTTAGGTTGTAAAATGCTTATATTTTAACTCATATCTCAATACGTATATAACCAACAATAATACAAGTCTATATCTATATATACACTACTACCTATACGTGTACTACCTAATTATACTATAAATAACCTTATGTATGCATCACATAAAAAGAGTAAGAAGGGAAGGCAAAATAGGGAATTATACCTCAATTTCTTATGTGAAGCCGTATGCTTGCTGCTGCTGTGTTTGATTCCATTGGAGTATCACAACTCCTCAGGAGAAATCAGTCGAGCACTGTTGGCCCATATAGAAGTCGTTAGAGCCGGGGGAGGTTGTCGATTGCCGCTGTCTTCCCTCGATTCTCCGCCGTGGAGAAGATCTCGTCGAGGAACTCGCCTAGCCGCTCGCCGTTGTCTAGAATCGGTCGCTGCTCGCCGGAGCACTGAGAAGAAGTCAAGATCATCCCCGAGGAATTAGCCATCACGAGATGATCACTGAGAGGAAACTCTTGTCGGTCGTCGATGAAGCGACACCTCTATCGTGCCTGTCGCCAAGGCACCGCCCACCGGAGTTGAACTTCAGGTGGAATGGAAGTACAGCAGGGAGGGTCGGGGAAGATGCTGCAGGCCGCCGTGAGTGGAGGCCCGGGGTTCAGAGGGGGCGCCGGACTGTTTGCTGATGATGGTGGGGATGGAGCAAGGAAGTCGAAAATTGATGGAAGGATGGATGGAGTAGGAAGCAGCAGCGGGATGGCAGAGGGGGAGCCACCGGAGAGAATAGGAGTACAGCAGAGGGAAGTCGGGGTAGTACAGGGATGAACAGGAACTGCGGGGTCGCCGGAAGAGATCGACAGGGGGAGGAGATGGGAGAGGAGTAGCCGGAGTGGGGGACTCGGTCGCCGGACTGCAGCAGAGGGAATGGGGAGCAGCGGCTGCCAGCGAGAGGAGTTCAGCGGAGGGGGAGGCCGTGCGAGTGCTGAGCAGCGTGGAGCTGCAGCCAGCGGCCGTGCTTGGCCGCCGGAGTGGGCCGCCGGGAACAGTAGGGATGGGGTGAGTAAACAGTAGCCAGGTTTTTCCCCCCTTTGTTCTCTAATTTAAATTCAAAAGAGACAAAGAAGAAGAAGAAGAAGAAGAAGAAGAAGAAAAAGAGAAGAAGAAAGGAAGAAAGAGAAGAAAAATTTTCATACATATGAGAGAGGGGAGGTGGAGGCTTGTTTTTGGGATTAGGGTTTTCTAGGGAAAAGTGTTGAGGTGACATATATATGGGAGAGTGGGTGTTGATGGAGGGTGGTGATTGACCTCCTAGAATGAGTGGCCCAGATTTGTCAAGAGGAAAAATAATTCATGTAGGAATGAGGATGAGGTTTAATTAAAAATTAATAGGGCTCCCTCATTGGTTTAATCAAATGGGTGTTTACACCAAAAATTCGAATTTGCAATTTAGCCCCCTTAAATTTGGGAAATTGCACAACCACATGAAATGACAAAAATCGGGCGGGCGATTCGGGGTCCGATATTTTGTAGAGTCAGGGGGTGCTGTAAGACTGGTACGGGCTGAATTTGCAGGGCACTGGAATTAATTGGGATTTTAAAATCAGATAAAATGGTATCCTCAATTTAAATAGAAATAAATGCAAGTTGTGTTCAACAATTAATTTGGAGTACTTGGGGCCAAAATCAGGTCAAGTCATCAATACCAATAATGAAGAAGACTCAGAACAGGATATTACCCTAATTTGGGCCGCACGAAAAATAGGTCAAGATGGCCTCCAATTTTCGATTGGAACGCACAACGATACAAAATAGGAATTTTAAAATAAACGTCCGCGACGATTTTTGTGCGGCTAGAAACAATGTACAGAGAGCACAATTATGAGTTGCAAAAAATAGTAGAATGGAAGGCGGGCATGTCTAGGACAAGATTGTGAAATTTGTTGGAAGACAAAAGTCAGGATAGTGCTCCAAATATCGAAGCAAAGGCAAAGCGCAAAATATTAAATAAAATACAGCAATTAATTACACTTCCAATAAATTAATTCTAAGTAAAACAATTAACCTCAAAATTCTATAATTCCGACAGGTGCTCATCTATTGGCTTCTAGGTCTAGTCTGCTAGCTAACATAAATAATAAACACTGCATATAATTATATATTTTGAATTACACATCGCACGAATTATTTAAATCAAATACATTATCATGAAATTAATAAATTGTAAATAACATAATTTTAAATATTGTAAAAATTCGAAAATACCCCTGTTTTCAGAATGTGGTAGTGACATTTACTTTGATGAGAGGGGACATAGACATGTCTATCCCTCCTTCGTAGAATTGTGCGAAGAACAGAGTCTTGAAATCTTCAAAGGAAGTAGTACAGTTATCCGCAAGACTACGGTACCACTGATAAGCCACTCCAGACAGACAGCCTTTAAACACTCGAGTGAGAAGGGCGTCATTCCCTTACAACAACACCGTCATTATGCTGAAGTAGTTCATGTACTGTCTCGGTGACGTATTTCCCTCAAACAAAACCATAACTTGTGGTTTATATTTAGGTGGGAAAGGGATCTCATCCCAGATAGCTGGATATGGTTGGTTGATTCCTAATTTCTTGAGCTGATCCTTATGCTTCAAGGCATCAAATTGGGCTTTCAATTCCCGCACTGCCTGCAACGGATCTTCTGCTGGTAAAGGGACCGCAGAGTGGTGAGAGATTGGTTGTATCGTAACTTCAACAGAAGGCAATGCATTCTCCGAGTTAGGAAGTAGAGGAGTTGCTGACTCTTAATTTAGAACAGGCTCCTAGTTCGCATTGGATGGTGGTAGGTTCACCCCCACACGTATTTGAGTCGGAGGAACCGATGCTTGAGCTATAGCAGCTGTATGTTGAGTCAGCATCATCTGGTGCATATTCTCCATTATGGAATGCATCTCTTTCAGTGATGTCTCTAATACAGCGATGCGTTGCTCAGTATTTCCTGATGGGGAAGCCTCTTCGCGTTCATCTCCAATGGCATAGACTCCCATTTCTTTGGATGCTATGGAAGGATCAGTATAGATCTCCGTAGAGATTGAATCTATACTTTCAGCATCCGATTCAGAAAATTGGCGACCCCCAGTGTCGGAATCAGAAGAATATGAAGTCAGTAACACACCAGCTTCAATATTCTTAAGGAGTCTGTTGAATCTCCTTTGGCTTGGAGTCCTAGAGGGATGATGTCTTAAATTTGACCTTCCTTTAGGAATGTGTGAAGCCATGTTCACTGATACGAATGTAGGCGCTTCATCCTGTAAAGACAAAGAGTAGTTCAATCGGTCGAAAACTGACCATTTTGATTTAGAACAGCAATAGTTAACTACAACTTTATGACTATTACAACAATGCTCCCTAGGGGGTGTAATAGACATGTTAGAAGATTCCCTATCTTTACGCTTCTGGATCAAGAAATTACGCAAGTCAGGAGGATTAACAGAAGATGAAGAAGGCTTATTCTGCCTTTTTACATCAGTTGGAACTCGGATATTGGGAATCATAACTCTCTCTTTGCCATACGAATACAGCAGTTCAGCCATATGAGTAGCACATGATCCATAAAGAGCGTATCTATCCACAAACTGGGCCTTCTTTACGCTGAAAGGCTTATCCTGGTATAATCTGGAACTTTGCATAGGTTGGCATAAAACTGGAGAAGTCCTCAATCGGCCATCAGCATTCCGCGTAATCTGAAGAGCGGGCAGATTCTTCTTTTGATGGCATAAAAGCCGAGAGGTTGGGAAATCCACCATTTGTTTTCCCTTGCGGCGTTTGCAAGGATCATCTGCCTTATTGTAGAGGTGAGATGTATTTTTACGCGTGGGGCACTTTTGGAATTTCTGAATTGGCGCTGAGGCCTTATCAGAAATTTTGTCTGCCACGTCACAGACGGGAGACTGAATTTTACGCACAGGGCGCGGAGTAGACTTCTGGATTGGCACTGAGGCATTGCCAGAATCTTTGTCTGCCACGTCACAGATGGGAGATAGAGTTTTACGTGCGGGACGCGGAGTAGACTTCTGGATTGGCACTGAGGCATTGCCAGAAGCTTTGTCTGCCACGTCATAGAAAGGAGACAAAGTTTTACGTGCGGGGCGCACAGGTTGAGATGCTACAACCTTGTTAGTCAGTGAGAGAGAGAGAGTCCGCAGGAATGGTAGAGGATGTCTGGGGCATCTATACTTTACGTAATTTCCTGTTGTCTTCGACAGAGAGGTAATGAGAGCTACCCCCGGCTCGAAGCATGTCTTCATAAGCCGATTGGTCGAATTGGATGACCAAAGTCTTCTTCGTTGATCCTACGGATACAACATCGTGTTGAGCAATGGTTTTCTCGCCAGATGAGTAAGTAGTCCCTAGCAGAGTCGCTATCTTGTATTTGATAATAAACGAAGGAAATTTAAACTAGGTTTATACGAAACTCTTTTTTTGGTTTACAAACAAGAAAAAGAAGTACAATTAATCCTATACGAGGATGTTGAGTACAAAAATTTAATTCTGGGGAAATATTGCTATAAGAGTCTGATCTGTGGTCGATCACTTTGTCCCTTGGACCACACGATGATGAAGAAGTGCTGTAGAAGACGAAAAAAAGAAGCTTCAAAGACTACCGGAGGGATTGAACTCTCGTTGCCAAAATACTCTCTGGATATACTCTCTTTTCTTGAAGAATATTCGAATTTCTACCTTTTTTCTTTTACTCTTCGACCCCTGAACTCCGCGACTGGAGGTCTCTATTTATTGAGTTCGGCTACAGTCGGCGTATAAACCGAACAGCGAAGAGAGCTGCACCTTTTACGCGGCGGTTATAATAACTGCTACCCACGTATAAATGATCACTTGAATTGGTGTGTGATGCGTGTCCTATTATGAGGTAATACGTATAATCGCTCATCGAAGATCACGGCATGCAAGCCACGTAGATAACTGCTCCTCGCGTAGAGATGGTTGGCATAAAAGCCAAATAACTATCCCGTTGGCGTAAAAGCCAAATAGCTATTCTGATGGCGTAAAAGCCAAATAGCTATTCTGATGACGTAAAAGCCAAATAGGCGTAGAAGCCGAATATTTGTCAAGTTGGCATAGAAGCCAAAACAGATGTCATGTTGGCGTAGAAACCAAATATCTGTCATGTTGGCATAGAAGCTGGATAGTTGTCAAGTTGGCGTAGAAGCCAAGTAGCTGTCATATTGGCGTGGAAGCCAAGTTCTGTGTAAAGCTTGATGCTTTGCAAATATAGCCCGAGTCGGTGTATTTCAAGGAGATAGCGTACGGCGTGCTCCTATAGCTGAAAATAACCTGGTTGGCGTAATGTGCGGGGATGGTGATGTGGATGTATTAGCCCTAATTATAGCTCACCTAGTCTTTGAAAGTAGAACCAAATCTCGTGCATTACATACAGAGATCTGCCCCCATCTCGTGCATTAACTGCAGAGATGTGCCTCGAGTTCTGTACGAAGAACAACTTTTGACGTGGCAGTTGGTTTCGTCTCTTCCTGAGTGTAAAAGCTCATCTCTGCCTATGTAAAACAGGCAGCGTATCCCTTGGATGCGTAAATGACATCTTATATCAATGATTATGTCACTAAACGACAGTCTGGGGCTTTGTGTAGAATCATCATTACAGCCGTTCTCTCGATTGTCGTGCAGTACTCTTTGTCAGGAGTCAGGTTCACTGCTTCAACTGACAGGTTCATTCGAGAAATACGAAGAGATCCTCGTACAACTTCTCGCTGCATTAAAAGTAGATAGGTTTTAAGCCGAAATGGCGATGTAGCAACATTTTTACACCGAAGCAGTCTGGAAATACTGTATTACGCGGGTTATTCCGGAGCTATGTTTTATGCTGAACTAGCGTTAAAGCTCTGCTGTACGCCAATGGCTCTGAAGTTATATTTTATGCCACCGAGTGCTGGAACTCTTGTATTACGCGGGCTTCATGCATATCGAGGGTTTTACGCGTATGATTCTCCAGCGTATTTTTCATGCTTCTACACCTCACATTTCCTATTGAGGATAATTTAGTCAATTTGCATATATTTATTTTTAGAGATTAATATTTATTTGTATAGTGCTAATAATTAATATTGGTGGTTGCGCTAATTATTTATTATAGTTAGTGGGCTAGCCAATATTTAGACTTGACTATAGAAAAGTCAATTAGACTTATCATGACAATTATTGAGCCTAATATGGTCCAAGCCCAATAACCCATTCTTAATAATTAATTAGGGAGAATTAGACTAATTAGAATTAGTTAGAAGCTTTCCAAAATAGCCATTCCTTAATCCTAGTCATAATTGGATGGAGAGGGGCAACATGGACAATGTCATGTAACTTGGAGAAGGGGAATACGGCCGGCCACTATAGAGGGGGCTCTCTTCTCTCTCTCCTCCATCATTTACATTCATTTAGATCTCAAATTCTAGATCCCTAATTTTCTATATTCCTTCTATCAATTTCTTTCTTAATTCATTCACCTTACCTTTTATTTTCATTCATAAAAAAGTTTTGGAGCTTGGAGAAGCAAGGAGCACAAGAAGGAGGAGCATTGGTGAAGAGATTGTATCAGGATCGTGTCCACTTGAGTTTTTATTAGAAATCCATCTCCTAATTAATAATTTCTGAATCTCTCTTCATTGTGGCTCCAAAATCATGTATTTGACTCCTAGGAACACCCTAATGGCATAGGGCTACCTATAGGAATAAGTTCTAGGCTATTTGGTTGAGAATAGAGAATTCTACATACGTTTTTATATGTATTTTAGGGAAATTATGAGATTGACACATCAAGTGTGTCTTATGACGCTAATTTAGTTATATTATACTTAGATCGGGGTTGTGAGACTAGGTACATGTCCACAATTGGACACGAGTAAGCTGTATCACGATACGGTGCAATACCGTATGCTACGGAGTCCATTTTATGTGATTTGTGTATTTTTCCTAATTTCTTATTATAACTAATTATAATAGTTAGTATTATTCATATTTAGTATGAGGGAACATTTATTATGATGATTTGGTGAATTTGGGCATGAGATAGGATGAGTATCATATTTTTCTAAGTTTTACTCTATAAGTGTTTATCTTAATGTCTATCAAATTTGTGTGTGTGTTGTGCTAGATATAGGAATCTGCAAGTAATAAGGGGTTCACTGAGAATTGTGTGAAGGTTCAGTGACTGTGTTGAACACACAACTGTGGGGGTGCTTTATGGCAGAAATTAGAGGAGGAGATTTGATACTGTGAGTATCAGTTTTCCTATGACTGGATGTATAAACTGATTTTTAAGTTCAATGAGAACCCAGTTGCAGTCATTAATATGCTAGTAACTAACACTGTAGATTGGGGTTCAGCTGGTAATTGATATGGAGGAGTTATCTAATTTCATGATCCGCACCCGGTGAAAGGATACGAGTAGTGAACAATGTCCAGCCTATGCCGCAACATCGGCGGTAGAATATTGTTTGGGTAATCTATCTATCTAACAATCAAGATATAAATATGCCACTAATATAATATGAATACTCAATCACAGATCTATAAGATAGAATAATGCACGAATATGATAAAAGAACTGAAGAGTCACAAATACAACTCATGAGACAAAATAATATCCAATGACTCAAAGAAAATACTAATAACAATGTTGAAGACAAATCCAGTACAAAAACTAACTACTATGCTATGAGTCCTTGGTTGTCTGTCTCAGTCGGGATGAGATCCTCCTGAGCCAAGGTCTCTGGCTCTAAGCCAACCATATCCTGAGGCCCGTAGTGACTGGGGTACCACTTTTCAGTGTCATCTGGAAAAAATATATCCAGTTAAAAAAGGAGCAAAGTACATCTCTAACAGCAGTTCTAATAAATTATATAAACTATGTAACAGTAAATAGATATAAATATACAAGATACAATATACATATACAAGAGATATGCAATAAAGGAAATATTAAAAATAAATACAAGAATGAGCAATATAGAAATGAACAAAAAATACTACTACTAAGTGAGTGAGTACCAACTTTAACATATGATCGGCTTGGAATCTTGAACAAGGATTATGGCCTGGTTAATCATACGTGCGGTATATGATCAACACTCACAAGGAACAAGACATGCATAAAGAGGGTATGATAACATATTTACACTGAATACTCTCCGCCCCCGACTGGTATATTGGATCCAACCATGGTACGTTATGATACATGTTTCCACAAGAATGGCGCTACTCTTCTCATGAACCAATGCCTATATTTGTACAAGAAAAATAAGGAACAAGGCTTGCACAAGATACACCATGAATAAGTAGAAATAATATCTCATGACGAGATCTGGATATACCAATTCGTGTAACCATCGTGTCAAGAAATCAATGATATCTACACTAGATACGAGAGACATAGAGGATATCATAAATGAGAAACTATCAGAGAATATATTTGCCTGGAATCCAGTAAACAGTATCAAAGATGTCCACTACGGTGCCTAAAAGATCTAAATATGGAATATTACATCAATACAAAGTTTTAGAATAAAAATAAGTTAAACTAGTCAACTTCTAGGTCATAAAGCCATTTCTAAGTCAAAATAGTCAAACTAAGTCAACTTTAGGTAAAACTTGGTAAAACTAGCTATTTTTAGGTTGTATGAGTCTATCTCTAGGATATTGGGTCCGTACAATACGTAACTAGGCCATACTAGTTATACTAGGATACTAGAAAACCAACAAGATACCGTATCCTAAGATACGCAATTGATTAGATATGAAAATATTATAATATGTATATACAATCAACAATATATTATATTCCTAACTAAACTAATGCTAAGTAAATACCTTGGCTTTGAACCAAAAGCGGTATCACACCACCTACACTCCCATCTTGATGTGCAAACCCAATACCTTGAGTAAAACCCAATACCTTGACATTACCTTGGTATCTCAAGGTAATTCAATATCTAATATATACCTAATACACATACACCTCATTATACATTAATATGTATTAAACTTATGACAATACAATAATAAACTACTATACTAACATACCCCTTCGGATATTCAATACCCTTACCCAAGATACCTTACTCTCATTACCTTGGTGTATCTCAAGGTAATCTAGAAATACTACTAATCAATGCTAACTAGTATTCATCTACATACATACATACATACATACATACATATATATATACATATATATATATATATACATATATATATATATATATATATATATATATATATATATAAAATTTACTAACAACCAATACATATATATTGTCACTACCACATTTTTTAGAAAATAGTTTTTAGTAATTTCATAATTTATTTAAATATTGTGCATGTTAGATAATTATTTATTGTATTATTTAATTATTGTTAGATGTTAGTTATTTGTTTTGGACTTGTGTTTGTAGACCTAACTAGTTTAGTTTAGACTCATGGACCAACATGTATTAATTGTTAGATTTGAGCCAAACTGGAAAGCCCAATGATTAGGAGGATAATTAATTTAATTAAACCATTATACTAGAACCTTTCCTCCTTAATTGTTTCTTCATGAGAGGCCCCAAGGGGTATAATGGAAATTACATAGTGACTTGAGAAAGGGGTAAGGGGGGCCGGGCTATAAAAGAAGAGGAAGAAAGTTTCTCTCTCCTCTTTTCATTTGAAATCTAGATCTAGAATTTTCCTCAACCAAATTCCCCCATTCCCACATAATTTACCTACGAAATTTTATCCAAATTCCTTCCCAAATCACTATTGGAGACTAGTGGAGCAAGGATCTAGAAGAAGAAAGCAAGGATCTACAAAGAGGAGCAAGGATCTACAAGTTAGAGGCCAATTTTATCTCATTTGGAGGTTGCATTGGGAATCCATCTCCCAAGAGGTATAATTCATTTCCCCCCTTAATTTAGAGTCTAAATCTGAGATTTAACCATGAAAAATAAACCCATATGCATAGGCTACCCATAGGACTTGGTTTTGAGTTCATAGGAGTCCTATTGAGCAAGTTATGGTACTTTTTGTGTCAATTTTGGGGGAATTTTGAGATTAACACTTGTTGTGTTTGTCAATTGGTCCAATAGATCAATTTGACAAGTGTTTGAGTGTTTGGGACTAGTGTCGTGTCCATAATTGGGTACGTGTAGGTCGTATCACAATAATTTGGTGATACGTGTTGATTTGGAAGATTTTCCTCCGACATGGGATATTGTACATATCACCTTTTGACACGGACACGTAGATTTGTGTTTGACTCTTCGTATTGTTCATAAATAATATATTAAATTTGATCATATCCTTTGGGGTACGTTTGGATGTGTGGTGGACGCGTGTCGCAAGCGTATCATAGATCTAGTGTGATACGAGTGCGATACACTCCATGTGTTTGTGATGTTGCATTTCTAGATCTATTTCCTATTGTTCTTAGTCATTTATAATATGTAATTATGTGCATATATATATATATAATTATGTATAATATATATTTATGTGTTAGTGTATCATATAACTATGTACCTATGTGTTATGTATATATGTAGCTATATTTCTACATATGTAATAGCTATTAATTATAGTAGTGTATATATATATATGTTATGTGTATATATAAGTTATGTTATATATATATATATATATATATATATATATATATATATATATATATACTTGTATGTTATGTTATATATATATATACTTGCATGATTATATATATACGTATACGTATATGTGATGTTATGAATAAATATGTATATGATACCATAATATGTGTATGTTATACTATATGTATTATTGTGGAGATGTATATACATATATATAGATGAGCATGTGTATATATATAAATAGATGTAGTTAGTATAATAAACTAATATATATATTTGTATATGTTTTTGTATATAAGAGAGAGGGGGACAACGCTTATAGCGACAGCAGCAACAATATTTAGCAACAGCAGCAGCGCATTAGAAACAGCAGCAACAGCGTATTAGCAACAGTAGCAGTATTTGCAACAGCAGCAGCGACTTCAGCGACAGCAGCAACAGTCGCATTAGTAACAACAGCGGCTACAGCAACAACAGTAACGGCTTCAGCGATAGCAGTAGCGGCAGCATTAGCGACAACAACAGTTGCCGCAACAGCAGCAGCTGTAATCGCAACAACAGCAGCGACATTAGCAACGAGCAACATCAATTTCTGTGACAGTTTGTCTATATATTTATAACTCTGTATCTTTTGTAGGTAATAGTTGTATATATATATATATATATATATATATATATATATATATATATATATTTTATAATTGGTATTTATGTATTAGTATACTATATTTATATTTTTAGTAGTAGGTTGTTAGCATATAGTTATTAGTGGGTAGTTAGTATATATGAGGTATTGACAATTACCTTGAGATACCAAGGTAAGTATCAAGGTATTTAAGATACCCAAGGTATTGGGTTTGGGTATCAAGATGAGTGTCTAGTGGTGCGATACCGAGTTAGTTCGAAACCAAGGTATCCACATAGCTTTTGGTTATTAAGATTTTATATTTACTATTGTTTGATATGTATATATGTGATATTTTATCCCTTATTTGCGTATCCTGAGATACGGTATCCTAGTATCCTAAGATGTAGCTTGTATGACCTAGATTCATAGTGTATGAACCCAACATCATTGAGATAGACTCTTGCTACCTAAAAATAGGTAGTTTGACCGGTTGGACTTAGAGTTGACCTAGTTTGACTATTTGACTTAGAAATGACTCTTTGACCTAGATGTTGACTAGTTTAACTTATTTTTATTCCAAAATCTTGCATTGATGTTATATTCCCTATCTAGGTCCTCGAGGTACCGTATTAGACATCTGTGAGACTATTCATCGGACTTCAGGCGAGTATATTCTCTGATAGTTTTTATTTATGAAATTCTCTATATTAATTATATCTAGTGTAGATATATATATTTTTTTGACACGATGGTTACACGGATTAGTATATCCGAATCTCATCATGAGATATTATTCCTTGATATATAGTGTATCTTGTGCAAGCCTAGTTTTATTGATTATCTTGTACATGTACAGACACTGATTCTCGGGGAGACTTGCTACCTTCCTAGAGAATCCCGTGCCATAGCATACCATGGTTGGATCCACTATACAGTCGGGGATGTGGAGTATTTTAGTGTAGATATGTGATTATACCCTTCTTGTGCATGTCTTCTTTTCCTATGAGTGTTGGTCATACACCGCACGTATGACTAACCAGACCATTATTTCCTGTGAAAGTTTTCTTGTCAAGTTCCCAAGCCGATCACATTTTAAAGCTAGTACTCACTCACTTAGTCATTAGTATTCTTGTTCACTGTCATATTGTTCATTATTGTATTTATTCCAGTATTTTCTTATTGTATATCTCTTGTATTTATTGTTGTATCTTGTATATTCACATCTATTTACTATTACGTAGTTTTTATCGTTGATTAGAACTGCTATTAGAGATATACTCTGTTACTTTCCTGACTGGATATATTTTTCTCAGATGACACTGAGGAGTGGTACCCTACACATTACGGACCTCAGGATGTTGTGGGATTAGAGGCAGAGACCCTGGCTTAGGAGGGACTTATCCCAACTAAGACAGATCACCCGGGACTAGTAGCTTCTTAGTATTCCTTGTACTGGATTTGTCTCGAGCTTATTTGTTTAGTTCCTTCAAACTCATTGATGTTATTATTTTAGACTCATGAGTTGTATGTGACTATTCTATTCTTTGTCACATTCGTGCTCATTTCCATCTTAGACTTGTGATTGAGTATATTGATATTGTTGATGGCTCATTATATTGTTAGATAGATTATCCAAACAATGTTCTACTACCGATTCTACGGCGTAGGCTGGGCCTTGTTCCCGACTTGCATCCCTACATCGGGTGCGGGTCTTGACACATTTTTAGTGGTGGCCCATGCAAGGCTTCGAGGTCGCAATTAGTGCGATTCATAGTGGTGCTCTTATTTGAGTGCTATTTTGAGCCTATTTCAGAACATAGGATATAGGCTATAGGCTATAGGCTGAGAATACTCAATCACATCTAGGAAAAATTCTTTTGATTCATTCAACTATTCTCCTTTAATATTGATAATTGATCTTTAACTGACCTTTCCTTTGAATGTCTTATATCATGTGCCATATTGATTCTATTCCATTCCAGCTTTAGCTTTGTTTGATAGTGGTGCTTTCTATAGTTTTGCTCTGAAGCATGGTTTGGTAGCTGAGTCTTTGCTTAGGACTGGCAAGATCATGACCGGGGGAGGTATTATCCTGGTTAATGATATTTGCAAGGATCAGAGAGTTACTCTGGGAGGCCGGGAGTTGAGTGCGTGTTTACTTGTAATGCTACTTTTGAGTTACGATATTGTACTCGGGATGGATTGGTTGAGTAGGCACCGTGCTAGTATAGATTCTAGAGGAGTTAGAGTTTTGTTTGGTCCGCCAGGAGAGCTAGAGTTCGAGTTTGCTAGAGGAGCTGCAGAGCAGGGAGAAGGCATTATTTGTGGAACTATGGTAGAAGACAAGGAGTTGTTGCATCTGTTGATAGCAGAATTCTTTGATGTGTTTCCTAAAAAATTGCTAGGATTGCCGCCAGATCGAGATATTAAATTCTCTATAGACTTGGTGCCAGGTGCAGTACCAATTTTATAACATGTCTATAGAGTAAACAACAGCGAGCTGGTCGAGCTGAAGAAGCAGGTGAATGAATTGCAGGATAAGGAGTTTATCAGATCGAGTTCTTCACCGTGGGGAGCCCCGATATTATTTGTACCGAAGAATGAAGGATCAGTGCGCATGTGCATTGATTACAGGGCATTGAATAATCTCACTATCAAGAATAAGTATCCTTTGCCATGGATTGATGATCTCTTCGATCAGTTGAGTGGTACCAAGGTATTTTCTAAGATAGATTTGAGATCAGGCTACCACTAGGTAAAAGTAAAGCCGGAGGACATACCGAAGACTGCTTTTAGAACTCGGTATGATTAGTACGAGTTTATGGTAATGCCGTTTGGGTTGACTAATGTACCGGTGGTATTTATGAACTTGATAAACAAGGTGTTCTATCAGTACCTTGATAAGTTCGTGGTGGTGTTCGTCGACGACATACTTATTTACCCGAAGACACCGGAGGAGCACGAGGAGCATTTGCGGATTATGTTGGATGTGCTGAGGAAGGAGAAGATGTATGGGAAGCTGTCCAAGTATGAGTTATTCCTGCATAAGGTGGAGTTCATGGGGAATGTTGTGATAGGTGATGGTATTTCAGTGGATCCGAAGAAGGTCGCAGCAGTGGAGTCTTGGAAGACCCCGAGTTCGGTAGTAGAGATTAGGAGTTTCTTGGGATTGGCAGGCTACTACAGGAAGTTCGTGCAATATTTTTTGAGGATTGCCGAGCCAATAACCAAACTCACTAGGAAGGATGTAGAGTTTGTTTGGACGAAGGATTGCCAGGTTTCTTTTGAGGAATTGAAGAAGAGGTTGACCTCTGCCCTTATTTTGACGTTGCCATCAGGGTATGGAGGTTTCACTATTAATAGTGATTCATCGGAGAAAGGTTTGGGTTGTGTTTTTCAGCAGAATGGAAAAGTGATTGCCTATGCATCCAGACAATTACGTCCTCATGAGAAGAACTATCCTACCCATGATTTGGAGTTGCCAGCAGTCATATTTTCCCTGAAGTTGTGGAAATATTATTTGTACGAAGAGCGTGTGAAGATCTTCACAGACCACAAAAGCTTGAGGTATGTTTTCACGCAGAAGGAGTTGAATATGAGGCAGCGTCAATGGTTGGAACTGATGAAGGATTTTGATATATATTTGCAGTATCATCCTGGGAAAGCTAATGTGGTTGCCGATGCCTTGAGCAGGTATCCGATAGTTATGTTCTTGACGCAGGATCGATATTTGTTGGACGGCTTGGAGAGCTTGGACATTGAGGTGATAGTTCCTGGTTTGTCTATATAAATATGGGGATTACAGATACATTCAGTGTTGATGAACAAGATCAAGGCAGCCCAATATGAGGATGTATCTCTGAGGAGCATCAGAGCTCAGGTGAGAGCAGGATTGGAGGATGATTTTACCATTGCTGAAGATGGGTCTTTGCGGCATGGAGTTAGATTGTATGTGCCTAGTGGGGAGCTGCATGAGGAGGTATTGAATGAAGCGTATCTCTCTCAGTATTCCATACTTCCAGGTGCCAATAAGATGTATCAGGATATGCGAGAGAGCATGTGGTGGTATGGCATGAAGAGGGAAGTGGTACAGTTTGTATCAAGATGCTTAGTGTGGTAGCAGGTGAAAGCCCAGAGGCAGAGGCTAGGAGGTTTACTTCAGACATTACCCATTCCAGAGTGGAAGTGGGAGCACATTACTATAGATTTTGTGTCCGGACTTCCATGATCTCAAGGAGGGAAAGATGTAATTTGGGTCATCGTTGATAGGTTGACCAAGTCGGCCCACTTTTTGCCTTTCAAGGTTGGTTTGTCTACGGAGAAGATGGCAGAGATGTATGTGAGGCAGATCGTGTGGATACATGGAGTTCACATCAGCATAGTCTCAGATCGGGATAGTCATTTCACTTCTCATTTTTGGACGAGTTTGCAGGCGAGTTTGGGTACTCAGCTCAAGTTCAGTACTGCATATCATCCCCAGACAGATGGGCAGTCAGAGTGGACTATTCAGACTCTCGAGGATATGTTACGCATTTGTATACTAGATTTTGGGGCTTCTTGGAAGGACCATCTCTATTTGGTAGAGTTTGCTTACAATAACAACTACCAGGTTAGTATAGAGATGTTACCTTTTGAAGCTATGTACAGTCGGAGATGTCGTACTACCTTGTCATGGGACGATGTTGGAGAGAGAGTTTTGCTTGGGCCAGAGATGGTTGTAGATGTAGTAGAGAAGGTTCAGTTGATCAGAGACAGACTTTGAGTGGCGCAGGACAGACAATGACATTGGGCCGATAGCCACCAGAGACCTTTGGAGTTTGAGGTAGGTGGTTTAGTATTTCTGAGGATTTTTCTGACACGAGGCACAATTTATTTCGGTAGAGGCGAGAAGCTTAGTCCGCGATTCATCGGACCTTTCACTATTCTAGAGAGGGTCGGTGTAGTTGCTTATAGACTAGACTTGCTACTTGCATTGGAGGGAGTGCATAACGTGTTTCATGTGTCACAGTTGAGACGGTACGTGGCAGATCCTAGTCATGTATTGAATCACTCGAAGATAGAGGAGGGCCCTACTCTTAGCTATCCAGAGCAGCTAGTTGAGATTCTGGATCGAAAAGAGAAGGTGTTGAGGAACCAGACTATTCCTTTGGTACACGTCGCATGGAGGCATCACTCTCCGGGGGAGTCTACCTGGGAGAGAGAGGATGAAATGCGAGATCATTATCCATGTTTGTTTGTGCCTTGAGGTATGTTCTTTCCTGGTTATGTTCTGTTCTGTTTTGTTGTTCTGCTATTTTCTGGGGGTAGTTTTCATCTTTGAATTTTGAGTAAGAAATTATTTTAAGGAGGGTAGACTTGTCACTACCATATTTTCTAGGAAAGGATATTTTAGTAATTTTATAATTTATTTAAATATTGTGCATGTTAGATAATTATTTATTATATTATTTAATTGTTGTTAGAAGTTAGTTATTTGTTTTGGACTTGTGTTAGTGGACCTAACTAGTTTAGTTTAGACTCATGGACTAACATGTTTTAATTGTTAGATTTGAGCCTAACTAGAAAGCCCATTGATTAGGATGATGGTTAATTTAATTAAACTATTAGACTAGAACCTTTTCTCCTTAATTATTTCTTCATGAGAGGCCCCAAGGGGTATAATGGACATTACATAGTGACTTGAGGAAGGGGTAAGGGGGCCGGCCTATAAAAGAAGAAGGGGTAGTTTCTCTCTTGTCTTTTCATTTGAAATCTAGATCTAGAATTTTCCTCAACCAAATTTTCCCATTTCCACATCATTTTCCTAGCAAATTTTATCCCAATTCCTTCCTAATTCACTATTGGAGACTAGTGGAGTAAGGATCTAGATGGAGGAAGCAAGGATCTATAAAGAGGAGCAAGAATCTACAAGTTAGAGGCTAATTTCATCATATTTAGAGGTTGCATTAGGAATCCATATCCCAATAGATATAATTCAGTTTTTTTCCTTAATTTAGAGTCCAAATATGATATTTAAATATGAGAAATTAACCCATATGCATAGGCTACCCATAGGATTTGGTTTTGAGTTCATAGGAGTCCTATTGAGCAAGTTATGGTGCTTTTGTGTCAATTTTGGGGGAATTCCGAGATTGACACTTGTTGTATTTGTCAATTGGTTCTATAAATCAATTTGAAATATATTTGTGTGTTTGGGGCTAGTGTCGTATCCACAATTGGGTACATGTAGGTCGTATCCCAATAATTTGGTGATACGTATTGATTTGGGAGTTTTTCCTCCGACACGGGATTTTATGCATGTCACATTTTGACACGGACACATAGATTTGTGTTTGACTCTTCGTATTATTCATAAATAATATATTAGACTTGCTCGTGCCCTTCAGGGTACGTTTGGATCTGTGGTGGACTCGTGTCGCAAGCGTATCATAGATCTAGTGTGATACGAGAGCGATACACTCCATGTGTTTGTGATATTGCATTTCTAGATCTATTTCCTATTATTCTTAGTCATTTAAAATATGTAATTATATGCATATATGTATATATATTGTTATGTATATATATATATATATATATATATATATATATATATATATATATATATATATATATATATATATATTTATTTATGTGTTGGTGTATCATATATCTATGTACCTATGTCTTATGTATATATGTAGCTATATTTCTACATATGTAATAGCTATTAATTATAGTAGTGTATATATATATATATATATATATATATATATATATATATATATATATATATATACTTGTATGTTATGTTATATATATATACTTGCATGATTATATATATGCGTGTACGTATATGTGATGTTATGAATAAATATGTATATGATACTATAATATGTGTATGTTATACTATATGTATTATTGTGGAGATGTGTCACCCCCACTTTTCAGATTAAGGGTATTTTCGTCTTTTCATAATTCATATGTAAATGATTGCATGATAATTAATTATGTCTAAATAATTGTGATTGTTAATTGATTGTTGCACTTTATTATTGTTCGATAATTAGAGCGTTACACTAGCCCTTGTCTTCCAACAGACTCCACACCCTCGTCCTAGACGTGCCCAATTATTATTTTAATACTTGTTTGACTCATAATCATGTCTTGTTGTGTTTTATTTTAGACGCACGACATTCGTCGCAACCAATTGCATTAATTTTAATTAAATAAAACCAAAACCACTCTTTGTGCAATCTTTCAATTATTGGGCACTTTGGTGCAAAAGTGCATTAAGGTATCCACCCCGTTGGACACAACACAAAATAAAACCCATTTCCCCTTCATTTATATTTTTCCATGATTTTTGGAGTGTGTAATTGAACACCAACCTCCTTAACACCATGGTCCTCAAAACCTTCAACCATTTGAATCCTAGCCCTTATTTGGAACCCATTTTAATTATGGCCCCCTTGAAACCATACTGAGAGGCCCAATCCCTAGAGGGGTTGACCAGTCAACTTTCCTAGGTCAACTCAAACCTCTACATATATATAAATATCCCTTTCTTTTCCCTTCTTTAACTTTTTCCCTTAAACCTAATATAACCTAGCCGATTTCTATTGCCATCACTGTTCATCAACCCCCCTCTCAGTTTTTGCCGCCACCCTCCATCTGAGACCTCGCCGGAGTCGTGCCTGAGACCCCGTCGCCATTCCCTGTCAACCGACGTACCGACCAGTGATCCACAACAACCCTGAGCACCTGCACTCGCCGTCCACCGGTTCGACCACCCCGCGCCTGACTGAACCCGCCGGAGCCGCAGTCCACTCCGTCGACTTTTCCGACTGCACGAAGCCACCGACGCTGCACGGGTCGACTTCCCCCCAGACTCGACTGTACTGAACGCCGACCACCTCGCCATCAACACCCCCGCTCACCACTGCACAACTCGCCTACACGACGCTGCCGACAGCCGGAGACTCCGCCGGGACCTACTGACCGTCCCTGCCGAACTCGACGAGCAACCCGCCTTGACCTACTGCTGACGACCGACTTCGACGATCCCGGAGCCGAGCCGTGAACCTGAACAACATCCGCAGCCACCTCCTTTGCGACGACCTCGACATCGAACCCTTCATTTTTGCGTACACAGGTTCGAATCCCCTTCGCATGCATATACACGTACACGTATACACGTATTCCTCGTAGTATTGCACATGTATTAGCTATAGTATATTTAGTATATGAATGGTATGTATGTATTTGCATATGTATTAGCATATGTTAAACGTATTTTGGTACACATATATATGTATATATATGTACATAGTATAAATTCGATTAAGTATGTATAAATATAGATCTATTATATGTGTAATTAATTATTATTATGAGATATGTTAGTTCATATTATATACTATGTATTATATGTACTAGATGTCTTGAATATGACCACGGATACCGTAGTTATATCACATTGACCTATGACCATGTACAATGATAGTAGACTGCCACATGTACACTGACGTACTGGCATGACCGTACCATTGACTGTCTGTTATGCACAGCAACTACAGACATGACCCTTGCATAGTCCCAAAGATCATGGTGTTTGATTGTGTATTAGTGTAATGTCTGATGCAGTATTGTATTTATGATGTGTCTATAGGACCGTTGGATCCTTCATACGACACCTTGGAACCCGGACATGGGTATTGCCAGCTAAGGACCACAGGCGAGTATATTCTCTGACAGTTTCTATTATGTTGATTATCTCTATAACTCTTGTTGTATAACGTACATGACTCTAACACTGTTGTTTACACGAGTTGGCATCATTGAGACCTGTCACGAGGAGTTGTTATTGGAATCCATCATGCTAGCTAGGAAAAAACGGGAAAATATTAGTAGCTTATGTGATCATACCCAACTTTACATGCATCATAGCTCACCCACACCTCACGTCGGTGCAGCCTTACCCTTACATGCCTCATCGTTTAGCCTGACCTTGCGGGGATGATCGCTAATCAATGTAATGAGTCTTATTAGTCCCAAGCCGATCACATGATATACTGATGTTTCACACACTTAGTTAGATGATTCTTGACATGTATCTCTAGTATATTGATCTAGTATCTCCACATGTTTTAGTTATTATTCTTGTACACACTTACATACCAGTTCTTTATTCTTACGTGTACTTGTATTTCTACTCATTGCTAGATGTATATTGATGATGATGTTCCAGTATTAATTTATTCCAGCATTTCCTTATTTCCAGTATTCCTTTATTCCAGCATTTCCTTATTTCTGGTATTCTTATTGCCAGTATTTCCTATTTATTTTGTATTTCTTTATACTGCGTTATAGTTTTTGTCAATATATGTGGAACTGCTGTTAGAGGTGTATTTCGTTCCAATCTTGACTGGATATATTTTTTCAGATGATCTTGAGGAGTTCTATACCACACACTACGGACCAGGTATAGACGCAGACTACACACCAGAGATCCTAGATGAGTCTATGCCTTTAGATGAGACATTACCTGCAACTATCTAGATAGTATTTATTTATGCTTGAGACTTATGGAGGTTATTTCAGTTTATGTTAGACTTATGTTAAGTTTTAATTTGAGGCTTGTGGAGACTTTATGTTGGACAGCTAGACTGTGATTTAACTTTATGTTTGAGACATGGTGTTTAGCTATGTCACTTCTTTCATCTCTTATCGTGCCTTATACTTTATAATTGCTGTGATTGAGTTTACATTGTGAGATATTGTGAGATATATATTGTCCTCCTTATGGAGATGTATATCATTGACAGGTATAGTTATATAGTATTATTTTGACCTAGACATCGTTCTACCGCCGATGTTGCGGCATAGGCTGGACGTACCCACGACTCATGCCCAAATTTCGGGTGTGGGTCGTGACACATTTTTAGTGGTAGCCCATGCAGGTCCAGTTTCACAAGTTATGCGATATCGTGGTAAACAACTTAGTTGTACTGCTACGAGCCTGCAATAGGATATAGGAAATAAGATCTAGGATGAGAGTATGCTCAATCATACTAGGAAATTCTAAACTTCATATTGCTATTCTGATTGATTGCTTCTTTTCTGTCCTTCCTTGATAATATCGTACCTATCGTTGATTCTTTTGATCTGTATTCAGGATGCCGTCGAATACTAGATCCATGAGAGTGGGAGCATCAACTTCAGAGAGGTCTGTCACCTCTCAACCTGACGAACAGACACCTGGAGTTCCTCCTACATCTCCTGCTCGTGTGGGAGTATCTGCAGCTAACGGGATTCCTCCTCCACCTATCCAGAGGATTGCCCAAGCCATGACAGACAACCTTCCACCACCACCGACACCGATTCCCGGAGAAGTGCCCACTGACGGGGCACAGATGTTTGCACTGATGCATGGCATGCTTGAGGCCAAGAGAGTAACAGCAGAAGCTCAACGTGTTCAAGCTGAAGCTCCAAGAGTACAATCCAAAGCACACCAGGCTCAGACAAAACTGATGAGAGAGAGCTTGGAGAATGCTTATCAGGTGGCTCTCCAGGCTGTGGAGAGAGTAGCACGACAACCGCAACATTATGGCCATCAACAACAGAGGCCAGTTACCATAGTGGACTTTAAGAGGATGATGCCTCGAGAGTTCAAGGGCACAGAAGGAATACTCTATGCTGATGAATGGTTAGAGGACATAGAGAGGAACTTGCGCTTATCACAGATCCCGGAGATTCTTCAAATAGAGGCTGCTGGCAGTCAGATGTTTGATATCGCACTGACGTGGTATCGTACAAAGCCGAGACTCACTGCTGAAGGACTTACTTAGGAGGACTTCAAAGAGCTCTTTAAGGAGAAATTCTTTTCTGACGTGGCCTTGGGAGCATTGGAAAGTCAGTTCCATGACTTAGTCCAAGGGGGCATGTCAGTCGATGAATACGCCGTGAAGTTTTGCCGATTGAGTCCATTCGCGCCATCGATGATTCGAGATCCAGGAGACAGAGCACAGAAATTCAGAAAGGGATTGAATAGAGAGATCAAGTCTCGTACTTCGGGATGACGCACCGCGACATTTGAGGGTATTTTGATGGATGCCCAAATTGTCGAAGACGACTTGGACCTCAGGCCCAAGAGAGGACGCAAAACTTCTGGAGGAGCCAATGGTAACACAGGACCGGCCAAGCGCCCACACTTTCAATAATAACAACAACAGAGGCCGTACCAGCAGCAATACCAGCAACAGACACCAGTTCGTGGACATGTTCAACAACAGCAACTACAGAGACAAAATTAGCTCATCGCCACATGTTCGTATTGCAGAAAGATAGGACATACAAGAGACATCTGCGGGAAAAAGTTGGCACTTGCTTGTCATGTGGGTCAACAGCATATCAACTGTGGGACTGCCCAGCTGTTCAGACTCGCCAGGGAGGAGCAGCAGCTCAGAGATGACCAGCCAGAGCACCTATTGTACCAGAAGGCCAGCAGAGAGGACCTCTACTTCCACCACAGTAGCAGAGGTTTGCTCAGCACCAGCAGCAGCAGAGAGGAGCACCACAGGGACGAGCTTACGCTATGACTACTGAGGAGGCCGAGCTAGCTGGAGACGTGATTTCAGGTTCAATTTTACTCGATTCTATTCCAGCACTTGCATTATTTGATTCTGGCGCTTCCCATAGTTTCATATCTGTATCTTATGCCCTTAAGCATTATTTAGAAACAGAACCATTAGATAGGACTTGCAAGATCACGACAGGAGGAGGTATTATCCTAGTCCGTGATTATTGTAAGGATCGGAGAGTGTCATTGGAAGGCCGAGAGTTGAGCGTGAGTTTACTCGTTATGCCACTTCTGGGATACGACATTGTACTCGGAATGGACTGGCTGAGTAAATACCATATTTCTATAGATTATCACGGAGGTAGAGTAGTATTTCGACTACCAGGAGAGCCAGAGTTTGAGATCGCCAGAGGAGCAGAGGAGCGGAGCAGAGGCACTTTTTGCTGAGCCAGGATGGAAGAAGAGGAGTTACCACATCCACTTATAGCAGAGTTCTTGGATGTATTTCTAGAGGAGTTGCCAGGTTTGCCGCCAGACAGAGATGTTGAATTCTCCATAGACTTGATACCAGGAGCGGAGCCTATTTTTCAACATGTCTATAGAGTCAACAACAACGAGTTGGTAGAATTGAAGAAACAAGTTGAGGAGCTGCAAGACAAAGGTTTTATTAGATCCTGTTCATCGCCATGGGGAGCACCGGTATTATTTGTACCGAAGAAGGATGGTACGGTACGCATGTGTATCGATTATAGAGCTCTGAATAACCTCACTATCAAGAACAAATACCCACTGCCGAGAATAGATGATCTCTTCGATCAATTGAGCGGAGCAAAGGTGTTTTTAAAGACAGACTTGAGGTCAGGCTATCACCAAGTGAAGGTGAAGAAGGAAGACATACCGAAGACCGCCTTTCAGACCAGATATGGCCAGTTTGAATTTACAGTAATGCCGTTTGGTTTAACCAACGCACCAGCCGTATTTATGAACTTGATAAACAAGGTATTTCACCAGTACCTTGACAAGTTCGTAGTGGTGTTTATTGATGACATTCTAATATATTCAAAGACCCCAGAAGAGCATGAAGAGCACCTGAGGATGGTCTTAGAGAATCTCCGGAGAGAGAAGTTATACGGGAAGCTTTTAAAGTGTGAGTTCTTCCTTGACAAAGTAGAATTTCTTGGACACATGGAGACGGGTGACGAAATTTCAGTTAACCCAAAGAATATCAAAGCAGTGGAATTATGGGATACCCCCAGTTCGGTAGCTGAAATCAGGAGCTTTCTCGGACTAGTAGGATACTATAGAAGATTTGTGCAAGGCTTCTCCAAGATTGCAGAGCCAATGACTAGGCTGACCAAGAAAGACATGGAGTTTGTCTGGACAGAAGAATGTCAAGCCACATTCGATGAGCTAAAGAAGAGATTAACGATAGCACCAGTTTTGACGTTGCCGTCAGGGACAGATGGATTCACTATCTACAGTGAGGCTTCAGGAAAAGGTTTGGGATGCGTTCTTCAACAACACGAGAAGGTAGTTACCTATTCTTCAAGACAATTATGCCCTCATGAAAAGAACTACCCCACTCACGATCTGGAGTTAGCAGCAGTTATCTTCGCCATAAAGCTGTGGAAACACTATATGTACGGAGAGCGTGTGGAGATCTTCGTAGACCACAAAAGCTTGAAGTACGTGTTTACACAGAAGGAGCTGAACATGAGACAGAGAAGGTGGTTAGAGTTGATAAAAGCCTTTGATATCTCATTACAGTATCATCCAGGAAAGGCTAACGTAGTCGCCGATGCCTTAAGCAGGTATCCGATGGCTATGTGCTTGACTTCAGATAGACATTTATTAGATGATCTTGAGAGCTTGGGAATTGAAGTACTAGTTCCAGGAGCTGAGATTCAGATGTGGGGATTACAGATACAATCCGAGCTGATGGACAGAATTAGAGCTGCTTAGTATGATGATGAGACTCTAAGGAATATTAGAGCACAAGTTCGGACAGGATTGATAGACGACTTCACTATTGCGGATGATGGATCTCTACGGCATGGCACGAGGATGTGTGTGCCAAGTGAAGAGCTGCGCGAACAAGTCTTGCAGGAGGCACATCGCTCTCAGTACTCGATCATCCCTGATCCAACAAGATGTATCGAGATTTAAGGGAGCATGCATGGTGGTATAGTATGATGCTCAAAGTACCACGCTTCGTATCCCGATGTTTAGTGTGCCAACAGGTGAAAGCAGATCGACAGAGGCCAGGAGGATTGCTTCAACCTTTACCCATTCCAGAATGGAAGTGGGAGCACGTGACTATGGATTTCATTTTGGGACTTCCTCGTTCTCCAGGAGAAAATGACGCAATTTGGGTCATCGTAGATAGGTTGACCAAATCAGCCCACTTCTTACCTTTCAAAGTGGGTACATCGACGGAGAGGCTAGCAGAGATGTACGTATAGCAGATTGTCAGATTATATAGAGTTCCTGTGAGTATTGTCTCAGATCGGGATAGTCGTTTCACTTCCCATTTCTGGAGGAGTTTGCAGTCTAGCTTGGGCACTCAGCTCAAGTTCAGTACCGTATACCACCCTCAGATAGACGGGCAGTCTGAAAGGACTATTCAGACTCTTGAAGATATGCTACACACTTGCATTTTGGATCTCGGAGGTTCTTGGGAGGATCATCTACACTTGGTAGAGTTTGCTTACAACAACAGCTACCAGGCCATCATTGAGATATCACCATTCGTGGCTTTATATGGACGAAGGTGTCGTACACCGTTATCTTGGGATGATGTCGGAGAGAGAGCTTTGTTGGGACCAGAAATGGTCGTGGATGCAGCAGAAAAGGTGAAACATATCAGAGACAGACTGCGAGTGGTGCAGGACAGACAGCGGCATTGGGCCGATAGCCATAGTAGACCCCTAGAGTTTCAGGTATTAGTTTGATTTGTTTTTGGTTTGTGATTGTTTTGTTTAGATTGCGTGTTAAGATTGTTTATTCTAGGTTGGAAATTTGGTGTTCCTACGAATTTCTCCGTCCCGGGGCACGATTCGTTTTGGCAGAGGCAAAAAACTTAGTCCACGATACATCGGGTCCTTTAGTATTCTTGCAAGGGTTGGTGTAGTGGCCTATAGACTTGACCTGCCGCCTGCTCTAGATGGAGTGCATGACATGTTCCATGTGACGCAGCTGAGAAGGTACGTGGCAGATCCTAGTCATGTACTAGACCACTCAGAGATTGAAGTTGGACCTACACTCAGCTATCCTGAACAATCTGTTGAGATCTTGGATCATAGAGAGAAGGCATTGCGGAACCAGACTATCCCTTTGGTTCGTGTTGCATGGAGACATCACTCTCCAGGAGAATCAACCTGGGAGAGAGATGACGAAATGCGTGAGCAGTATCCATATCTCTTCGAGACTTGAGGTATAATTCATTATTGTTTGTTTGTTCTTGTGCTAGTTTATTTTTAATTTCGAGGACAAAATTCTTTAAGGAGGGTAGACTTGTCACCCCCACTTTTCATATTAAGGGTATTTTTGTCTTTTCGTAATTAATATGTAAATGATTGCATGATAATTAATTATGTCCAAATAATTGTGATTGTTAATTGATTGTTGCACTTTACCATTGTTCGATAATTAGAGCGTTACACTAGCCCTTGTCTTCCAACAAACTCTACACCCTTGTCCTAGATGTGCCAAACTGTTATTTTAATACTAGTGTGACTCATAATCATGTCTTGTTGTGTTTCATGTTAGACGCACGACATTCGTCACAACCAATTGCATTAATTTTAATTAAATAAAACTAAAACCACTCTTTGTGCAATCTTCCAATTATTGGGCACTTTGGTGCAAAAGTGCATTAGGGTATCCACCCCGTTGGACACAACACAAAATAAAACCCATTTCCCCTTCATTTATATTTTTCCATGATTTTGGGAGTGTGTAATTGAACACCAACCTCCTTCAGACCATGGCCCTCAAAACCTTGAACCATTTGAATCCTAGCCCTTATTTGGAACCCATTTTAATCATGGCCCCCTTTATACCATATATGAGAGGCCCAATCCCAAGAGGGGTTGACCAGTCAACTTTTCTAGGTCAACTCAAAACTCTACATATATATAAATATCCCTTTCTTTTCCCTTCTTCAACTTTTTCCCTTACACCTAATATAACCCAGCCGATTTCTATTTCCATCACTGTTCATCAACCCCCTCCCCTCTCGATTTTTGCCGCCACCCTCCACCGGAGGCCTCGCCGCAGTCGTGCTTGAGACCCCACCGCCATTCCCTGTCAACCGACGTGCCAACTAGTGATCCACAACCACCCCGAGCACCTGCACTCGCCGTCCCCCGGTTCGACGACCCTGCTCCGGACTGAACCCGCCGGAGCCGCAGTCCACTCCGTCGACTTTCTTGACTGCACGAAGCCGCCGACGCTGCACGGGTCGACTTCCCCCCAGACTCGACTGTACTGAACGCCGACCGCCTCACCATCAACACCCCCGCTCACTACTGCATAACTCGCCTACACGACGCTGCCGACAGCCGGAGACTCCGCCGGGACCTACTGACCGTCCCTGCCGAACCCGACGAACAACCCACCGTGACCTACTGCTGACGACCGACTTCGACGATCCCAGAGCCGAGCAGTAAACCCGAACATCTTTCGCAGCCACCTCCTTCGCGACGACATCGAACCCTTCATTTTTGCGTACACAGGTTCGAATCCCCCTCGTATGCATATACACGTACACGTATACACATATTCCTCGTAGTATTGCACCCGTATTAGCCGTAGTGTATTTAGTATATGAATGGTATGTATGTATTTGCGTATGTATTAGTATATGTTAAACGTATTTTAGTACACATATATATGTATATATATGTACATAGTATAAATTCGATTAAGTATGTATAAATGTAGATCTATTATATGTGTAATTAATTAGTATTATGAGATATGTTAGTTCATATTATGTACTATGTATTATATATACTAGATATCTTGAATATGACCACGGATACCGTAGTTACATCACATCGACCTGTGACCATGTACAATGATAGCAGACTGCCACATGTACACTAATATACTGGCATGACCGTACCATTGACTGTTTGTTATGCATAGCAACTACAGACATGACCCTATCGTAGTCCCTAAGATCATGGTGTTTGATTGTGTATTAGTGTAATGTCTGATGCAGTATTGTGTTTATGATGTGTCTATAGGACCGTTGGATCCTTCAGACGACACCTTGGAACCCGAACATAGGTATTGACAACTAAGGACCACAGGCGAGTACATTCTCTGACAGTTTCTATTATGTTAATTATCTCTATAAATCTTGTTGTATAGCGCACATGATCTGACACTGTTGTTTACACGAGTTGGCATCATTGAGACCTATCACGAGGAGTCGTTATTGGAATCCATCATGCTAGCTGGGGAAAAATGGGAAAATATTAGTAGCTTATGTGATCATACCCAACTTTACATGCATCATAGCTCACCCACACCTCACGTCGGTGCAACCTTATCCTTACATGCCTCATCGCTGTTACATATGGTTAGCCTGACCTTGCGGGGATGATCGCTAATCAATGTAAGGAGTCTTATTAGACCCAAGATGATCACATGATATACTGATGTTTCACACACTTAGTTAGATGATTCTTGACATGTATCTCTAGTATATTGATCCAGCATCTCCATATGTTTTAGTTATTGTTCTTGTACACACTTACATACTAGTTCTTTGTTCTTGCGTGTACTTGTATTTCTACTCATTGCTAGATGTATATTGATAATGATGTTCTAGTATTACTTTATTCCAGCATTTCTTTATTTCCAGTATTCCTTTATTCCAATATTTCCTTATTTCCAATATTCTTATTGCCAGTATTTTCTATCTGTCTTATATTTTTTCACACTGTGTTATAGTTTTTGTCAATATATGTGGAACTGCTATTAGAGGTGTATTTCGTTCCAATCCTGACTGGATATATTTTTCCAAAGGATCTTGAGGAGTTCTGTACCATACACTACGGACCAGGTATAGACGCAGACTACACACCAGAGATCCTAGAGGAGTCTATGCCTTTAGATGAGACATTACCTGCAGCTATCTAGATAGTATTTATTTATACTTGAGACTTATGGAGGTTATTTCAGTTTATGTTAGACTTATGTTAAGTTTTAATTTGAGTCTTGTGGAGACTTTATATTGGACAGCTAGACTATGATTTATCTTTATGTTTGAGACATGGTGTTTAGCTATGTCACTTCTCTCATCTCTTATCACGCCTTATACTTTATAATTGCTGTGATTGAGTTTACATTGTGAGATGTATATTATCCTCCTTATGGAGATGTATATCATTGACAGGTGTAGTTATATAGTATTATTGTGACCTAGAAAGCGTTTTACCGCCGATGTTGCGGCGTAGGCTGGACGTACCAACGACTCATGCCCAAATTCTGGGTGCGGGTCGTGACTAGATGTATATACATATATATAGATGAGCATGTGTATATATATAAATAGATATAGTTAGTATAATATATTAATATATATATTTGTATATATTTTAGTGTATAATAGAGAGAGGGACCAACGCTTATAGCGACAGCAGTAACAATATTTAGCAACAGCAGCAGCAGCGCATTAGCAACAACAACAGTATTTGCAACAGCAGCAGCAGCTTCAGCGACAGCAGTAGCAACAGCCGCATTAGAAACAACAGCGGCTACAACAACAACAACAAAGAATTTAGTGACAGCAGTGGCGGCAGCATTAGCGACAGCAACAGTTACCGCAACAGCAGCAACAGTAATTGCAACAGCAGCAGCGGCATTAGTAACGGGCAGCAGAAGTTTCTGTGACTGTTTGTCTATATAGTTATAACTATGTATCTTTTGTAGCTAATAGGTATATATATGGTATTGGTATATATATATATATATATATATATATATATATATATATATATATATATATTTCATAATTGGTATTTATGCATTAGTAGACTATATTTTTAGTAGTAGATTGTTAGCGCATAGTTATTAGTGGGTAGTTAGTATATATGAGGTATTGACAATTACCTTGAGATACCAAGATAAGTATCAAGGTATTTAAGGATACCTAAGGTATTAGGTTTTGTATCAAGATGAGTGTCTAGTGGAGCAATATCGAGTTGGTTCGAAACCAAGGTATCCATATAGCTTTTGGTAATTAGGATTTTATATTTAATATTGTTTGATATATACATATGTGATATTTTATCCCTTGTTTGCGTATCCTGAGATACGGTATCCTAGTATCCTAAGATGTAGCTTGTATGACCTGGATTCATAGTGTATGAACCCAACATTGAGATAGACTCTTACAACCTAGAAATAGGTAGTTTGACCGGTTTGACTTAGAATTGACCTAGTTTGACTATTTGACTTAGAAATGGCTCTTTGACCTAGATATTGACTAGTTTAACTTATTTTTATTCCGAAACCTTGCATTGATGTTGTATTACCTATCTAGGTCTTCGAGGCACCATATCAGACATCTGTGAGATTGTTTACCGGACTTCAGGCTAGTATATTCTCTGATAGTTTTTCATTTATGATATGCTCTATGTTTATTGTATCTAGTGTAGATATTCAGGTTTTCTTGACACGATGGTTACACAGATTAGTATATCCGGATCTCGTTATGAGATATTATTCCTTGATATATGGTGTATCTTGTGCAAGCCTTGTTTTATTGATTATCTTATATATGTACATACACTGATTCTCGGGGAGACTTGCTACCTTCCTACAGAACCCGTGCCATAGCATACCATGGTTGGATCCACTATACCAATCGGGGGTGGAGAGTATTTTAGTGTAGATATGTGATTATACCCTTCTTGTTCATCTCTTATTTTTCTGTGAGTATTGGTCATACACCGCACGTATAACTTACCAGGCTATTCTTTCCTGTGCAAGTTTTTTTTTGCAAGTTCCCAAGCCGATCACATATTAAAGCTAGTACTCACTCACTTAGTCATTAGTATTCTTGTTCATTGTCAAATTTTTCATTATTGTATTTAATCTAATATTTTCTTATTGTATATCTCTTGTATCTATTGTTGTATCTTGTATATTCACATATATATACTGTTACATAGTTTTTATCATTGATTAGAATTGTTGTTAGAGATGTACTATGCTCCTTTCCTGACTCGATATATTTTTCCCAGATGATACTGAGGAGTGGTACCCTGCACATTACGGACCTCAGGATATTGTGGGATTAGAGTCAAAGACCCTGGCTTAGGAGGAACTTATCCCAACTGAGACAAATGACCCGTGACTAGTAGCTTCTTAGTATTCTTTGTATTGAATTTGTCTCCAGCTTATTTGTTTAATTCCTTCAGACTCATTGATGTTATTATTTTAGACTCATGAGTTGTATGTGACTATTCTATTCTTTATCACATTCGTGCTCATTTCGATCTTAGACCTGTGATTGTATATATTGATATTGTTGGTGGCTCATTATATTGTTAGATAGATTACCCAAACAATGTTCTACTGCCGATTCTGCAGCGTAGGCTGGGTGTTGTTCCCGACTTGCATCCCTACATTGTGTGCGGGTCATGACATATATATACATATAACTAACTAGTTACCTTTACAACTTACTGATTTGAGCTATAATTCAAGGCTAACCTCCCTTTCGAGTGCACATCATGAAGTTGCTGCTCTTGCTCTTGTTCTTGTTCTTGCTGTTGTTGCTACTGCAGTTGCTGCTGCTCTTGGTGTTGCTGCTGCCCTAGCAGTTGCTGCTGCTGCTACTGGCATCATTGCTTGCTGCCACTACAGCTGCTGCCCTTGCTACTGTAGTTGCTCCTGCCCTTGCTGTTGCTGCTGCAGCTGCTGTATTGCTCCTCTAGCTGCAGTTGCTGCTCTTGCTGGTGTTGTGCTCTTCTTACTGTTGCTGTGCTCCTCTTGCTGCTGTTATTGCATCTCCTTGTTGTTGTACCAACTTGACCCCCTAGCACACATACACACACACACACATCTATACACACATACCCTCATCTATATACATATATATATATATTTATATATACATATATACAATACTATAGATATATACATATCTATATAATACTACAAATACATATACGTATAAACACCAATACTACAAATATATATACATATCTATATAATACTATAGGTGTATATATACATATAAACACAATATCACTATACACATATATACATAACCATACAATTATAACACTCTAATAGCTATAACCAAGTGATATTGAATTAAAATGCAAGAAAATAAACACGTGGAGTGAAGCGCACCCATATCATATTAGATCTATGATACACTTGCGATACGGCTCCACCACACAACCAATTGTATCCCAATGGACACGAACAAGTCTAAAATAGTAATTATAAACAATATAAAGAGCTAACCACTCATCTACGTGTCAGTGTCAAAATGTGACATACTCAAACCCCCGTGTCGGAGGAAAACCCCCAAATCAACCTGTATCTCAAAATATCGAAATACGGCCTACACATATCCAATTGTGGATACGAACCTAGCCACACACAATCAAATATATGTTAATTTGGTCTAATTGACCAATTGACAAACACAAGATGTGTCAATCGCGAAATTCTCCCAAAATTGACACAAAATAACACATAACTTTCTCCATAGGCCTCGTATAAACCTAATTCCAATTTCTATTGGTAGCCTTAACATATGGGTGGTTCCTAATGATTAAAACACAGATTTAGAGTCTAATTAGAGGAGAAAACTGAATTGTATCTATTGGGAGATAGATTTCCAATAAAATCTCTAAATTGAGTGAAAAGAGCATTCAACTTATAGATCATTGCTCCTTCTTGTAGATCCTTGCTCTAATAGCCTCCAATGATAATTTGGGAAGGAATTGGAAAAAAATTTGGGTGGAAATTGATGTGAGAATGAAGAAATTTGGAAGAGAAAATTCTAGATCTATATTTGAAATAGAAAAGTAAAGAGAGAGAAACTTTCCCTCCCTTATATCAAGGCCGACCACATTTTTCCTTCCCCAAGCTACTATATAAAGTCTAAAATACCCCTTGGAACTTCTCATAAAGAAATAATTAAGGAGGAAAGATTCTAATCTAATTGGTTTAACTTAATTAATCCTCCTCCTAATGAATGGGCTTCTTATTGGGCTCAATTCTAACTAGAATTAAATATTGGTCCATGGATCTAATCTAAACTAGTTAGATACACTAACACAAGTCCAAAATAATAAAGTAAAATCTAACTATAATTGAATAATATAATAAATAATTATTTAACATGCATAATATTTAATTAATTATGAAATGACCAAAATATCCTTTCCTAGAAAATGTAGTAGTGACATCTAATATATGGGCTATCGAGTGACTATGGTTAGCTAGTGTATACTTGTGATAGCAGTTAGTATTGGTATTATTTAGACTAGTCGAGTTGTCACTAGTCAGATATTAATGTAAGTTATTTGAAGTAGGTGATATGTGTATTACTGGAGGAGGAGTTGGGCGTGTACTTTGTGTTGGTCGTGGAGTGTGCGTCTGCCTGGAATAGAAGGTAAGTATCAGCCACTGAATGTAGGATCTATTAGTTAATAATACTGGGTTATAGGTATCTTTATTTAATCAGGAGTAGCAGAATTTGGGGGCATGTTGTTGTGTCAAATACAGCAGCAGAGGTATCACATGAGAGTGGTGTCAGATTTTGAGGTTTTAGCAGCAGTAAGTAGTAAGAAGTATTAGATATATACCATAGTCTGATGTTATTTGTAAGCTAAGTTAGTTAGAAACTATCAGTTAGTGCACGTTTATGTAGATCTAATAGTGCCAATATATATATATATATATATATATATATTACCAGTAAGTTAATATTATATGCCAGTTAATAGTTGTAGTAAGTAGAATACTAGTTAGTAACTGTGACTATTAGTTCTCTTGTATTGAAGATGTTGGATAGAGACAATAGAGAATTAAGTGAGTTAGTGCCAGTGTTTCAGATATCAGTTTGTTTTAGAGCATGACAAGTAATAGCTATTAGTTAGTTGGTCAAGTAGCATATTAGTGTAAATAGTTAGTAAGGTTAGATGCAGTTAGTATTTTAAATTAGTATTAGTAAGTGGTGTATTAGTGTGTTTGTTAAGAAAGTGGATATTAATTAAAATACCATTTAGAACTTAGTTAATGACTTAGTACAAGTTAGAGTCAACTAGTTATTGACCAATTTAGACCCATTAAACTAGTGAGAACCTAGAAATGGCCTAGAAGTGCATGTAATCCATTTTAGTATTTATCACTTTGTATCACCTATTCTGACATGACATTCATATCTAGGTGTGTGTGACACCAGTTCGGACACCGAGTGACATCTTTTGCTCAGGACCAGAGGCGAGTACATTCTCTGATAGTTTTCTTATTTGACAGCCTCTATGTTTCATGTATTTAGTATTGAGATATTTGATTCCTGACACGATGGTCACACAGATTGCTATACGTGGATCCTTGTCATGAGATGTTATTATCGTGATAACTCAGTGATCACTATGTCATGCTTCATGATTACTCAGGGATTACTGTGATATCTTCGTGATTATATAGACCATGATCATAGTACGTGATATTATAAACCGTGCAGTATGATATACGTGTTATAACATGTCATGATTCAGATTCGTGTACTAGTCGGGGGGATGCGGAGATATTAGTAGTATGTGATCATACCTTATAGTCTGTGATATAGTATAGCCCGTGAAAGTTAGCAGATCATGCAACTCACGTATGATCACATTTGCTCACCTTTATATATAGCCCGTGTTAGGCCCAAGCCGATCACATTATCTTACTAATATTTTAAGGCACATTTATTTTTGTTGTTCCCTTTATTCTAGTACATTACCTTATTGTTCATCACCATATTGTTCTCAGTTCTTGCCATTATTTACTATGGTACTCTTGCTCATGATATCTGTTAGTTCAGTTACTTCCATCATGTATTTTTATTACTATTATTGTTTCATAGTTTTTGTTAATTATTAGAACTGCTTTTGGGTTATACTTTGCTACAATTCTGACTGGATATATTTCTCAGATGATTCATTAGAGGACTGGTGTATTACGTATTACGGGCCACTGTATGGTGAGGTAATTCAGCCAGTACCCGTAGAGCCTCTTGAGATAGTACCACCAGCTGGAGAGACTTAGACATTTTATTATGAGTTGTATTTGATTTTAGTTGACTTCAGGGCATGTATTATTATTTTGAGACTTATGTTGAGATTGGACTTGTACTGAGACTCTTGTATTTCTTTTACTTCTATTCCATATCGTGCCATTCTTTCTGTAGTTATTTTTGTGATTGAGTATTGTTTACCATATTATCATATTGTCCTCCATTTGGAGTTGAAATAACATAACATGTACCATATGTATATATTGTATGAGATGTGTAGATAGTTATGTTGACCCAGACAGTGTTCTACCATTGATGCTGTAGAGTAGGCTGGGCGTTGTTCACCATGTGCCCCTATTTCGGGTCAGGTCGTGACACATTTTAGTGGTGGCCCATGCAGTCAATGGCCCATACAGGTCATTGGCGGTAGAACGCTGTCTAGGTCAAGTACTATCTAAATAATCTCACACTAGTATCCAACTCCATAAGGAGACACGGATAACACTATAACAATGAACAACATACTCAATCACAACTACAGCACGATAAGAATTTGAAAAAAATAAAAGAATACAACACAAGTCTATTGACAAAATAATCATACCTGCAATCATTAACTTCCAATCCCCAAGTGTCAGGAACCAGTCTGCTAAGGTCACACTCTGGAAAAATATTTTCCAGTCAGGAAGGAGCAAGTACATCTCTAAATAGCAGTTCTATATAAATGACATAAACTATGTGGCAGTTCTAGATGGAAACATACCAGATGCATGTATAGGTACGAGAAATGTACAATAAGAGAAATACTAGAAATACTGTAAGTAAATGCAGGAAAAAAACAATATGTCAATGAGCAAGAAACCTATGACTAAGTGTGTGAGTACTAGCTTTAATATGTGATCGGCTTGGGAACTTGATCAGGCTGGTTACATGTGATTAGCTATGGTTCATATAAAGTCAGGCTAACCGTTGGTTAGCTATGATGCATGTAGAGATCAGGCTAATCACACGTAACAGCTATGGAGCATGTAAATGGTCAGGCCGCACCCGACGTGAGATGTGGGGTAAGCTATGGTGCATATAAAGTTGGGTATGATCACATATCTACACTAAAGTACTCCCCAAACCCCCGACTGGTATAGTAGATCCAATCATGGTACGCTATGGCACGGGATTCCCTAGGAAGGTAGCAAATCTCCCTGGGAATCAGTGTCTGTACATGCACAAGATATCAAGGAAACAAGTCTTGTACAAGCTACACCATGAATAAGGAATAACATCTCATGACGAGATCCGTGTATACCAATCCGTGTAACCAACGTGTCAGGAACATGGATATTTACACTAGATACAGTGAACATAGGAGATATCATAAATTAGAAACTAATCAGAGAATATACTCGCCTTGGGTCCTTAGCTGGTAAAACCAATGTCCTGTCCCAGAGTATCGTCTGGAGGATCCAACAGTCCTAAAATATATCAATACAACATTTGCATCAGGTGCTACACTAACACAACACAAAACATCGAACTCAGGGCGGTGCCAGGTATAGCACTAGTCAACTAGGGTCATCTAGTAGGGATACGTATATAATACACATTACACTTATTAATACTTACAATAATTATACATGCACCAATTTAAATGTATTTATAATATATATATATGCCTTTTAAATACATATCTGATTTATACTAGTTGAACATTATATATGTATACTCATACATATGCTAACAATACATTTTTAAAATATATATATATATTGTCAATGTTATTATTAAAATATATACTAATACTAGTACATCACATTAAATACAAATACAATACATTAATATATATATATTATACATGAATTAAATGGTATATATATATATTGTATATGTGGTGATTTTGGTGCAAGTATGTATATAGTATAATTATTATTTTGGTATACAAATATATATGTGTATATATATTTTGTATGGGTATATATTTAATAAAAACGTATTTTGGTATAAATGAACAAGTATGTAAATAACCGTATTTTGGTATCAATGTATATATGTAGAGTTATATTTTCATATTGGTATATATATTTTTGTATAAAACCTTAGCATATTTTAATATATATATACATATATTTTGTATATGTATTTAATTTGATATGTATATTGTAAGTACATATGTTAATTAAGATGTGTATAATTATGTATCTAGCTATTAGGTGACCAGTATCCTACCTAGAGTAGTCCCAAATTCTGTATTTCTTCTGTGTGTTAGGGTAGTATCTGATGCAAGTGGTAATTGTAATATGTTTATAGGACTGTTGGTTCACCCAGGGAATACTCTGGAACAGGACACCAATAAATACCAGCTAAGGACCAAGGCAAGTACATTCTCTGATAATTTCCAATTCTTTGATAATTTCTATAAATTCAACAATCATGAAATGTTACATCTGAATCTTTGACACTGTGCTACACGGACTAGTATAGCTTGGATCTGCAGTCATGAGATGTTACCTTGATTATCGTATTGACATTGTACACGACATGTATATTAGACATCGTACATGATAGACTTGACTTGCTCGTGTATCGTGACGTGTCATGGTTGGATCCACTGTACTAGTTGGGGGCGGGGAAGTAGTTAGTAAGAAATGTGATCATAACCTCTTATTGTAGTATAGAAAATTGTAAGTGTTAATCATGCCCTTCACCCATGATTAGCCAGGCCCTGTAGCTATCGTACATGTTCCCAAGCCGATCACATTTTGAAGCTACTATTTCAAACACTTAGAATATATTACAGTTCCCTATTTTAAATCATATACTACAACACCCGTATATGATACTGTTCCTTGTTCTTTTAATTCCATACATGCACTGACTGTATCATATTGTTTATTGCCTGTCTCTCTTTAATTGCCATTGCATTTATCTCACTGTCTTCTCAGTAGCTAGCATGACATATTTTATTGTATTATAGACATTATCAATTAATGGAACTGTTATTTGAGAGTGTTGCTTTGCTCCTTCCTGACTGAAAATATTTTTCCAAACTATGCCTTAGAGGACCGCTGTCCGACACTTATGGTGAGTAGCTGCAGACTTGATAGTAGTTGTGTTTCCAGGAGGTCTAGCTGGAAATTACTATTTTTAGTTAGTTCTTTTAAACAGTCTATTTGGTACCAGATTTGTCTCCGGCATTTTGATGATTCTTGGATATTGTTGAGTTAGAATATTACTTGTGGACTTGTGTCGTGTTTAATTTTAGTTTTATTATTCGAAATCTTATCGTGCTGTAATCCTGTGATTGAGTATGTGTTCATCCTATTTGTGTCATCCGTGCCTCCTAATGGAGATTGGATGCTTGCGTGACATTAGTTAGATAGTATCAAGACCTTGACAGCGTTCTACCGCCGATGCTGCGGCGTAGGCTGGACGTACCCACGCACTCGTGCCCCTAAACCGGGTGCGGGTCGTGACAGGTTCGGAGTCGCAACAAGTACGATATCGTAGTAGTAGTACTCTAAGTCTGAGGTACTGCTACGAGCCTGCTTTAGGATATAGGATATATAATATAGGCTGAGAGTATACTCAATCACAACTAGAAAATACTCCCATTTATTACTTTGTTATCCTTATCTATCTGAATGCTTGCTTTACTTTGAATAATTATGTCATTCTTTGAGGATATCATATCTTACTCAATATTGATTCCTTTGTTGCAAACTATCCTCAGGATGCTGCCGATAACGCATTCCCAGCGCTTTGGTGCAGTGTCAGCTAGGTCGATCACTTCGTCGCCTCTGAGGGTAGCACCAGCAGATACTGTTCCAGCATATTTAGTTCAGAGGTCCACTTTACCAGTCTAGGTGGGCATTTTTGTAGCAGTTTTCTGGGGTCTCCACCTCCGGTACAGAGGATAGTGCCGACAGTCTCAGAGGAGCTTCCACCTCCACCATCCGCAGTTGATCAGAGGCAGGTATTTATGCTCTTTCAGCAGATGATAGAGGCCCAGAAATGCCAGTCAGAGGACATGAGGCAGGGCATTGAGAATGCCCACCAGCTTGCACTCACCGCAGTCTAGAGAGTTACCTTGGTCCTGCCACAAGTAGCTCCATCTTAGTTCACCCTGCAGCCGAGGCCAAGGACTATCATAGACTTCAAGAGAATTAGGCCAAAGGACTTTAAAGGCACTGAGGGAATTATTTATGTTGATGATTGGATATAAGACATTGAGAGGAACCTGCGGCTGGCGCATATTCCAGAGAGGTTATAGGTAAAGGCCGCAGGAAGCATGATGTTTGGCATCGCATTGACTTGGTTCAGGACGGACACCGGGATCTCAGTGCCAGGACTTAAGGAGCTCTTCAAGAAAACGTTCTTCCCAGATGTGTCTCTGACATCTTCAGAGAGCCAGTTTCAGTACCTCCTCCAAGGAGGTATGACATTGGATGAGTATGCAGTGGAGTACTGCATATTAGGTCGCTTCGTGGAGGGGCAGAATCCCCGAGAAAAGGCCCAAAAGTTTAGAAAAGGCCTGAACAGGGAGATTAAATCTCATACTAGTGGATACCATACTGCTATATTTGAAGAGATTCTAGCGGAGGCATAGCAGAAAAAGGATGATTTGGAGCTTGGTTCCAAGAGGATGAGAGATCATTCAGGGGCTAGTTGTAGTGCGGACCCAACAAAGCGGCCTCACTTTCACCAGCAGTAGTAGAGGCACTTTCAGCAGCAACCGAGATAGCAATTTCAAGCACCATTCCGGGCACCGGTACCGCAGGCACATCAGTCCTCGAGACTAGCACACCATGTCCTGCAGTGCACTCACTGTGGAAAGATGGGATATAGACATGAGGTCTGCATGAAGAGGCTTGGGGTATGCCTCTATTATGGGATGGAAGGCCACTAGTTGCAAGATTGTGTTCTAGCTCCCGTTCGAGCAGGTCAGGGCAGAGGCCAAGCACAGAGAGCACCTACGAGACCACCAGTGGGATAGTATAGGGGACCTACGTTACCGTCACAGCAGTAATGGTTCGCTCAGCATCAGTAACAACAGAGAGGCGCCCAGCGTCAGGGCCAAGATTTTACCTTGATGGTCGAGCAGGAGGAGACAGTCGAAGATGTCATCTAAGGTTCTTTCTATCTTGATTCTTTTTTAGCTCATACTTTATTTGATTCTGGTAATTCACATAGTTTTGTATCTGTATCTTTTGCTTTGAAGCATCATCTTGAGACTGAACCATTGGAAAGGACTTTCAAGATCACCACCGGGGGTAGCATTATCCTTGTCAGTAAAGTTTACTAGGATTGAAGAGTTTCTATGGGAGGCCGAGAGTTGAGCACGTGTCTACTCGTAATGATACTTCCGAGCTACGATATAGTACTCAAGATGGATTGGTTGAGTAGGCACCTTGCTAGTATCGATTATCGTGGACGCAAAGTTTTGTTTTAGATGCCAGGAGTGGCAGAGTTTGAGTTCGCCTAAGGAGCAGTGGGGCAGAGCGAGGGAGTCTTCTGTGGAGCTTCGGCGGAAGAGCAGGAGATGCCATATCTTTTGATTGTAGAGTATATAGATGTCTTTCTGGAGGAATTCTCTGTGTTGGCGCCAGACCGAGATGTGGAGTTCTCTATAGATTTGGTGTCAGGCGCAGAACCGACATCACAATAATCTATAGAGGTAACAATAGCAAACTGGCAGAGTTAAAGAAGAAGGTGGATGACTTATAGGATAAAGGCTTCATCAGATTCATTTTATCACCGTAGGGTGTACCGGTATTGTTTGTACCGAAGAAAGGATGGGTTGGTACATAGGTGTATCGACTACAGGGCTCTCAACAACCTCACCATCAAGAATAAATACCCATTGTCGCGGATTGCTGATCTGTTTGATCAGTTGAGCGGAGCGAAGGTATTCTCGAAGATAGACTAGAGTTCGAGGTACCACTAGGTAAAAGTGAAGAAGGAAGACATTTCGAAGACAGCTTTTAGGACTCCGTCTGGGCAGTTTAAGTTCTTGGTGATGTCATTTGGGTTGAGCAATGGAACGATAGTATTCATGAACCTCATGAATAAGGTATTTCATCAATACCTAGATCAGTTTATGGTGGTATTCATTGATGGTATATTAATTTATTCGAAGACCTCAGAGGAGCACGAGGAACACCTGAGGATAGTTCTGGAGACCCTCAGGAAGTAGAAATTTTATGGCAAGCTGTCAAAGTGTGAGTTCTTTCTTGATAAGGTTGAATTTCTCGGGCATGCGATTACAGAAGATGAAATCTCATTAGACCCGAAGAAGATATCATCAGTTGAGTCGCGGTCTACCCCGAGTTCAGTGGAGAAGATCAGGAGCTTTCTTAGATTGACAGGCTATTATCGGAGATTTGTTTAGAATTTTTCTAAGATTGCAGAGCCGATGACTAGGCTAACCAGGAAAGATGTAGAGTTTGTTTGGACATAGGAGTATCAGGCCGCCTTTGAGAAGTTGAAGAAGAGGTTGAATACGGCTCAATATTGACGTTGCCATCAGGGATGGGATGATTTTCTATATATAGTGATGCTTCGGTTAAGGGTTTAGGATGTGTTGCAGCAGAACGGGAAGGTGATTGCCTATCCTTCCAAGCAATTACTCCCTCATGAGAAGAATTACCCTATCCATAAATTGGAGTTGGCAGCAGTCATCTTTGCTCTAAAGCTGTAGAAACACTACTTGTACGGAGAGCGTATGGAGATATTTACAGACCACAAGAGCTTAAAGTATGTATTAACACAGAAAGAGCTCGAGGCAGAGGTGATGGTTAGAGTTGATAAAGGATTTTGACATATCATTGCATTACCATCCAAGGAGGGCCAATTTATTCGCTGATGCCTTGAGCAAGTATCTAATGGCTATGTACTTGACGAGATACTTATTGGCAAACCTTGACAGTTTGGGAATCGAGGTGCTAGTTCCTGGAGTCACGACACAGATGTAGGGACTTCAGGTACAGTCGGAGCTGATAGACCGGATTAGAGTCGTACAATTCGAGGATGAGTCTCTTAGGAGCATCAGAGTGCAGGTCTGGATGGGATTGTCAGAGGACTTTACTATTGCAGAGGATGGATCATTTCGCTACAGTACTAGATTGTATGTACCGAGTGGGACAATATACGAGATAGTTCTTCAGGAGGTGCATCGATCTCAGTACTCTATGCATCCAGGTGCCAACAATATGTATAGGGGCATGAGAGAGCACGTTTGGTGGTATAGTATGAAGCAGGAGGTGGCGAGCTTCGTATCCAGATATCTGGTATGCCAACAAGTAAAGGCGGAGAGACAGAGGCCAAGTGGATTGCTTCAGCCTTTACCCATTACAGAGTAGAAGTGGGAGCACGTGATGAGGGATTTTGTATCAGGGCTTCCGCGTTCTCCAGGAGGTAAAGATGCTATTTGGGTCATCGTAGACAGGTTGACCAAATTTGTCTATTTTTTGCCATTCAAGGTGGGTACATCTATGGAGAAGCTCGTGGAGATGTATGTGCGGCAAATAGTCAAATTTCATAGAGTTCCTGTGAGCATCATCTTGGATCAGGATAGTCGCTTCATACCCCACTTTTGAGGAGTTTGGCTTGGGCACCCAGCTCAAGTTTAGTACTATATATCACCCTCAAACAGACGGGCAGTCGGAGAGGACTATCTAGACTCTCGAGGATATTCTACGCACTTGTATTTTGGTTTTTGGAGGCTTTTGGGAGGATCACCTTCACTTAGTAGAGTTTGCTTATAACAACAGCTACCAGGCCAGTATCAAGATATCACCATTTGAGGCATTATTTGGACCGAGATGTCGCACTCCGTTATCATAGGATGATGTTGGTGAGAGAGTCTTATTGGGACCAGAGATGGTCGTGGATGCAACTGAGAAGGTAAAGCTTATTAGGGATAGACTTCAGGTGGCACAGGACAAACAATGGCATTGGGCCGATAGCCACCGGTGACCATTGGAGTTTGAGGTATATGTTTTATTTATATTGCTCGGGATTGCTTTGTCTGGTTTGTTTGTCATTTTTATATCAAAACGAGGACTGAGAAAACTTGATTTGTTTTAACAAACTAAAAAAGTAAAAAGAAGAGTCCTTGGAGACAATCTAAGTACAAATTTATTTTTTGGAGGGTGACGATGGAGGGTTAGGAGTGTTGCAACTCTCTTTAATCCATGGACAATCAGGTGCAGAAGCTCTTCTCTCTTCCTTGAGTGTTGATTCGCAGATAGCCCACCTCTGGCATAATGGTAGTACCCTGCTATTTATAGTCATATTTGTGGCTGCATAGATTTTGGGCCTCATGGATGGCAAAGTTTGTCATGTGTCCCCTCTCAATAGAAGGGTGCTACAGCTATGCATGGGAATCTTGGCTTCGTTGCTATGTGAACATTTGTTAGGATTTTGTTGTTTGCTGAGTATGGACTGTTCTCAACCGTGTAGGCACGACTTGGTCAAATTGACACGTTACCTCTATTTGGTTAGAGAGGACCACTCAGTTGTAACAGCAAGATTTGGTCGACATAGAATCTGGGACACATGTTGCCCAAGATGCACGGGACGCACGAAGTCTAGAACACACGGGGCCAAAGAGGCGTGGACCACATGGAGCCTGGAACACACGGGGCCAAAGACGCATGGACCGTATAGAGTTTGGAACGTACAGGGCCAGAGACGCATGGAGTTTGGGATGCATGAGACATAAACGCATGGACCACATGGAGTCTGGGACGGATGGGCAAGAGCTGCATGAGATCTTTTGTCGTGTAATACACGCGTTCTCGTCCTTCAAGACGATCAAAAAAATCCTATTTGTCAGGATTCTGTGTTAGGCGCCATCTTTGCTGTCAGGACGTCATGTCAGGTCGACCTGCGGCCAGTTGTCAGGCTGCTTGTTTGGAATGCATAGGTGTTCTTTTTCTGGGCCGTATGGTTTTCGTGCAATCTATCTGTTGAGTTTTTATATGGGGCGTATGGACGTCGGTCGTATGGCTGCATCTTTTCCATGCTTCTATAAGGCCCCCTTCAAATTTTTTTAAACTGATAAGTTTGAAATACTTTGAATAAGAAGCATGGATGGGATATGTTTGGGCTGCATGGGCGATTGGTACCAGGCTATCAACTATGCATTTAACTGCCATATTTGCCTTGACCCTTGAGTGGATTTGGTTCAGATTCTGAGTCATCTCTAGACGCGGGGCTCGATGTTGACAGTTTTTAAGAAGATTTAAGAGGATCACGTGCATCAAGGTGTCAGGTTTATCTCATTAATCGCTTGGTTCAGTTCCTCGATCCCTTTACTCTATTTTTGTATCCTATAAATAGGCACACAGGGGGAGAGAGAAAATTTTTGTCTTCAGTTCCTCCTCCTTCGTGAAGATGATGGATGTTGCTATCTCTTTCGCCGAGGAGTCGGTCGAGAGCAGGATTGATCCGTGGCGCCCTAATACAAGAATTCTACTTCGAGGTAAGGGGTAATATGTCTCTTGTGAGCCGAGCCATAGCAAAGTTATACCGCGTGGGTGAAGGCTCCCCTCGGATATGTGTAGACCTCCTCACAGAGCTTTGTCGTGTGGGTGAGCACTCCTTCATGGCATGCGCACAGAACCTATCTTCCATGTGCTCCAAGTTTTGGCGAGGCTGTATAGATGAGGAATCATCAATTTTATGCGTGCAGAGCCTGTATGTGGCTTGGCCACATGGGTGAGGTCTCATCCTGCTAGTTTATGCAGACTTAACTGTACGTAGCTGCAGCCTGACAGCAGTATACGATGGTTATGCCATTTTATAATCTTCTTTGGACTGATACGTCTTCTTTATGCAGGTTTTCTCTTCGCTCGTGTTGCCTATGATGGGGCATGGAATGATATCATAACACCCGTTGTTCGGGATAAAAACTAACCTTATGTAGCATTTCCCCAATAGACGCGATCAGTTTGGCAAGAAATAATCCAGGAGACAATGAGGAACATCATGTGTCATACGCTGAGCTGCCATTGTTCATGCAATGCGTCAGCTTCTTTTCTTCCTTTTATGTGGTTCGCTATCGGCCGGAAAACTATGGGGTCGATGACAAAATTTGGATTAATTGCCATTCTTGTCATCGGTATTCCCGGATAGTTGTAGAACGTCTGCTCCTGCTCTTCTCTTGCTATCCATCAGTATGGATTTTTCATATACTGAGGTTTGCACTATGAAGTAGTGAGCCAAAAAAAATTGAGCTCTGCTGTTGGGCCCGACGTGTCAGTAACGATGACAGCACAGAGGGGCACTTCTAATAAAAAAGTTTTGTATCAGCAAGACTTCATGGAAAATATCTTTAAAACAGGTTTCTACCATATATACTCATGACCTTGAATACTACTAAGAACCCTTAAATGTAATAGATTTCCATTATATCTACTCATGATCTTGAATATTGATTAATGAAGTCTCTCCTTTTTCAAAATTATTGTATGTTGTGGTCTTTTAGGTATTGGTGGACCTATTACTCTTTTGAGCATTTAAGGTGCGTATAATAGATTCAAAATAAACCCTATCAAAGGTAATATGGACGTGATAGGTTTTATAGATCCATTACTTTTTACGCACGTTAGTACAAGTACTAGGTTTGAGATAAGCCTTGCTAGAGGTAATATGGTCGTGGCAGTTTTTGTAGACTTTAAGGACATCTAGCTGGGGGATTTTGGTGGACCTATTACCCTTTTGCATACTTTGGGGTGCGAGTAATAGATTTGAAACAAACCCTACCAGAGGTAGTATAGACGTGATAGATTTTGTGGACCTATTACTTTTTGCGTACGTTAGTGCAAGTAATAGGTTTGAGATAAGCCTTGCCAGAGATAATATGAACATGGCAATTTTTGTGGACTTAACACCGCGTGCTTACTCCGGATTGGGTACGGGTGATAAGTTAGAAGATAATCGATATCAGAGGTAATATGGACGTGATGATCGATGGTCAAGGCTGAAAAGTTTTCTCAGAGATAATATGGACGTGGCAGACTCCCCCGGAGTAGTGTATTAGAGCAATAGTCCAGAGGTCCAGTGGATATGAACCAACGCCCAGGAAGATACGATATAGTTTAGTAATATAGGAGTACTAGTTTAATTTAGACATAGTACTTTTTGAGGAACTTGTCTTTGATAGGCATCAGGAGCAGGTCATCGTTGGATTTTGCTAGCAAGTATGCGCCGTTGGAAAATACGATTTCCACAACGAACGGACCCTCCCATTTAGATTAGAATTTGTCGTTCATCTTATGGGTCATAACTATCGATCTTCTTACTGTTAAAATGAGGTCACCCACTTGAAATATTCTCTGTTTTACTCGTTTATTGAAGGCTTTAGAGAGACGCGCTTGATACAGCTCTATGTGTTTTTGGACTAAGGGTTATTTTTTGTCGAACGCTTCCAACTCGTATAACCGTCGGTAGTAGTTGTCGTCCATGGTTAGTTGATTGGAGAGAGATACCTGTAGTGGAGGGATTTGGATCTCAAGTGGGAGTACAACCTCACTTCCATATACTAAAGAGAATGGCGTTTTCTCAGTAGCTTTCCGGACTATTGTTTGGTAGGCCCAGAGACATTCACCAGCTTCTCATTCCAGTAGCGTTTGCTGGAAGACATAAATTTCTTAAGGAGTTTGATGATGGTTTTGTTGAACGCTTCTGTCAGACCATTTACTGCAGGGTTGTATGCTGTATAGGCTATATTTTGGATTCAGTTCTTGTCACAAAACCGATAGAAGGTATGGCTTACGAACTGTGGACCATTGTCGTGGATGATCCTACGCGGCTGTTTGTGGTAGAAAATGAAAAGAATGAAAGATGTATTCAAGACGGGGTTTATACAGGACCCGTGTTCTTTTGTTTACAAACAAACTTGTACAATATAATCCTATACGAGGATGTGGGAGTACAATTTATTTAATCTGGGTATAAATTGCTATAGGTGTCTGATCTGCAGTCGATCACTTTAGCCCTTGGACCACACGATGGTGAAGAAGTACCGTAGAAGACAGGAAGCAGTCTCGGAGGTTGCAGAAAAGGGTGGATGCACGATGCCCTGGTCGCCGATCCCTATCCTTTGCCTGAGCTCCGGGTTCCTCTCTCTCTCTCTCTCTCGATCTCCTCTCTCCTTGCTCGATCTTCAATTGTTCGACCTCTTTTCTGAGTCTTCAATTGTTCGATCTTTTTTTTTGTCGACCTTTTCCTCTGTTGATAGAGGTCTCTATTTATAGAGTTTTAGTGACAGTGACCACTCAGTTGGTATAAAAATCGAGGAGTGGAATCAGAGCACCCTTTTACACGACGGTTAAAATAACCAATGCCTACGTATAGATGATCTTTTGAATGAGCGTATAACACGGGTCCAACTAAGGGACACAACGCGTATTGTTGCTACGAAGATCACGGCGTGAAAGCCACGTAGGTAGGTATCCTCCGTGTAGAAGAGGTAGGCGTAAAAGCCAATGTCTGTCACCATGGCATAAAAGCCAAAATAGGCATAGAAGCCTGATTGCATAGAAGCCTGATTGCATAGAAGCCGAGTGGGCATTGAAGCTGAGGAGGCGTAGAAGCCGAGAGAGCATGGAAGCTGAGGAGGCGTGGAAGCCCTGAGAGCATAACAGCTGAGGGGGCGTAGAAGCCCTGAGAGCATAACAGCTGAGGGGACGTAGAAGCCCTTAGAGCAAACCAGCTGAGGGGGCGTAAAAGCCACTGCGCAATGCTGAGTGCTGACGTGGACGTCTTTAGCCGGAATCACGACTTTTGAAGATATAATCAAATCTCTTGCATTAAATGCAGAGATCTGACACCATCCTGTGCATAAATTGCGAATGCGTGTTCTGAAGGCCTGCCCCCATTCTGAGCATCAGGCAAAAAGACGTGCCTCGAGCTTTGTTCAAAGTGCAGCTTTTGACGTGGCAGTCTGTTTGTCTTCTGCGGTATGTAGACGGTTTTGCGTTTGCCTGTGTAGAACAAGGCAGCGTATCCCCTTGTATGCGAAAAAACAGTTTACGCAGGGGGGGTGTCACCACACGATGGTTCGGTGATTCTTAATCAAATCTCCTGCATTAAATGCAGAGATCCGCCATCATTCTGTGCATTAAATGCGAAGGCATTTTTTTGATGGTCTGCTGCTCTTCTGTGAATTCGTCGCAGAGACGTGCCTCGAGAAGGCTGTCACCGTCTTGTGCACCAATCGCAGAGACGTGCCTCGAGCCCTGTGCAAAGTGCAGCTTTTGACGTGGCAGGCGGTTTGTCTACCGCGGAGAGTAAACAGCTCATGTCTGCCTGTATAAAATAAGGCAGCATATCCCCTCGTTCACGTAAAAGCAGTTTACGCGAGGGAGATGGCGGTAACTGACAGCCTGGGTCATAGTGCCGTGCCATCATTATAGCCATCGTCTGGATAGCCGAGCCGAATCCCTTTGTCAGAAGTTCAGATGTCAGGTTCATTGCAGGGTCTGACAGGTTCATCTTGGGGAGCACGAAGAGTTCCTCGTACGCTTTTAATACCGCATTTGAAAGCGGATGTGTTTTACGCCATATAGGCGACGAAGCCCTCTACTTTACGCTCTGAGGCAGCCTGGACATACTGCACTTATACGGATGGTCCTGAGAAGCTCTTGTCTTGCCTGCTTGGCGGCTCTGAGGTCATCTCTTTACGCTGCCCCGTACTAATAGGTTGCGTATAGTCATCCGGCGTATTTTTCATGCTTCTACAAGACCCCCTTCAAAGCTTTTAAATTCCTCAGAATTTGAAATGCTTTGAATGAAGCATGAACCGTCCCTCGTAACTCAGAACGCCTTCTGAAATGGGGCCTAAAACGGTCAAGTTTGGCACGTTCTTTCAGGTCGGTCTTTATGGCATATTTATTGGGGGTAGGTGTGACCTCTTTTGCCTATAAAAGGGATGAAGAGTTAACCTGTTTCTTCCCACATTTTCTTTTACCATGCTGAGATGATCGCCGGAGTTCGTCGGGTCGATCTGAGGAAGAAGAAGACCATGTTCTTCCAGCATGTAAAGAGCCGAACAAGACGGCGTCTTCGAGCAAGTGTCATATGCAACGATGAATTATGGAAGGATATCTTAGCCTCCCTTGCTCGGGATAATCAGCAACTTCGTATGGCATCTTGCCCAGGAGAAGGGAAGGGTCGCTTTAGACCACACAGCCTACAAGCTGTATATTTTCTCCTGAGACCCCCGCGGACAAGATTAGATAAACCGTAATCCATCGTCCTCGATCGAGTTGGGTTGAAGAAGCCCCAACTGGATCGTTTATGGCAAATGGAGGATCTTCTTGTTCATGACCGTAGTAGTCGATGAACTGCCATAGAAGAGGAGGAAGACCTTTGTAGAGGGGATTTCCCTCATATGTAATCACGAAAATGAAGAAAAATCCCTTGTAGACAGGATTTACCTCATATGTAATTGTGATTTTAACTTTAAATAAAGTCATCTTTCTTCTCTGCATATGATCGTCTTTGCCATACGTTGCTGTGAAGTCTGAATATGTGCAGCTTCGACACGTCTGATTCTGTACGCCGACTCTGATAGAAAGAGTATTAGGTCCCGTTCTGTCTTTTACGCATAACTAGCGATGCGCAGCTGCTTTAGGAATGTAGGGATCGCGTAGAATTCTTTGTCCCAGATATCATCTTCAAGAGTGATTTCCCGAAAGTCCCTTAGAACAGGGCGAGAAATGGCTAAAAAAACTGAGCCGCCGTCTTGAACTGTAGATGAAATATTCAGACTGGGTTTCTGGATGAACTTCGAGTCGACCCACGAAGAAGAGTGATTTTCAATGTTTGACTCTTGCATTCTTCGGGTACTTGGGATATTTTTAAGGTTAAGAGGGGGTATCTTCTGTGTGAACTCCTGTAATTGACCGCTTTGAGCACTGTTCGGATATGCGGAAAGTCAGAGATCCGTTAGTGTAGATGGGCCGAAAATCCTGAGTTCGTAGCCTACCGAGCATAGAAAGCCACCGAGCGTGAGATCGTAGGTTTGTATCTGCTAAGCGTGAAGTCGTAGGTTTGTAGCCTCTCGAGCATAAAAGCTACTGAGCACAAAAGGCATCCGGGCATAAAACCATAGACTTGTAGCTTGTGAGCGTAAAACTGTAGATCTGTAGCCGTCGAGCGTAGAAAGCTCTTTAGCGTAGAACTGTAGATTTGTAGCCTGTGAAAAAGAAGTCTTCCGAGCGTGAGGTCGTGGATCTTGTTGCCTCCGAGCGTAAACTAAACACCACCGGGCGTGGGACCATAGGTTAGTATCTGCTAAGCGTGAAGTCGTAGGTTTGTAGCCTCTCGAGCATAAAAGCTACTAAGCACAAAAGGCATCCGGGCGTAAAACCATAGACTTATAGCTTGTGAGCGTAAAACCGTAGATCTGTAGTCGTCGAGCGTAGAAAGCTCTTTAGCTTAGAACCGCGAATCTGCTTTGCACGAAAAACTCTTCAAATTTGCTGACTGTCCGTCTTTCGAGAGTAGTGGGTTGCCGTAGTACCCAATCATAACCAAATATTAATTTGCGAGATTTGGTTAGGGTTTCGAGGAATCCGTCCGAGGATTCGAGGAGTCGATCCGAACCCTATATATACCCCGAGATTTTGCGAGAAAACTTTTCATCCGCCTTCTGCGAAAAAGAGTCTTCGTCTGTTCGAGTTTTTCTCCGTTGCTTCTCCGAGCACTCAGAGTCTTCAGAAATGGCGCCGAACCAAACCCCTTCCGCTAAGGGAAAGAGTGTAGGTTCTTCTTCCCATTCTTCCGCCCCGGCGAGGGAGTCTTCGGTCGGGCAAGACGAACTTCATTTTGAGCAAAGTATTCCGCCGACGAGCAGCGCTCCCGGTCTTAGAGGTAGAGCCTTCGGGATGACAAAGAACGACGAAAAATCCTTCGCACACGTTGAACGTGACCGCGCTTGGTCGTCTTCTGTGCTGATAGCCTCTTTGAGGAAGATGATGCACGGAGACGTTTTTATCTCTTACGCCCATATTTCTAATGTGCCAGCGTAAGGGCTCCATAGTTTTCCCAGTTCTGGGTGTAACAGCTCTGACTGCCGAAAACTTGGTGCATACTATAAAATTTTAGTTTTACACCTGGGGACGGAACCTCCGACGTAATAACTAGAATTTTTGGTAGCCCGGCGTAAAGCACGGATCGTACGCTGCTAGTTACGTCTCTGGATGAGACTTCCTGCGTAAAATGGCCAAATTTGTACAGTCTTGGCTTTAAAGCACAGACTGTGGCTTCTGGATCCCCATGTTGCAAGATTTTGTAATGACGTGTTTTTCTCGCACTTTTGCAGTTAATTTGGGTGAGTCTCCACTGGCCGAGGTGATGGGTTCCGCTGCCGGGATGCTGCACTCGAACTATTTGGAGGATCTATCCCACGTGGCATTTCCTATCTCCGGACCCCAGTATCCTGAGGGAAGGGAGCTTTTGATATCAGCTCAGGGCGAGTGGACGCTGCTGAATATGATTAACGGGGAGCCCCTGACGTATATAAACGGGGAGCAGTACATAAAGCTAGCTTTTCTTTTTGGGGACATGATCGATAAACGGTCCCAGACGAAGCCTAAGAGAGAACCTTGGGTATTTCTTGCCGGGAACCTGGTTTTGTACCTGCCAACGATGCCGAGGGATTATCCCATCTTGATGTTCTTCCATGCGACACACCCTAGGAAGATATCGTGGACCCTGACGCCCGATCTTCATGGCAAACCGGGGAAGATCTTTCATCTGAAAGGTGCTGACCAGGGGTCGTTCGTCAGCCATCCTTCTGGCCTTGTGACGTCGTTTAGGGGACTGTACCCGGGCAGTGCCCCGAGCGAAGATAGTCTAGTGATCCAGCCGGTCCAGTTGCCGACTTTCTGCGACGACTTTATGGGGCGAGGGGGAATATATCCCAAGGAGAATCCTCGATGCAACGAGTGGATCACTCCAACAAATCGTCGATGGGCTTACCTAGTCGACTGGGCCTTGAAGCACTGTCAGAGAGAGCTGGAGTGCATTGGGCTGTATGCCGCTGTGAGCGCGACCAGTGTTGGGTTGCCTCCTAACCCTAACCTGTACTTGGCACTGATGGAGCGATACATTCCGCTCACCGGGACTTTCGCCACTCCACTGGGGGAGTTGGTATTGGCCCTCCATGAGATGGCAGTGATCTCGAGATTGCCGATGGGGGATACCCCCTATGAAGAGTATGTCCCCACTAATCGGGAGTTAGGGGATTCGGACCCTCGGGTAGTAGAGGTGTATCAGGAGCTAATGTGCCACTACTTTGCGTGCACTGCTTTTTATGACGAGCCTTCTGATTTGGCCCATACCACAAAGTGGACGTCCTACCTCTTCTTCCACCAGGCAAGGGCCGCCAAGTCGGAGAAAGTTTCGGGGGGCAAGGATGAGCCCGTAAATTGTTTGGGCGTGCTTAGCGCCCAGGTCGTCGAGGCTCTTATGGATGACGCCAAGGCTCCGGACCAGATTCTTGACGACGGGGTAGGAAAGTATCCCGAAGGCACTAAGGCCTATAGCTACTTGAGGCGTTGCCGCAGGACTCTGTCCAAGGAAGCCCAGCTGGCTGGTTTCCTCTCTATATGGCTGCGTCGAGTAGTGGTGCCTGGTACTGCATCTGCGGACCGCATTCACCGGAACATCCTGTGGCCTGCGGTGCGTCTGGTGTTTGGGGCGAGACTGGGCTTGCTCCCTGCTATGGTGTGCCGTATACAGGCTGGCCTGAGAGCCATGACTGACGGGCTGCACTCCGATGAGACTCGGCGTGAAAGCTTTCCTCGGGTGGAATTACCATACCTGTATTTGATGGGATAGTTAATTCTGCACAACCCTTGGGTGATGTCCCCTGGCTCCGGTAGTAGCCCGGGGGGTAGCTTCCTGCTGAATTATAAGGACTCTCCCTGGAATGTGAACACAGTTTTAGACTGTAGGCTGACACTGGGCCTCAGTCATGGCTGGAAGCTCCTTTGTATTGTCCCTTCTGTACATCGCAATCAATCGGGGATCAGGCTGGAGGATTTAGGTGGAGAGAAAACCAACCTTTCTTCGGAGGCTTTCAAGTGGTTGATCTGTATCAGGCCTTCCCACTTGTTGTATAGAAGTGAAGATCATTTCTTCTTCGAGCCTTACTTGCCTAGTCGGTTTGTAAGGCAATTTGGGTACGACCAATTGCACGTGGGCAATGCCGTCACCAGCTTTAGGTCCAGGGGCGGACTCATCGATGGAGCCAGAGGATGGCAATATTTCATCATGGGATGCACTGGAGCAATCTTTACCATGCCGGTCGTCACACCCTCCACGGAGCTGCGCATCTTACATTCGTTTGCCCAGTTCTACGTGGCGGTTAACACCTTCCACCGTGATTTTGACATGCGTGGGAGTTTTAGGGTGCCGCCTTCCACGCCTGGGGGAAGAGTCGAAGTCCCTTCGGTTTCTTCTGACGAGGGTGAGGAGTTCGCTACTCCTGATGAGCCGTTGGTGACGGTGCCGAGGTGTGAAGTGCCTCTGCCTGCGGGGGCCTTGGTAGTCTCTGGGAAGCGAAGGGCCGCTGCTCCCAAGGAGGTTTCTCCTCGTAAGAGGAAGAGGACGTTCAGTCGTTCTCTTCGAATTCCGGGTATCGAGGCCCCTAGAGAGGAACCTGCTGTTTCGCCTGTCGAGGATGTTTCCTTGATCGGAGGTTTCTCGCCTTCTAGGGAGGGACCCTCAATTTCGGTTGGCGGTGCCGGGACACTTCATCTTTGGGATGTCGTCGCCGCTACTGCCTCCGGTAGTGGTACGAGATTGCCGGTGTGGCCGAGGCAGACGGGAGAATCTTCCCTTAGACCAGCAACGGATGAAACCCCTGCCGTGTCCGTGAGTATGCCTGGCGAGGTCCCAGTTGACGAACCTCGACCGCGCCTTGGTGGAGGCTTGGTAGAGCTTCTGGCGATGTCGGTTGGCCCACCCCCTTCTCCAGGTATGACAGTTCGCATTACATCTTTAAGGCATGATTTAGCTACCTCGACTGCAGATGCGTCGTATATACCGCTGGCCACGGGTAAATGTCATCTTTATGTCTCCTTTTTAGAAAGAGTACCATTATATTGATATCAACTCTCTTGTCCTCTTCCCAGGGGATGGCGTCCACGGGGAATACAGCTTTGAAGCGTCTTCTGGCTCTGCTCCGGCTCCTGGTGATGACACGGAGGCGTTCGACTTTGAGAAGGAAGTATCTTCGGGGGCCGGCCCGCTCGTTGAGGGGGGTCTGATATCCCAAGAAGAAGAAGAGCCTGTCATTGCGACTACTTTGGTCGACGTGCCTCTTTTGGTCGCACCACCTATCGAGGCGACGGTTGTGACCACTTCGCCTACAATCATTCCGGGAGGGGGATTTGCCAATGCCGCGGCTACTCCTGGCGCCCAATCGGATCTAGCTGCGTTGACCAAGCAATATACTAGCGTCTTCTATGCTACTTTTAAAGCGCTGATACCGATGCTGCTGAAGGGGAGTCTGGACCTCGAGCGCCTGAAGAAGTCCTCTAAGATCCCGATAGAGGCAATCCGAGATTTTGACGGCATTGGGCTGGCTGATGCCCTGGAGGAGATGGTTAATGGTTTGGAGCAACCCATTAACGAATATCTGCGGCTAACTTGGGACGGTATTGAAGCTAAGGTCCAGTCCAGATATGACTTCATGACTGCGCGGTTTGCCAAACAGATGGAGAGCTTGGATAAACTCGTTCAAACACGTCAGCTGGAGATGGACGAAAGAACAGCCGTCGTGGAGGAGGCCCTTGCCCTTCAACTGAAGTGCCAATCTGAGCTTGAAGGGAACATAGCGAGGGCTCGCAAGTTGAGAGAAAAGCTCGCTCAGGCGGAGGAGTGGGCTTCCCAGTCGTTGGCAGGTCTGGATGTAGCGACTGGTCGACTGAGCGCAGCACGACGGGATCTAGATCGTGCAGAAGCTGCCCGTGCGGGTGCTCGTCGGGCGAGGGCCGAATTGTCCCTCAGGGGAGACAACGAGGCACGGCTGGAACAGGCCCGCGCTGATGCCTTGGCCTGCAGGGATGAGAGGATAGCTGTACTGGCGCAGCAGATTCACGATCTGACCGCTCCCCCACAATGATGTACCCTTTCTTCTTCTTGCTTCCCAGTGTAATTTTGCTCTTTCTTGGGAATAAAGCGAACTCTTTTCTAACTTTGTGGACCCATCATTTCGGAATATAAATGACAGGTTTGGGCGAGAGTGATATCAGAGGTAGTATGGACGTGATAAACTCTCAAGAAACTCTAGCAGGACATATTTATTCAGAGGTCATACGGACATGATAGAATATGCTTTGACTAAGGTTTGTAGGTAAGATAATATCAGAGGTGATATGGACATGATAGGCTCTCAAGAAACTCTAGCAGGACATATTTATTCAGAGGTCATACGGACATGATAGAATATGCTTTGACTAAGGTTTGTAGGCAAGATACTATCAGAGGTGATATGGACATTATAGGTATTGCATTTCCAAATTAGTCGAACGTATCTATTCAAAGGTTATATGGACATGATAGAATATGACCCAACTAGTTGGGTTTTTGGAAGTAGTTTTGTCAGAATTGAGGTTTTCGCTATATTCCAACCCGAGCAGAGGAGGTTAAGCATAGTACCTTTTCAGGAATTTGCCGTTGATAGGAGCCATTAACAGGTCTCCATTAGGCTGGACTAACCTGTAAGCGCCATTTGAGAACGTTGTCTCGACCACATAAGGGCCTTCCCATTTGGGCTGGAATTTGCCTTTACTCCTGTGGGTAAGAATCATCGGCCTTCTTACGGCTAGAACTAGCTCGCCGACTTTGAACACTCTTTCTTTTACTTTATGATTGAAAGCTCTGGAAATGCGTGCTTGGTAGAGCGTGATGCGCTGCTGAGCTTGGAGGCGTTTCTCGTCTAATCCTTCTAGCTCATGAAGTCTTAAAAGGTCGTTATTCTCTTGAGTCAGCTCGTTAGCCACGGCTATTCTGAGTGACGGGATCTGGACTTCAATGGGGAGAACTGCTTCGCTCCCGTAGACCAGTGAGAATGGAGTACAACCTGTCGGTGTTCGTACCGTCGTGCGGTATGCCCAGAGACATTCGCCCAGTCTCTCATTCCAATCTCTTTTATTCGAATAGACGAACTTCTTCAAGAGTTTGATAATGGTTTTGTTGAAAGCTTCTGCCAAACCATTAGCAGCTGGATAATATGTCGTAGAGGCAACATTATGTATCCAATTTTTATCGCAAAATCGATGAAACGCTTGACTGATGAACTGAGGCCCATTGTCGTGAATTATCCTCCGAGGTACCCCGAAGCGATAGATGACGTGATGCTTGAGGAAGCTGATCACATTAGACGCCTTTACCTCCGTAAAAGGGATCGCCTCTGCCCACTTGGAGAAGTAATCCGTGATGGCCAGTATGAACTGGTGACCCCTGGAAGAAGACGGGTGAATAGGACCAATGACATCCATACCCCATGCTTCGAAAGGCCAGGATGCAACCGTGGGATGTAGATATTCGGACGGCTGATGTATGAAGTCTGCATGGACCTGACAGGTCTTGCATTGTTTTGCATAGCTGATCGCGTCTGTGATCATAGTGGGCTAGTAGTAGCCCATTCTCCTGATACGATCCTGTAGCTTAGGGCCGGATTGATGTGCCCCGCATATGTCGTCGTGATCTTCACGGATGATCAGCTGTGCCTCTTTGTCAGAGAGGCATCTCAATAGCAGTCCATCATAGGTTCGGCGATATAGGCATTGTGAAGATGTATCGAAGTAGAAGCGTAAGGATCGTCTCTTGACGGATATCGCTTCTTTAGGGTCTTCCGGCAAGATTCCGTATGCCATGAAATCTATGAAAGGACTCTTCCAATCTCTTCTGGGAGGATCGGCACGTGCAGCGTAGCTGCGTTCTATGTGAGAGTTATTTTTCACACAGAATAAATCTCTGTTAAGAAGGATTTTCGAGTTCTGCCTTCTTATAGGAGCAGCCAGGTCTGCGGCTAGACTGGCTAGGGCATCAGATTTAAGGTTTTGGGATCGAAACACATGCTCTAGGAAAACCCTTTGAATGTCATGGCTATCTCGACTGCTGCTTGGTGATAGGGGATGAGGTCTGGATTCCGTACTCCATATATTCCTCTAACTTGATTGACGATAAGCAAAGAATCACCGAAAGCTTCCAGAGATTCGACCCCCAGCTCTTGAGCGATTTGGAGCCCAATTAGCAAAGTGTTATACTCTGCCACGTTGTTTGAACAGGGCTCGTTAAGAGAGTATGCTCGGTAGACGACCAGTTTATCGGGAGTAACCAGGACGATTCCTACTCCTGAAACCACGCTTCCCCTAGGACCAGTTCTGGAGGCACCATCAAGGAATAGTTGCCATGCGTCACTTTCCGTCGCGGAATCACATTCTGCAACTTCGTCAGGGATGTCCTCGTACAACTTGGAGGTCTCCGGGATTGGATGAGCAGCTAGGGAGTCGGCCAATGCTTGGCATTTGATGGACTTCTGAGGGACGTACACCATGTTATATGGTGTTAACAGCATCGCCCAAGTTGCGAGTCAGGAATTAAGAGCACTCGGCTTGCTCATTAGTACTCGAAGAGGATTGATTCTGGAGATGATATGGATAGTCTGGCCGGTGACATAGTGACGCGTCTTCTAGATAGCGAACATCAGAGCCAAGGATTCTTTCTCCACTGGGTTGTACCAGTGTTTGGCCCCGACCATCATTCTACTTAGATAGTAGATAGCCTGTTCATGCCCTACATCGTACTTCTGCGCAAGAAGAGCTCCCAGGGAATGGTTCATTGCTCGAACGTATAGGAAGAATGGTCTTCCTACGACGGGAGGCACCAGAACTGGCGGATGAGTGAGGTAGCGTTTGATATCGTTAAACGCTTGTTGACAGTCTTCGTCCCATACGAAGGATACACCTTTCTTCATGAGGCGAGAAAAAGGATGACATCTTCCGGAGAGGTTGGATATGAATCTTCGGATGTAAGCCAGACGACCTTAAAATCCCCTTAGTTCCCTCAGATTGCGAGGCGATCGCATTTCTACGATGGCTTGGACTTTCTCAGGGTCCACCTGGATGCCTTTGGCGGTAATAACAAATACCAGGAATTTGCCGCTAGATACACCCAGAAAGGACTTCGTGGGATTCATCTTGAGTTGATGTTGGCGTATCAACTCGAATACCGACCTCAAGTCTCGAATATGATCATCTTTGAGGCAACTTTTGACAGCTATGTCATCCACGTAGTATGTTACTCATAGCTCGTTGGTATGTTGCCCCGGCGTTCTTTAATCCGAAGGGCATTACTGTATAGCAATATACCCCCAGTGGCGTTCGAAAGGCGGTATGCTTCTCGTCTCCAGGATGCATCTTGATCTGATTGTACCCTGAGAATCCGTCCATGAAAGACATGCGTTCAAAACCGTAAGTGTTGTCGATCATGATGTCTGTGATGGGAAGAGGGAACTCATCCTTGGGGCAGGCCGCATTCAGATCCCGGTAATCGATGCAGATGCGTATTTTCCTTTTTTTTTTTATGACTGGGACAACATTGGTGACCCAGTCGGGATATTGTTCCTCATGGATGAAACCGCAGGCTATCAACTATTTGACTTCGGCTTCAATGGTGTCCATCATGTCCGGGCGGAACCGGTGCTGGTGCTGCTTTATAGGCTTTGAATCGGGCGATATGTTGAGTTTGTGGGTAGCCATCTCTGGATCAATTCCTGGCATATCCTCATAATTCCACGCGAAGACGTCGATGTATTCTCTTATCAGTTGAATAACTTCTTCCCTTTCGGTTGCGGAAAGATTGTTACTGATAAATATCGGCCTCAGTGAGAGTTCATCCCCAACGTCGATCTGGATAACTTCGTCTTCAGTGGGAGGTTCTCTCTGCTCGAAGCGGAACTCCCATTGTGTATCCATCTGTTGAGCCCAAGAGTCATTTTTGAATGGCTCAGACTCTGGCTCGTTTGCTTCGCAGGGATCTGTCACTACCATATTTACTGATAATGTTCGTCCGAGAGCGTCAGGCGAGTCGGAGGGTGACGAGCCATCCTGGTAGGAGGAGAGGACATTCTCGCTTGATTTGGTGGAGGCGGCATACCCTAACCCAAAATGGGTCTGTTGATAGTGGGGATTGCCGAACAGTGGCGTTCGTATGCCCTTCCCGTAGTTGAGGCCTGGCTTCCGCTTCAAGTCGTAACCCATGTTTTGCATGATCCTCAATGCCTGTGGGCTGTATTGGTGGACCTACATTTTCCCAGTATCGTCATCGAGAGAATCCTCTTGGACAGTCGGTTGATTGCGCATGCGGCCGAAGACTATCGTACGCTGATTGCCGCAGGTAGGCGGGACAAGAAAGATAGAGTCCTCTTGCGGTCCATACGTTGTGACGACGTTGGACGATGATGCTACCTCCCATATGTACGGGTGATAGGAATCAATAGCTGTCAAGAAGTTTTGTGCTAACGTTTCTATATCGCCATGGGGAGGGGATATATCTGTTCAGAGGTAAGATGGACATGGCAGTTTTTATGGATTTTAACACTACTGGTGTACTTAGGGCTAAGTACAAATGTTAAGTGTAGATGATAATCGATGATCAGGGATAATGATAAACCCTTTTTACTATATAGTGATTTTCTCGAGTGGGGATAGACCTGCAGGATCCACTGGGGAAACCTTCAGGGGTTCATCATGCCGTATCTTTCTTGAGGAACCAAAAAGGTGAACCCTGGCTCACAGTGGTTGTTCCCTCATTTATAGATGTAAAGTGATGACCTTGGCGTCGATCAACTCCTGAATTTTTCTTTTTAACAAATAGCAGGCCTTCGTAGGGTGATGGACGTACTGATGGAAGAGACAATAATCTGGATCATCGACTTCGCCGGCGCTCTCGGGGTATCTGATGTTGGAGACCTGGAGCTTGTTTTCTTTTATCAATATGTTGAAGATTTCAATGATGTTGTTTTCCTTGAAGGAAAAGGCCCTTTTCGGTTTTCGGGATTCTGACGCCCCAGTCCTTTGCTCTTCCGGGAGAGCCGCCCTCGTTGTCTTGTAGCTAGATTTTGAGAGGGTTCTACCCCCCGTCTTGTCATTGTGTTGGTTTTTAGAAGCTGACTTGGAGGGACCTTCCTCTGGTATTACAAGATCATCCTCTGGAAGTTTGGAGTGTGCAGCAGGGGACGCGGTGTACCCCAATCCGAAACGAGTTTGTCGATAGTAAGGATTACTATGCAACGGTGTTCTCCTGCCTCTTCCATAGTTGAGGCCTTGCTTTGATTTCAAATCATAACCCATGTTCTGTATAATCTTCAGAGCTTGAGGGCTATACCTGTGGAATTGTATTTTCCCTCCCTCAGCCTCGCAAAAATCCTCATGTACAATCGGACCGCTCTCCCTGCGACCGAAGACTATTGGACGCTGGTCGTCGTGAGTTGGTGGGACAATAAAGGTCCTACTTTCACATGGTTCAGATATCATGATGACGTTAGATGTTGACACATCTTCCTACACGATTTCTCCCCATTGGACGCCCGGGAGATCTAAAGCCTGCTCACGACTCCCGTCTTTGCGTCTCTGGGTCAGATGCGTATGCGGGTTTGTGGAAAAAGATGATTGTTTGTTTCTTCTGCTCCCATCAGTGGTCATGCGAAGGTTGGGCACCATGGCTCTTGCTGTGCCACCTGTGTACAACAGGTTGGCCGTCTGGGTAGCGGATAACCCCCAGGGAGGTTGTCTTTCCGCAAATTGAGGTTGCACTACGCCGAGGGACTTCGCCTGGCGTATTCTGGAGATTTACTCAGGCTGGCGTGAAGCTGAAGAGGTCCTCAGTCGGCCGTCGGCTTCTCGCGTAATCCGGAGGGTATGCAGATTGTTCCCTCGCTGGCGTAAGGGCCTAGAAGTTGCGTATTCTGCCGCTTGTTTTCCCTCGCGGAGATCACAGCGCTCATCTGGGTCCCCGTAGAGGTCAGATGTCGTCTTGTGCACGGAGCGTGACCTGTCCTTCTGATTTGGCGCTAAGGCATCATCAGAAGTTTTGTCTGTACCGCGCGTAGCGGGAGACTGGTTTCTACGCGTAGAGCGCAGTGGATGCTTCTGGGTTAGTGTTGAGGCTTTGCCCGAAGTTTTGTCTGTACCGCGCGTAGTGGGAGACTGGTTTCTACGCGTAGAGCGCAGTGGATGCTTCTGGGTTAGCGCTGAGGCTTTGCCCGAAGTTTTGTCTGTACCGCGCGTAGCGGGAGATTGGTTTCTATGCGTAGAGCGCAGTAGATACTTCTGGGTTAGCGCTGAGGCTTTGACCGAAGTTTTGTCTGTACCGCGCGTAGCGGGAGACTGAATTTTACGTGCGGGGCACGGAGGGAGCGATGCTACAACCTCATTGGTCGAAGAGATCGGAGAGATCGGAGAGTCCACAGGAATGGTAGAGGATTTCTTGGGCATCCAGACCTTGCGTAGCTTCCTGTTGTCTTGGACGGAGAGAGGGTGAGAGCTACCCCCGATTCGAAGCAGGTCTTCGTAGGCAGACTGGTCGAACTGGACGACCAGTGTCTTCTTCGCGGTTCCTATAGATACCGCGTCGTGTTGAGCAATTACTTTCTCATCAGAAGAGAAAGACGTCCCCAGCAGAGTCGCCATCTTGTTTGTGGTAGAAAACGAAAAGAATGAAAGATGTATTCAAGACGGGGTTTATACAGGACCCGTGTTCTTTTGTTTACAAACAAACTTGTACAATGTAATCCTATACGAGGATGTGGGAGTATAATTTATTTAATCTAGGTATAAATTGCTATAGGTATCTGATCTGCAGTCGATTACTTTAGCCCTTGGACCACACGATGGTGAAGAAGTGCCGTAGAAGACAGGAAGCAGCCTCGGAGGTTGCAGAAAAGGGTGGATGCACGATGACCTGGTCGCCGATCCTTATCCTTTGCCTGAGCTCCGGGTTCCTCTCTCTCTCTCTCGATCTCCTCTCTCCTTGCTCGATCTTCAATTGTTCGACCTCTTCTCTGAGTCTTCAATTGTTCGATCTCTTTTTTTGTTGACCTTTTCCTCTGTTGATAGAGGTCTCTATTTATAGAGTTTTAGTGACAGTGACCACTCAGTTGGTGTAAAAACCAAGGAGTGGAATCAGAGCACCCTTTTACACGACGGTTAAAATAACCAATGCCTACGTATAGATGATCTTTTGAATGAGCGTATAACGCGGGTCCAACTAAGGGACACAACGCGTATTGTTGCTACGAAGATCACGGCGTAAAAGCCACGTAGGTAGGTATCCTCCGTGTAGAAAAGGTAGGCGTAAAAGCCAATGTCTGTCACCATGGCATAAAAGCCAAAATAGGCATAGAAGCCAGATAGGCATAGAAGCCTGATGGCATAGAAGCCGAGTGAGCATAGAAGCTGAGGAGGCGTAGAAGCCGAGAGAACATGGAAGCAGAGGAGGCGTAGAAGCCCTGAGAGCATAACAGCTGAGGGGGCGTAGAAGCCACTACGCAATGCTGAGTGCTGACGTGGACGTCTTTAGCCAGAATCACGGCTTTTGAAGATATAATCAAATCTCTTGCATTAAATGCAGAGATCTACCACCATCCTGTGCATTAATTGCGAAGGCGTGTTCTGAAGGCCTGCCCCCGTTCTGAGCATCAGGCGAAGAGACGTACCTCGAGCTTTGTTCAAAGCGCAGCTTTTGACGTGGCAGTCTGTTTGTCTTCTGCGGTGTGTAGACGGTTTCACGTTTGCCTGTGTAGAACAAGGCAGCGTATCCCCTTGTATGCGAAAAAGTAGTTTACGCAAGGGGGGTGTCACCACACGATGGTTCGGTGATTCTTAATCAAATCTCCTGCATTAAATGCAGAGATCCGCCATCATTCTGTGCATTAAATGCGGAGGCGTGTTTTTGAAGGTCTGCTGCTCTTCTGTGCATTCGTCGCAGAGACGTACCTCGAGAAGGTTGTCACCGTCTTGTGCACCAATCGCAGAGACGTGCCTCGAGCCCTGTGCAAAGTGCAGCTTTTGACGTGGCAGGCGGTTTGTCTACCACGGAGAGTAAACAGCTCATGAAGTTAATCACATTTATTGTTTTGATATCAACAAGCAGAATAGCTTTCTGCCCATTTAGACAAGTAGTCGGTGATCGCCAGGATGAACCGATGTCCATTTGATGAAGGCAGACTGATTGGCCTGATGATGTCCATTCCCTATGTCTTAAACTGCCAAGATGCTACCGTTAGGTTCAGAAACTCGGATGGCTGGTAGAAGAAGTCCATGTTGATTTGGCATGCTTGGCATTTTCTCGTGTAATCGACTGCATCTACTACCATCGTCAGCCAATAGTAGCCCATTTTTTGAAGGCGGTCTTCTAGCTTTGGATCGGGTTGATGCACCCCCACATACACCATCTTGAGCTTCACGGAGGGCTTATTTTGTCTCTGTGTTCGACAGGCATCTGAGCAGAAGGCCATCGAAGGACCGACGGTACAATATTTTAGTTTCCGTGTCATAATAGAAATGGAGGGACAGTCTTCGAATTAAAGTAGCTTCCTTTGGGTTTCCAGGATGAATTCTATAGACTGCATAGTCGATGAATGGAAGCCTCCAATCTTGAGTATCGGTGTCGACCTCCACTGCATAGCTAAGGGATAAGCAATTGTTGCTTTTGGGACAGACCAGCTCTTTACCGATCACCGAGATTAACTGATGGGTATTGTCTGGGACTGCCAAGGAAGAAGCAAGGCCGACTAAAGCGTCTGCCTCAATGTTTTATAACTGAGGGACATTCTCAATAAAGAAGATCTCGAAAGTCGTGATGATGCTGTGTGCAGCTTCGTGGTAGGGGATCATGTCTTTGTTTCGGACTTCATATACTCCCCGAACTTGATTGACGATAAGCTGGGAATCACCGTAGGCTTCCAAGTACTCTATTCCTACTTGTTTGGCGAGTTAGAGTCTGATGATTAGGGTATTATACTCTGCCATATTATTGGAGCATGGCTCCGTCAGAGAGTATGCGCGATTGATGATGAGGTCGTATGGGGAGATCAACACTATCCCGACCCCAGAGATGATGTTGCCTTTGGGCCCTGCTCTTGAAGCACAGTCAAAGAACATTCACCAAACTGCTTTGTGTGAGGTGACATTGGCGTCTGTCACTTCGTTTGTATTCTCTTCATAGATCTTTAAAGTTTCTGACCCCGGGTGGGCTGCCAGAAAGTCGGCCAATGCCTGACCCTTGAAAGCCTTATATGGGATGAATATCATATCATACAGAGATAATAGTATTGCCCAGGTAGCCATGCGGGAACTGATTACCCCAACTTTGGTCATGAGGACCCTGAGGGGATTTACTCGCGAGATTACATGAATTGTCTGCCCAGTCAAGTCATGTCAAGTTTTATGGATGGCGAATACCAGCGCAAGGCACTTTTTCTCGAGGACGGTATCTCTATGCTCTGGGCCGACCATAATTCGGCTGAGGTAGTATATGGCCTGCTCATGACCTGAATCACTATTCTGGGATAACAAGGCACCGGGAGAGTGATCTATAGCACGTACATAGAGTAGGAATGGCTTTCCCATGATCGGGGCCACAAGAACATTAGGGTTTGAAAGGTATTCTTTGATGTCGTCGAACGCTCGTTGGCATTCTTTATTCCAAACAAAGGAGACACATTTCTTCATGAGCTATGTGAACGGCCGACAACATCCAGAGAGGTTTGATATAAACCTTTTGATCTATGCTAATCTCCCTTGGAGACCCTGAAGTTCCCAGAGGTTCCTTGGCGGGTGCATCTCCAGGATGGCCTTGGTCTTGTCGGGGTCTATATAAATACCGCAAAAAGTGATTACGAAACCTAGAAATTTTCCACTTGAGACTCCCAGGAAGGACTTAGTAGGGTTCATCTTAAGACGGTGCGTGTTAAGTCGAACACAATCCTCAAGTCTTGGAGGTGATCATCCTTGGAGTGACTCTTGACAGCGATATCATCGACGTAGCATTCCACCACCTTGTACAGATATTCACAAAAAATGGTGCTCATGGCTTACTGATATGTAGTACCTGTATTCTTTAGGCCGAAAGGCATGACCGTATAGAAGTATATGCCTATCAGGGTTCGAAATGACGTATGTTATTCATCGTCAAAAAATATCTTGGTTTCGTTGTAGCCTGAGAAGCCATCCATGAAGAACATACGCTCGAAGCTATAAGTGTTGTCGATCATTATGTCAGTGATCGGAAGGGGGAATTCGTCTTTAGGACATGTCGCATTTAGATTATAAAAGTCGATACAAACTAGGATCTTTACATTCTTTTTAACGATGGGCACGATGTTGGCTACCCAGTTGGGGTATTGTTCCTCATGGATGAAGCCACTAGCTATCATGTTGTTGACTTTGGCTTCGATGGAATTCATCATATCTGGCCGGAACCTTCTTTGTTGTTGCTTGACTGGTTTGGCATCTGGTCAAATGTTAAGTTTGTGGACCATAATTTTGGGATCCAGTCTTGGCATATCTTCGTAACTCTAGGCAAAGACATCGATGTACTCCCTGACGAGTTGTAATAGGGATCCTCGGTCTTCGTCGGGCAGACTTTTACAGACGAAGTTAGGCTTTGGGGAGGTATCGTCACCTAGATTGACTTAAACAACCTCATCCTCGGTTAGAGGTTATCGCTGCTTAAATTGTATCTCCCATTTTGAATCCAAGTGTTGGGTCCAAGGTTCCATATCAAAGAGCTCGGGTGGGTCCTCGTTGTCTTCCTCAAGGTCGGAAGACCCCATATTGGAGGACAGTATTTGTTTGAGCATATTTTTGATGCTGACGTCAGAGTTGTAGGCTGACAATTCTGAAGTGTGCAAGCCCACGGGGGAGGGAAGTCGTAAAGGTGACCTTCAGCCTTTGCCGTAGTTTAATCCTTCAATGACCTCCAGGTTGTATCCCATCTTTTGGATAAGATGTAGGGCTTGCGAGCTGTACCGGTAGATTGACATTATGCCTGTCTCGAATTCTAGTTCTACTTCTTCTGGGATGAAGGACCGGGGCATTCCACTCTGCCGAAGATAGTGATCTTATCTCCCTGCTTCCTGGATGGGACTAAGAAATAAGAATCTTGACAAGGGTAAAGCCGGTGCATAATGCATGTAGTAGTTACTTGTGTGTGCAGGTGAAGGCCCAGGCCGTGTCCTAGGGAGTAGAGTGTACTTATACGCATACGCTCCGAGTAGTTCAAAGAAAGTCCTTTATAGAGGAAATCAGGAATCTCTTCCGGTGGGATTACATCGTCAGGGAAAAGGGTGTTGACATTGGCGAATATATATTCCTCTAGCTCATCCTTATCCTCGGCTACCCCCATCATAAGTGAAGGCTTTGGTGGTTTTCTGCATAATTTTACTACCAAAGGTCCAGAGGTTGCAGCCGCGGTCGGGTCTCCCTTTGGTGGTCGACTAGGCCTATGTATGCAAACAACCATTGATTCGAAAGGCGTAGATAGGGAAAATTTTTCTCTTGGTGGTCGATTCGGCCTTCGAAGGCGGACGTCCAATGGTTCTGGCGACTCCGAAGGTACCAGAGATTCAGGTGCCTTCCCGCGTGTTTTGTCGATGAGAGGTGCGGCCGCATTAGGAGTACAAGCCTTAAGGCTGATTCTCATAGGCTTCTCGGGTGCTGTTGTGGCCTTAGCTTCATTGTAAGCTACGATGATGCCTTTATCTTGGCAAAAAATTTCGTAGAGGATCGAGTCAGAGTAGTAGATCTTGATACCCTTAAACGGATCAACGTCAGCGAACTCTATTTTGACGAAACTGTGTTCGTTTACATATTTTAGGCACTGGTAGAGGGTGGATGGCACGATCCTGGTTTCATGTATCTATGAACGCCCAAACAAGATATTGTAGGACATATCTATGTCTATGATGTAGTAGGTGACCTCCGTTTTTAAGTCGATGATCTGGCATTTTAGGCCAAATTTGCCCAAAGGCTAGCTCCTCCCCTTGTTGAAGCCACCGATGGCGGTATTGGTGGATGCCAGACGATGCATCGGAATCCCCAGGTGTCACCCTCACTTTTTCATATAAGGGTTCTTTGGTAATTGACATAGGTATTTTAATTTTAGGATGTATTATATTTAAATATTATGAATCTGTATTAATTAATTATTGTATTATTTATTAATTGTTAGTTGTAGTATTTATTATTGGACTTGTGTAGTGGACATAACTAATTAAATTAGATGCATGAACCCAAATTTTTAGATTAGTTTAGATTGAGCCCATTTATTAGGCCCATTGTTAGGAGGATAGATTAATTAGTGAAACCACTAGACTAGAACCTTCTCTCCTTAATTAATTTCTTCATGAGAGGCCCTAAGGGGTAGATTAGACATTTCATATTACTTGAAAGAGAGGATTAGGGCCGGCCATTAAAGGAGGATAGAGAGTGTCTCTCTCATTTCAGTTTTATTCCCTTTAGATCTAAATTTTTTCCCTTTCCAAATTTCTTTATTCTCTCACCATTCCTCACCAAATTTCTTCCTAAATTCATTCCCTATTCTTTAATTGAGGCTACTATAACAAGATCTACAAGATGAAACAAGGATCAAGAAGGAGGAGGCCAAGATCTACAAGGAGGAGCTACTTTCCAATTTTAGGGATTTTTCATTGGAAATCCATCTCCCAATAGGTACATTACAATTTTTCCTCTTCTAGTAGACTCTAAATCTAAGATTTAACCTTGAGAAACCAATCCACATGCATAGGCTACCCATAGAAATTAGTTTTAGGTTCATAGGAGACCTGTGGTGGAAGTTATGTTTGTTTTTGTGCCAAATTTAGGAGAATTATGAGATTGGCACATGTGGTGTTTGCCATTTGGTCAAATAGATCAATATGACATATGATTGATTGTTTATGGCTTATGTCATGTCCACAATTGGATACGTGTAGGCCGTATCTCGTTATTTTGGTGATACGAGTTATTTTTGGGGTTTTTCCTCCGACACAAGGCCTTGTGCATATCATATCTTGACACGGACACGTAGTTGATCTAATTATTATATATATTATTCATATTTAGCATATTATACTTGCTCGTGTCCTTCGGGATACGCTTAGTTGTGTGGTGGAGCTGTATCGCAAGCGTATCATAGAATAAGTGTGATACGGGTGCGGTGCACTACACGTATTTGGTTTTTGGTCCTCATTCCTATATGTGCTTGTGCTTGTGTATGTGTGTGTGTGTGTATATATATATATATATATATTTTATGATATTGTATATAGGTGCTAGCTAAGTATACATAGATATGTATATATCTATATGTATGTATGTGTGAGTGTTTATATATAAATACATATATGTGTATTGTGTATGTTATATATATATATGTATGTTTATAGGTGATTGTCTATGTATATGTATCTATTTAGTAGTGAAGGAGTATATATATATATATATATAGATATATAGCTATTGATATACATAGAGAGATGTATTTGTGTATGTGTAAGAGTGTGATATGTAGTGTTGTATTTGTGTGAGGGTAGGAGCATCAGTAAGTGGCAGCAAGGGGGGAAAGATATCTACACAGTGGCAGCAAGCCATGCCTCGTGTAATAGTAGCCAACTGCTCAGTGCCGCCAACTGCTCGGGTGGTTCAGCTGCAGAAGAAGGCTAATAGTAGCAGCTCCAACAGGGAGTATCAGTCACTGAGAGGGGAGCAGTCCACTGCAGCAAAGATGTGCAGTCCTCAACACCAGTGGTAGCCATAGGGAGTATCAGTCACCGAAGGGGAAACATACTGCAGTGCACCAACTGCTCGAGTGAGCAGTGCAAAGGGGAAGACACTATAGTGCACCAACTATTTGAGTAAGCAGTGCAAAAGGGAAATACTCTGCAGTGCACCAACTGCTCGAGTGAGCTGCAGAGGAAGGCTAACAATAGCAGCTCCAGCAGGGAGCTCCTGCAACTATGTCGAGCAGTAGTAACATGAAAGGATGCAGAGCAGTAGCAACAGCAGCTTTAACTAGAGGAGCTCGAGGCAGTTCAGCAAGGTATCGAGCAGGGGCAGATGCAGTAAAACTGTACAGTAAGCCTTAGTATCTGCACTGCAGTATCACTGTGCAGTCAGTGCACAGTATCAGAATCAGGGTTCAGGTAAGTTATTTGGTATCAGTGAGGTATTTGGTAAGTTTAGAGGGATAGTATATTAGTTAGTTTAATAGCTAATTAGTAATAGTTAGTTAATAGTTAGTTGGTTTAGTCTAGTTAATTATTATATAGTTAACTGTATATATATCTATGTATGTAAGTTAGCTAAGTAACTATGTACTAGTAGGTATATGTTAGTAGTTAGCATTATTAGCTATATGTTAGTATGTAGATATGTATGTATTGTATTATAGATAGTTTTTAAATTTGTATTGATATCTATTATAGTAATTTGTATATACTAGCACATAGGTATTGGGGTTATATGTGTATTAGCTATATGTTAAAGGGTTTTGGATTACCTTGGGATACCAAGGTAATATCAAGATATTGGGTCGATATTCAAGGTATTGGGTTTGATTATCGGGATAGGTGTGAGGTAGTACGATACGCATTGGTGCAAGGCCAAGGTATCCTAATTTTATTGCTTTGATATAGATACTATATATATTGACTTGTATATGTATCCAAACTACTATTTTTCTATATTAAACTTGTGTATCTTAGGATACAACTTTTTGAGTACCTTTTAGTATCATAGTTTAGTTAGTATAGCTTAGTTTCATAGTGTATTGACCTAGTATCCTAGTGTTAGACTCTTACAACCTAGAATTTGTCGGGTTTGACTTAAAAATGAGTTTATGACTTAGAATTGCATCAATTTAACTTATTTATATTCCAGAACCATGTATTGATGCAATATACTATATATAGGTTGTATGACACCAGCTTGGGCATCGAGAGACACATCTTGCTCAAGACTTCTGGCGAGTATATTTCTCTGTTAGTTTTTAATTCATAATAGTATATATATGCATATTCTAGAATTGTATACTTGATCCCGATGCAGTGATTTCATAGACTTGTACTACATGGATTCCATAAGGAGATGTTATCCCCTACCGTGTTCAGCGGGTACTCGTATACATATATTTTTATCGTATATATTGGGTATTTATTTATATTTCGTGTTCACACACTGCTCGTGTTCAGTGTGCTTATTCGTGCACACCCACTGCTTGTGTTCAGTAGTGATTATATTCATGTACACCCACTGATCGTATTCAGTGGTTATATTCGTGTTCGTAGCGTGTCGTGATTGGATCCATTGGTGTAAGTTAGGGATATAAGAGTAGGAGTTGATTATGTGATCAAAGTCCTGTCACTACCATATTTCAGAATAAGGGTATTTTCATCTTTTCATTTATTTAATTTAATGTGTTAATATTGCATAATATTTATTTATATTTAATTGCTGTGATTTTATTTGATAGATTGTACCTTACCGTTGTTTTGATATTTGGAACACTACATTAGCCATTGCCTTCCTACAAATTTTACATCCTTGTCCTAGACGTGCCAGCCTTCTATTTTGATCCATGTGTGACTCATAACTATGCCCTTTTGTGCTCATTTTAGTCGCACAACATTCGTCGCAAACGATTGTATTTAATTCTATATAAATCCAACTTTATATCTTTATGCGTTCCAATCAAAATTGGAGACACAATCTCGACCCATTTTGTGCAACCCAAATTATGATAATATTTTACTCTGAGTCTTCCACATCCATGACACTTGTGTCCAACCTAATTTTAATCCCATGTACTTCCAATTAATTTGAGAACACCAATTATATTAATTTTAATTAAATTAATCCAATATCCTCACTTTGTGTGATTTCTAATTGTTGGGCAGTTTTTTGCAAAAGTGCATTGAGGTATCCACACCCCATTGGACCGAACACATGAAGAAACCCTATTTTCCTTCTTTGATTGGTCATGTGATTTTTCTCCATAATTTTGTAGTGTGTAACACTCAACATCAACCCTCAACAAACCTTAGCCCTCCATTTTGAAACAATACAATCATAGCCCTCCAAATATCTACTTGAGAAGCAAAAGCCCTTTTCCTAGGAGGATAATGACCAGGCCCAACTTTTTAGGTCAACCTCCAAACTCTTCTCTCTCTCTCTCTATATATATAACTTTTTTCTTATTTTTTTCTTAAACCTAAACCTAGTTCCTAGCCGAACCCCTTCCTCCTGTTCATCATCCCCTCCCGCCGACCGGAGTAGTCTCGCCAGAGCCTAGTCCCGCTAGCACCCGACCTCCTCGCCATCCTTATCGGAAGCCCATGCCTGAGCCGACCTCGCTGAACCATCACCATCCCCCTCTCCTTCAAAACGCCGGAGCCGGTCATCCCGAGTCCGCCGAACCGCCGAGCAGCCTCGCTTGAGAACTCCCTAACTCGCCAGCACCTTCACCGCCATCCCTTCCCTTGACAGCGACCCCGTCATCGTCTGAAACCTGATCTCCTCCACCCATCCACCGGATCCACCCGACACCATCCCCTCTCCTTCAACCGCCTGAACCACCATCATATGTCCCGACCACCCATCCACCGGATCAACCCGAGTCCACTAGACATACCTTCTCCCGACTGACCAACTAAACGCCACCACTACGACCGCAGCGCTGCCATTCGCCTGAGCCCACTAAACTTGACTTTCCTCCTCGATAGCAGTCCGCTGAACCCGACTCCCCTCGACGACTCGACGACAGCAGCCCACCTCGACGTCGAATACTCCCTCGTGCACGTGCACGCAGAGGCCAAGGTACGAAATATTCTTTTGGGATTTTGTTCGTGTGTGAATGATGTTAGGATGTTAGCGTGTTGCTTTATGCCATGTTCGTTAGATATTGATTGCTAGAAGCCATGCAATATACCCAACTCGTATGCGTATACGTACGGGTATGAGTATTATATTCAAATTGGTATATATATAGATATATAAGTATATAAGAAGTTAAATGCTAATACTAGTTATGAATATATTGTATATGTACTGTATGCCCCTAGTGTTAATTATGGAGATCCTGTATTTACAATGACCATGTGACCCTGAGTGATTGTGAGTTGATTGCCTTAAGTACACTGACGTATTGGCGAGACATATGTTAGTGATTGACTGTCTGATTATGCACAACATTTGAGGACGTGACACCCATGCAGCTAGACGCACACTTGATCCTGTTAGATGACAAGTAGCACCCCTAGCGTAGTCTCTGAGTTCAGTATATTTATGATTGTGTGTTAGTGTAATGACTGATGCTGTACTATTTTTAAATGATGTCTATAGGACTGTTGGATTATTCAGACAAGATCTCGGAAATAGGACATTGGTATTGCCAGCAGAGGACCACAGGCGAGTACATTCTCTGACAGTTTTCATTATGTTGATTATCTCAATAATTCCAGTTGTATAGCGTACATGATTCTGACACTATGTATGCACGAGTTGGCATAATCGAGACCGACCACGATTAGTCGTTATTTGGTATCCATCGTGCTAGCTGGGGACGAGGAGATATTAGTAGCTTATTTGATCATACCCAACTCTACATGCATCATAGCAAACCCACACCTCACGTCGGTACAGCCTGACCATTGCATGCCTCATAGCCTGTTACATATGATTAGCCTGACTATTGCTCGCATCATAGTTATCCGGATGGTTAGCCTGACCTTACATGAATCATAGCTAATCATATGTAACAAGCCCGATCAGTCCTAAGTCGATCACATGATATGCTAATGTTTTGCATACTTAGCTAGATAGTCTTTACATGTATATCTAGTTTATTGATCTAACATTTCTCTATGTTCTAGTTATTGTTCTAGTATTCACTTATATTCCATTTCATTGTTCTAGCATGCACTTGTATTTTTGTTCATTGCTAGTGTACCATTGATGATGACATATACTCCAGTATTTCTTATTTCCAGTATTTTATTATTCCAGTATTTCTTATTGCCATTATTTATATCCATCTTGTTTTTCTTTACACTGTATTATAATTTTTGTCAATATATGTGGAACTGCTGTTAGTGCTTGTACTTCGCCCAATCTTGACTGGATATTTTTTCCCGAGGATCTTGAGGATTTCTGTCATACACACTATGGACCAGGTATAGATGGAGACTACATACTAGAGAGCTTAGAAGAATCCATTCCTTTAGAGGAGATACTACCTGCAGCTATCTAGACAGTTATTATCTTATGCATTTGAGACTTATTTTGAGGTTATTTTAGTTATGTTGATACTTAAGTGGAGTTTAATTTGAGACTTGTGGAGACTTATTATGTTGATAGCTAGACTGTGGTTTATCTCTATTTGAGACATTGTGTTTGACTATGTCATTCTTTTTTATCATTTATCGTGCCATTTATATTCTTATAGTTATTATGATTGAGTATACATTATGAGATGCTGAGAGATGTTTATTTCATTGTACTCCTTATGGAGTTGATATCATTGACAGGTTGTGAGTTATGTTAGTATTATAGAGACCTAGATATCGTTCTACCGCCGATGCTGCGGCATAGGCTGGACGTACCGACGGCTCATGCCCAAATTTCGGGTGCGGGTCGTGACACATTTTTAGTGGTGGCCCATGTAGGTCTAGGTTCGCATTTAGAGGCCAGGTGGATTGCTTCAACCTTTACCTATTCTAGAATGGAAGTGGGAGTACGTGACTATGGACTTTGTTTCAGGGCTTCCACGTTCTCCAAGAGGAAATGACGTAATTTGGGTCATCGTAGATAGGTTGAACAAATCAGCCCACTTCTTACCATTTATGGTGGGTACGTCGACAGAGAGGCTAGCAGAGATGTACATGCGACAGATTGTCAGATTACATGGAGTTCCTGTGAGTATCGTCTCAGATCGGGATAGTTGTTTCACTTTCCATTTCTGGAGGAGTCTGCAGGCTAGCTTGGGCACTCAGCTCAAGTTCAGTACCGCGTATCAACCCCAGACAGACGGAAAGTCTGAGAGGACTATTCAGACTCTCGAAGATATGCTAGGCACTTACGTTTTGGATATCGGAGGTTCTTGGGAGGATAATCTACACCTAGTAGAGTTTGCTTACAATAATAGCTACCAGGCCAGCATTGAGATGTCACCATTCGAGACTTTATATGGACGAAGGTGTCGTACACAGTTATCTTGGCATAATGTTGGAGAGAGAGCCTTGTTAGGATCAAAAATGGTCGTGGATGCAGCAGAAAAGGTGAAACTCATTAGAGTCAGACTGCGAGTGGCGCAGGACAGACAGCGGCATTGGGCCGATAGCCATCGTAGACCCCTAGAGTTTCAGGTATAAGTTTTATTATTTTGGTTTGTGATTGTTTGTTTTAGATTGCGTATTAAGACTGTTTGTTCTATGTTGGCAATTTGGTGTTTCTACGAATTTCTCCGACACGGGGCATGATTCATTTTGGTAGAGGCAGAAAGCTTAGTCTACGTTACATCGGACCTTTCGGTATCCTTGCAAGGATCGGTGCAGTGGCCTATAGACTGGACATGCCGTCTGCTCTCGATGGAGTATATAACGTATTTCACGTATCGCAGTTGAGACCGTACATGGCAGATCCTAGTCACATACTAGATCACTCGGAGATCGAGGTTGGACCGACTCTCAACTATCCTCAATAGCCCATAGAGATCTTGGATCGTAGAAAGAAGGTATTGCGGAACCAGATTATTCCCTTGGTTCGTGTTGCATGGAGACATCACTCTCTACGCGAGTCAACCTGGGAGAGAGAGGACGAAATGCGCGAGCTACTCTTCGAGACTAGAGGTATAATTCTTTGTTGATTGTTTGTTCTTGTGCTAGTTTATTTTAATTTCGAGGACAAAATTCTTTTAAGGAGGGTAGACTTGTCACTACCACATTTTAGAATAGGGGTATTTTCGTCTTTTTCATTTATTTAATTTAATGTGTTAATATTGCATGATATTTATTTATATTTAATTGCTTTGATTTTATTTGATTGATTGTACCTTACCGTTGTTTTGATATTTGGAGCACTACACTAGCCATTGTCTTCCTACAAATTTTATACCCTTGTCCTAGATGTGTCAGCCTTCTATTTTAATCTTTGTGTGACTCATAACTATGCCCTTTTGTGCTTCATTTTAGTCACACAATATTCATCGCAAATGATTGTATTTTATTCTATATAAATCTAATTTTACATCTTTGTGCGTTCCAATCAAAATTGGAGACAATCTCAACCCATTTTGTGCAACCCAAATTATGATAATATTCTACTCTAAGTCTTCCACATTCATGACACTTGTGTCCCACCTAATTTTAACCCCATATACTTTCAATTAATTTTAGAACACCAATTATATTAATTTTAATTAAATTAATCCAAAATCCCTACTTTGTGAAATTTTTAATTATTGGGCACTTTTATACAAAAGTGCATTGAGGTTTCTACACCCCATTGGACCAAACACATGAAGAAACCCTATTTTCCTTCATTGATTGGTCATGTGATTTTTTTCCATAATTTTGGAGTGTGAAACACTCAACATCAACCCTCATCAAACCTTAGCCCTCTATTTTGAAACAATCCAATCCTAGCCCTCCAAATATATACTTGAGAAGCAAAAGCCCTTTTCCAAGGAGGATGTTGACCAGGCCCAACTTTCTAGGTCAACCACCAAACTCTTCTCTACATATATATATTACTTTTTTCTTATTTTTTCTTAAACCTAAACCTAGTTCCTAGCCGAACCCCTCCCTCCTATTCATCATCCCCTCCCGCCAACCGGAGTAGTCCCGCCGGAGCCCAGTCCCGCCAGCGCCCGACCGCCTCACCATCCTCGCCGGAAGCACAAGCCTGAGCCGACCCTGCTGAACCCTCACCATCTCCCTCTACTTCAACCCGCCGAAGCCGGTCATCTCGAGTCCGCCGAACCGCCGAGCAGCATCGCCTGAGAACTCCCTAACTTGCTTGCACCTTCACCGCCATCCCTTCCCTTGACAGCGACCCCGTCACCGCCTGAAACCCGATCTCCTCCACCCATCTACTAGATCCACCCGACGCCATCCCCTCTCCTTCAACCACCTAAACCACCATCACCTGTCCCGACCACCCATCCACCAGATCCACCCGAGTCCACTGGACAGACCTCCTCCCGACTGACCGACTGAACGCCACCACCACGACTGCAGTGCTGCTATTCGCCTGAGCCCACTGAAGACTTCCCTCCTCGACAGCAGCCCGCTGAACCCGACTCCCCTTGACGACTCGACGACAAGAGCCCACCAAGATGTCGAATACTCCCTCGTGCACGTGCACGCCGAGGCCAAGGTGCAAAGTGATCTCCTGCGATTTTGTTCGTGTATGAATGATGTTAGGATATTAGCGTGTTGCTTCATGCCAAGCACGTTAGATATTGATTGCTAGACGCCATAAAATATACCCAACTCATATGCGTATAGGTACGCGTATGAGTATTATATTCAAATTGGTATATATATAGATATATAAGAATATAAGAAGTTAAATAATAATACTAGTCATGAACATATTGTATATGTACTGTATGCCCCTAGTGTTAATTATAGGGATCCCGTATTTACATTGACCATGTGACCCTGAGTGATTGTGAGTTGACTATCTTAAGTACACTAACGTACTTGTGAGACATATGTTAGTAATTGACTGTCTGATTATGCACAACATTTGAGGATGTGACACCCGTGCAACTAGACGCACACTTGACCCTGTTAGATGACAAGTAGCACCCCTAGCTTAGTCTCTGAGTTCAGTATATTTATGATTGTGTGTTAGTGTAATGACTGATTCTGTACTATTATTAAATGATGTCTATAGGACTGTTGGATTATTCAGACAAGACCTCAAAAATAGGACATTGGTATTGCCAGTAGAGGACCACAGGCGAGTACATTATTTGACATTTTTTATTATGTTAATTATCTCAATAATTCTAGTTGTATAGCATACATGATTCTGACACTATGTATATACGAGTTGGCATCATCGAGACCGATCAAGAGGAGTCATGATTTGGAATCCATCGTGCTAGCTGGGGACGAGGAGATATTAGTAGCTTATGTGATCATACCCAACTCTACATGCATCATAGCTCACCCGCACCTCACATCAGTGCAGCCTGACCATTATATGCCTCATAGCATGTTACATGTGATTAGCTTGACTATTGCTCGCATTATAGCTATCCGAATGGTTAGCCTGACCTTATATGAATCATAGCTAATCATATGTAACAAGCCTGATTAGTCCCAAGCCGATCATATGATATGCTGATGTTTCACACACTTAGCTAGATAGTCTTTACATGTATCTCTAGTTTATTGATCTAGCGTTTCTCTATGTTCTAGTTATTGTTCTAGTATTCACTTATATTCCAGTTCATTGTTCTAGCATGCACTTGTATTTTTGTTCATTGCTAGTGTATAATTGATGATGACATATGCTCCAGTATTTCTTATTTCCAGTATTTCATTATTCTAGTATTCCTTATTGCCAGTATTTATGTCCATCTTGTATTTCTTTACACTGTATTAAAGTTTTTGTCAATATATGTGGAACTGCCGTTAGTGCTTGTACTTCGCTTCAATACTGACTGGATATTTTTTCCAGAGGATCTTGAGGATTTCTGTCCTACACACTATGGACCAGGTATAGATGGAGACTACATACTAGAGAGCTTAGAAGAGTCCATTCCCTTAGAGGAGACACTACTTGCAGCTATCTAGACAGTTATTATCTTATGCATTTGAGACTTATTTTGAGGTTATTTTAGTTATGTTGAGACTTATGTGGAGTTTAATTTGAGACTTGTGGAGACTTATTATGTTGGACAGCTAGACTGTGGTTTATCTCTATTTGAGACATTGTGTTTGACTATGTCATTCTTTCTTATCTTTTATCGTGCTATTTATATTCTTATAGTTATTATGATTGGGTATATATTATGAGATGCTGAGAGATATTTATTTTATTGTACTCCTTATGGAGTTGATATCATTGACAGGTTGTGAGTTATGTTAGTATTATAGAGACCTAGACCGCGTTCTACTGCCGATGTTGCGGCGTAAGCTGGACGTCCCCACGACTCATGCCCAAATTCTGGGTGCGGGTCGTGACAAGTCCCATTGTTCATTGTATACATTCTGATTATATAGCTCACTTGTAATCATCTTACCTGATCATGTTCACCCAAACTAATCACATAATGAACTTGTATTCTAAGGCACATTAGTTAGATAGCAGTTATTTTATCATATTGCAGATATTCATATTGTTATTCTATATTCTCGTACATTACATGTATACTTATTGTTCATTCATTCATATATTTAGTGATCTTGTATTTTATTTCTATTATCTATTTTATTTGCTCAGTTGTGTTATTGAAACTGCTTTCAGAGGTATGTACTTTGCTCCAATCCTGACTTGATATATATTTTCTAGATGATTGGCTTATAAAGCAGTGTCCCATATTCTCCGGACCGTAGGACGGTTTACCTTTAGAGGATCCTCTTGTAGACCAGGGGGACTTAGTTGTAGATCTCGAGGAGGTCTAGTTTATTTGTTTTAGACTTGTATTAGATTCTATTTGAGATTCTTTGGTTTGTATATTATTTTAGATTATGGATTGTATCTTGTTCTTTCCTTCGCTATTCTATTCGTTCTTATCTTCCTTAGTTTGCATTGTGATTGAGTTTAGTTATACTTGTAAGATACATATTATTCCTCCGTTTGAAGTTGAGATGATTGACAGGTACCATATTATATTGCTGAGATGTTAGATAGTTAGAAATGACTCAGACAGTGTTCTACTGCCGATGTTGTGATATAGGCTGGACGTAACCACGTACTCGTGCCCGAATATTCGGGTGCAGGACGTGACACCATGGTCTGAAGTAAATTTCTCGGGATGATGTTGATCGACGATCCTAGGTCAATATGCATTTGGTCCACTTTGATATGGCCGATATACCCGGTATAGTACAGGGACCAATCGTGCCTATTATTCTTTAGCAACATGTCCAATTGCAAGAATACGATATTAGGAATCACATCCATGGCGTTGTTGCAATATGGGCAAGGGACAGGATCGTCGGTCGGCGGCTTGACTGGTGCGAAGTAGACGTCGACGTTCTGCAATCCCTCACTCAGGGCAGCCCAAGTATCTTTAGAGAGCTGTAGAAGCTCAAATAGTAATAATTTGGCCGGAGTATGGGCTAAATGTGCTAAGATATCGAAGTTATAGGGCCTTTCCAGCCCTTGTGGTGCATCCATGTGCAATGGTTTATCGAAGCACGTCTCCTCTTATTTAGACCTGTCCATCGGTAGGGGCTAAGATAGCCAGGGACCAGTAGTGGTAAGCGCGACAACTGGGGACGTATCATCGTGCATCAGTTGGTATGTGGCACCTAACCTTATTGCACCTACTGCCAGCTCTTCTGTCGAAGATGAAACTGTATAACAGGTCTTGGATTTCCTGCATTTGGATTTGGCGATAGAGGATGCTGCAGGTTGTGTCAAGTCTAATACGAGGTCAGGATGGATCCATATGACCTTCCCACGTGGTGTGGAAAGAGGTATTACCCGGTTGTCTGGTCTCATTCTGGTGGAAGGTTGACCACTTACATGGTCGCCTTAGGGACCGAAATTACTCCGTCTTGGGCTTCCGTCGGTGGAAAGTTGCCAAACTGGAGGGACACCATGTTGGTGGCTACCGTCATGTCATTGAACTCTAGAGAAAGAGCTTTGGTGTCTATCAGACATTGGATATATCGCTTCAGAGTATAGCACTCTTACGTCGGGTGATGGAGGTAGCGGTAGAAGTGACAGTACTTCGGGTTGACAATTTCTGCCGCCTCAGGCTAACTTCTGACATCGGGGAGCCAAATTTTGCCTCCCTTCATCAGCATGTCAAAGATGGGTTTGACATCAGCATCTTTGAAAGAGTAAGTCTCCTTTGGTTTTGGAGGCTTTGCCAATTTTTTTCAGGCTTCTTGGTCAAGGTAGCGACCATAGCCTGTTTCCCCTTTCCGTGGTGGTTGCTATTGCCGCTATTATTGTTGTTGTTTTTGTTATTGTTGTTGGGACGCTTGCACTTCTCCTCGACAGAAGGGATATGGATCCCCAAGTACCGAGCGTCTTTAAGCTTTTTATCAGCGTTGACGACACTTATGATGAACGTCGTCCAGTCCTTGAACTGGCTCTCTCCCATCCAGATGTTTACAGTCGGGAGCATGTTCTTTCAGCACATCTCCATAAGTGTGGCCTCGGGTTTGCCAGGAGGTAACCTTAGCATGGCCTGTAAAAATCGATCGATGTAGTTTCTCTTTAGTTCCTTCTCTCCTTGGGTGACATCCATCAGAGAAGACATCTTCATATTATTTTCAGCCTCATAGAATCTACTAAGGAATATATGCTTGAGATCATCGAATGATGACATGTAGTTATCTTCGGGCTGCAGAACCAATCGAAAGCTACCCCCAACAATGATCCAACGAAGTGCTTGGTAAGGATAGCGTCGGTGATCTCAAAGTAGCTCATGAAGTGGCGAGGGATGGACTTTCCATCAAATATGTTGATATTTAAGGGCTTGTACTTGGGCGGATACGGTACATCCTTCCACTCTATCTGGTTTGGTCGACGGACCCCGAGATCATGAAGTGAGTCCCGATTGCTGATGGAGTCTATGTGAGCTCTATCACGACCCGCACCCTGGATTTGGGCATGAGTCATGAGTACGCCCAGCCTATGCCGTAGTGTCGGCGGTAGAAAACTGTACAATAAGCCACAAGTAATCTACAACTCATAACATATATACATCTCCATATTATACTCAATCACAGGTACTAGTTTAAATGAATACACTAAGATAATAATGAAATAATAATAATCTTGATGCAGTTTCAATGAATCTCCCCCAAACTAAATATCCAAATACAATATTCAAAATACTTTAGAAAAACTGTCGGAGAACAATCCGGTCCAAAATAACTAACAAATCAACTACTACTAAACTACTCCATTTTAGACGGTATCTGAGATGCTAACTCTCCCAGATCCTCCGGAAGGGCAAGATCAGGCTCTATTATGTCGTTAACATATGGTCCATAATGTATAGGATTGCATCCTCATTGTAGTCACCTAAAATGTTTATCCAGTCAGGAAAGGAACGAGTACATCACAGTGAAAACAGTTCCAACACATGGTAGAAGCTATAAGACAATAAATAGCAAGGAATATATGATAGCAACAACTGAACTCGCAATAAAGCAACTAGAATGACCATATACTAAAGTCCTGTCATGGCAACATATAGTACAATATCTCCAAGACACAAAAGAAATAACTACAATTGATGGAAGAACAGATAGGAACAACTACTCTTTGTGATTTGAAATACCTTGTTGACATGTGAACGACTAGGGGGTAATATCCGACAAACCACACGTGTCGTGCATGGCTGCTATTATTTCAGAAAGACCATGGGATAAAAAGGGTAGTTCACACATCCACTAAGTATTTCCCCTCCCCATAAGTACACATGGATTCCAAACCAGTCACGAAAAAACAACAATAATCCAGAACAGTCACGTATCTCATAATAAGAATCCATTATACTAATCCGTGTAACAAGTGTCAATGAATCAAATAATCAATACTAAGCATGCATTATAGAGACTATGAAGCACTAAAAGTAATCACGGAAATGTACTCACCTGTGGTCCTTAGCTGGTATGAATCAGAATCTAAGTCACAGTCCAAATACCCTATGTATTACAAATTTACCATGTCAAAAGATAATTTGTTTTAATTTATTTAATTCTAGAATAATTACTCTAAAATCCTATTTTAATCTTATTATTCTGATTTTTAGGTCAATTCCTAAATTTTGTACGAAGAAACTAAATTTTATCAACACGAGACTCACGGCACGCAAATCAAGACGATCTGTTGACCAAAAAGTCAACTGACCCAAAATTGACTTTTATGCATGATTTCCTGTAGATTTCAGCCTCAAAAAATGCTAGAATTTATGGCTTATCCGAATTCAAATTCGTTTAGGAATTATTGCATATACTAATTTTGTATTTTGCAACGATGGATAAATTCTAACCTAGAAGTTCTACAGAATTAACAATATAGAAATATTTCGAAATAAAATATGGGAAAAATATATATTAATGATCTTGACATTATCTTTCTGAAACTTTAAACGGTTCATGATTCTGATTCATGGTTCTCCCGAAATCACAAAAATACCGAGATACCTCTATTTTCGGACATGTTGTACTCTACGAATTTTCCAGAATTTAATACTCATAATTTCATAAAAAAATTTATATATTCAGAAAACTAACCTCAATACAGTTCTAATTCAAGAAACTGTGCCATATTTGGAGTCCGGAGCTATGAGTAATGGCTTCTGGAAGATGAAGGAACCCTATATGACAATTTTCTAGAATTCGGCTTAAAGAAAAACCCTAGAATTTATAAACTAACTATTATATATAGAGAGGAGAGAGGGAAGCTGTGGCTCGTGGGTATTCCACATGGCTTGCATCCAGGCAGTCCTACCCAGATCGAACGGTCAGGGTTCGACCCGGCTTGGCTCGGTTGAGTCTGAGTCAAATTCGGACTCGGCTCGGCTCGAGGTCGGCTTGGCTGCACCCGCACCCACCCCACGGTCGCTGACAAGCGGGTCCCTCCCAGTTTTTTGCGGGAGGCTAACAGGTGGGTCCCAGTTGGCAGACTGGGCAAAATATTTCCCATTATGGGTTTTCTTTTTCGAAAATTAGTTTTTAATTCAGTTTTTCCTAATTGACTCAAAATAAATGCTAAAAATAATCAGAAAATTTCTAAAAAATTCAAAAACATATATTTGATTATTTAGAACCTAAAATAATTGTTTGGGATATTTTTAATTATGTTTGACCCTAAAAGAAATTCTTGGAAGTCCTAGGAAATTAGTGTTACTAGTTTTTAATTAACCAAAAATTATGAAAAAATTCCACTAACCCCAAATTAACCTAGCTAAAAACCACATTTAAGCTAGAATTTTAGGATACAGAGATTACAAGTCTACCCTCCTAAGAAATTTTTTTTCCCCAAAATTTAAGGCAGAATAAATACAAGAAGAAAATTACCTCATAGTGTAAAAAGATAGGGGTAAAGCTCTCTCATCTCATCTTCTCGTTCCCAAGTGGATTCATCGGGAGAATGATGTCTCCAAAAGATGATAACCAAGGGAATTACTTGGTTACGAAGCACCTTATCTCTGCGGTCTAGGATCTCCATTGGCTTCTCCGGATAACGAAGGCTTGGTCCAACCTCAAGCTCCGAATGATCTAATACATAGCTAGGATCTGCCACGTATCATCTCAGCTGGGATACATGGAACACATTGTGTACTCCTTCCAATGTAGGCGGTAAGACTAGTCGATAAGCTACTACTCCGACCTTCTCCAGAACATTGAAAGATTCGATAAATTTTGGACTAAGCTTTCTACCTCCACTGAAATGAATCGTTCCACGTGTCGGAGAGATCCTCAAGAATACTAAGTCGCCAACCTATGTCAAAACAGGAACTTAACGCATGATCTAAGAACATAATAAATATTTGAATAAACGAATTGATACCTCAAACCCTAGCGGTCTCCTGTGGCTATCGGCCCACTGCTTCTGTTTGTCCTGAGCCACCCGAAGTCTCTCCCTAATCTGCTTTACCTTCTCAGCGGCATCAACAACCATCTCTGGTCCCAAAAATACTCTCTCTCCTACGTTATCCCAAGATAATGGAGTTCGATATCTCCTACCGTACAAAGCCTCGAAAGGAGATATCTCGATACTAGCGTGATAGCTATTGTTGTATGCAAACTCTACCAGGTGAAGATGATCCTCCCACGAGCCACGAAAATCTAGTACACATGTCCGACGCATATCCTCGAGCGTCTGAATAGTCCTCTCTGACTGTCCATTCGTCTAAGGGTGGTAGGCCGTGCTAAATTTGAGTTGGGTACCCAAGCTAGCCTGCAAACTCCTCCAAAAGTGGGACGTAAATCTACTATCCCAATCGGACACGATGCTTACTGGAACTCCATGCAGCCTAACTATCTATCTCACATATAAATCGGCGAGCTTATCCTTGGTCTATCCCACTTTGAAAAGCAAAAAGTGGGCTGATTTGGTCAGCCTGTCTACAATGACCCAAATTGCGTCCTTTTTTCCTGGAGTGCGTGGAAGTCCAGAAACAAAATCCATCATGATATGCTCCCATTTCCACTCAGGAATTGGTAGTAGCTGTAACAATCCTCCTGGTCTCTGCCTCTTGTCTTTGACCTGCTGGCACACTAAACATCTGGCAACAAAATATGCTACCTCTCGCTTCATTCCATACCACCACACGTATTCCCTTAGGTCTTTATATATTTTGTTAGCTCCCGGGTGTATAGAATACTGAGAACAATGAGCCTCCTGCATGATCTCTTCCCGCAGGTCCCCGCTAGGCACACATAACCTAGTCCCGTGCCTTAAAGAACCATCCTCAGCAATAGAGAAGTCATCCATCAATCCTGCCTGCAGTTGAGCTCTGAGGTTTGGCAGACCCTCATCCTGGTACTGCGTCTCTCGGATCTTCTCTACCAATCCTGACTGAATCTGCATGCCCATCATCTACGTCTCCACTCCTGGAATGATAACCTCGATGCTCAGGCTATCCAATTCTGCTAATAAGTGACGATCCGTTATCAAGTACATCGCTACTGGATATCTGCTCAAGGCATCGGCAACTACGTTAGCCTTCCCTGGATGATACTGCAGCGAAATATCAAAATCCTTCATCAGTTCTAGCCCCCTGCGCTGCCTCATATTTAGCTCTTTCTGCGTAAAAATATACTTCAAGCCCTTGTGGTCTATGTATATTTTTACACGCTCTACGTACAGATAATGTCTCCACAACTTTAGAGCGAAGATCACAATTGCTAATTCTTATTCGTGAGTGGTATATTTCCCTCATGTGGTCGCAACTGTCTAGAAGCATATGCCACCACCTTCTTGTTTTGCTCTAGAACACATCCCAAGCCCTTCCCTGAAGCATCGCTATAAATGACAAATCCTCTTGTCTCCAATGGCACCGTCAAAATAGGCGCTGTGGTCAATCTCTTCTTTATCTCATTAAACGCAGCCTGACATTCTTCGGTCCACATGGACTGTACATCCTTCGGAGTGATTCTAGTCAGCGGCTCTCCGATCCAAGAAAAATCCTTTACAAATTTTCTGTAATATCTGGCCAATCCTAAGAAGCTTTTGATTTCTGCAACAGAATTCGGAGTGGTCCAAGACTCTACAGCAGCAATCTTCTTTGAATCAACCGATATCTCGGCTCCAGTTACCAGATGACCAAGGAACTCTATCTTATCCAGGAAGAACTCAAATTTTGAAAGTTTTCCATAAAGCTTCTCCTTCCGAAGGGTCTCTAGCACAATCCTTAAATGCTTCTCATGCTCTTCCGGTGTCTTCGAATAGATAAAAATATCATCTATGAATACTACTACAAACTTGTCAAGGTATTGGTGGAACACCTTGTTTATCAAGTTCATGAAGACTACCGGGGTATTAGTCAACCCAAATGGCATCACCATAATCTCATATTGGCCATATCTTGTCCGAAATACAGTTTTTGGAATATCTTCCTTCTTCACTTTCAACTGATGATAGCCAAACCTCAAATCAATCTTCGAAAATACTCTCGCACCGCTCAACTAATTAAAAAGATCGTCTATTCTTGGTAGCGGGTGTTTGTTTTTGATGGTGAGGTTGTTCAAAGCCCTGTAATCAATGCACATTCGTACCGACCCATCTTTCTTTGGTACAAATAAGAACGGGGCTCCCCAAGGCGAGGAACTCGATCTAATAAAACCCTTGTCTAGCAAATCATCCACCTGCTTCTTCAGTTCTGTCAGCTCGTTGTTGTTGATCCTGTAGACTTGCTACGACATCGGTTATGCCCCAGGCACTATGTCTATAAAAAATTTAAGATCTCTATCCAGTGGCAATACGGGAATCTCCTTGGGAAATACGCCTAGAAATTCTGCAATAATACGGTGTGGCAAGTCCTTCTCTGCTACCATGGCTCCACAAATAATTGTACCACTCTGCTCAACTCCTCCCCTAACAAACTCATTTTCTGGCTTTCCTGGAGGGTAAAACAGTACACGCCCTCCACGATAGTCTATGCTAGTATGGTGCATACTCAACCAATCCATTCCAAGGACAATGTCAAAACTCGGAAGTGGCATTACGAGTAAACTAGCATCCAAATTATGGCCTTCCAAGGTAACACGAGGTACCTTACAAGCATCCCTGACTAGGATAGTGCCTCCACCAGTCATGATCTTGCAAATTCTACTCAAGGGTTCTGATACTAAACTATGCTTAAGTATAAAGGATACAAATATGAAGCTATACGATACGAGTGGTGTGGGAAGATCACCATTGGCTCTGGAACCACGCGCTCTGATCTTGGGTGGCATTCTTAAAGGTTGAAACAACAAGAATAAAGTTGATATAGCACAAGATAAAGAAGTATTCAAGAAGGACAATCAACTATGAAAGAGGTCTGATTGCTCGAAAGGAATTAATAATGGTTAGCAAGTTGAGTATACGGGATCCCTAGTTGTGATTGAGTATTTTCTTATTCCTAGTATATATATCCTATGGCAGGCTCGCAGTCGTAAATCTAACTTGAGTACCACTACGAGTTCACAACCTTGTGTGAAACCTGACCTGCGTGGGCCACCACAAAAAAATATGTCATGACCCGCACCCTGGATTTGGGCATGAGTCATGAGTACGCCCAGCCTACGCCGCAGTGTCGGCGGTAGAATGATGTACAATAAGCCACAAGTAATCTACAACTAACAACATATATACATCTCCACATTATACTAATCACAGGCACTAGTTTAAATGAATACACCAAGATAATAATAAAATAATAATAATCTTGATGCAGTTTCAATGAATCTCCCCAAAACTAAATATCCAAAATATAATATTTAAAATACTAGAAAAATTATCGAAGAACAATCCGGTCCAAAATAACTAACAAATCAACTACTACTAAACTACTCCATTTCAGACAGTATCTGAGCTGCTAACTCTGCCGGATCCTCCGGAAGGGCAAGATCAGGCTCTATTATGTCACTAGCATACGGTCCATAATGTGTAGGGATTGCATCCTCATTGTAGTCACCTAAAATATTTATCCAGTCATGTAAACCCCCTCGACCAAAAATTTATTTTTATTAATTTAGATAAAGAGATTAGGGTTATTTTGGCCCTAATTAGAATTTATTACTGAGTATTAAATATTTGTGCAATGCTTTTATTACTTAGGACACCTTACCGTTGTCCCGATATTTAGGACACTACCCTAGCTGTTACCCTGAAACAAATTCCACATACTTGGCCTAGACATACTAACCTATCATATTGAATCTTGAGCAACCCCCAGATACTGATTTTTGTGCCTGATTTTAGTCGCACAAAAGTAGTTACAAACGTCCGTACGCAAATTAAATAAATTGCGTATTTACGTTCGTTCTCCGTTCCAATCGAAATTGAGACCCAATCTCAACCCGATTTGACCAACCCAGATCATGACATTATTGTACCCTGAGCCTACCACACTAATGACCCTTGTCCAACCCAATTTAGACCCCCTGTTTTTATTAAATTAAATTAGAGACACCTGGTGCATTAATTATGAATTAATTAATGTGGTGACCTAACCTCATTTAAATTAGACCCAACTCCAACCCAAACCAACCCACACACCCACAAGCCTTATACAAAATACCATACACCATCCTAGCCCAATGCAAAATACCAAATATGGTGTTTTGTCACATCAAATCCTCAATTTCAGCTTTTGTGCAATTTCCTAATTGTTTAGGGGCCTTTATGCAAATTTGCAGTGAGGTGTCCCCCTCTCATTGGTCCAACCCTATGAAGAATGAGACCTAAATTCCTTGACCGATCCATCACAATTTTTCCCTCCATTTTTATGTACTTACATCAATTTTTGGAGGACCCATCAGGACCCTATATTTGAATTACATTTAATCCTAGCCCTCCCTTCATCATGATGGAGCCTCCTCACACAACCCTAGGCATGCTACTAGCCGGCCCTAATCCTAAGGCAGCCCCCCCACTCTCTCACCTATATAAAGGGTACCTTACATTACATTTATTACACACAAAAACCTAGAAAACCCAAATCCCAAGCAAAAACCCTAAATTCCTAAAATCTACACCCTCAGCCCTCACCCCTGCCCGATCTTCCCGCCGCCCTATCCCGTCCGGTCACCGCCTTCGGCCACCCCCAAAACGATACGACCCCCTCCGACGAACCTTCCCCACCTACCACCACCGCCCTCAGCCACCTCGCCGCCCACGGCCACCCCCAGCAGCCCCGTCCTCAACCCGAGCTCATCCCTCCTGAGCTCGAGCCGACCACCCGACCTCCGATTCCTCTGCCACCGCTGCACGCCCGGCCGCCCAACTCCACTGACCTCTCCCCCGGCCAACCACCTCCCTCCCCATCGACTTCCAGCCCCAGTCGACGCCTCAGCTGGCAGCCCTCGCCCCCGCAGCACAGTCAACCACATACCGCTGCTGCTGTTGACGACGATCCCCTAGCGTTGCCGGAGCTCCACCCGGCCTACCCCGCCGGAGACGATCGTCCGACAGATCCCCCTCGACCCCGCCTACCCGTCAGTATGTATAAATACGCATATATACGGTATTTTATACGTGTATTAGGGGATGCATTCCTGTATACTGTTATATATAAATATTATGTATTTGGGGTATTATATATAAATATAGTATAATATATGTATATATCTGTAAAATACAGTATTCAATATGTAAATACTGTATTTTGTTTATTTTATTATATACTATATATATATATATATATATACTTGTCTTAAATACCTATTTATGTATTAAAATACCTATTGTGTACATATGTTATATATATATATATATATATATATATATGTATGTATATTTGTATTATATGTAGAATATTATATATTTAATATATGTTGTGTTTAAAAATATTTTTCTGTGATTTAGTATATTATATGTAATATAATATTATTGGTATATTATATATTTGTATTTAAATACTTATACATATTAACATCTAGTATGTATATATATATATATATATATATATATATATATATATATATATATATATATATATATATATATATATATATATATATATATATATATATATATATATATATATATATATATATATATATATATATATATATATATATATAGATATATAGATAGGTATATATATTTTTAATATACATTTTATACCTTGGTGTATTTATTATTTTGTGCATATCTATATATATATATATATATATATATATATATATATATATATATATATATATATATATAGATATATATATATTGTGTATATAAATATATGTATAAATATATAAATATATATACACACTATGTATTTAGTATTTTAGAGTATATGTAAATATGTGTATATGAATATATATATATATATATATATATATATATATATATATAAATATATTTATATATATTGTGTAATTAGTATAATTATAGTGTATATCTATGTATTAAATAAATATATGAGTATATATAAAAATATATATATATATATATATATATATATATATATATACTTTGGGGGTATATAAGTATAAATTATATATTAGTACTCTTCCATTATGTGTATATATGTACTATTAAATATTACATATTTTTTTTATATATTTTAATATGTATTAGTGAACACATAAGTATATATGTTATACTATCTTTAAATGTATATATTTAAGCATGTATTATTTTTATACAAGTATTTATTTTATGTATTAATATATTATAGTATATATTAACTAATGAATATATGTAATTAATATGTATGGTGGTATTGATATAAAATATTTAAATACTATATCTGTGTACTATAGTAGTATGTACATATATGTTATTAAATTCCTTATACTTAATGAACAATATATATATGTTAAATATTATTAATGCATTATGTATATATATATACATATGTCTTAATGCAGTTGAATATATAAGTATATAGGTTACTAAATTATCTATAGTATATATATGTGTTGTGTATGTATACCTACTCTATGTTAACATAGATAATTAAGCATAGTGTAAATTAGTGATTTATATTTATTGTTATATGTTCGTAGGCATCCGAGACGGTGCTACCTTGACTGCTGGTTCCGGAGCATTGCTTGTGCACACCAGAGTTCCAGGCAAGTATACCTTGCCTTGTTGTTACTGTTTAAATTCAGCTGTTTATCTAGTTGCATATCTTATTTTTTTAATGTTAACTATACGCGTCCGAGAAGACTCGGGTGCAGTCAACGAAGGCGTTGACGTTAGGACTTGCGTCTGACTTAGTATCTAGTGGACTCACCTAAAGTTGAGGAGTTATCAATATGACTTTCCAGGCCTTGATACGTATCTCTTCACGTCACAGAATAAGTTCATGTAGGGACGCATGCTTCATGATCGACTGGCCATCAGCATGAGCAGCACGTGTGACAGCATTTAGTTTAGTTGTTTATTTCTGTAGTGACTTGCATCATAGTTTGAGGTGTCCACATCGCATTTGCGACTTGTACATTGACATTGGACGGGGAAGACAATTAGTAGGCGTATGGGACAGACATTTGGTCATCGTAGTTTCAGAGTAAACTGCGGGGACGTGAGCTTCAGTGTTACCTGGTTATGGGCCATGTGTTACCCGGTTATGGGCTCAGGTTCCCGGTTATGGGCATATATGCGTGTCGATACATCCGGTAGAGGTTACTAGCTGTGCGCTATCATGATTGGTGATGTAGTCAGCATCTATATTCCTGGCGTTCAGTTTACAGCTAATGCCAGGTAGTTAGCCTCTGGCTCGACGCTATGCTTTATACCTTTTACCTACCCATACGTACTAGGGTTGTCTTCAAAGTGCATTTCACTTAGCTGGTTAGATTACCCTTGAGTTTGCACAGTATTTACTTTATGGCATGTATTTCTGTATACTTGTTATGTCCCTCTGAGGACCTGGTTCTCTTCCAGATCCGAACAAGCACTTGTACCCTACCATCTACGAAGCAGGAGTAGAGACAGGATTCCTGATTAAGAACTACGAGGCATTTCCAGGGGAGTTCCCGTGATTTAAGTACGCAGCTACATCGGACTAGAGTTTTCATATCTAGCTAGTTATCTTACTCTTTCTGCACTTTATTTCTATTTCTGTATTTCAGTGGGTTTGTCCCTATTCAGACTATTTCAGATGTATTATGGATATTCAGACTCTTGTATTTTATTTACCAGCATTTTATTTCAATCTTTATGATATCGTTATATGTGGATGAGATTAGACATTGCCTGCTATATATTAGCATATTAGACTTGTTAGTATATTAGGACAGCGTAGCACGCTTCGATAGGATCCATTAAATTGGGATATCCTTCGGAGTCGTGTCAGCTGGCCAATGCCACGTGGCCTGGTTCCATATATTTTGGGACTGGGGTGTGACAAGTCAGGAAAGGAACGAGTACATCACAGTAAAAACAGTTCCCACACATGGTAGAAGCTATAAGACAATAAATAGGAAGGAATATATGATAGCAACAAATGAACTCACAATAAAGCAACTAGAATAACCAAATGCTGAACTCCTGTCATGGCAACATATAGTACAATATTTCCTAGCCACAAAAGAAATAACTACAATGGATAGAAGAACAGATAGGAACAACTACTCTATGTGAATTGAAATACCATGTTGACATGTGAACGGCTAAGGGGTAATATCTGGCAAACCACACGTGTCATGCATGGCTACTATTATTCTAGAAAGTCCATGGGATAGAAAGGGTAGTTCACACGTCCACTAAGTATTTCCTCTCCCTATAAGTACACATGGATTCCAAACCAGTCACGAAGAAATAACAATAATCCAGAACAGTCATGTATCTCATAATAAGAATCCATTATACTAATCCGTGTAACAAGTGTCAATGAATCAAATAATTAAAACTAATCATGCATTATAGAGACTATCAAGCACCGAAAGTAATCACAAAAATGTACTCGCCTGTGGTCCTTAGCTGGTATGAATCAGAATCCAAGTCACGGTCCAAATAGCCTATGTATTATAAATTTACCATGTTAAAAGATTATTTATTTAATTTGTTTAATTCTGGAATAATTATTCGAAAATCCTATTTTAATCTTATTATTGTTATTTTTAGGTCAATTCCTAAATTTTGTTTGAAAAAACTAAATTTTATCAACTAGAGACTCATGGCACGCAAATCGAGGCGATCTGTTGACCAAAAAGTCAATCGACACAAACTCGACTTTCATGCATGATTTCCTGTAGATTTCAGCGTCAAAAACATGTTGGAATTTACGGTTCGTTCGAATTCAAATTTGTTTAGGAATTATTGCACATACTAATTTCGTATTGTGCAACGATGGATAAATTCTAACCTAGAAGTTCTACAGACTTGACATAATATAAATATTATGAATTAAATTCTAATAAAAACATATGTTAATGATCTCGATATTATCTTTCCGAAACTTCAAACGGTTCATAAATCTGATTCCTATTTCTCCCAAAATTATGAAAACACCGTGACGCATCCATTTTTGGACATACTGTGCTCTATGAATTTTCTAGAATTTAATACTCATAATTTCATAAAACAATTTATAAATTCAGAAATCTAACCTCAATATGGTTATAATGCAAGAAACTGGGCCACGTTTGTAGTACAAAGCTATGAGTAATGGCTTCTGGAAGATGAAGGAATCCTAGATGACAATTTTCCGGAATTTGACTTAAAGAAAAACCCTAGAATTTATAAACTAACTATTATATATATAGAGGAGAGAGGGCAGCCGCGGATCGTGGGTTTGCCATGTGGCATACATCCAGGCAGTCCCGCCCGGATCGAACGGTCAGGGTTCGATCCGGCTTGGCTCGGCTGAGTCTGAGTCAAATTCGGACTTGGCTCGGCTCGAGGTCGGCTCGGCTGTACCCGCACCCACCCCGCGGTCGCTGACAAGCGGGTCCCACCCAGTTTGCTGCGGGAGGCTGACGGGTAGGCCCCTGTTGGCTAACTGGGCAAGATATTTACCATTATGGGTTTTCTTTTTCGGAAATTAGTTTTTAATTTAGTTTTTCCTAATTGACTCAAAATAAATGCTAAAAATAATCAAAAAATTTCAAAAAATTCTAGAAAATATATTTGATTATTTAGAACCTAAAATAAAAGTTTGGAATATTTTTAGTTATGTTTGACCCTAAAATAAATTCTTGCAAGTCCTAGGAAATTAGTGTTACTAGTTTTTAATTAACCAAAAATTATGGACAAATCCCACTAACCCCAAATTAACCTAAAAACCATATTTAACGATACAAAGGTTACAAGCTCGAAGTTCTCGGACCTCCCTTCTTTGCTTCCTTAGCTTTATCTCCTAACAAATGCACGGATGAGCCAGGTAGGAGAGGATCACCTCTAGCGGAAGGAGTGGACGTGTTTGAATCCCCGTTGGTCCCGGAGTCCAGGTTTGCTTGTTCGTAGGTTCTTGCTGGCTATGAGGCCAAGTTTGCCTTGATCTCCAGCATTTTTTGGTTCAAGGCTTGTATTGATGCGCTTATTGTAAGCATCATGACTTTGAGTATCTCGAGGCACTACCGATCACTGGGGCCTGCATGGTCGCCTCCTGCCATGTACATCGTCCTCACTCGGGAAGAAATGGAGGGGGCAGTCGATGCCGTGCTCCCTGTCTCATACCCTTATAGTGAGTAGTCTTCAAGGAGGACGGGAGCTGCTGTGTCTTCCTTAAATTCATAGGGGATACTACCCCCAGCGTAGAAGATTGGGTCATCTTGGTGGGAGTAGCTATGTTCCGAGATCTCGGCGTCCGTTCCTTGAGAATCGTAGTCTTCTCAAAACGTTAGGTTGTCGCATAGATCTAAGGGGACACTACCCCGAGCTCGTGCCACCCCTAGGGTTTCTGAGGATAAACTACCTCCAGGAGCTGACAGCTTCTTCCTTGAGCGGGTGCCTTTGAAGACGCCTTATGCGGGTGCTGTCGTCAGCCTTCCAGGTAATTGTCTTCGCGATGGCATGGTAGAGGGTGACGGACTGGAGGTATTCGACTGCGTTCCTTCCTTGGTGGCGAGCAGTTACCCTGTTGAGTAGCATGAGGCAAAGGTCAACTCCTCCTCCATTGATAATTATACCTGATCTTCGGGTTACCGTCGGGTAGGGGCTTTCTGGTACAATGGCTGGAAGGCCGACTGCCTGTCTATGAGTACTGTTGTTTTATTGCAGTAGTAATTGATAATGATGTTGCGTAGTTGTGCCTCGGAGAGACCGCGTCGAGCGCCATAGTAGTTTCCCTTGCTTTGCGTTTGTGAGTAATCACGTCAAGAAAATCATGCGAAGGATGGTTTACCTTTGCATCCTCTTTGCGGGTCCGGGTATCCCGGGCACATGGATGCGCAGGCATTTATGAGTAATTATGTCACGCAAATCATGTGCAGGCTCCCGGGCCTGGGGTTTATACAGGAACTTGCCCGAGGTACTGGTTGAAGGCTTTTGAGACTGGCCCTATCCATTGGTCCCTGAAGGCTAGACGCAAGGGTCGGCCTTGTTCAACTGTCCGTCAGAGGCTCGCCTCTGAACTAGTGATGCATGTTGGCGGTTGGTCGTATGAGTAGTTTCCCAAGCTTTACGGGCTCGCACTGCCCTGGACTTTTTTACATTAGCTACCGTAGGAGCGTAGTATGAAGTGTCTAGTTTTAGTTTTTTGCCATTCTTGATGGGTCGCGTAGAATATGCGTTGCATAAGATAAGGTCAAAAAATAAGGTTTGGTTGTTATTGGGGGCGCAATCGAACCTTTGTCTGTGGTTGTGAGTTGACGCCACTTAGACAGTCTTTTGCGACGTTCTCCTTGGCCGCATAGAAGTTGCCTCGGCACTAGGATATTTGGCATCGTGGTATTTTCTTCTGCGAGAGTCTCAGTGCTGAACAGTCTCTGCGTCAGCCTGGGATGCCACATATATGTGGACGTTATGGGTGTTCGTCCGACGACCATCATAGGCAACAGAGTTAGAGGCTGGATGTGTCTGCTCCTCAACTGGGTGGGGCATAGCAGCCTTGGCCACCAATATTCTGTAGGTCCTCGAGTGGGAAGAACCCTTTCGGCTGAAAGAGGTTTCCGCATCGATAGTGGCCGCATGATGTGTCGTCGCTGCGGCATGGAGAGGGACAGGGAGCTAATGCTCCGTAGTTAGAGAGGCTCAGAGGCCTTTGCCACCCACGTTCGGCGGGTCTTCTTGGGCTTTGCTTGCCTCGGAGAAGGATTCGCTCTGTCTTTGGAGAGCATTTCCTCGAAAGACTTGCTGGTCAAAGTGGACCACTAGCATCTTTTGCCTCGAGCCAAGCTTGGCCGTATCGGATTGTGTCACCGCCTTCTCAACAGAGGAGAAGGAAGTCCCCAACAGAGTCACCACCGTGTTTATTATTTTTATATCAAAACAAGAACTGAGAGAACTGAATTTGATTTAACAAATTATAAAAGTACAAAAAAGAGTCCTAGGAGACAATCTAAGTACAAATTTGTTTTCTTGGGGTGATGATGGAGGGTTAGGAGTGTAGCAACTCTATTTACTCCGTGGATGATCCGGTGTGGAAGCTCTTCTCTCTCCCTTGAGTGTTGATTCCCAGATAGTCCGCCTCTTGCATAGGGGTAGTACCCGGCTATTTATAGTCATATTTGTAGCCATATGGATTTTGGGCCGCATGGATGGCGAGGTTAGTTACCTGTCCCCTCTCAATAGAAGGGTGCTACAGCTATGCACGAGAATCCGAGCTTTGTTGCCACATGAATATTTGTTGGGATTGTATTGTTTACTGAGTATCTGGGTGGTTCTCAACCGTATAGGCACGACTTGGTCAAATTGACGCGTGGCCGCTATTTGGTTAGAGAGGACCACTCAGTTGTAATAGCAAAACTTGGTCGACATAAAATCTGGGACACATGTGGCCAAAGACGTACGGGACACACAAAGTCTGGAATGCACGAGACCAGAGTCTGGTGGACCGCATGGAGTCTGGAACGTACGGGGCCAGAGACGCATGGACCACATGGAGTCTGAGACGCATGGACCGCATATAGTCTAGAACGAATAGGCAAGAGCCGCATGAGTTTTTTTGTTGTTTTTACATGTAGTTATGCACCATACTTTGGACTTCTACCTCTTAGTGTGTTCTCGTCCTTCGAGGCGATCAGAGAAATCCTTTTTGTCAAAATTTGGTATCAGGTGCCATCTTTGCTGTCAGGACATCATATCCGGTCGACCTGCAGCCAGTTGTCAGGACGCTTGTTTGGTCCGTATGGGTATTCTTTTTTTGGGCAGTATGGTGTCCATGCGATCTATTTGTTGAGTTTTTATTTGGGGGGTCATGGACGTCGGTCACATGGCTACATATTTTCCATGTTTCTACATAGTTGGATTGTTAAGGCTGTATTTTGTGTTAGGTTGACGATCTGTGCTCTTTAGGATTTCTTCGACATGGGACACGATTCGCTTTGGTGGAGGCGGGAACCTAAGTCCACGTACATCGGACACTTCGATGTTCTTGAGAGGGTATGTGCAGTGGCTTACAGAATATACTTGCCGCATGCACTAGAGGGAGTGCACAACATGTTCCACGTGTCACAGCTGAGATGGAATGTGGCAGACCCTAGCCATATATTGGATCACTCGAAAATCCAGGTGGGGCCGACTCTCAATTATCCAGAGCAGCCGGTGGAGATTCTGGATCGCAGGAAGAAAGTATTGAGGAACCAGATGATTCCCTTGGTACGTATCGCATGGAGGCATCACTTTCCAGGAGAGTCTTCCTGAGAGAGTGAATACGAGATGCGCGAGCGATACCCTTATCTTTTTGAGCCTTGAGGTACGACTCTTTTGCTTACTGCGATTGCTTGTTGTAGTTAGTTTCTTCCTTAAATTTTGAGGACAAAATTTTTCTAACGAGGATAGACTTGTCACCCTCACTTTTCCTAATAAGGGTAATTTAGTCAATTTGCATATATTTATTTTTAAAGATTAATGTTTATTTATATAGTGCTAATAATTAATATTAGTGGTTGTGCTAATTATTTATTATAGTTAGTGGGCAAGCCAATAGTTAGACTTGACAATAGAAAACCCAATTAGACTTGTCATGACAATTATTGAGCCTAATATGGCTCAAGCCCAATAACCCATTCTTAATAATTAATTAGGGAGAATTAGATTAATTAGACTTAGTTAGAAGATTTACAAAATAGCCCTTTCTTAATCATAATCATAATTGGATGGAGAGGGACAACTTGGACAATTTTATGTGACTTGGAGAAGGGCAATATGGTCGACCACTATAGAGGGGGCTCTCTTCTCTTTCTCCTCCTTTATTTGCATTCTTTTAGATCTCAAATTCAAGATCCCCAATTTTTTATTTTTTCTCCATCAATTTATTTCTCAATTCCTTCACCTACTTCTTATTTTTATTTCGAAAGAAGTGTTGGAGCTTGGAGAATCAAGGAGCACAAGAAGGAGCAGCATTGGTGAAGAGATCGTGTTTGGATCGTGTTCACTTGAGTTTTCATCGAGAATCCATCTTTCAATTGGTAATTTCGGAATTCCTCTTCATTGTAGCTCCAAAATCATGTATTTGACTCCTAGGAACACCCCAATGGCATATGACTACCTATAGGAACAAATTCTAGGCTATTTGGTTGAGAATAGAGAATTTTATATAGGTTTTTGTATGTATTTTGGAAGAATTACGAGATTGACACATCAAGTGTGTGTTATGACCCTAATTTAGTTATATTAGACTTAGATCGGGGTTGTGAGACTTGGTACATGTCCATATTTGGATACGAGTAAGCCATATCACGATACGGTGCAATATTGTGTGTGCTACGGAGTCCATTTTATGTGATTTGTGTATTTCTCCTAAATTCTTATTATAACTAATTATAATAGTTAGTATTATTCATATTTAGCATGTAGGAACATTTATTATGATTATTTGGTGAATTTGGGCATAAGATTGGACGGGTATCATATTTTCCTAAGTTTCACTCTTTATGTGTTTGTCTTAATGGCTATCATATTTGTGTGTGTGCTGTGCTAGATATAGAAATCTGCAGGTAATGAGGGGTTCACTGAGACTTGTGTAAAGGTTCAGTGACTGTGTTGAACACACAACTGTGGGGGTGCTTTATTGCATGAATTAGAGGAGGAGATTTGATACCATAAATATCTGTTTTCTGTGACTGGATGTGTATACTGATTTTTAAGTTCAATGAGAAATCAGTAGCAGTCATTAATATGCTAGTATCTAACACTGTAGATTGGGGGTCAGCTGGTAATTGATATGGAGGAGTTATCTGATACATAGGGTATCGAGTGATTGTGGTTAGCTATTGTATACTTGGAATAACAGTTAGTATAGGTACTATTTAGAGTAGTCGAGTTATCACTAGTCAGATATTAATGTAAGTAATTTGAAGTAGGTGATATGAGTATTAATGGAGGAGTTCCGCATGTACTGTGTGTTGGTAGTGGAGTGTGTGTGCCTAGAATGAAAGGTATGTATCAGTCACTTAATGTTGGATGTATTAGTTACTTATACTGGGTTATAGGTATCTTTATTTAATCTGTAGCAGCAGAATTTGGGGGCATGTTGCTATGTCAAACACAGCAGCAGAGGTATCACTTGAGAGTGGTGTCAGGTTTTGAGGTTTTAGCAGCAGTAAATAGTAAGTAGTATTAGATATATATCTTAGTCTGATGTTAGTTGTAAGATAAGTTAGTTAGAAACTAGCAATTATTGTATGTTTATGTAGATCTAATAGTGCAAATATATATATATATATATATATATATATATATATATATATATATATTACCAGTTAGTTAATATTAGAGGCCAGTTAATAGTTGTAGTATGTAGAATACTAGTAAGTAACTGTCACTATTAGTTATCTTGTATTGAAGATGTTGGATAGAGGCAGTAGAGAATTAAGTGAGTTAGTGCCAGTGTTTCAGATATCAGTTTTTTTTAGAGAATGCCAAGTAATAGCTATTAGTTAGTTGGTCAAGTAGCAGTCTAGTGTAAATAGTTAGTAAGGTTAGATACATTTAGTATTTTAAATTAGTATTAGTAAGTGGTGTATTAGTGTGTTAGTTAAGAAAGTGGATATTAATTAAGATACCATTTAGAACTTACTTAATGACTTAGTACAAGTTAGAGTCAACTAGTTATTGACCAATTTTGACCCATTAATCTAGTGAGAACCTAGAAATGGCCTATAAGTGCATGTTAATGCATTTTAGTGTTTATCACTTTGTATCACCCATTCGGACCTGACATTCATATATAGGCGTGTGTGACACCAGCTCGGATACCCAGTGACATCTTTTGCTCAGGACCAGAGGCGTGTACATTCTCTGATAGTTTTCTTATTTGATAGCTTCTGTGATTCATGTATTTAGTAATAGGATATTTGATTCTTGATACGATAGTCATACATATTAGTATACGTGGATCCTTGTCATGAGATGTTATTATCGTGATAACTCAATGATCACCGTATCATGCTTTATAATTTCTCAGTGATTACTATGATATCTTCGTGATTATATAGACCGTAATCATAGTGCATGATATTATAGACCGTGCAGTATGATATACGTGTTATAACGTATCATGATTAAGATCCGTGTACTAGTCAGGGGGATGGGAAGATATTAGTGGATATGTAATCATACCTTATAGTCCATGATATAGTGTAGCCCGTGATAGTTAGTGGATCATGCAACTCACGTATGATCACACTAGCTCACCTTTATATATTGTTCGTGTTAGGCCCAAGCAAATCTCATTATCTTGCTAATATTTTAAGACACATTCATTATTGTTGTTCCCTTTATTCCAGTACATTACCTTATTGTTCATCACCATATTGTTCACAGTTCTTATCATTATTTACTATGATATTCTTGCTCATGATATATGTTAGTTCAGTTACTTCCATAATGTATTTTTATTACTATTGATGTTTTATAGTTTTTGTCAATTATTGGAGCTACTATTGGGTTGTACTTCGCTCCAACTCTGACTGGATAAATTTTTCAGATGATTCATTAGAGGACTGGTGTCCTATGTATTACAGGCCACAGAATGGTGAGGCAGTTGAGCCAGTACCCGTAGAGCCTCTTGAGATAGTACCACCAACTGAAGAGACTTAGACTTTTCATTATGAGTTGTATTTGATTTTAGTAGACTTCAAGACATGTATGATTATTTTGAGACTTATGTTGAGATTGGACTTGTATTGAGACTCTTGTATTTTTTTACTTTTATTCCATATTGTGCCATTATTCCTTTAGTTATTTTTGTTTTTGAGTATTGTTTACAATATTATCATATTGTACTCCATTTGGAGTTGAGATAGCATGATAGGTACCATATATATATATATATATTGTGTGAGATGTGTAGATAGTTATGTTGACCCAAACAGCGTTCTACCACCGATGCTGCGGCGTAGGTTGGGCATTTTTCACCATGTACCCTTACTCCGGGTGCGGGTCGTGACATGAGCAGTGAGGTGGTTTGAGGTGGTATAAGTTTGAGTGTCATGAGAAGTGTATGAAGCCCATGATTGGTACCAAGGCTCATTAATAATAAATAGTTGGTATCATGTTTGAGGATGGCTAAGAGTATTAGGTAGTGTTAAATTTGAGTTGAGTTCAAGTTAAGGTATTGGTATTGGGATATGAGTCTTGGGTATTAGGGTGGTATCTGGATACAAGAGTATCGAGGTAATTTTAGGATACTAAGTATAGATACTAGTAAGGTATTCATGTTGTGTTAAGGTATAAGATTATAGTAAGGTATTAGCTTTAGATAAAGTAGATGATGGCAAGGTAAGTGTTAACAGTCAAGGTATTAGTTGTATAGTAGGGTATTAAGTATATGAGTGTATATATATTATACCCTAGTGTTTATTATCTAGTATAACTAATACATAAGGTATTGACTTAGAAACCTAAGTAGGACCTAGTATTACCTAGAATGAGCTAGATTAGGCTTGTAATAAACCTAAAACTTAGGTATGGACCAAAAAACCATGGTAAACACCTAGATTGACCTAGTTTGACTAATGTGACATAGTATTGACCTAAAAAATTATACTTTAGTACATTTAGCATATTTATCACTTTCATTACACCCAAGTGAAATAATATTCATTTATAGGTCTGCGTGACTCCAGCTCAGACACCGAGTCATATCTTTTGTTCAGGACCAGAGACGAGTTAATTCTCTAATAGTTTCCTTTATTTAATAATTAGTATAATGCAAGTATTTAGAAATATTTTACTTGATTTTTGATACATTGCTATACGAACTGGTACTATATGGATCCTTTCAGGAGATGTTATCCCTTATCGTGTACTCTGGATACTCCTTCTATATGTACTATCATGGGTATCGGGTATTCCTTGTTCTCGTATTCATTCGTGTTCTTCGTGTACTCATATTATATTCATGTTCATAATGTGTCGTGATCGGATCTATGAGTATTGGTTGGGGGCGGGAGAAGTTCTAGATAAATATGTGATCAAAATCTTAAACATTCTATTGCATGATATAAACAACAGCCAATCTTATACCTCACGTATGATTATGTTAATCCATAGACAACAGTCAATCTTAAAATAATTGTGTTATTGATCATGTTACTTGTAGAGAAGGACCAATCATACTGTAAATATAATTATGTTATAGCCTTGATAATAGATCTTGTTAATCCAAGTCGATCATATATCTAACTAGTATTTCAAACACTTAGTATAGTTGCAGTTCTTCTCTATACTCTAGTTCATTTCCTTTATTCCATTTTATTGTGATTAGTGTATACCATATTGCTCTGGATTATCTGTCTCTTTCTGCCATAGTATGATATTGCATATTATTTCTTATCATGTATTACATTCTCTAATTCTGTTTATAGTTATTATCAATTAACTTGGAACTACTATTGGGTTATACTTTGCTCCAATTCTGACTGGATATTTTTTAGATAATTGGTTAGAGGGGATGTGTCCCACCTATTATGGGCCGCAGGATGGCAAGGTCGTTGAGATTGTACCACAGAGCCTCTTGATATAGTACCATCAGTTAGAGAGTTTTTAGATCGTTCATTATGATGTTTTATTTGGTCTTAGCTAGACTTTATAACATATACTATATTTGAGATCCTTGTGTTAATATTAGACTTTTGGGACTTGGAGTCATGATATATTGTGACTTTTTATTCATTTTCTTCTATTCTATATCGTGCCATATCTTTCTCTAGTTTTACATTTTGATTGAGTATCGATTACCATTATTATATTCATTGTTGTCCTCCATTTGGAGTTGGGATAGCATGACAGGTACATTATATTGTGTGAGATGTTTAGATATTATTGTTGACCTAAAGAGCATTCTACCGCCGATACTGCGGTGTAGGCTGGACGTACCCACGTACTCGTGTCCCTATACCGGGTGCGGGTCATGACATATTTTTGTGGTGGCCCATGCAGGTCCGGCTTTACAATAGTACGATATTGTGGTAGTGCAATAGCTTAGTTGTACTACTGTGAGCATACGATAGGATAGGATATGATACTAAGATGAGAGAGCGAATACTCAATCATAACTAAGAAATAATTCTACTCTTTTGAGTCTTGCTATCTTTATCATTCTGAATATTGCTTCCTTTAAATATTATTGTCCTTTTTTGATGATATTGTATCTTGCCTAATATTGATTTCTTTGTTTAGATTTGTCTTCAGGATGTCGTCAAAGTCATGATCCTAGCGCCCGGGTGCAGTATCATCGAGGTCGATCACTTTGTCGTCTCTGAGGAGGACAGTTACAGCCACTTCTCCACCAGCTTTAGCTCAGAGTGTCAATTCACCGGTCCAGGTGGGAGCATCAGCAGCAGCTTTCGGTGGTGCTCTACCTCCAGTACAAAGGAAAGTACCTATGGTTTTTGAGAAGTTTCTACCACCACCACCACCAGTTGATCATGTACAGATATTTGCACTATTCCAGCAGATGATGGAGCCCCAGCGGGCCCAGACGGAGACTCAGCACCGCAAGTCGGATGTTATGAGGTAGGGTATCGAGAATGCCCATCAGCTAGCACTCACCGTAGTAGAGAGAGTCACGATAGTTCAGCCACAGGTCATATCGCCTCAGCCCGGTCAGCAATAGCCGAGGCCGAATATCATTGTTGATTTTAAGAGGATGAGGCCCAAGGACTTCAAGTGCACCGAGGAGATTTTATATGCTGATGATTGGATAGAGGACATTGAGTGGAACCTACAGCTGGCATAAATTCCAGAGAGCCTGCAAGTGGAGGCAGCAAGGAGTCAGATGTTTGATATTGCTTTGACATGGTTCAGGATAGACCTGAGGATCAAAGTACTAGGACTAACTTGAAAGGATTTTAAGGAGCTTTTCAAGGAGTTGTTCTTTTTGGATGTGGTTCTAACATCCATAGGGAGTCAGTTCAAGGACCTTATCCAGGGGAGCTTGTTAGTGGACGAGTATGCAGTGGAGTTATACAGATTGGGCTATTTTGTGGAGGGAAAGAATCCCCGGTGGAAGGCCAGAAAGTTCAGAAAGGGTTTAAACAAGGAGATCAAATCCCACACTAGTGGACACTGCACCGCTACCTTTGAGGAGATTCTAGCAGAGGTACAACAAGCCAAAGATGACCTGGATCTTAGATCCAAGAGGATGAGGGACACCACAGGAGGAGCTAGTAGTAGTGCGAGCCCAGCTAAGTGGCCCCACTTCCAGCAGCCGATAGCATATCAGCATCAGCAGTATCCTATGCCAGTTAGGGCACCAACTCCGCAGACACATCAGTTTCAGAGGCCATTCATCATACACCACAGCAGCCTTAGGGTCAAATACAACAGGCACCCTTCTACAACTATTATAAGAAGCCTGGGCATGGTTGAAAGGACTGCAGGAGATGGCTCAAGGTGTGCCTGTATTGTGGAACTTCAGAGCACCACATGAGGGATTACCCCACCAAACCTTATGGTTCAGCCCGTGGTACAGATCCAGATCCGAGAGATAGAATTAGGCTACCTGTAGCACCGCAGAATGCTTAGCACCTGCAGAGGGAGCCACCCCAGTGGGACAGGGCATTTACAATATTGGTTGAGGAGGCCAACACTGCAGTTGATGGGTTAGCAAGTTCTGTTCTTTATTCTTGTCTTTTTTTCATCCATTTGATTTTATTTCTTCCTTAGTACCTTATAGGTTGCTTATGTTATATAGTTAGTGTACTTGGTAGTATAACCTTGACAGAGACTGCAATACCATAACAGATGAAGACCAATCCCATACATATTGACAATGATTAGCGGGTTCTTGAATTGCATACTTGTATGACTTTAGATTGAACTGGGTGTTTGACCTAGAGGGGGGACGTCTATCTTTAAATTTTTAAAATAATTTTTTTCTAAGGTGGGTAGAATTGTCACCCTTACATTTTTAGATGAGGGTATTTTTGTTATTTGTATATTATTTTATTTTTAGGAAATAATATCTATTTGGTGTGCGATTATTTAATATTGTATTTGGTGCTATTTATTTTTAGTTAGTGGGATAGCCTATTATTTAGACTTGACACTAGTGGACCCAAATTTGTTTAGTCATAACACATTCAGCCCACCATTGGATAGGCCTATTAGACTCACTCATTTTTATTAATTAGGAGATAGAATTAGCCTCCATTAGTATTAGAAGCTTCCATTATTAACCCTTATAATTAAATATCCTTCATGAATAATTAGTGGGGGGTATATTGGACAAATTATATTGCTAGGAAAGGAAAGAACCTGGCCGGCCCTATTAAAGGGGTTATTCTGTCTCTTCTCCATTCATTCACTTTATTCTAGATCCCCAATTTAGTAGATCCCCAATTCACTTTATCCCTCCACCAAATTCAACCTAATTTTCCTCATTCCCTCTCATTTCCATCAATTGAAGAGCATTGGAGCTTGGATTGGCAATGAGCACTTAGAGAAGAAGCATTTGGCAAGGAGATAATGTCTGGATCATATCTATTTGTGCAATTTATTGGAAATCCATCTCCCAATATGTATAATTCTAAAATTCTCGTTTATTTTAGGTTCTAAATCATGCACTTGACCATTAGGAACCCTTCTATGGTATAGGTCAAGTTCCGCGAAAGCCCACACGTCCACGTTTACGTTATGCACCATTCGATACAATTCGCACGCGATGACACATCCCCGTTCTAGACTTGTAGACACTAAGTTTGCTAAATTTGGAAAACTTTATCTTTGACATATTTACGTTGCAAGGTGGGCCACAATTGGACACCATTTTAACCCGAAACTACCATTTTTGTCCCTGTGTCCAAATTGGACTTATGGGTAGTAAATTCTAGCTATTTCTTATATTTTAGAAATGTTGGTGATGTTTGGTGCAGCATCCGCAGACGTTCATCTAAATTCTACCTTTTTCGGAGTAGTTGACGTATTGAGCCCGCTACTTGGACCCTGCTATATCCAGAATTCAGACAAGTGTATCTTGCCATGATGTAGCAGTTCTTCGCCTTAATTATCTTATTTAGTTATTATAGTTATTTGATATGGTTGATATTTGTGTTTATCCTAGGGCTTTGAGACGTTGCTTAGCGTACGAGCAAGATTTGGGTATCGACGCAATACGCGAAGTCGTGTAACGTCACTTAGAGAGTTGATTCCACGATCCTATTTTCACGTGCTTATTTTACCAAGTACGTCATACCGTAGAACACTTGACACTATTTTATGTAACAGAATCTTTCTTGAGTTATTCATGGTGATTCTGTATAGGCTTATAAGATTCGTGACATGAGACTTGCATCTACATATATCATTATGACTCATTGTACTAGCTAGAGGTCCCGATCTTGCGTGTTATGGACATAAGACATCATGTACATGAGGCGTGAGGTTACATTGGGTGGGGAGAGTCTTCATCATGCTCTGGGTATATTTTACTTATTATTATTTATTGGGTATTAGGCCTTAGGTTCCCTCTGCAGAATCTTAGGTGTTTTATATATATACAACTTCCTCCTAGTTCCCCCACACGGAGCCTTGAGTATACTATTAGATTACGGAAGTGTCCCTTGAGATATTTTGTGAGTACCAGCCCGGGGTACGAGTCTATACTCTTATTTGCATATCACTTAGATGGTTACAGTAGTTTACTCATTAGTATGTGGCATTATACTGTTTTACTTTGGCATATTATTTTTTGTACCTTGTTACGTCCCTCTGAGAACCTGGTCTCCAGTCAGTTTTTGCAGCCTTGAGTATACATCAGCATTGGTGCCAGGTATTTATATCGTTTCTACCGTATTTATGGTTATTTATTTATATTGTTTATTCATCTGCTGATGTAGCCTAGTTTTATAGACTCATATTTCTTTCTCGAGTCTATTCGAGCTTTTGTGTTATTGGATGGTCGACTTTAGCATATGTAGCTCATTCTTGTTCTATTCTGTTCATTGTGGATTGAGGTATAGATATTTATATTTACTGGATTATGTAGATAGTTGCCCTTATTATACAACTTATACGTATTTGAATCGAACCAGAGTCTGGTCGAATGCGTAGCTGGCATGTTATATATTCCTAGTACTATGTATTTTGGGACTGAGGCATTATAGGGCTACCTATAGGAAGAAGTTCTAGGCTCTATTGATGTATATTGACACTTCTACATAGATTTTTGTACACAATTTAGGGGAATTACGAGATTGATACATCAAGTGTGTGTCATGAGACTAGTTTAGTTTAATTAGACTTAGATCGGGATTGGAAGACTAGCTACGTGTCCACAATTGAATATGAGTAGGCTATATCATGATACGGTGTGATACTTTGTGATACGGTACTTATTTCGATTAATTTGTGCAAATTCTTTTAATTCATCGGGTAACTAGTTATATTAGTTGTTTTTATATGTATTTGAGTTGTATATATGATTATTATGATTAATTGGGGGTTTTAACATTTTGTTTGAGTGTGTATGTCATGCCTAGAACCAGAATACTGGAGAGTGGGACGAAGACTCAGCCAACCATACCTTGCAGAATACTGAAGTAAGCCACAATGTGCTAAGATTGTCAAGGGACAAGGGGGTGCATGCTACAATCAAGTTGTGGTGCCCCGTCACTACCAAAATATGATAAAATAGCGACATTTTTATCGATGTCAAAATAAAACATCGCTAATATTAAAGACTTGAGCGACTCCTAAAATAAATGTCGTTATACGTCGCTATTAGTGACACAGCGACGTTTAGTGATTGTACTTTAGTTTTTAAAAGAATAGTCGCTATAAGCTTCTTTAACATCGCTAAACGTCGCTGATTTTTATGATATAGCGACGTTTAGCGAGGTATTTACCGACGTTGCTTTTTTTATTTTTTAGCAATATTTTTAGCGACGTCTCTGATGTCGTAAACTTTTCAATTAGCGACGTTTACTGATGACGTTGTAATTCTTTTTAATTAACGACGTTTAGCGATGTCTCGAGCGGACGTCGATAAATTACTAAATATAAGGTTACCTCTTCTATTTGAATTTTTATTTCTTTTCCTCCAACTTTTCGTTTCCCGTGTGCCCCACCCCTCCCCCGGCGACCCACCCACCCCTCGACCGCCTCCCTCGCCCCTACATCGACGCGACCGTGTTCGCCCCCAACCCCAACACAGGCGACCCCAGACGCGGCTCCTTCCCCTCCGGTGTGGCTCCTCTCCTCCGTTGTGGTCCTCCTCCGTCGACCCCTCTCTCAAGCGCTCCTCCTCCCTTTCTCCCAGCTTGGTAAACCCTAACCCAGTCCCGGACACAACTAGGACACACACACACACATACTGTACACAATCAGTACACATGGACACACACAGGACATAACCCTAACCCTGACACATGGACTTGAATACATGGACACACACATAGGACAACCCTACATGACATGATTCATACTAACACGGACACAAATGTAGACACGCATGGACACAGACACATATGGGCAAATATGGACACACGTGGACACGGACATACATGGAGACACACCCTAGTTAGTATGGAAGTTTGGTTGCATAATTCGGCAATTTGGTTCTATTAGTGTATCACACACATGGACACACATAATACAACACCCACAAATATGCTATATAGTTGTTTGATAGAATTTAATTATGAATTTAGTATCATATATTGTTGAGTATCATATAATTGGCTTGTGAGTATATAATTTTGTATATGTGTTCATGTGTATGCGTGTGTTCATGTATATGTGTGCATCTCTGTGTGTGTGTGTGTGTGTGTGTGTGTGTGTGTGTGTGTGCACGCGCGCACGTGTGTGTGTCAAGTCACTACTAAATTTTGTCCAATTAGCGACGGGATATTGGAATATATGAGAAGTGCAATGCACACGGGATGTTAGATTAGCGATGGGATGTTGGATTATACTTTATACTTAATAGCCATTGATTTAGGGGGTTCCTTCGATATTATATATATAGGATATGGTCGGGATATTGGATTATAGAGAAGTGCTGCAGGTAGTGTGGGAAAGTGGCAATTTGGTTATAACATGATACAGGACATAATACAGACCCTAACCCAAAGTCGAGACACGACACAGATCCTAACCCTATATGAGTTAATTAGACTCAGTCTTGGGTATCAAGTGAGGTATTATGCAGTGCACACTTGTACACAGTATAGTGAGGGTGTGTATGTGTGGATATCTTGGTGCTATGGACACTAACCCTATCCTAATCCTAACTCGGACACACATATGCACGCAGACACTAACACTAACACTAACACTAACACTAACATCTGGAGGATAAGCTACCTATTTTAACAAATATTGTAGATGTGGACTCAACGGAAGTTACTTATTACACGTCTAATCGTATGGAAGAGGTAGAATTATCCAAAGAGGAAGATGAAGTAGATGAAAGTAAATATGAGAAGGAAGAGGATGAGGAAAACCAAGAAGACAAATTTTCAGAAGAGGATTAAAAATAAAATAAAATTTATTTAGAACTCTAGCCATGTACTGTATTTTTAATATGAAATATAACATCTATTTTAACTATATGGATACATATATTTATATATGTTATCAATTATATTCTTGGTTTCCATCTATCTTACTAGATAGCACCCATGACCCGAGCATATGCACGTCAATTGAGAGTGGTACCTCCTACTATTAAGGAGGAAGTAGAACGTCCTACTGTTAAGGAGGAAGTGATTGTTAAGGAGGAAGTGACACCTTCTACTGTTAAATTGGAAGCATTTGTTGAGGAGGAAGTGGCAACTTCTACAGTTAAGGAGAAAGTGGCACCTCCTACTGTTGGATAGGCACCAGCTCAGAGGAGGAGTTTCAGTCACCCATAACCTATAGCGGAGATTGATCACCAAGACGCTGCTTATACGAAGTATCTGAGAGACTGGGTTTTGTCCCAACGTATTAGATTTTCTTGAGAGATTGAGAAATTGGATAAGACTTATGGTGTGACTGTGATACTTTTATTGTGCTTATTGTATGACTGTGATACTTTTATATTATGCTTTTTGTGTGACTGTGTTACTTTTTTTTGTGTTTATTGTGTGACGGTGATATTTTATATACTTTTGTGATATTTTGTATCCAAAAAATTCAACGGAGGGTTGCTCGGGGTCTTTCTATTTTTATTAACTATTATAAGTCTGCGTATTTGTTTTATTATCATATGTTATTATTGGGTATGGTCGGACGACGCTGATCGTTCAAAGTTCGATCCTTTAGACGGAGTGCTCCTCCGATACAGGCTACTGGTTCTGGATTCTCGTCGCAGAGTACTCCAGTGTACTGATATTTAGCATATCCGACTCCGTCGATGATACGACATGGCAGTACTCCTGGGACGAGTATAGGCTACTGGATGACCAGAAGGCTCAAGTTTTCGTGCTTTTGCGATTAAGTGGTTATATTGGTCATTTATTTTCAATTGTTGTTTTTGTTTTTGCTTTGTTTTAATATGACCATTAGGCATAATCTATTGATTTATAACCAAGGTACCTCGGCATTATATTTTTTATTGTCTAGTTGATAAATTTTAGTATTTGCTTTTATTATATGTACCAAGGTCTGGTTTCCTGATATGGCACTATCCTATTTCGTAGGTTCAACACCGGATATTGATGAATTGCTGTTTTGAGCATATTTAATGACAGGATACCGATGGTAATGTATTTACTTTCTTTGTCTAGAATAATTATATATCAGTTTCTTATACGTATGGGTTATATTCGAGGAAACATGGATATCTTCGTTGTCCCTTGGAGGCTCTACTGAGGGTAGTAGAAGTTCAATAATTTATTAATATCTGAATTCTTATTTTTTCGTAAATACTAATATTAACTGTTATTTTGTCTTTTTCAGGCCAACCTTGTTGATTCGTTCTTAGCTGACCTTGATGATTTGTCTGACAATGAAGCTCATCTTCTTGTAAGTATTTACACTATCATTATAATATCTTTGGTCCTTATCTATCTTAGATTTTCTAATGGAAGAAATGGTGGTTGTATTAATTGACTCTCTCGTCTCTTATGATCAATAAATATGTAAGTATTTCCATATTTATTTGGCAACAATCATATTTTAATGTTGAAGTTGTTTATTAGGATGAAGAGGATGCTAATACAAGAGACATGGAAGAGGATGGTGATGGTGATATTGCTTATATCGAAAGGGTATATTTTACTGCTATGGCAGCTGCCTTGTTCTCTTTCCTTCCAAATATGGAAGATTTTTACTGTAAAGATCAAGAAAACTTATACCTTTAAAGAATATCTTGAGTGATGTTTCTCTTTCTTATTCACATATACCAGCCAACTTATGTACAAATAATAGTTGTTTAGTCTTTTCCAGTAAGTACTAGGAAAATCGAAGCCTCTCCGTGCAGCATCACACTGTTTATCCTTTGTCTGAACCCTGAAGCACTATATTATCACACTTCAGTCCAAATGTTTCTTTTTCTTCAAATTTTATTATATTATTCATATTAAATGTATGTTAATTTACCGGTGTTCAGCGTTCCACCGAAGGGGTCGACGAACCCAGGAAATTCAACGGAGGATTGCTCCGGGTATATTTATATAAATTGTGAATTCATAAACTACAGGAAGACTGGTTTGGAAACCATTTTATATTCTTTTTTCACTACAAAATTAGCGACGTTTAGCGACGTTTATATACGTCGCTAAATACGTCACTGAATATCGCTAAATTGCAGACATAGCAGTATTTGCCAGGTCAATAAATTATCGCTAAATTTATTACAAAATGTCGCTAAACAGAAAAATTTAGCGACCTTTAGTGACACAAAATACGTCACTAATTTAGCAGCGTTGCGTCGCTAAATATCGCTAATATGAAAAATATTAGTGGCGCAAATACGTCGCTAGAAAATGTCGCTATAGCGACATTTTGTGACATTTTTCCTGTCAGCGACTAGCTTAAACGCGACTTCTTTGAAATATCGCTAATTACGTCGCTAAATTTTTTAACGACATTTTTAGGCCATTTAGCGACGTTTCTAGATGTCACTAATTTGACTTATTATGGTAGTGCATTCCCCATTTTTGTGGAGCGCGGCTAAAAAATTCTTTCGGTATCGTTCAATCGGGATAGATTGAATGAAGATCTTTTTTCTCGTTATGGATTTGCTTCTTTGGAATCGATTACCATATTCAGTGGACCATGCCCTAAGGATGGAATTAGTGACAGAGTAAAGAGGGACCTCTCCGCTGCAAGTTTTTTTGCTTAGTTTTTGTTGTCGCCTTGTTGCTTTCGTGCCTTTGAGTTGGTTTTGGATTTATATTTTCTTGAACGATTTTGATAGATTTTATTGCTTTCGTTCATTAAACTGCATTTTATTCCGAGCTTGGAAAGAGTAGAAGAGGTATTGATCATCTGTTCGTGGTATTGCAGGTGATCGTGCAATAGGCGTCGTACGAGCAGAGTCTTGAAGCACTCTTTTTTCTTTTCTCTCCCCCACCAACTTGTGAGTGACTATAATTCGATTTTGTTGACCCTTCTTCCAAGTATTCATATCTAAATTCTTTCTCTCTTGATTGTCCCGATCAAACGATACCATAATAACTGAAAGATGTCAAGACAAAATAGAATAGACTTGGATTTACTTATGCTTGTCAATCAACTTGTGAACGGTTACCTTGCTGCATGCTAGTTCGTTTAGAATATTCTTCATCATGCTTCAATTCTTGTTAGAATTTATATACTTCTTTTATGATTGTGCTATATATAGAACATACCTTGTTATACGATAAACTAATCAGGAAGACTATGCAAAATAGATCATGCCCTGTAACTTGTCCCGTGCTTGTGTTACCTTAAACTATACCCGTATTTGGTCACGGACAACTTGTACACAAGGTTTCTGGTTCCTGCAGGATGATCGTCGGGGCACTGGGACCAATCTGGACGAAACAATCTGTATAGTCGTCTGTATCAGCGAAAATAGCGTGTAGTGGGGGCTTGCCACCTGCGTTGCATACCCTTTCTTTCTCGAGACTATAACTCATCATTTATGGCATCATATCGGTGACCCCCTCGTATATTTAAACTGTGCAAGCTAACTATGTCTTCATGATCAGGGAAGGTTAAGATAAGTATTGTGCAGGTGGTTCAGACGGGCAGGTAAAAGTCACCGAACAGTGCCATGTTTATTTCAATAAACTTCTATATCTAATTCTTGCTTGTAAAATAAAATAAGACATGATAGAAAGATCACATAATAACTTGCATGATTCATATAAATAACGTATTGATTGGTATAATTGGATTACCTCGCGTTTACTAGTGTATTTCGATGTACTGGCCCTTGTTGCAATAGGTTCTCCGCACCAAAGAGATCCTGCAAGAAGCTAAAGCAACTTTTTAATCGAGTCCACCTACCGGCACGTCCAGTTCGTGCCCTTATAGTGTATTTTGCAAGTTCCAGGAGCTTGTGCACATAACTTATGCAGCTCCATGGAAAGGTGATATCTTCGTCCGAAGGTGTCTATAGCTTTGAAGTTTTAGCAAAAGTATGTAATGTACATGACAGTTATCTTATTTTATGTCCACTTTTGTAAGCCCGTGTGGCAATTCTCTAACTCGTTCAAGAGTTTGTATTAAAATATTTATTATCAATAAATAGAACTTTTCTATGTTTCAACATTGTGTTCAATTATCTGCATACTCCGAATATGTGCTCATTATATAAAATACATTGGCCTCATGCATTGCGCAACCTAGGCACGCACGATACCATACCCGAGAGACGAATATCAATTCTACAAGAAGCGGGCATGACATATTGGTATGAGAGTACAGCTTCAAGTTCCTTTGACCCACGTATCGGAAATGTTCTTTTAACGAGCTATACCCTATGCGAACTCTTGAACTCGTTTGGACAAAATGAGATAAGTTCCATACAGTGAGTTCATAATACATTATGAGCCTGATGCAAGTTACTTTTTTTGAAGGAATGACTCAAGCGCAAGCATCAGCGCTAGCACCTGGAGAGGTACAAGCCTAGAAAATTATTTCTGGCACATCAGGAAGTTCCAGGAGCCACCGAGCCATGCCCCTGTCGACCCGATTGAGCGAATAATGCGGGTTCTTGATGCAAGCTAGCAGAGAGATGAGGCTCGCTATGAGCGAACCGAGAAGCGGGTGGAAGAGAAACAAAGCAAGTTCGAAGGCAATCTAGAAGTTCGATTTGTAGTCCAACAAAAACAGGTAGATAACCGGCAACAGATCATTCAAACCTTGGCCTCCAACCATTCCGCTATGACAGCAGCGGCACCGGTGAAACGACCTACTCCGGAAGTCAATATGCCTCAAAATCCAAAAAAGAAGGAAGTGACTACCTTTGACTTTGTCGACTACTAGAAGGTCTGCAATATACCTTTCAAGAGGACTGAGGATCCGGTCATGGCTCTAGATTGGCTGACAGAACTTGAGGATGACTTCAAATTGTAAGAGGTACTTGAGAAGAAGTGTGTTGCATGTGCCCAATTATAGCTCCGTTTGAACATACAAGATTAGTGGAACGTACATCATAGATCACTCTCTACATACATCGATGACAAGACGATTGCGTGGGCTACCTTCCATAGCACGTTCGAAGAGGAGTTCATACCCCCTCTCGTACGTCAGAAAAGGAGAACGAGTTCGTACAGCTTTGACTAGGCAATATGACCATGAAGCAGTACTCCACTGAATTTAATCGGCTCACTAAATTTGCAAATTCCTACCTACCTGATGTGGCGAGTCATGCAAAATGATTCAAAGATGGCCTGCGACCTGCCATCCATGTGCATGTGGTCGTTCCCCAATACCTGACTATTCGGGATGTTCTCAACCATGCCCTTTCTCTTGAACCACAGTATCCTTCGGTTGTTGCCCGCTGTGCATACTTCCAATCATAAGCGCCACAGCAACGTGGGAGGAAATAATGCTTCAAAGCGTCCTCATAACAGTGGTCAACAAAGAGGAACCCTGGGCCATACTATAATTTTTGTAAGAAACCAGGGTACACCATCGACTGTCACTTCAAGAATGGGTCATCCTTCAACTGTAGTGATCAAGGCCCCCGATCAAAGAACAGTCCTCTCCCATCTAAGCTTCGCCCTCAACATCCAAATTATGCCACAACACCTCAAGCCAACCGAGCCGCTTCGCAGCAAAAACATCGTCAATCTCAAGGTCGGGTGTACACTTTAACATGGAAAGAGGCCCTAGCATCGGACACCGTTGTGTCAGGTATATTGCTTTTCAATAATATACATGCTCGTGTGCTATTTCATTCCGGTGCTACGCATAGCTTTATATCCATAAATTTTGTCGTAGAAAACAAGATAGAAATAATACTATTATATCTAGACCTTAGTGTTAGCACCCCCATCGGGTACGAAGATACATGCCCGTTCAGTATGTCAGGGCGGTCACGTCTGTATTGGGGAAAGGAAACACTCGCTAGATGTGTTATTCCTAGATGTTCGGGATTACGATATCATCTTGGGGATGGATTAGCTCGGCGCTTGCTCGGTAACTATCGAATGTGAAGAGAAACGGGTCATCTTCCATCTACCTGGAGAGGCAAAATTCTGCTACACGAGTGGTTCAACAACAGATGCGTCAAAGACATGCATGGTAATTTTTGCGATGTCAGCTAGGCGGATGCTACACTCTGTATGCGAGGGATACTTAGCGTCAGTTTGGGACATGCAGCTAGATTATGCAAACATTGAGTCTTTTTTCGTTGTGGCAAAATTTTCTGATGTATTTCCGAGCGAACTACCTGGCATGCCATCCGACCGAGAAATCGATTTCACCATCGATACCTTCCCAAATACCCAACCAATTTCCAAATCCCCGTACAGAATGGCCCCTGCTGAACTAAAGGAGTTAAAGTGCCAACTATAAGATCTACTTGACCGTGGATATATTCGTCCGAGCATGTCTCCTTGGGGCATGCCTGTACTCTTCGTGAAGAAAATAGACAGGACGTTAAGACTCTGCATAGATTATCAGGAGCTAAATAAGGTTACTATCCGAAACAAGTATCTCCAGCCTAGGATCAACGACCTATTTGATTAGCTACAAGGAGCGTCAGTATTTTCAAAGATTGACTTTCGCTCTAGCTACCACCAATTAAAGATCAAGCTAAAGGATATGCTGAAGTCATCATTTCGAATCCTCTATGGCCATTATGAGTTTTCTGTCACACCGTTCGGACTGATGAATGCTCCTGTCGCATTCATGGATTTGATGAACAGTGTGTTCCGACCATTCCTCGATAAGTTTGTGATAGTATTCATAGACGATATCTTAGTGTACTCAAAGAATAAGGATGAACACGTAGGACACCTGCGGATGGTGCTTCAAACTCTTTGAGATAATAAGTTGTTCGCGAAGCGAAGCAAGTATGAGTTCTGGTTGGACAACATATCTTTCCTCAGGCACATTATTTCCGCGGAGGGCATCTCAGTCGACCCAAACAAAGTTAAAGCCATCGTGAAGTGGAAGAGACATGAGTCTGCCAGCGATATTCAGAGCTTCCTTGGTCTAGCAGGCTACTACAGGAGATTTATAAAAGATTTTTCAAGGATCGCTTCGCCTCTGACTCATCTCATACGTAAAGGAGTAACGTTCGCGTGGTCGGACGACTGTGAAGCTTTATTTGTGGAATTAAAGCAATGACTCACCTCCGCACCGATTCTTACTCTTCCAAATGGACCCAGTGATTTTATGATCTATAGCGACGCTTCAGGAAAGGATTTAGAATGTGTCCTTATGCAGAGGGACAAGATGATAGCCTTTACGTCAAGGCAGTTAAAGCCTCACGAAAGAAACTATCCAACGCAGGATCTGGAACTTGTAGCGGTGGTGTTCGCATTAAAGTTATGGCGGGATTACCTCTATGGCGTACCGTGTAAAATCTTTACGCATCACAAAAGCCTCAAGTACCTTTATACTCAAAAGAATTTGTATCTACGGCACCGACATTGGCTTAAACTCCTTAGCTACTTTGACTTGATGATCAGATATACACCGGGCAAGGGCAACATTATAGCTGATGCACTGAGTCGAGTGTTTATTGGGAGCTTAGCTATCGATGACAGGCTGCTAAGAGATCTCAAAAGCTTGGGCATTACACTCCGAATCAGATACAAAAAGGGGGCGTAGGTGGCTCAGTTGTGCCTCGAACCAGACTTATTGGAGAAAGTTAAGTTCATTCAGAAGGACGGCCTGTTCCTAGAGAAGATGAAAAATCTTATCTCAACAGGAAAGGCGACCGACTTTACGGTGAGCACGGATGAAATGATGCGGGTTGTCACTACCACTTTTCCGGAGAGGGATATTTTTGTCTTTTTCTAATTCTTGTTCTTATTGTGAATATTGGTATTTCAAAATTGTGGGTTGAGTGATATTTATTTTACAAAACTAGTATTGATATTTGTTTGAGTATATTTATTCCAATAATTGGTACAGTTGTATATGTTATATATATTGTAATTAATATTGGTTAAATTGTTAGCCTTTAATCTAATTAGTTGTTAGTGGACCTAATTGGACCCAACTAGACTTGTCATAGACCAACATTTGTAATACTAGACTTGAGCCCAATAATTAGTTCATTTCATTGTTAAGTGAATTAATTAATCAACTATTAGGAGTAGAAGCTTTTACCTTAACCATTTTCTTCATGACAATCCCCTAGGGGTAGAATAGACAATTGACATTGCTTGGAGAGGATGTAGAGGAGGCCGGCCATATAATAGAGGGGAGTCTTCTCTCTCCTCATTTCTTTTATTCCAAAAATTTCTAGATCTAAGTGTTCTTTCCCAAATTGGTTTTTTCCTCCACCAAACCTATATCAAATCTCCACTAAATTTTATCATAATTCATCCATACTTCACCATTAGAGGCCCTAGAAGTAAGGAGGAGACAAGAATCTAAAATTTGGTGGAAGGGGCACAAGTTGAGGCTTCTTAGTGTTCATTGGAGACTTTTATCTCCTAATAGGTATATTTCAGATTTTTTTCCCTTCTAATTAGACTCCAAATCTATATTTTAATCATTAAGAACCCTCTTATGGACTGATTATCACCCTTACTTTTTCAGTCAGGGGTAATTTGGTAATTTGGCTAATTTAATTTTAGAAATATAATATTGAATATAATGTGATGATTGTATTAATTATTTAATTATGCTGAGCTATAATTATTTGTGACTAGTATTAGTTGTTTAATTAAAGAGTTGTGTTATTTAGTTTAGTTAGAGAGACTAGTCCAATATTTAGACTTGACACATATGGACCTATTTAGACTTGCAATGACAAATAGTGAGCCCAACTTGGACCCAAGCCCAATACACCTTTCATATTAATTAATTCAGGAGTATTAACTTAATTACAATTAGTTAGAGACTTTCAAAAATATCCACCCTTAATTATTCCTCATAATTCATCATGTAGGGGTAACTTGGACATTTAATTTTGCTTGGGGAAGGACGAATAGGCCGGCTACTATTAGAAGGGGGGTTCTCATCTCTCTCTCTCTCTCTCTCTCTCTCTCTCTCCTCATTTGTATTCATTTTGATCCAAAATTCTATATCCCCAATTTCTTATTTTTTCTCCATTCATTTTTTACTTATTTTACCTCTAATTCTTTCTCAAATTTATCACTCTTGGATCTTTGGAGCTTGGAGAAGCAAGGAGCACAAGGAGGTGGAGCTTTGGAGCTAGAGATCGTGTCCGAATCATGTCCAATTATATTTTTATTGGGAATCCATCTCCTAATTGATAATTCCTAAATTTTTCTTTTATTATAGATTTTTAATCATTCATTTGACCATTAGAAATGATCCCATGATATAGGACTACCTATAGGAACAAGTTCTAGGCTATTTGGCTATGTATTGTTAGTTCTATATAGAGTTTTTTGTGCATGTTGGAAGAATTATGAATTTGACACATCAATTGTGTGTTATGAGACCAATTAGATCTAATTAAATTTAGATTAGGGTTATGGAACTAGGTACGTGTCCACAATTGGATACATGTAGGCCGTATCATAGTATTTTGTGATACAGTGTGACACGGGGCCCAATTTTGGGGATTTTACACAATTAATCCTCAATTCTCCTTGTGGAAAGTTACCTTGGTCATATTATAGGGTGGTTAGTGTGTTTGTATGATTATTGATATAGAATTTGGGTTTTGGCCCTTCACTTGGACACGTACCATGAATATCACAAGTACACACAGTGTTTGATCAATTGACACTAAAATATATTTATATAGGTATATAAGGTATATGTGTGATATATATATATATATATATATATATATATATATATATATATACATATATATATATATATATATACTAGTCTATACTATACTTATATATCTATAATTCCCATGTGAGTATGTAATTGAGTGGGAGAGTGTACTGTGAGACCACAGTGGTATCAGTGAGTGTCTAGTTTGTGCAGTTAGGAGTTAAGTGTTGTGTGTGTAGGTGTCGAGCAGTGAGGGGAAAGAGTTAGCTCAGTATCAGATATGCACCCTTGTGCAGCAGCAGTAGTAGTGCAAGGGTGTCGGGTTTTTAGCAGCATGAGCAAGTATCAGTAGCAGTAGCAACATCAACATGAATAAGCAGTTGCAGCAGCAACATGAGCAAGTATCATTAGCAGTTGTAGCAGCAGCATGAGCAAGTAGTGCAGCTGCAGTCATCTAGGTGTGTGTGTATGTTTGTACTCGGGGTAAGGGTACTTGTGTTAGTGTGGAGTGATGGACAATGTGCAATTCTTGTGTCCTTGTGGTATGGGTGCAGTGGCTTGTGCAATACAGAAGAGTCGAGTTAGACATATGAGATGGGGGTTTCATTCAGTTGCAGTATCCATTTCTTGTGAGATGGGAACATGGCTCAAGTAGTGGATGTTCATGTGCAGTAGTAGTTGAATCTTAGCCTCATAGCAGCAACATTAGGTGGCCAGTAAGCTCGAGTAAATCTAGAACTTGGAGTGTACAGTGCACACATGTGTACTGCAAGTATAGGAACAGTAACAGCAAGTGGGGATGGTTAGAGGCTGATGGTTAGATAATTGTTATCAAGATAGCAGATTGGGTATTAAATTATGTATTATGTGGTTAGGATAGATGATGTACTCTATGTGTTGGTCTGTTAATTGATCTAATAGTTACATATTGGATTGATATATTAGTAATCCATCAGTTAGTTATGATGGCTGATGTTAGGACGGTTAACTGATAATATTAATTTATTAGTTAGACTATTAGTAAATGGTAACAATTAGTTGTATTAATATGAGTTTATGATTATGATAAGTTAATATATATGTACATGACTGTTAGTATGGTAAGTTAGTAGTTGATATGAGTTGCTAGTTAGTAAGAATGACAGTTAGTATTTTAGGCTTTATGAGTATATTAGTTAGTGTGTATTAATTAGTAGTAGGTATTACTTCTATGATATAGGTTAGCTAGTATACACTCATATCAGTTCTATATAAGATACTTAGAATGACCTTGTATAGCTATTATAAGCTAATATGGACTAGATAATGACCAATTTAGACTTGTAACCTAATATGGAACTAGGACATCATCATGTAGCTCTTTTTAGCATCATTTCTCCATGTTACACCATTTAACGTGATATTCTCTAAATAGTATTGTATGACACCAGCTTGGGCAAAGAGAGACACAAGAATTATGTGATACCAGCTTGGGCATCGAAAGACACATCTTGCTCAGGACCATAGGCGAGTACATTTCTCTGTTAGTTTTTATTTCATGATAGTTTATATAGAACTTGTTCTATAACTGCATATTTGATTCTGACACAGTGGTTACACGGACTGGTACTATAAGGATCCTGTCAGAAGATGTTATCCTTTACCATGTTTAGCGGGTACTCCTTCACATGTATTTCATCGTGTGTATCCGATATTAATTTTCGTGTACTTCGTGTTCACACACTGCTCGTGTTCAATGTGCCCATATTTGTGTTTGTAACGTGTCGTGATTGGATCTATTGGTATTAGTTGGGGATGGGGGAGTAAGAGTTGGTTATGTGATCAAGCGCAAGTATTTTCATGTTTATGTCGATTACATATCACATGTGTAATCGAGTTACCATATTGTATTCATGTTCAACCTAAACTGATCATATAATAAACTTGTATTCCATGGCACATTAGCTAGTTTTATCTATTTTCTTATTGAAGTTATTCTATTGCCTGCTCTTTATTCCAGTACATTACCTGCTCACTCTAGTTCATTTCATTCTGATAATTAGTTATCTTATATTATTTTCTATTATCTGTTATATATGCTCGATTATGTATTTGAAACTGCTTTCAGAGGTATGTACTTCGCTCCAATCCTAACTGGATATATTTTTCAGATGATTGGCTTGTCGACTAATGCTCCACCTACTACGGGCCGTAGGACGACGTACTATTAGAGGATACTCCTTTAGAGCAGGAGGACCTAGTAATAGAGTCAGAGGAGGTTTAGATTATCTGTTTAGACTTATATTAGACTTTTATTGAGGCTTATGGCATGTATATATTATTTCAGACTTGTGGATGTATTGTGACTCTTTCCTTCGTTATTCTATCTCGTCTTTTACCTTCCTTAGTTTGCATTATAATTGAGTATAGTTTATCATTATCAGATACCATATTGTTCCTCCGTTTGGAGTTGAGATGATTGACAGGTACCACATATATATATATTATATTAGATATTTAGATAGTAGAGTTGACCCAGAAAGCGTTCTACTGTCGATGCTGTGGCGTAGGCTGGACATTGCTCACTACTCGTGCCCATATTTCTGGTGCGGATCATGACACATTTTTAGTGGTAGCCCATACAGGTCCTAATGTCGCATGTAGAGCGATAGCGTAGTAGTGCTCATCTAGAGTACTGCTATAAGCCTGCTTTAGGATATATGATGTAGGCTTAGAGTATACTCAATCACATCTAGAAAATATTTCCAAATATTTGTTTTGCTATCCTTACCTATTGAAAGTTTGCTTTACTTTGAATAATTTCTTTCTTCTTTGATGATATTGTATCTTACTCTATATTGATTCCTTTGTTCAATCTATCTTCAGGATGTCATCGAAGACGCGTGCCCAACGCTCAGGCATAATGTCAGCCAGGTTGGTCACTTCGTCGCCTATAAGGGCAGAACGAGTAGACACTGTTCCAATAGCTATATTCCAGAGGTCCGCTTCACTGATCTTGGTGGGCATTTTTGCAACATCTTTCGGAGGTGCTCCACCTCAGGTATAGAGGATAGCACCGACAGTTTCAAGAGATCTTCCACCCATATCATCTGCAGTCGATCAGACGTAGATGTTTACGTTCTTCCAGTAGATGATGGAGGCGCAGCAGCGCCAGTCAGAGGTTATGAGGCAGGGTATTTAGAATGCCTACCAGACTGCGCTCGTCACAGTCGAGAGAGTCATCTTAGTCCTGCCACAGACGACACCACCTCAGTTCACCCCACAACAGCCAAGCCGGGGACTATCATAGATTTCAAGAGGATGGGGCTGAAGGACTTTAAAGGCACTGAAGAGATTATTTATGCTGATGATTGGACAGAAGACATTGAGCAAACCCAGCGGCTGGCACAGATTCCAGAGAGGATGCCGGTAGAGGCCGCAGGAAGCATGATATTTAACATCACACTGACTTGGTTCAGGATGAACCCTAGGATCTCAGCACCAGGACTTACTTGGGAAGCTTTTAAGGAGCTCTTCAAGGAAATTTTTTTTTCCAGATGTAGCTCTGACATCTCTAGAGAGCCAGTTTTAGTACTTCGTTCAGGGAGGTATGACGGTAGATGAGTATGCGACAAAGTATTGCAGATTAGGTCACTTTGTGGAGGGGCAAAACCCCAGAGGAAGAGCCAGGAAGTTCAGGAGATCACATACGAATGGAGATCCAACCGCTGCTTTTAAGGAGATTCTGGGACAGGCACAGTAGGCAAAGAATAATCTAGAGCTTAGTTCCAAGAGGCCGAGAGACATAGGAGGATCTAGTACTAACACGGGTCTAATGAAGCGGCCTCATTTTTAGCAGCAGCACCAGAGGCACTTCCAATAGTTGAGACAGTAGTATCATGGACCAACTAGAGCGCCACTACAGCAGATGCACCAGATCCAGAGGCCAGTTATTTCTTGCCCATTCTGTAAGAAGCAAGGACACATATGGGATACATGTAAGATAAGATTGAGTTAGTGCTTATTATGTAGATCAGGAGACCATCAGTTGAGAGCTTGTCCTAAAGATCCAACTCGTCCAGCTCAGGGCGGAGCTCAAGCACAGAGAGCACCCGCGAGACCATCAGTGGGATAGCAGAGAGGATCTCCCCTACCACCATAACAGCAGCAGTTTTCTCAGTACCAGCAGCAGCAGAGAGTTGACCAGCGATAGGGGCGAGCTTTCGCCTTGACAGTCGAGGAGGAGGAGCCCGTCGGTGATGTTATTTCAGGTCAGTCTATCTCAATTCTTTCCAACCCATATTTTATTTGATTCTGGTACTTCACATAGTTTCGTATCTGTATCTTTTGCTCTAAAATATTACCTTGAGACTGAACCGTTGGCGATAACTTGCAAGATCACAATCGGGGGCGGCATTATCCTGGTCAGTGATGTTTGTAAAGATCGGAGAGTTTCTTTAGGAGGCCAAGAGTTGAGCGTGTATCTACTTATAATGCTACTTTCGAACTACGATATAGTACTCGGGATGGATTGGTTTAGTAGGCACCATGCTAGTATTGATTGTTGTGGAGGCAAAATTTTATTTCAGGTGCCAGGAGAGCTAGAGTTTGAGTTTGTCAGAGGAGCAGCAGAGCAGAGCGAGGGATACTTCTGTGGAACCATAGTTGAAGAGAAAGAGCCGCCATATCCATTAATTACAGAGTATATAGATGTCTTTATGGAGGAGTTATCAGGGTTACCGCCAGAAAAAGATATGGAGTTCTCTATAGACTTGGTACCAGGCGTAGAGCCGATATTATAGTACATCTATAGAGTAAACAATAATGAACTGGCAGAGTTGAAGTAGCAGGTGGATGAGTTACAGGACAAGGTCTTTATCTACTCCAGTTTATCACCGTGGGGTGCTTCGGTATTATTTGTACCAAAGAAGGATGGATCGGTATGCATGTGTATCGACTACAGGGCACTCAACAACCTCACTATCATGAACAAATATCCGTTATTGCTGATTGATAATTTATTTGATCAGTTGAGCGGAGCAAAGGTATTCTTAAAGATAGACTTTAGGTCGGGGTACCACTAGGTAAAAGAGAAAAAGGAGGACATTTCGAAGATAGCTTTCAGGACTCGGTATAGTCAGTTTGAGTTTTTGATGATGCCGTTTGGGTTGACCAATGCCCCGACGATATTCATGAACATGATGATTAAGGTGTTTTATCAGTATTTGGATCAGTTTGTGGTAGTATTCAATGACGATATATTAATTTATTTGAAGACCCCAGAGGAGCATGAGAAATACTTGAGGATAGTTCTAGAAACCCTCAGGAAGGAGAATCTATATGGCAAGCTTTCAAAGTGTGAGTTCTTCCTAGATAAGGTTGAATTTCTCGGGCATGTGATTACAGGAGACAAAATCTCAATAGACCAAAAAAAGATTCAGTAGTTGAGTCATGGTCTACCCCGAGTTCAGTAGCGAAGATCAGGAGTTTTCTTGGATTGGCTGGCTATTATCGGAGGCGAAAAGCTTAGTCCATGGTACATCGGACCCTTCGGTGTTCTAGAGAGGGTCGATGTAGTGGCCTACAGACTATAGTTGCCACCTATATTAGAGGAAGTGCGCAACGTGTTTCACGTGTCACAGCTGAGATAGTATGTGGCAGATCCTAGCCATGTACTAGATCACTCGGAGATCGAGGATGGTCTGACTCTCAGCTACAAAAAGTAGCTCGTAGAGATTTTGGATCGTAGAAAGAATGTGTTACGAAACCAGATGATTCCTTTGGTGCATGTCGCATGGAGGTATCACTCGCCAAAAGTGAACACCTGGTAGCAAGAGGCCGAGATGCGTAAGAGATATCCTTATATGTGCCGTGAGGTATAATTCTTTCTTGCTTGTAATGGTTTCTTTTGGTACTTAGTTTCTTCCTTGATTTCGAGGATAAAATTTTTATAAGGTGGGTAGGATTGTCACCTTCACTTTTCCAGTCAGGAGTAGTTTGGTAAATTGGCTGGGTATTTAATCTTAGGAATATAATATTAAATATTATGTGATGATTGTATTAATTATTTAATTATGTTGTGCTATAATTATTTGTGACTAGTATTAGTTATTTAACTAGTGGCTTGTGTAATTTACTTTAGTTAGAGAGACTAGCCCAATATTTAGACTTGACACATATGGACCTATTTTGACTTGTCATGACAAATAGTGAGCCAAACTTGGACCCAAGCCCATTAGACCTTTCTCATTAATTAATTAAGGAGTATTAGTTTAATTGTAATTAGTTAGACATCTAAAAATATCCACCCTTAATTATTTCTCATAATTCACCATGTAAGGGTAACTTGGACATTTAATTTTGCTTGGGAATGGGGGGAAAGGCCAGCCACTATTAGAGGGGGGTTCTCCTCTCTCTCTCCTCATTTGTATTCATTTTGATCCAAATTTCTAGATCCCCAATTTTTTATTTTCCCATTAATTTTCTACTTATTTTACCTTAAATTCATCACTCTTGGAGCTTTGGAGCTTGGAGAAGCAAGGAGCACAAGAAGGAGGATCTTTGGAGCTAGAGATCATGTCTGGATCGTGTCCAATTATATTTTTATTAGTAATCAATCTCTCAATTGGTATTTCTAGAATTTCTTTTTAATTATAGCTTCTTAATCATGCATTTGACCATTAAGAATGGCCCCATGGCATAGAACTACATATCGGAACAAGTTCTAGGCTATTTGGCTATGTATTGTGAGTTCTATATAGAGTTTTATATGCATGTTGGGGGAATTACAAATTTGACATATCAATTATTTTTCATGATACCAATTAGATCTAATTAGACTTAGATAAGGATTATTAGACAAGGTATATGTCCATAATTGGATACTTGTAGGCCGTATCATGGTCTTTTGTGATACGGTGCGATACAGGGTCCAATTTTAGGGGTTTTGCACAATTAATCCTCAATTCTCCTTGTAGCACGTTACCTTGGTCATATTATAGGGTTGTTTTAGCCCTTCACTTGGACATGTACCATGAATATCATAAGTACACACTCTAAGTGTCTGATCAATTGACACTAGAATATATTTATATAGGTATATAATGTATATGCGTAATGTATATGTATGATATATATATATATGTATATATGTATATACTAGTCTATACTATATTTATTGTCATGACCCGCACCCGGTGTAGGGGCACGAGTAGTGAACAACGCCCAGCATACGCCGCAGCATCGGTAGTAGAATATTGTTTGGGCAATCTATCTATCTAACAATCCAGATATAATAATGCCACCAATGTAAAATGAATACTCAATCATAGATCTATAAGATGGAACAACGCATGAATATGATAAAAGAACAGAAGAGTCACAATATAACTCACAAGACCAAAATAATATCCAATGAGTTATTAAAGAAATACTAATAATAATGCTGGATACAAATCAAGTACAAAAGATCTAACTACTGGGCTATAAGTCCTGGGTCGTCTGTCTCAATCGAGATGAGACCCTCCTGAGCCCAGGTCTCTAGCTCTAAGCCAACTACGTCCTGAGGCCCGAAGTGAGTGGGGTACCACTCCTCAGTGTCATCTGGGAAAAATATATCCATTCAAGAAAGGAGCAATGTATATCTCTAACAGTAGTTCTAATAAATGATATAAACTATGTAACAGTAAATAGATGTGAATATACAAGAAGCAATATACATATACAAAATATATGCAATATAGGAAATACTGAAAATAAATACGAGAATGAGAAATATAGAAATGAATAAGAAATACTAAATAACTAAGTGAGTGAGTACCAGCTTTAACATATGTTCGGCTTAAAAACTTACACAAGGATAATGGCCTGGTTAATCATATGTGCGGTGTATGATCAACACTCACAAGGAACAAGACATGCACAAGGAGGGTATAATCACATATCTATACTAAATACTCCCTGCCCCCGACTGGTATAGTGGATCCAACCATGGTATATTATGACACAGGATTCTCTAGGTAGGTAGCAAGTCTCCTCAAGAATCAATATATGTACATATATAAGAAGAACAAGGACAAGGCTTGCACAAGATATACCGTAAAATAACAAGGAAGAACATCTCATGACGAGATCCGGATATACCAATCCATGTAACCATCGTATCAAAAAATCAAGGATATTTATACTAGATACAAGAGATATAGAAGATATCATAAATGAGAAACTATCAGAGAATGTACTCGCCTGGAATCCGGTGAACAATATCAAAGTTGTCCGGTACGGTGCCTCGAAGACCTAAATATGGAATATTACATCAATATAAGGTTTTGGATTGAAAATAAGTTAAACTAGTCAACTTCTAGGTCAAAAAGCCATTTCTAAGTTAAAATAGTCAAATTAGGTCAACTCTAGGTCAAAGTAGTCAAACATGGTCAAACTAGCTATTTCTAGGTTGTATGAGTCCATCTCTAGGATATTGGGTCCATACACTATGTAACTAGGCCATAGTAACTATACTAGGATACTAGGAAACCAACAAGATACCATATCATAAGATACGAAATTTATTAGATATAAAAATATTATAATATATATATACAAGACAAAATATATATTATTTCTAGCTAAACTAATGCTAAGTGGATACCTTGGCTTTGAACCAAAAGTGGTATCATACCACCTACACACTCATCTTCATGTGCACACTCAATACCTTGAGTAAAACCCAATATCTTGACATTACCTTGGTATCACAAGGTAATTGAATATCTAACTTATAACTACTACCCATACTAATCACTATACAATAATATGTATTTAAACTTACAGCAATACTATACTAAAATATATACTAACATACCCCTTCGGATATTCAATACTCGTACCCAAGATACCCCACTCTCATTACCTTGGTGTATCTCAAAGTAATCTAGAAATAATACCAACTAATATTAACTAGTGCTTATGTATATATATATCTAATATATAATATATACTAACTTATTAACAATATATACATAAACTACTAGCTTATTAATATAAACTAATAACTTATATATATATATATATATATATATATATATATATATATATATACACACACACACACTCACACACACACTAATTTACTAGCTTACTAGCTTACTAAATTATCAATATCAACTAACTAGCTTATATATATATATATATATATATATATATATATATATATATATATATATATATATATATATATATATATATTAACTTATCAACTTATTAATAAGCTACTACTTATTCAAAAGCTGATTCTGTTGCTTACTGCCGCTGCTGCTTTCTGCTTCCTGCTGCTTTTTCTGCTTTTTGCTGCTTCTGCTTCCTGCTGCTGCTTTGGCTTTCTGCTGCTTATGCTGCTGCTTCTCTGTTCTGCTTCTACCGTTGCTTCTCTCAGCTTATTGGCCTACTTATCACTGCTTTTCTCTCACCGCTTTCCATTGCTTTTCTCCCTATTTTTTATTATTTTATTCACTGTTTTCCATGGTTTCATCTTCCCTCAAGCTTAAACATACACACACACACACACACACACACACACACACATATATATATATATATCTCACATAATAATTATATTTATAATATTATAATATATAATCAAGTCAATTAAATTAAAATACAATAAAACAAACACGTGAAGTGCATCGCACCCGTATCACACTAGGTCTATGATACGTTTGCTATAAGGCTCTACCACACAACCAAATGTATCCCGAAGGACACAAGTAAGTCTAAAATCATAATTATGAACAATACGAAGAGCAAGCTTGTCACGCCCCAGTCCCAAAATACACGGGACCAGGCCACGTGGCAATAGCCAGCTGTCACGTCTCCGAGGATATTCTAATTTAATGGATCCAACGAAGAGGGCTACGCTGTCCTAAATAACTAACAAGTCCAATATCCATCAACAACAGGTAATCTAATCTCATCCACAATATAAATAACAAGAATTACTAAAATAAATACTGGAAGATAAAAGCCAGTCTCAAAATATCATAGTACAACCAAGAATGTCTGGTGGGGACAGACCCACTACTATAACGAAAATAAAGTACTGAATGATAGATAAAAAGAGTAATGACTAGGGCATCGGCTGACTAAATAATGATGCTTCCAATCCGAGGCAGAAGGCCTACCAACTGATCACGGAAACTCTGACGGTGGCACCTCTAGCTCCTCCTCGGTGGCGTACCTAGTCTCCTATCCTGGGCCGTACACTGTGGGGTAATATGCCTCGTCCAAATCTGGAAAGGTACCAGGTCCTCAGAGGGACGTAACAAGATACATAGAAGCATGCCATAGATATAAATACTGAATAAAATAATAAAGGGTGTGTTAACCATCTAAGTAAATGCAATATGAGGACAACATTGGTACGTATGGGTAGGCATAGGCATATAACGTCCAACACTCCGAAGAGAGTGGCATCAGTACAGTATATCATCCATAGCACTCTGAAGAACGTGGCATCAGTGTAATATATCGTCCATATCGCTCCGAAGAACGTGGCATCAGTGTAAAGGAAGTCATTGGATCCGTGGCTCCTCCAGATACTACGGATTCCAATGTGTGTATCTCATAAGCCTACTGGTTATCGTCCCCGCCCAATGTAGATACACAAATCGAATACTAGACGTGCATACCACGTATCTATATGCCAAGTCTCTACTAATACAAAATCATGAATTACGCTCTAACCGTGATGCATGTCACACGCACCAATAGCTAGTCGAGTACGCGAACCCGTATCCTAATATAAATTTGTCACCGTTAAATTTGTAAGAGTATCGGTCTCGAAAGATATCAGAGTATCATCCAAATGGGGTGAGTCTACTAGTGACTAGGTCAAGTACAATAATCATCGACGCATCAGTCGACTGCACCCGAGTCAATCTCGGACGTGCATAGTCATATGAAATAAAGCAACAAAATATCATACAACATATGCATCATTTAATTTAAATAGTAAATATGGCAAGGTATCTTGCCTGGGTCCTCAAGCTGTGAATACCAATTGCCTGCTCCTGCAGTATCTCCTGGCTGGTCCAATGACCCTAAACACACAATATAATACAACAATCTAGCATCAGACACTAAAGCAATACATACCCAATTTACGATACTGCTCTTAGGTACTAACGCAAGGGTCACAGTTGGTCGACTTCAGAGTCGCGTGTGCACGTAGCTAAGGTGCACACGTGTCCTATCCTCGGTTACCGTGTCTCTTGCGATAATAAGTTACCGAAGTTATGGGTTACCAACTATTTATGTTTTGTACGAGTACATGTCCTTATTTTCCATGTTAAGTATACTAGGTCTATATCTACGTTTTTAGGTGAAGTACAACTCCCAAATGACAAGTCTTACGATTAAGGTAATTATTATTTATTAATTACTAATTAATCTAGTAAATCATACAAACACACACATCTAGGGTTAAACATTTACTCGTGTCCATGCAATGACACATGACACAAACGACACCACGACACAATCCTATTACTAATCCTGAAGGAAAGAGGTTTAACGATGTTTACTTGATCGAGGCTGGATAGAGGTCTGCCTTGTCGACGTACACGCTCGTCGACGGTCGGCGGAGCTCCTGCATCGAGCAGTAAACGGTGGCAGCGGGTGCAGCAATCACAGCATCGGCGGTTGCTGGGATGGAATGGTGCTTGGATGGCGGTCAGGTCGTGGGGAGGGTGATGCTCCGCTTGACAGTAGTGGTCGACCATGTTGGAGGCGGTGGCCGGGGGCAGTCGGGCTCGGCAAGTGGTCGGGTTTGCTGATGGGGAGTCGATGGCGGTGGTGTGGTTTGTGCATGCGGCTGGGGTGGTGGTCCGGTATGGACAGCAGCGGTAGGCGACGGTCGGCTTTGGTGATAGCGGTCTGAGGTGGTGGTGTCTAGTCTGAATAGGGTGAAGGGGGTGCTCGGGTATGAAGAAGGGAAGTTCGGCTAGGGTTTATTTGTTGGTGGTGATGAATTTGATTTTTAGGGTTTCAAGTTAGAGAATATGTGTATTTATATGGGAGAGGGATTTATGGGCTGACCTCGGGACTTGGGCCGGCCAGGGCTCTTTGAGGTGGGGGCTGGTCTACATGAAATATTGTACATGGGCTTGGTTAGGTCTTGTTTTGGGTGAACTTGGTCTCCAATTAATTGAATTACAAATAAATGCACCTGGTGTTCTTTTGTCAATTAAGAACACATGGAGTTAAATTTGGGTGGAACACAAGAGTCGTGGACGTAGCAGGCTCAGAATAGTTTAATACCCTAATTTGGGTTATACGGAGTTGGGTTGTGGTTGTGCCTCAAATTCAAATGGGAATGGGCAATTATGAGAAATTAGTTTTATTGGAATAATACATGAACGTTTGTGACGCCTGTTGCGTAGCTAAAATAAAGCACCATACTGAGTATCTAAAAGTTACACAAGGGTCAGATGGGTAGTCTGACATGTCTAGAAAATGTTTATGAACTTTGTTTGAAGGTAGCTACTAATGTAGCGCTCCAAACATCGAAGCAACGGTGAGGTGTAATAAGTCACATAATTAATGCACATTAATTCTAATTGTATCCAAATTAATCCTAGTCTCTAAATTTAAATTAAATTAATCCTAAATTGGTCGAGGGGGTTTACAAAGCTACTCATCGACGTGTCTGTGTCAAAATATGATATGCTCAAACCCCCGTGTCAGAAAAAAACCTCCAAATCAACCCGTATCTCCAAATCATCGGGATATGACCTACACGTATCAAATTATGGATATGACACATGCCACACACAATCAAATACATGTTAATTTGGTCTAATTGACCTATTGACAAACACAAGATGTGTCAATCTCGGAATTCCTCCCAAATTGACACAAAAAACTACACAACTTTCTCCATAGGCCTCCTATGAACCTAATTTCAATTCCTATGGGTAGTATTTGCATATGGGGTGGTTTCTAATGATTAAAACACATATTTAAAGTCTAATTGAGGGGAAAACTAAATTATACCTATTGAAAGATGGATTTGTAATGAAACCTCCAAATTGGGTGAAAAGAACCTCCAACTTGTAGTTAGTGTGTATTAATTAGTAGTAGGTATTACTACTATGATATAGGTTAGCTAGTATATACTCATATTAGTTCTTTATAAGATACTTAGAATGACCTTGTATAGCTATTGTAAGCTAATATGGACTAGATAATGACCAATTTAGACTTATAACCTAATATGGACCTAGAACATCATCGTGTAGCTCTTTTTAGCATCATTTCTCCTTGTTACACCATCTAGCTTAATATTTTCTAAATAGGATTGTGTGACACCAGCTTGGGCATCGAGAGACACACCTTGCTCAGGACCAGAGGCGAGTACGTTTCTCTATTAGTTTTTAGTTTATGATAGTGTATATATCACTTATTCTAGAACTGCCTACTTAATTTCGACACAGTGGTTACATGGACTACTACTATATGGATTCAGTCAGGAGATGTTATCCCTTACCATGTTCAGCGGGTATTCCTTCACATTTATTTTATCGTGTGTATCGGATATTGATTTTAGTGTACTTCGTGTTCACACACTGCTCGTGTTCAGTATGCCCATATTCGTGTTCGTAACGTATCGTGATTGGATCCATTGGTATTAGTTGGGGATGGAAGAGTAAGAGTTGGTTATGTGATCAAGTCCAAGTGTATTCGTGTACATGTCGATTATATATCACACGTGTAATCGAGTTACGATATTCTATTCTTGTTCAACCTAAATCGATCACATAATGAACTTATATTCTATGGCACATTAGCTAGTTTTATCTATTTTTCTTATTGCAGTTATTCTATTGCCTGCTCTTTATTCCAGTATACCTGTTCACTCTATTTTATTTTGATGATAAGTTATCTTGTATTCTTTTCTATTATCAGTTATATATGCTCAATTATGTATATAAAACTGCCTTCAGAGATATGTACTTCGCTCCAATCCTGACTGGATATATTTTTTAGATGATTGGCTGGTGGACCAATGCTCCACCTATTATGGGCCGCATGACGGTGTACCATTAGAGGATAGTCCTTTAGAGATGGAGGACCTAGTAACAGAGTCTCAGGAGGTTTAGATTATCTGTTTAGACTTGTATTAGACTTTTATTGAGACTTATGGCATGTATATATTATTTCAGACTTGTGGATGTATTGTGACTCTTTCCTTCGTTATTCCATCTCGTCAGTTATCTTCCTTAGTTTACATTGTGATTGAGTATAGTTTATCATTATCAGATATCATATTATTCTACCGTTTGGAATTGAGATAATTGACAAGTTCTATATATAAATTGTATGAGATGTTGAGTTAGTAGAGTTGACCCAGACATCATTCTACCATCGATGCTGCGATATAGGCTAGGCGTTGCTTACAACTCATGCCTTTATTTCGAGTGAGGGTCATGACACATTTTTAGTGGTGGCCCATGCAGGTCCTAGAGTCGCATGTAGAGCGATATCATATTAGTGCTCATCTAGAGTACTGCTATAAGCCTGCTTTAGGATATAGGATATAGGCTGAGAGTATACTCAATTACAACTAGAAAATATTTTAAAATATCTGTTTTGCTATCCTTACCTATTGAATATTTGGTTTACTTTGAATAATTTCATCCTTGTTTGATGATATCGTATCTTAATCAATATTGATTTCTTTGTTCAATATATCTTCAGGATGCTATCGAAGACGCATTCCTAGCGCTCAGGCACAACGTCAGCGAGGTCGATCACTTCGTCGCCAATGAGGGTAGAACCAGCAGGCACTGTTCCAGCAGCTATATTCTAGAGGTCCGCTTCATCGATCCAGGTGGGCATTTTTTCAGCAGCTTTCGGAGGTGCTCCATCTTTGGTATAGAGGGAAGCACCGACAGTTTTAGGGGATCTTCTACCACCATCATCCACTGTCGATCAGACGCAGATGTTTGCACTCTTTCAACAGATAATGGAGGCACAGCAGCGCCAGTCAAAGTTATGAGGCAGGGTATTTAGAATGCCCACCAGATTGCGCTCGTCGCAGTCGAGAGAGTCGCCTTATTACAGCCATAGACCGTACCACCTCAGTTCACCCCGTAGCAACTGAGGCCAGGGACTATCATATATTTTAAGAGGATGGAGCCGAAGGACTTTAAAGGCACTGAAGGGATTATTTATACAGATGATTGGTTAGAAGACATTGAGCGGAACCTGCGTCTGGCGCAGATTCCAGAGAGATTGCAGGTATAGGTCGTAGAAAGCATGATGTTTGACATCATACTGACTTGATTCAGGACGGACCCCAGGATCTCAGCACCGGAACTTACTTGGAAAACTTTTAAGGAGCTCTTCAAGGAAAAGTTCTTTCCAGATGTGGCTCTAACATCTCTAGAGAGAAGGTTTCATTCTTGCTTTCATTAGCTCGGCCTTTACGTTTATTTGTCCATGTCATAGCTGGTCCTGAAAACCCAAGGTCAATCAACCGTAATTCATTCAGGGAGGTATAACGGTAGATGAGTATGCGGCAGAGTATTGCAAATTAGGTCACTTTGTGGAGGGGCAGACCCCTAGAGGAAGAGCCAGAAAGATCAGGAAGGGCTTGAACAAGGTGTCACGACCCGCACCCGGAATTGGGGCACGAGAGCGTGGGTACTTCCAGCCTACGGCGCAGCATCGGCGGTAGAACGCTGTCTAGGTCAAGATACTATCTAATCAATCTCACATGGATATCCAACTCCATAAGGAGACACGGATAATCACAGTATAATATGAAGAACATACTCAATCACATAACTACAGCACGATAAGATCTCGAAGAAACAAGATAAAATGCAACACAAGTCTAAAATAGAAATAATCTAACTCAACAATATAATCCAAGTCTCAAGGAGTATGTCGGAGACAAATCCGGTACCAAAAATAATCTACTAAAAGAACTAACTAGATAACTAGTGATTTCGACTAAACCTCTCGGAATCACAACTGAACTACCAAGTCCAAGTCTGTAGCAACTCACCCTGTGGTCCATAAATGTCGGATACCAGTCCTCTAAGGCATAGTCTAAAAAATATTTTCCAGTGAGGAAGGAGCAAAGTACATCTCAAATAACAGTTCTATTTAATTGATAAGGGCTATAAAACAATAAACAAATGATGCTATATACTGAGAGAAGACAATGAATAATTACAATAGCATAATAAAGAGACAGAAAATATAAAGAGACAGGCAATATAGGCAATATGATACAGTTAGTGCATATATGAAATAAAGAGAACGAGCTACAATATCATATACGTGTGATGTAGTATATGATCTAAAATAGAGAACTGTAACTATTTTAAGTGTTTGAAATATCAGTCTATCATGTGATCGTCTTGGGACAAGATCAGGCTGGTTACATATGATTAGCTATGATTCATGTAAGGTCAGGCTAACCATTTGGTTAGCTATGATGCAAGTAGTGCTCAGGCTAATCATATATAATAGCTATGAGGCACGTAATGGTCAGGTCGCACCCGACGTGAGATATGGGATGAGCTATGATGCATGTAGAGTTGGGTATGATCACATAATCTACTAATATTTCCACCACCCCCAACTAGTACAATGGATCCAATCATGACACGTCATGATACACGAGCAATATCCAATATATCATTTACAAGGTCTAAATATCAATATCGTGTACAATGTCAATACGATAATCAATGTAACATCTCATGACTGCAGATCCAATCTATATACTAGTTCGTGTAGCACAGTATCAAGAATCAGATGTAATATTTCTAGATACTGGAATTATAGATATTATCAATTGATTGGAAATTATCAAAGAATGTACTCGCCTTGGGTCCTTAGCTGGTAACACCAATGTCCTATTCCACAGTATCGTCTGGATGATCCAACAGTCCTATAGATATATCATAAAATAATACAACATTGTATCAGACATTACACTAATCACATAATCAAAAATATACTGAACTCGGGACTACGCTACGTATGATACTGGTCAACTAGGGTCAGTGTGCGTCAAGTGGCACGGGCGTCGCGTCTGTGATTATTGTGCAAGACAGACGGTCAAAAATAATACGGGGCTTGCCAGTACATCAGTGTATATGTGGCAGTCCACTATCAGTTCACAGGGTCACAAGGTCATGTGTAGTTACGGGGTATCCGTATTTACACTCGGGCTACCTAGTAGAGATATATATAATATACATAGTACACTCATAATATATTACCAATTAATTACATACATAATATATGTATACACTTAATGAATTTACACTATTATATATTTGTACACATATACATACTAATCAAATTATACTATGTACATATATACATATATTAAAAAGGGTACTATGGATGCACGTACAATACGTATACATATGTATATATATATATACCAGTTCGAGAAATAAATCATATATATATATATATATATATATATATATATATATATATATATATATATATATATATATATATATATATCAATAAAAATACATATACTATATACTTGTATATATGTATATATATATATATATATCAAAACATACGTATTAACGTATATTATGCTACATATATATATGTATAATTATATACCAAAATATATTTTTCTAACATATATTATACATATATATGTTTATATGTACCAAAATACGTTTTTAAGCCCATACATATACTAATACTAATACACTAATGAATTTATACCAGTATACATTTTTATTAAATATACTATATGAAAATAAACCAATATACATACATATACACTATTACATACATATATATATTATTGAATACATAAATACTAATACATACATATATACGTACACTCATACACGTACACGCGTGCGTGTACGCGGGGGGGGGGGGAGGATCGAACCTGCGCACGATGACGGCGAAGACGTCGACGATGATGACGATGACGAGGACGATGAGGTGGCTTGCCGGAATGAGCAGCTGACCGGAGCTCGTGCTCGGCCGGGGATTCAGCCGGTGGATGCAGCAGGGTCGGCTGTGCAATAGAGGAGGCCGGCGGGGCTTCCGGTGGTACGGGCTGCTGTGATGACGAGCTCGAAATGGGGAGGAGAGCAGGGTGTGCGGTGGAGGAGATGGCCGGACTGAGGTGGAGGCTCGGGATGAGTCGTGCTGACTCGCCGGGGAAGATGGGATACAGGGAGGTCGAGCTCCGGTGTGCTCGACGGAGAAGAGGGCAGGTCGGGGTTGACGTGGAGTCGGGTCGACGGTTCCAGCCGTTGGTCGGGGAAGAAGACGACGGCGAGGACGTGGACTCGAGACAGTGGTGTAGCACAGTAGCAGCCGGGGGAGTCTGGATCCGGGGCTATCGAACGGAGGAGATTGGGTTCTAATCAGGCGAGGGATGGCAGCGGTGCTCCGGTCGTTAAGAGGAGGGTCGGTCGGGTCACTGCAGTAGTTGCCGGGGGGAAGGAAGCTGACGATGATGGTGGTGGAGGCTCGTGTAGGGAGTTGTAGGTGGTGGAGTGAACTGATGATGGTGGTGGTGGCTCTAATAGTGGTGGTGGTGGTGGTTCTAATGTAGCAGCCGGGGGATCGGGGAAGAAGGAGTGGCCGGCTGGGAACGGTGGGATGGGTGGAGGAACGGGCTCGAACAGGGAAGAGATGGCCGGAGGTGGAGCTGTGGGTGGTGGTATGGTGCAGGAGGCTAGTCGAGGAGGAGGCTGGGTGCAGGAGGATGGCCGGACTGGATGACCGGAGGTGCCGGATGAACGCCGGGGAAGGAGGTGATTCAAGAAGAAGAAGAAGAAGAAGAGAAGGAGAAGAGAAGAAGAAGAAAGGAAGAAGAAGAAGAAGAGAAATTTCCTACGGTTAAGTGAGGAGAGAGAAGAGAGAAGATGGGGGCTTCCCTAGGTTTTGGGATTAGGGCATGTTGGGAAGGGTGAGGTGATGTAAAATTTTATAGGAAATGTGATGGGAGGTGTGTGGTGATGATGAGCCCCATTTTGAATGGGTGGCTAAGATTTGTCATGAGGAAATTGGGTTCACACAATATAGAGAGTGGGATGAGGTTTGAACCCGTCAAGGGTTCAGGGCTTCTCCATTTGGTTTGAACCAATGGGGTGTTGACACCTAATGCAACAATTGCAAATGAGCCCCCCTTAAATTTGGGTATTTGTACAAACACATGAAATGATAAAAAATTGGTGGAAGAAATTATGTTTGGTGTTTTGTAGGGCGAGGGGGTATTGTGTGTTTGGTATGGGCTTAATTAGTGGGGTATTTGGATTAAGTCGGAATTAAACGGGATTAGTCAAAATGGTATCCCCAATTTATTAGAAATAAATGCAAGCAGTGTTCTAAAATTAATTAGAAATACATGGGGCCAAAATTAGGTTGGGACACAAATATCATTAGTGAAGAAGACTCAGAATAGAATATTACCCTAATTTGGGTTGCACAAAAAATGGGTTGATGTTGTGTCCAATTTCGATTGGAACGCACAACGATACAAAGTTAAAATTTATTTAGAGATTAAATAAATGTCCGCGACGAATATTGTGCGGCTAAAATGAAGCACAAGAGAGCATAATTATGAGTTACAAAAAGGTCTGAATGGAAGGCGGGCACGTCTAGGGCAAGGTTTTGAAATTTGTTGGAAGACAAAAGATAGGGTAGCGCTCCAAATATCGAAGCAACGGTAAGGCGCAACAATTAAATAAAATTACGGTAATTAATCACAATCCCAAATAATTAAATTCTAATTATTAAAAATTAATACACAATCCTATAATTCGGTCAGGTGTTCATCTAGTGGGCTTCAAGGTCAAGTCTACCAGCTCAACATTAATGAACACTATATATATATATATAATATTATAATTACATATCTCATGCAATTATTTAAATTAAATACACGCAATATTAAATATATATAAAAAGTCAAAAATATCCCTGTTTTTGGAACGTGGTAGTGACAAGTCTACCCTCCTTAAAAGAATTTCGTCCTCGAAAATTAAGTTCCTCAATGGTTGTATTTTTCTTATTATATTATTTTTCAATAAAATTCAAATGATCAAACCCCATAATTATGAAGTAATCCCACATTGTTATTTCACAAACTCTCATAATTCTACTGATATCATATTTCTGAAAAATCCTCAAATTTAATTATCGAACTCCATTCGTATCATAATCTTCTCAGAATCTGATGTTAGTAATTAAAACCCAAAATTTAATATCCAATCCTCTAATTTTAAATCCCAACAATGCACATTTATAAAATTAAAAAAAAATATCATCCAAAAAGTTTGTATTTAAACACTAACTCATTAATCATCTTACTCCTCAAATTTTGGGTAAATCACTAGATACAAAATTTACTATCCAATCCTTTAATTGAAGTCCAGTCAATGCATGTTTATAAAATTTAAATCCTTATCCCAAAATTTAAAATCGAACACTAATTCGTTAGTGATCTCAATCCTCGATATCCTTTTTCACACAAAAACAATTAATGTAATAATTATGAAATTTTCAATACCACATTCAATATAGGTTCATAACTTGCAGGCCAATGAATAGAGTGATAATCTCCTTAATTTTCTCAATGTTAGTGACATTCAATCGTACCACAATCTTCATAAAATTTATGATTTAACAAATCGTCAATTCCGCCATGTTAGTTTCTTAACTCTTCATTTAAATTAATGTTTATCCTCAAATTTTAATCATTTTGTCTCTTTTGTCAAGTCATAACCTCTTCATAGATCTTCGCTATGGTCAAACCCCAATGATCATGGTCTAAAAAAAATTTACCTACAGTCATACAACATACAATCTAGAGGAAACATGCATGGTTATGGTCTGTTTTGTCATGGTATTGCAGTCTCTGTCAGGGTGTACTACCAACTACAATCTAACAAGGAAATCACGAATACAACTACGGTACTAAGGAATCAACCAATCAATCAAATAGATAGGACATGAGGAAAGAAAAGAACAAAATCTACAGTATCGGTCTCCTCAACCGTCATCGCAAATGTTCTGTCCTGCTGGGGTGGCTCCCTCCGCGGGTGCTGAGCAATCTGCAGTTCCACAGGTGGCCTAACTGGATCTCTATAATTTGGAGCTGCGTGCTGGCCGGGAAGATAAGGAGCTCGAAGACAATCCCTCACTCGATGTCCCACAGCGCCACAGTGCAAACAAAGTCCTAGCCTCGTTCTACAGCTCTTCCTAAGATGACCTAGCTTCTTACAGTAATGACAAGTCTGTTGATCCTGCTGAACACGAACCGATGCCTGGTATTGCTGGGGGTTATACAGAAACGTCCTCGGCTGCTGCTGGCATGGATAATGCTGGTGGTTATGCTGAAACGTCCTTGGCTGCTGCTGGCCAGGATACTACTGGGCAACTCTCTCAATTGCCTGTAGCGCCATCTGGTGAGCGTTCTCCATGCTCTTTCTCATCAGTTCAGTTTGTGCTAGGTGTGCCTCTACCTGCACTCTCAGAGCCTCAGCTTGAACTCGCTGAGCATCTGCCGTCACTCTCTGGGCATCTACCATGCCCTGGATCAAAGTAAATACCTGTGCCCCATCAATGGGCACACCTCCGTAAATCGGAGTCGGTAAAGGTGGAAGGTCGTCCGTTACAGCTGCGACAATCCTCTGAACAAGTGGGGGAGGAGGATCCCCGAAAAGTGCAGATACTCCCACATGCATCGGAGATGTAGGAGGAACTACGGATGTCTGTCCATCAGGTGGAGAGGTGGCAGACCCCTCTAAAGCTGGTGCTCCCACTCTCATAGATCGTGTCTTCGGTGACATCCTGAAGACAGATCCAAAAGAATCAATTAAGGCAATAAATGCGATATCATCAAGGAAGGACAATAAAGTTCTAAAGAAGCAACATTCAGAAGGAATAAGGATAACAAAATAAATAGATTGGAAATATTCCTAGTTGTGATTGCATAGGTCAATGATTCATCCAAGGGTTGATATCTCTATCCCTTTAGGTACCACCGTTTCTATTACTAGCACACCCACTGCTAACTCTCTTAACTACCGCAACTGCTTATACTAGTTGTTCTTATCACTCAAGTGCACACCAAGTGCAACACACCATACTAAGTACTACTCTCTCTAATACAACTCTAGATGGACACCTAAGTCTGTTTGCAGTGCCATCTCAATCATGCCGAAGTCAACAGATCCTTACGTATGCACTTCATCCACTCATATACTAATATATATTTCTTACCCACCATAAAAATTTAATCCACCAAATAAAATCATCAAATTTTACTTCTCAAACTATTTAAAGTAAGAGGCATATACTTCCTTAAAGTCAAATACTCAATAACGAAATAAAATTTTAATCACTTCTAAAATCTTTACAGCTTTGACTATGTTTATTGAATCAAATTTGAATCCTCAAAATTTAATAACATAGAATCTCAACTCCTCAGAATTCTTAAAAATTGAAATTTATTTCCACTTTTCAATTTTAAATCCACAAATATACATATAAATACTCACGGTCTCTAATACTCAAGGTGCACTCAAATACACCCATTGTCTACATCTCTCAACTGTGTACTGAAATTGTACTGTCCGAATTACTTGCACTATTACTTCCAAATGATCAAAGTTATCATCACACGTATTTTCTCTAATGAGTTTCTATCTATATCAACTGATATACTAATTTAACATTATCATAAAAGGCACTTACTATTAGCACCTTGCTCAACTATTCCTCGATATAGAATCATTAGTACCCTTGGTATGATAACACTAGCTTCATTATTGGATCATCTCATTAAACTTATTAGAACTCACGATTACTTGCACCTTCTATAACACCCATGTTTTACTTTACTCTCATGGGCAGGTATATGGTTCCTCATCTCGATTGATGTATATGTATTTCTCTTTAATCTTTTACAGCCTGTTAAACTAATTTGTGATACGCTTCACCACTTTCATTACACAAAAGAAGCGATGGAATAAAGTCCTATAATAACAGAAATAGATAAGTGTTGAGATGATACTTTAAGAACCAATTTAAGAAACAACCTGATAATCATATACGTCTGTCAGAAATCATGACACTTAGAATCCTCGCCACGCCAGTAAGCATAGGTGCGATAAACGACAGGTTCCGTAACTAAGGTATACAACTCTTTAATCATGTCATCTAGAATCTCCGCCATGCCAACCGGTATGGCTATGAGAGACTCTAAATTTCATAACTAAAGTATGTACATCCAAGTCAGGTTCCTACGTTCTCGTCACGACAGCTAGTATGGCTGCGATAAACTCTAGGTTCCATAACCCAAGTAGACGTTTTATCTTTCTCACTGTTCTCATCAATATATGTCATCAGATGATACCATAAAGTTTAGTCCGTAAAATTCATCTCGATAAGAAATCAACTCAACAACGATACCAAGAATTAAATTTAACAACTGGTCAACAAGAATCAAACTCAATATCAACAAGCGAGAACAAACGAAAACAAGGGGAAGGAATTAAATTGGAATTCATAATGAGATTCTCAGGGGTCGTCCCAGGAACCTCCCAAATAATTCGTGGTTGAGTATCCTCTCTCATACTAGTATCCTATGTCCTATATTCTATAGCAGGCACGCAGTAGTACAACTAATATGTCGTACTACCACGACATCGCACAACTTGTGAAGTCTGACCTGCATGGGCCACCACTAAAAATGTGCCACGACCCGCACCCAGAATTGGGGCACGAGAGCGTAGGTACGTCCAGCCTACGCCGCAGGATCGGCGGTAGAACGCTGTCTAGGTCATGATACTATCTAATCAATCTCACATGGATATCCAACTGCATAAGGAGACACGGATAATCACAATTGTAGAAGCATGAAAAATACGCTGGATAGCTCTACGCAATATGGTGATGCTGGACAGCGTAAGCAGGGGACCTCAAGGCCATCAAGAGTGCAACGGAGCTTTTCCGCTGAGCACGGCGTAAAATATGATGGGACCATCCGCGTAAATGCAGTATGTCCAGGCCGCTTCAGCGTAGACGGGATGCTTCATCGCCTCCATGGCGTAAAACTCATTCGCTTTTATAGCAGCGTTAAAGCGTACGCGGAACGCTTCGTCTTCCCCGAAATGAACCTGTCAAGTCACGTAGTGAACCTGACATCTGACTCCTGACAAAAAGTGCTGCACGGCTACCCAGACGACGGCTGGAAAGATGGCAGACCACTCGGGATGCGCCCCACAGTATGATGGTGGATCTCTGCATTTAATGCAGAGGATTTGATTAAATATCACCAAACCGTCGTTTACTGACATCCCCTCAGTGGAGACTGCTTTTTACGCATATAAGGGGATACTCCGCCTTATTTTACACCGGCAAACGTGAACTGTTTATGCCCCGCAGAAGATAAATAGACTGCCACGTCAAAAGCTGCTCTTTGAACAGGGCTCGAGGCATGCCTCTGCACATAATGCTCAGAACGGTGGCAGGCCTTCAGAACACGTCTTTACAATTAATGATGATGGCGGATCTCTGCATTTAATACGAGAGATTTGATTATATCTCCAAGAGCCGTGATTTCGGCTAAAGACGTCCACATCACCTCGGCTCCTACGCCCATTCTGCTTCTATGCTCGTTCGGCTTCTATGCTCATTCGGCCTTCTGTGCTTATTCGGCTTCTATGCCATCAGGCTTCTACGTCTACTCGGCTTCTATGCCTACTTGGCTTCTACTCCATGGTGACAGACATTGGCTTCTACGCCAACCTCTTCTACACGAGGGATACCTACCTACGTGGCTTCTACGCCGTGATCTTCATAGCGATTATACGCATTTTGTCCCTTAGTTGGACCCGCGTCATACGTTCATTCAAAAGGTCATCTATACGCAGGCTTTGGTTATTTTAACCGTTGTGTAAAAGGGTGCTGTACTTTCCACTACTCGGTTTCCACACCGATTGAGTGGTCATTGTCACCAAAACTCTATAAATAGAGACCTCTATCAACAGAGCAACAGGTCGAGACTAGAAAAATCGAACAAGGTCAAAACTTCGAAAGAAGATCGAACCTCCAAAGAGATCGAACCACGGGTCAAAACATTGGAGATTGAGGAGAGATCAAAGAGTCTTTGAGAGAGAGAGAGAAGCATCCAGAGCTCAGGCAAAGAGTAGCGATCGACGACATTGGCATCGTACATCCATCCTCTTTCGCCACCTACGAAGCTGCTTTCCGTCTTCTACGACACTTCTTCACCATCGTGTAGTCCAAGGGCTAAAGTGATCGACTGCAGATCAGACACCTATAGCAATCATCTACCCAGATTAAATAAATTGTACTCCTACATCCTCGTATAGGATCAAATTGTACAAGTTTGTTTGTAAACCAAAGAAAGCAGGTTTCGTGCAAACCTCGTATTATATACGTTTCGTTCTTTCGTTTAATACCACAAACAAGATGGTGACTCTGCTGGGGAAGTCTTTCTCTTCTTATGAGGAAGCGATTGCTCAACGCGATGCGGTATCCGTGGGATCTGTAAAGAAGACACTGGTCGTCCAGTTCGACCAGTCTGCCTACGAAGACATGCTTCGGATGGGGGGTAGCTCTCACTCTCTCTCTGTACAAAACAACAGAAAGCTGCGCAAGGTCTGGATGCCCAAGACATCCTCTACCATTCCTGTGGACTCTCTGATCTCTCCGATCTCTCCGACCAATGAGGTTGTAGCATTGCTCCCTCCGTGCCCTACATGAAAAATTCAGTCTCCCACTACGCGCGGTACAGACAAAACATTGGGCAAAGCCTCAGCTCTAACCCAAAAGTATCCACTGCGCTCTACGCATAGAAACCAGTCTCCCGCTACGCGCGGTACAGACAAAACTTCAGGCAAAGCCTCAGCGCTAACCTAGAAGTATCCACTACGCTCTACGCATAGAAACCAGTCTCCCGTCCGTGGCGGAATAGACAAAACTTCTGATGATACCTCAGCGCCAAATCGGAAGTACAAAGCACGCTCCGTGCGTAAGACAACATCTGACCTCTACGGGGAACCAGATGGCACCCGTGATCTCCGCAAGGGAAAGTTTGCATGTTCATATTACCTCTGAATAAAATTTCGGCTATCCACTATCTTCTGATGTAGGTTGCCATCAACACTTAATACCCATACTTAGTCATAAGTACGCCAGCAGTGTTAAGACCACAAAAAACTGCCATGTCCATATCACCTCTGAGCAGACGTGTACCTCCATCTCCAAAGGAGTCACGATCAAAAGTTTGTCATGTTCATATTATCTCTGAATAAACTTTTGGCTATCCACTATCTTTTGAGGTCGGTTGCCATCTACACTTAACACCCGTACTTAGTCATAAGTATGCCAGCAGTGTTAAGTCCACAAAAAACTGCCATGTCCATATCACCTCTGAGCAGATGTGTACCTCCATCTCCAAAGGAGTCATGATCAAAAGTTTGTCATGTTCATATTACCTCTGAATAAACTTTCGGCTATCTACTATCTAAGTAGAATGATGATCGGAGCTGAGCACCGGTACAATCCGGTGAAAAAAGAATGTTTGGCTCTGATTTTTGCTATCCAGAAGACGCGGCACTATGTCACAGGCCAGACTATTCACATCATCTCCAAGATCAATCCTCTTCGGGTACTGATGAGCAAGCCAAGTGTTCTTAACTCCCGACTCACAACTTGGGCGATGTTATTGACACCGTACGACATGGTGTACGTCCCTCAGAAGTCCATCAAAGGCCAAGCATTGGCTGACTTTCTAGCTGCTCATCCGATCCTTGAGGCCTCCAAATTATACGAGGAAATTCCCGACGAAGTTGCAGAATGTAGTTCCGCAATAGAAAGTGACGCATGGCAACTGTTCTTCGACGGCGCCTCCAAGACTGGTCCCAAAGGAAACGTGGTTTCAGGGGTAGGAATTATCCTGGTTACTCCCGATAAACTCATCATCTATCGAGCATACTCTCTTAACGAGCCCTGTTCCAACAATGTGGCGGAGTACAACGCTCTACTAATCGAGCTCCAAGTCGCTAAAGAGCTGGGGGTCGAATCTCTGGAAGCTTTTTGTGATTCTCTGCTTATCGTCAATCAAGTCAGGGGAATATATGAAGTCCAAAATCCAGACCTCATCCCCTATCACCAAGCAACGGTCGAGATAGCCGTGACATTAAAGGGGTTCTTCCTAGAGCATGTACCTCGATCTCAGAATCTGAAAGCCGATGCCCTAGCCAGTCTAGCTGCAGATTTAGCTACTCCTATAAGAAGGCATAATTCGGTAATCCTTCTTAACAGAGATCTATTTTGCGTGAAGAACAACGCTCACATCGAACGCAGTTACGCTGTGAACACCGATCCTCCTACGAGAGATTGGAGAAGTCCCTTTATAGATTTTGTGGCATACGGAATCTTGTCGGAGGACCCTAAAGAAGTAGCATCCGTCAAAAGACGATCATTACGCTTCTACTTCGATGCATCTTCATAATGCCTCTATCGTCGGGCCTACGACGGACTGCTATTGAGATATCTCTCTAATAACGAAGCACAACAGATCGTCCGCGAAGCTCACGACGGCGTATGCGGGGCGCATCAACCCGGTCCTAAGCTACAGGATTGTATCAGGAAAATGGGCTATTACTGGCCCACTATGATCGCAGACGCAATCAAGTATGCCAAACGATGCAAGGCCTGTCAGGTCCATGCAGACTTCATATACCAGCCGTCGGAATATCTACATCCTACGGTTGCATCCTGGCCTTTCGAAGTATGGGGTATGGACATCATTGGTCCTATTCACCCGTCTTCTTCCAGAGGTCACCAGTTCATACTGGCCATTACAGATTACTTCTCCAAATGGGCAGAGGCGATCCCTCTCGCTGTGGTAAAAACATCCAATGTGATCAGCTTCATCAAGCATCACGTCATTTATCGCTTTGGGATTCCCCGAAGGATAATCCATGACAATGGGCCTCGGTTCATCAGCCAAGCGTTTCATCGATTTTGCGATAAAAAACGGATACAAAATGTCGCCTCTACGGCGTATTATCTAGCTGCTAATGGTTTGGCAGAAGCCTTCAATAAAACCATTATCAAACTCTTGAAGAAGTTTGTCTCTTCGAACAAAAGAGATTGGAACGAGAAGCTGGGAGAATGTCTCTGGGCATACCGCACAACGGTCCGAGCACCGACAGGTTGCACCCCGTTCTCACTGGTCTACGGGAGTGAAGCAGTTCTTTCCATCGAAATCCAAATCCCGTCACTCAGGATAGCAGTCGCCAATGAGTTAACTCGGGAAAAGAATGACCTTTTAAGGCTTCAAGAGCTAGAAGGATTAGACGAGAAACGCCTTCAAGCTCAACAGAGCATCGCGTTCTATCAAGCGCGCATTTCCAGAGCTTTTAATAAAAAAGTAAAGAAAAGAATGTTCAAAGTTGGCGAGCTAGTCTTAGCTGTAAGAAGGCCAATGATTCTCACTCACAGGAGCAAGGGCAAATTTTAGCCCAAATGGGAGGGCCCCTACATGATCGAGACAACATTCTCAAACGGCGCTTACAGGATAGCCCAGCCCAATAGAGACCTACTAATGGCTCCTATCAATGGCAAATTCCTGAAAAGGTACTATGCTTAAACTCCTATGCTCAAGTGGAATAAAGGCAAAAATCTCATTCTGACAAAATTACTTCCAAAATGAAACTAGTTGGGTCGTACTCTATCATGTCCATATGACCCCTGAATAGATGCGCCCTGCTAAAGTTTACTGAGAGACTATCACGTCCATACTACCTCTGATATTACTCTCACCTAAACCCGTCATTTACATTCCGAAATGACGGGTCCACAAAGTCAGATGAAAAGCCTCTTTATTATCCCCCAAAAAAAGAGCGAAAGTACATTAAAAAGCAAAAGCAAAAGTACATCATGAAAGAGGAGCGGTCAAATCGCGAATCTGCTGCGCCAGTCTGGCCATCTTCGCATTCATAGAGTCCAAAACGGCAGCTCGAGCTCGCTCCTATCTAGTCTCCTCATCATTCAAGTCGGATAAATCAGACAGAGAATGTGTAAGAGCGGCGTGCATGGCACTCGTATGTGCCAAGTTCTGTTGATCTTTTTCCATCTGGCTCTGTAATACATGCACACTGGTGGCTAAAGCACGAGACCACTCCTTCACTAAAGCAAGCTTAGCCTCCAACATACGGACCCTCGCTTCATTTTTCTCATGTTCAGCTTTACTCTTGGCCAACTGGGGAACAACACACTCTAAGAGGGTGTGCTCGTCGCTCATCTCCTGCTGCCTAATCTCGAGGGACATGCTCAGAGCTTCCAACTCTCCCAGCCTTGCAGTCAGCGAGTCGTATTCATCCTGGACAAAATCGTCAACACTATCTTGGGATAGCTGCGAGTATTCGTTAACGGGTTGCTCCAAACCATTAACTACCTCCGCCAGGGCGTCAACTAAACCAGTATCGCCAAGGTCCCTGATCGCCTCTATCGAAAACCGAGAGGACTTCTTCAGACGCTCAAAATTCAGATTCTTCTCCAACACCATTGATATCAGCATTGTCAAAGTATTATAGAAGATACCGGTATATTGCTCGGTCAGCGCAGCTAAGCCCGAATGCACGCTGGGAGTGGCTACAATGTTGTCGAACCGTGCTCCAGAGGCGACCACAATCGACGTGGCCACAATCCTTGTCTCAACAGGGGGTGCGACAAAAGATGAAGCGCCAACACCAGACGAAGTAACCAGCATACTCGAAGGAGGCATTGTCGCAACGACAGGGTCGTCCTCTTGAGGTATCAAAACCTCGTCGGCAGGCAAGCCGACACCCGAAGATGCTTCCTCTTCAAAATCAGGCGCCTCCGTATCAACGCCAAGACCTGACACAGAGCCGAAGGGCGCATATACATTGCCCTCCCCGAAGAGGTCGTCCCCTGAGAAGAAAACAAGAGGAAGTTAATGTCAAACATGATGTTAATTTTCCTAAGAAGAGGCACGAAAAGACGACAGTGATGCTAGCCAGGCTGTCATACCTAGAGAAGAGGGCCTGCTAACTGACACTGGCAAACACTCTTCCAGGTCTTCGTCGAGATCTACTTGAGGCTCATCAACTGGAATCTCGCTAGAAGCACTGACGTGCACGACAGGGGCCTCTCCCAATGCTGATCCGGACAAAGGTATATGGAATCTTATAACCAGCCTCGAAGGCGACTTCGTTCCACTACCCGAAGTAGTAGTAGCGGTAGCAGCCTCCAGCTGAGATTCTACGACGCCACCGGCCGAAACTGTAGAAGGTTCCTCTCTAAAAGGCGAAGAACCCCCAATCAAAGAATCATCCCCGATATAGGGAGAAGCAGGCTCACTTCCAGGAGCCTCAATACTAGTAATCTGGAGAGGACGAGTAACCATCCTCTTCGTCCTTTTACGAGGGGAAGCCTCCTTCAGAGCGAGAGCCCTTCGTTTCCCGGAGACTACCAACGCCCCTACAGGCAGAGGTATTTCACCCCTCGGTACCGATACGAGAGGCTCATCCGGAGTAGCAGACTCGTCACCCTCGTCAGAAGAAATCGAGGGGACTTCAACCCTTCCCCCAGGCTTGGAAGAGGGCACCCTAAAACTTCCACCCATATCAAAATCACGATGGGAGGTGTTCGTTGCCACATAGAACTGGGCATACGAATGCAGGATGCGCAGCTCCCTGGAGGGTGTGACGAAGGGTACAGTAAAAATTGCCCCGGTGCAGCCCATGATAAAATATCGCCATCCCCTCGCTCCATAGATGAGTCCACCTCTGAACTTGAAGCTAGTGACGGCATTGCCCACATGCAACTGCTCATACCCAAACTGCCTGGCAAACCGACTAGGCAGGTAGGGTTCGAAGAAGCAGTGATCTTCACTTCTGTACAGCAGGTGGGAAGGTCTAATGCAGACCAACCAATTGAAGGCTTCAGAAGAAATAGTGGTCTTATCTCTACTTGAGTCCTTAAGCCTAATCCCCGATTGGTTGCGATGAACAGGGGGGACACTGCAAAGGAGCTTCCAGTTGTGACCGCAATGCAGCACCCGCCGACAGTCTAAAATTGTGAGCATATTCCAAGAGGATTTCTTATAATTCAGCAAGAAACTCCCCCCCAAGCTACTGCCGGAACCGGGAGACATCACCCGGGGCCTATGGAGAATTAACCATCCCATCAAATACAGGTATGGTAATTCCACCCGGGGAAAGCTTTCACGCCGAGCTTCATCAGCGAGCAGCGCCTCAGTCATCGCCCTCAGGCCACCTTGTATGCGGCACACCATGGCAGGGAGCAAGCCCAGTCTCGCCCTAAATACCAGATGCATCGCAGGCCACAAGATATTGTGGTGAATACGATCCGCAGATGAAATGCCGGGTACCACCAGTCGGCGCAGCCATATAGAGAGAAAGCCAGCCAGTTGAGCTTCCTTGGATAGAGCCCTGCGGCAATGCCTCAGATAGCTGTAGGCCTTAGTACCTGCAGGATATTTTTCTATCCCTTCGACGAGGATCTGATCCGGAGCCCTAGCATACTCCAAGAGATCGTCGACTTCCTGAGCAGTCAGCACGTTCAAAGGATTCACAGGCTCATCCTTGACTTCCAAGACTTTCTCCGGCTGAGCAGTCCTAGCCCGGTGAAAAAAGAGGTAGGACGTCCATTTACTGGTATGAGCCAAATCTGAAGGCTCAGTATAGAAGGCGGTGCAAGCAAGGTAGTGCTACATCAGCTCCTGATACACTTCTACTACCCGAGGGTTTGAATCCCCTAACTCCCGGTTCGTGGGACCATACTCTTCGTACGGAGTATCCCCCATCGGCAGTCTCGAGATCTCTGCCATCTCATGAAGGGCCAATCCCAACTCCCCCAACGGAGTGGCAAAAGTCCCGGTGAGCAGAATGTATCGCTCCATCAGTGCCAAAAATAGGTTAGGGTTAGGAGGTAACCCAACGCTGGTGGCACTCACATCTGCCAACAGACCGATATTCTCCAACTCGATCCGAAAATGCTCCAGGGCCCAATCAACTAAGCGAGCCCATCGAAGATTTGTTAGGGTCATCCACCCGTTACATCGAGGATTCGCCTTGGGGTATACTCCTCCGCGTCCCATGAAATCATTGCAAAAGGTCGGCAATTGCACCGGCTGGAGCACCAAGTTGTCTTCGCTCGGGACACTGCCAGGGTACAATCCCCTGAACAACGTTACATGACCGGAAGGGCGGCTGACAAATAGGCCAGATCCTTTCTGGTAGATGATCTTCCCCGGCCTACCGTGAAGATCGGGAGTCAGCGTCCATGACATCTTCCTGGAATGTGTAGCATGGAAGAATGCCGAGATGGGATAATCTCTCGGCATCTTGGGTAGACTCAAGACCAACTTCCCGGCAGGAAAAACCCAGAGTTCTTTCTTTGGCTTCGTCTGGGACTGCTTATCAATCATGTCCCCGTAAAGAAAGGTCGGCTTTATATACTGGTCCCCGTCTACATACGTCAAAGGCTCTCCATTAATCATGTTCAGCAGCGTTCGCTCACCCTGAGCCGATATCAAGATTTCCCTTTCTTTGGGATATTGGGGTCCGGAAATAGAAAATACCACATGGGACAGATCCTCCAGATAGTTGGAGTGCAGCAGTCCGGCGGCAGAACCCATCACCTCGGCTAGCGGAGACTCGCCCAAGTTAACTGCAAGGGTGCGAGAAAAACACGTCAGTTTTATACTAGACGTTACAAATATCGCAGCACATGCCAAGAGGCAATGGTCTGAGCTCTACGCCAAGACTGTACAAACTTGATCGTTTACGCCAAAATTGTCATCCAGAAGCGTAAAATTCAAGTCGGCAGTATACTGTCTGTGCTTCACGCCAGACTACCAAGGTTCGAGCTATTACGCTAGAATTTTTATCCATAAGCGTAAAGGTTCAAAATTATACAGTATACACCAAGTTTTCGGCAGTCAAAAGCTTTTTACGCTCAACTGCGAAAATCTGGAGTTTTTATGCTGACACATTAGAAATGTGGGCGTAAAAGATAAAATATCTCCGTGCATCATCTTCCTCAAAGAGGCTATCAGCACAGAAGATGACCTAGCGCGGTCACGTTCAACGTGTGCGAAAGATTTTTCAGTCGTTCTCATTCGTCACAAAAGCTCTAGCTATCAGGCCGGGTGCACTGCTCATCGGCGGGATGCTCAGCTCAGAATGGGGTTCGCCCTATCCAACCGGAGGCACTCCTGCTTGGGCAGAAGAACGAGAAGAGGAATCAATCTTCTTTCCCTTAGAGGAGGAGGATTGCATAGAGGCCATTACTGGAAACTTTAAAGACTCAGAGAAGAGCTCGAACAGTCGGAGGCTTTCTTTCGCAGAAGACGGATGAAAAGTTTTTCTCTCAGAAAACTTGGGATATATATAGAGTTCGGATGGACTCCTCGGACCCCGAACCAAATCTCCTAATTAAATATTCCATTACGATTGGGTCCTACGTCAGCCTATTATTCAGAGAAGACGGACAGTCAGCGAATTCAAAAAGTTTTTCGCACAAAGCAGGTCAGCAGTTCTTACGCTAAGGAGCTTTCTACGCTCGACAGTAACAGATCTACGGTTTCACGCTCGCAAGCTATAAGTCTATGGTTTTACGCCCGGATGTCTTTGTGCTCGGTAGCTTTTATGCTCGAGAGGCTACAATCCTACAACTTCATGCCAGCAGATAACAAATCAATGATCTCACGCTCGGTGGCGCTTAGTTTACGCTCAGAAGCAACAGATCCGCGACTTCACGCTCAGAAAATTTTTCTTTTCAGAAGCTACAAATCTATAATTCTACGCTAAGGAGCTTTCTACGCTCAACAGCTATGAATCTACGGCTTTATGTTCGACGGCTACAAGTCAGGTTTTACGCCCAGATGCCTTTGTTCTCAGTAGCTTTTATGCTCGAGAGGCTACAAACCTACGACTTCACGCTCAGGAACTACAAGTCTATGATTTCATGCTCGATGGGGTTTAGTTTATGCTCAGAAGCTGCAGACTAATGATTTCAAGCTCCACGACTTTCCGTACGTCTGAAGGATACGCCGGCCAGATCTCGCGTACATCTGAACGGTCCTCAAAAGCGGTCAATTGTAAAGAGTTCACACAGAGGATACTGGTTCTTGATCTCAAGATATCCCAAGTACTCGAAGCATACAGAGTTCAATATTGAAAAACTACTCTTCTTCATGGGTCAATTCGAAGTTCATCCAGACTCCAGTCTGAATATTTTACCTATCAAGATGGCGGCTCAGTTTGACAGCCATTTCTCGACCCTGTTCCAAGGGATTTTTGAGAAATAATTCTTGAAGATAATGTCTGAACAAAAAAATTATGTTCATCAGAAGCAGCAGTTCAGAAGTTCTACGCTGTTCCTCACTCCTAAAAACAAGCAGGACGGTTCGAACACTCGAATGCTACAATGGCTTTCTACGCGTCTCTAGTTATGCGTAAAAGACAGGACAGGACCTAGAACTCTTTCTAAACAGAGTCGGCGTAAAGAATAAGACGTGTCGAAGCTGCACACATTCAGACTTCACAGCAAAGTATGGCAAGATGATCATATGAAGAAAGAAAGACGATTTTATTAAAGATTAAAGTCATGATTACATATGAGGGAAATCCAATCTACAAGGGTTTTCTTCATTTTCATGATTACATCTGAGGGAAACCCCGTCTACAAAGGGCTTCCTCATTATCGTCTGAAGATTGTACCGAAAAATAGTTCTGACAGGTTCTCACATTGGTGGAGATCTTCCTCTTCTTCCAAGATGGTTTATCGACTTCCACAGTCATGAACAAGAAGATGATTGCTAGCGGGAGGATACATCACTGGGCCTACCTGAACTTCTTCAGGGCCCATCCTTCACACGCCATGTCAGATCCAATTGAGGCTTCTTTAACCCAACTCAATCGAGAATGACAGTTACAGCTTGTCTTCTCTCGTCCGTGGAAGTCTCAGAAGAAAATATACAGCTTGCAAGCTGTGTGGTCCAATACGACCCTTCCTCTCTTTGGGAGAACCGCCATACAAGGTTGCTGATTATCCCGAGCAAGGGAGGCTACGATATCCTTCCATGATCCATCGTTGCAGATGAGACTTGCTCGAAGACGCCGTCTTTTTCGGCTCCTTACATGCTGGAAGAACATGGTCTTCTTCTTCCTCAGATTGACCCGATGGACTCCGGCGATCATCCTTGTGTGGCGAAAGGAATGCGGGAAGAACAGGTTAAACTCCTCGGCCTTTTATAGGCGAGAGAGGTCACACCGGTCCCCAATAAATCTGCCATAAAGTCAGCATCGACCGTTTCAATGCTCTATTCAGAAATGTTTCGAGTTACGAGGAGCGGTTCATGCTTCATTCAAAGCATTCCAAATTCTGAAGAAATTTGAAAGCTTTGAAGGGGGTCTTGTAGATGCATAAAAAATATGCTGGATAGCTCTACGCAACATGGTGATGCAGGGCAGCGTAAGCAGGGGACCTCAAGTCCATCAAGAGTGCAACGAAGCTTTTCCGCTGAGCAAGGCGTAAAATATGATGGGACCATCCGCGTAAATGCAGTATGTCCAGGCCGCTTCAATGTAGACGGGTACTTCATCGCCTCCATGGCGTAAAACTCATCCGCTTTCATAGCAGCGTTAAAGCGTACGAGGAACACTTCGTCTTCCCCAAAATAAACCTGTCAAGTCACGCAGTGAACCTAACATCTGAATCCTGACAAAAAGTGGTGCACGGCTACCCAGACGACGGCTGGAAAGATGGCAGACCACTCGGGACGCGCCCCACAGTATGATGGCGTATCTCTGCATTTAATGCAGATGATTTGATTAAATATCACCGAACCGTCGTTTACTGACATCCCCTCAGCGGAGACTGCTTTTTACGCATACAAGGGGATACGCCGCCTTATTTTACACAGGCAAACGTGAACTATTTACGCTCCGCGGAAGACAAACAGACTGCCACGTCAAAAACTGCTCTTTGAACAGGGCTCGAGGCACGCCTCTGCACCTAATGCTCAGAACGGTGGTAGGCCTTCAGAACACGTCTCTGCAATTAATGATGATGGCGGATCTCTGCATTTAATGCGAAAGATTTGATTATATCTCCAAGAGCCGTAATTTCGGCTAAAGATGTCCACATCACCTCGGCTCCTACGCCCATTCAGCTTCTATGCTCATTCGGCTTCCATGCTCATTCGGCCTTCTGTGCTTATTCGACTTCTATGCCATCAGGCTTCTACGCCTACTCGGCTTCTATGCCTACTTGGCTTCTACGCCATTGTGACAGACATTGACTTCTACGCTAACCTCTTCTACACGAGGGATACCTACCTACGTGGCTTCTACGCCGTGATCTTCGTAGCGATTATACGCATTTTGTCCCTTAGTTGGACCCGCGTCACACGCTCATTCAAAAGGTCATCTATACGCAGGCTTTGGTTATTTTAACCGTTGTGTAAAAGGGTATTGTACTTTTCACTACTCGGTTTCCACACCGATTGAGTGGTCACTGTCACCAAAACTCTATAAATAGAGACCCTTATCAACAGAGGAACAGGTCGAGACTGAAAAAATAGAATAAGGTCGAAACTTCGAAAGAAGATCGAAAAAGGTCGAACCTCCAAAGAGATCGAACCACGGGTCGAAACATTGGAGATTGAGGAGAGATCGAAGAGTCTTTGAGAGAGAGAGTGTCACTACCCAATTCTAGAAAATAGGGTTTTTTTTTATTTGGTAAATTGTGTATTATATTTAATTAATTATATTTATATTTATTTAGTGATTGTATTATTTTTTAATGATTGTTTTAGGGTTTTGGCTAGCCTGGACCCATGTCAGACCTTAGTGGACCCATGTCTGACCCGACCAACACCCTTGTAAGAATTATTTTGGGGCTTAGAAATATTTATTATATTTTTAGTGGGTTAGTGGGAGAGATTTGGAGTTAGTTTGAGTGCTTTTCGAACCCAAAACCCAGAACCAATTTAGGGGAGGGCATTTTGGACATTTGGAGAATTGTAAACCCCTTTATTACTAGTGGCCGGCCCTACCTACCCCCACACCCGACCGTGAACCAACAGCAGCCCCCCCTTTTTGTATTCCACTTCTTCTTCACTTCTTATTCTTCTTCTCCACTTCTTCTTTCTTCTTCCTTCTTCTTCAAGGTGAGTTCTTCCCCATTTTTCTTCCTTCTTTCTTCCATTCCTTCTTCTTTATGCTAACCCACACCTTGCATTTTCCCCAACCTAGGTGTGTGGAGCTTAGATTTAATATGGAGGCTAGATTTGGTGGCTTGGAGCTTGAGGGAGGTGATTCCAAGTAGATCGGAGACTTTGGCCTTGGGATTTCAACTCCCAAGAGGTAAACCCTAACTTTCCCCTTACTAATTACTTTTATGTAGTGTAATTAGTGTTGTAGAACCTTCCTAGACCCTAAGCCTACCCGTGGGAGGATGTTGGAACTAGTTTGGTTGAGTTTAGAGACTTTGACATTAGGTTTTGTGTCAATTTCGGGTGGAATCCAAATTTGGCCCGATTTTGGGTGATACCCTAGGTTAGAAGGACCTAGGTAGACGTTGTCGGGTGTCTTGAGGGTGAGTACGTGTCTCCGTTCGGACACGGAAAGTCATGTCGCAGAGAAACGGGCGTTTCGGGCAAATTTGGGGATTTTCGTCGTCGCCGATTCCAAGTGAGTGCGCATTTCCGCCACGGGCCTAGAATTGAAGCGGTAGCACTTTTTCTAGGATCTAAGCATCGTTTAGAGCACGTGGGTAAATTTTGGTCCAATTACGAGTTCGTTTGGTGTACGTTTCAGGAGGTTTTCCGAACCGCGCACTACGTGTTTGTCGAAATGACCGAACGGCCATTTCGGCGTAGTTTCCTTGTTTCGGGCTTGTGCGTGCGTTTGGTTAGTATTGTGGAGTGTGTGCTAGAGTTTTTGAGTTATATTTTATATATTTTAGCTTGTTGGTGAGTGTCGGGGCCGTTGGACGTGAGTGGAGCGTGTTGTTGTGTGTTGTGGTTGAGTGGTGTTGTGTCTATATATATATATATATATATATATATATATATATGTATGTGTTTATATATATATATATATTTATTTAAATATGTGTGTATTTATATCTATGTGCTTGTGTATGTATATGTCTATGTGTAAGTGTGCTTGTGTGTGTATATGTATATATATATATATATATATATATATATATATATATAGGTGTATGTGTATATATATATTTGATGAGTGTGTGTATATATATATATAAATAGGTTCTATATATATATATAGCTATGTATATAATTATGTGTGTGTGTGTGTTGATATGTGTTTTAGTGTGTGTGTAGTAGTGTTTGTGAGTGTGTTAGAGTGTATATATAAGTGTGTATATATATGTATATAGTTATATATATATATATAGATATATATATATATGTATATATATATATATATATATATATATATATATATATAGAGTAATATATATATACGTATATAGGAGTGTGTGTGTGTGTGTTTGTGGACTGGAGGGGACAGAAACAGCAGGGAGAACAGCAGCAGCACAGCAGCAGCAGAAGCACAGCTGCAGCAGCAGCTTTTGATTAGCAGTGGCAGCAGCATACGCAGTAGCAGCCGCAGCAAACGCAGCAAGAGCAGCAGCAGGGTTAGCATATGTAGGGGTAGTAGCTAGTGAGGGAGAGAGAGATTGATATATATATATATATATATATATATATATATATATGTTGATAGATAGATAGATATATCAATAGATAGATAGATAGGTAGATGGATAGATAAATAGGTAAGATAGATAGTATTATAGATAGATAAGTAGATACATAGATAGATAGTTAAATAATTAGTTAGATAGTTGGATTGATAGTTAGGTAGATAAGATAAATAGATAGTTAGATAGATAATAAGTTATATAGATAGATAGATAGATAGATATATAGATATCTAGATAGGTATTAGATATATATCTATATCTATATGTATATATATAAATACATATAGTTAGATAGGTAGCTAGATAGTTACCTAGATAGGTAGATGGATAGTTAGACGGGTAGATAGATAGCTAGATACTTAGATATATATATCTATCTAAGATATAGATATCTATATACCTATAGTATATATATATATATATATTTATGTATAGGTTGGGTAAGGTAATGGGTATATATGTATATGTGTGTGGATATCTATATATATAGGTATATAGATACTTAGATATGTAAATATATGATAGATATATATATTTTGTAGCCTATATTAATAACTAGGTATGTAATTATTAGCTAGACAGCTAGTTAGAGGGGTTTGAGAGCGGTATCTCAATACCTTGAGATACCGAGGTATCTCAATACCTTGAGATATCCAAGGTATTGAGTTTCGAGCGGGGTATTTGAGAAATAGCCTAGGAAATGTATTGGAGTGATTTTTATATGTTTATGTATATATATTTACGCGTGCTAGCATAGGTTTTAGCGGGTTTAGGCGAGGTGCGTGGCCTAGGGCGAGGTATCGGATACCGAGGGTATCCCGGTATCTCGATTAGGCGAGTTTGAGAGTTTAGTAGCTTAATGAGCTCGGTTTGACCTAGAATTTCAGGAGCACCCTAGTTTGACCTAGCTTTGACCATAATTATCCCCGTTGACCGTAAAAGTCAACGTTTGACCTAGTTTTGACCTAGAGTTGACTTTTTGGACCCCGGGTTGACTTTTGACCCAAAATTTATCGGTTTGACCCGTTCGACCTAGAATAGCCCTAGAAGCCTATTTTTAATTATTTTATATCAGTTTAACTCCTTAAAACCCTATTTAATTCTGCTTTTCGCATTAGGTCCTTGCGACACCAGTCCGGATCGATCCTCATCAGTTGCTCCGGACATCAGGCGAGTACCTAGCTCTGATAGTTTCTATTTTATGATAGCGTTTATTTCACTTGTTCTAGAACTATAATACTTGATTCTGACACATTGTTACACGAGCTGGTACTAGTGGATCCCGTCATGAGATGCTATCTCCCTTACCGTGTTCAGCGGGTACTCTATCACGTGTATTTCATCATGTGCTTCGGGTATTGATTCTCATGTGCTATCATGTGCTTCTTGTGCTCTCGCCTTTGTGTGCGCGAGCTATTATCATGTACGTAGCGTGTTATGGTTGGATCCAAGAGTATTAGTGGTGGAGGGGAGTAGGAGTTGGTTATGTGATCAAAGCCAAACAGTATTCATGTGTATGTCGGTTATGCAACTCATGCATAACGGAGTTATCGTAGTGTTTTTTATGTGCAACCTAAGCCGATCACATAACGAACTTGTGCTCAAGGCACTTAGCTAGTATTCATGTTTCTCACCTGCAGTTACTTTTCCACTACTTGTATTGTTCTCCAGTTTATATTGCAGCTACTTTTTGTGCTCCAGCATATATTTATTTCCTGTGCATCTTGTATACTTTTCTATTGCTCATCAAATACACCTTACCATGCATTTGGAGTTGCTTTCAGAGTTATGTACTTCGCTCCAGTCCTGACTGGGCATATTTTTTCCAGAGGATCCTGAGGACTATTGCCCGACGTTCTTCGGACCGGGTGTTGACGACTGTTGTGACCCCGAGATCGAGGAGGAGTGCGCCGAGGAGACGCCGTTAGCACCCTAGTTAGCTAGGTGGGTTTCCTGGGTTGTTTCCAGTGGTTTATTTTGGATGATTGTACTTATTCTTTTGATGCTGTGAGATATTGTAGCTATTTTGGCCTGTGACTGTATATTTTTGGATATTGTCTTGCTCTCTTTGGTTTGGTTTCCTTCTTGATATCAAATCGTGCTTTATTTCTTCCCTTAGTTATTGTGATTGAGAGAATATATATATTGCGTGGTTGCCCTCCTTTTGGAGAGGATTATTCATATATATTGCGTGGTTGCCCTCCTTTTGGAGAGGTCATGGCGGATTTTTCTGTGAGTTATATAGATAGTTGATTGACCTAGAACGGACCTTTATAGCGTTCTACTACCGATTCTGCGGCGTAGGCTGGACGTACCCACGGCTCATGCCCGATTTTCGGGTGCGGGTCGTGACACGTTTTTGGTGGCGGCCCATGCAGGTCTAGTTTTTAGGTTTACCTGCAATAGGATATAGGAGATAGGCTGAGAGAGAGTGTGCTCAATCACAACTAGGACTCTTCCGGCTTCCTTTTGCTATCTTTAATTTTTCTAAAATTATTTTCTTTTGTAGTATTATTGTCCTTCTTTGATGATATCGTTTCTTGCACTGTATTGACTTCTTTTGATCTGTGTTCAGGATGCCTCCGAAGAACAGATCTCAGCGCACCGTCCCAGCAGCTGCCACCGAGAGGTCTGCCACCTCTCGACCTGCTCGACTTCCGACAGCCGCTACTGCTCCACTCGCCACTCCTGCGGTTGAGGTAGCGTCAGTTTCTCTCGGAGATCCCCTTACTACCATTGATCCGAGGGTCACCCCAGTTATTCCGGTGGTACCTCCTCCACCACCGCCTGCGCCAGTGGATGCCACACAGTTGTTCATATTCTTCCGAGAGATGATGGATGCGCAGTACCGCCAGGCAGATGTTATGAGGATGGACATTGAGAATACTCATCAGGTGGCTATGACAGCGGTCGACAGAGTGGCTCAGATCCAGCCACAGCCAGAGCAGGCTCAGTATCCTAGGCTGGATACTATTATTGATTTTCAGAGGATGCGGCCTAAGGAGTTCCGCGGCACAGAGGGGATCCTGTACGCCGACGACTGGATCGAGCATATAGAGGGCATCTTCAGGCTGGCGATGATCCCAGCCAGCATGCAGATTGAGGCAGCGGGCAGCCAGATGTTCGACCTTGCCCTTACTTGGTACCGCACGAATACGCGGATAGCAGTTTCGGGATTGACTTGGGAGGCTTTCAAGAAGCTTTTCAAGGAGAAGTTCTTCCCGGATGTGGCTCTCAGTACTTTAGAGAGTCAGTTTGAGGCGCTCGTCCAGGGGAGTATGTCAGTGGACGAGTATGTAGCGGAGTTCTGCCATCTGGAAAGATTTGTTGAGGGGTTGTCTGAGGCAGCGAAGGCGCCGAAGTTCTGCAAGGGCTTGGTCATGGCGGTCAAGTCCTTGACTATGAGCGACCGCGAGGCGACCTTCGAGCAGATTGTCAGCGACGCACAGAGGGCTGAGGATGACCTAGAGCTGAAGACCAAGAGGAGCAGAGATGCTTCAGGAGCAGGCAGCAGTGCAGGCCCAGCCAAGAGGCCATTCCAGCAGACCCAGCAGCACCAGGGTCAGGGTCGTGCGCCCTTCCGGCAGGCTCCCCAGCAGCAGAGGCAGGGTCAGCAGCAGGGCCAGAGGCAGCCCATCGTTTGCCCTTTCTGTAGGAAGCCAGGGCACGGATGGGACATATGTAGAAAGAGGCTGGGCAGATGTTTATTGTGTGGCACCGCAGATCACCAGCTGAAGGATTGTCCTTCAGCGCTTGCCCGTACAGCTCAGGGCGGAGGAGCCGCTCAGAGGGCACCAGCCAGAGCACCTGCAGCACAGCAGAGGGGACAACCCTTGCAGACTCAGCAGCAGAGGTTCGCCCAGCACTAGCAGCAGCACCGAGGAGGACAGCAGGGGCGAGCTTTTGCCCAGACAGTGGACGAGGTCGAGCCCGTTGGTGATGTGATCTTAGGTTCTGTTCTTCTTGATTCCATTCCAGCACTTGCTTTATTTGATTCTGGTGCTTCCCATAGCTTTGTGTCTATATCTTTTGCTGTTAGACACCATCTTGTTGCTGAACCTTTAGCTAGACTCTGCAAGATCACGACCAGGGGTGGTATCATCCTAGTCCGTGATGTCTGCAGAGACTGGAGAGTTACCTTTGGAGGCCGGGAGTTGAGTGTGTGCCTACTCGTAAAGCCACTTCTGAGCTACGATGTTGTACTCGGGATGGATTGGTTGAGTACGCATTGTGCTAGTATAGATTGTCGTGGAGGTAGAGTTTTGTTTAGTCTGCCGGGTGAGCCAGAGTTTCAGTTTGCCAGAGGAGCAGTGGAGCAGACCGAGGGAGTCTTCTGCGGAGCCCTGGTGGTAGAGCCGAGGTTGCTACATCCACTGATAGAGGAGTATATGGATGTCTTTCCGGAGGAGTTGCCAGGATTGCCTCCGGACAGAGATGTGGAGTTCTTTATAGACATGGTGCCAGGCGCCGAGCCGATATCCCAATACGTCTATAGAGTCAGCAACAGTGAGCTGATAGAGTTGAAGAAGCAAGTGGATGAGCTTCAGGACAAGGGATTTATCAGATCTAGTTCTTCCCCGTGGGATGCTCCGGTATATTTTGTGCCGAAGAAGGATGGGTCGATACGGATGTGTATCGACTACAGGGCTCTGAACAACCTCACAATCAAGAATAAGTATCCGCTGTCGCGTATTGATGATCTTTTTGACCAGTTGAGCGGAGCGAGGGTGTTTTTCAGGATTGATCTGAGGACAGGCTACCCCCAGGTGAAGGTCAGGAAGGAGGATATTCCGAAGACAGCTTTTCGGACCAGATATGGACAGTATGAGTTCTTGGTGATGCCGTTTGGGTTGACTAATGCCCCGGCAGTGTTCATGAATCTGATGAACAAGGTGTTCCATCAGCATCTGGACAGGTTTGTGGTGGTATTTATAGATGATATCTTGGTGTATTCGAAGACCCCAGAGGAGCATGAGGAGCATCTGAGGATAGTGCTGGAGACTCTCAGGAAGGAGAAGCTTTATGGAATGCTTTCGAAGTGTGAGTTCTTCCTTGACAAGGTGGAATTCCTTGGTCATGTGGTGACTGGAGAGGGTATCTCGGTGGATCCGAGAAAGATCATGGCAGTTGAGGCATGGAGTGCTCCGAGTTCAGTAGCCGAGGTCAGGAGTTTCTTGGGACTGGCAGGTTACTACAGGAGATTTGTTCAGGATTTTTCCCGGATTGTAGAGCCGTTGTCCAGGCTGACTCGGAAGGACGTGGAGTTTGTTTGGTCAGAGGAGTGCCAGATCGCCTTTGATGAGCTAAAGAGAAGGTTGACGACAGCTCCAGTGTTGACGTTGCCATCAGGTTCTGGAGGATTCACTATCTATAGTGATGCATCGGAGAAGAGACTGGGTTGTTTGTTGCAGCAGAATGGGAGGGTGATTGCCTATGCTTCCAGGCAATTACGTCCTCATGAGAAGAACTATCCTACCCACGATTTAGAGTTGGCAGTGGTCATCTTTGCTCAGAAGTTGTGGAAACACTATTTATACGGAGAGCGTGTGGAGATCTTCACAGACCACAAGAGCTTGAAGTATGTGTTTACCCAAAAAGAGCTGAACATGAGGCAGAGGAGATGGTTGGAGTTGATGAAAGACTTTGACATATCGTTGCAGTACCATCCAGGAAAGGCGAACGTAGTTGCGGATGCGTTGAGCAGGTATCCGATAGCTATGTGCCTGACTACAGATCGTTATCTTCTGGCAGATCTAGAGAGCTTGGGCATTAAGGTGATAGTGCCTGGAGTTGAGATGCAGATGTGGGGACTGCAGATTCAGTCAGAGTTGGTAGACCGCATCAGGGCTACGCAGTTTGAGGATGAGTCCCTGAGGAGCATCAGGGCGCAGGTTCAGATGGATTTAGCAGATGACTTCACCATTGCTGATGATGGTTCTTTGCGGTACGGTACCAGGTTGTGCGTGCCGAGTGGGTCGTTGCGCGAGGAGGTTCTTTAGGAGGCGCATCGATCCCAGTATTCTATGCATCCAGGTGCCAACAAAATGTATAGAGATCTGAGACAACATGTATGGTGGTACGGGATGAAGCGGGAGGTAGCACGCTTCTTATCCCGATGCTTAGTGTGCCAGCAGGTGAAGGCCGAGAGGCAGAGACCAGGAGGTTTGCTCCAGCCGTTACCCATTCCGGAGTGGAAATGGGAGCATGTGACCATGGATTTTGTTTCTGGACTTCCCCGTTCTCCAGGCGGAAAGGATGCGATTTGGGTCATCGTGGACAGGTTGACCAAATCGGCCCACTTTCTACCTTTCAAAGTGGGTACGTCTACAGAGAGACTAGCAGAGATGTATGTGCGCCAGATAGTCAGACTGCATGGAGTTCCTGTGAGCATAGTATCAGATCAGGACAGTCGCTTTACTTCGCATTGCTGGAGGAGTCTGCAGGCTAGCTTGGGCACCCAGCTCAAGTTTAGTACTGCATATCACCCGCAGACGGATGGTCAGTCAGAGAGGACCATTCAGACACTTGAGGACATGCTTCGGACTTGTGTTTTGGATTTCAGAGGCTCTTGGGAGGATCACTTACACTTGGTAGAGTTTGCTTACCACAACAGCTACCAAGCTAGTATCGAGATGTCACCTTTCGAGGCGTTGTATGGACGAAGGTGTCGCACTCCGTTATCATGGGATGATGTAAGCGAGAGAGCTTTGCTTGGCCCGGAGATGGTGGTTGATGCAGCGGGGAATGTCAACCTCATTAGAGATAGACTTCGGGTGGCGTAGGACAGGCAGCGGCATTGGGCCGATAGCCACCGGAGACCTTTGGAGTTCGAGGTATAGCTTAGAATCTAGATTTTGTTCTTGTGTTTGCTTGTGATTGCTTGTTTTAGACTAAGTGCAGAGACCTTGTTTGTGCTAGGTTGGAGATCTGGTGTTCCTGAGGATTTCTCCGACGCGGGGCACTATTCGCTTCGGTGGAGGCGGAAAGCTTAGCCCACGTTTCGTCGGACCCTTCCGTGTCCTTGAGAGGGTCGGCGCCGTGGCATATAGGCTTGAGTTGCCGTCTACGCTGGAGGGAGTTCATGATGTGTTCCACGTGTCGCAGTTGAGACGGTACGTGGCGGATCCCAGTCACGTATTGGATCACTCAGAGATCGTGGTGGGCCATACTCTTAGCTATCCAGAGCAGCCGGTGGAGATTCTGGATTGGCGGGAGAAGGTGTTGAGGAACCAGACTATTCCCTTGGTTCGCGTCGCGTGGAGGCATCACTCTCTAGGTGAGTCGACCTGGGAGAGGGAGGATGAAATGCGTGAGCGATACCCCTATGTCTTCGAGCCCTGAGGTATGGTTCTTTCTTTGCATTCCTGTCCTAGTTTCGTCTTTTTAATTTTGAGGACGAAATTATTTTAAGGAGGGTAGGCTTGTCACTACCCAATTCTAGAAAATAGGATTTTTTTTATTTGGTAAATTGTGTATTGTATTGTATTTAATTAATTATATTTATATTTATTTAGTGATTCTATTATTTTTTAATAATTGTTTTAGGATTTTGGCTAGCCTGGACCCATGTCAGACCCTAGTGGACCCATGTCCGACCCGACCAATACCCTTGTGAGAATTATTTTGGGGCTTAGAAATATTTATTATATTTTTAGTGGGTTAGTGGGAGAGATTTGGAGTTAGTTTGAGTGCTTTTGGAACCCAAAACCCAAAACCAATTTAGGGGAGGGCGTTTTGGGCATTTGGAGAATTATAAACTCCTTTATTACTAGTGTCCAGCCCTACCTACCCCCACACCCGACCGTGAACCAGCAGCAGCCCCCCCCCTTTTTGTATTCCACTTCTTCTTCACTTCTTCTTCTTCTTCTCCACTTCTTATTTCTTCTTCCTTCATCTTCAAGGTGAGTTCTTCTCCATTTTTCTTCCTTCTTTCTTCCATTCCTTCTTCTTTATGCTAACCCTCACCTTGCATTTTCTCCAACCTAGGTGTGTGGAGCTTAGATTTAGTGTGGAGGCTAGATTTGGTGGCTTAGAGCTTGAGGGAGGTGATTCCAAGTAGATCGGAAACTTTGGCCTTGGGATTTCAACTCCCAAGAGGTAAACCCTAACTTTTCCCTTGATAATTACTTTTATGTAGTGTAATTAGTGTTGTAGAACCTTTCTAGACCCTAAGCCTACCCGTGGGAGGAGTTGGAACTAGTTTGGTTGAGTTTAGAGACTTTGACATTAGGTTTTATGTCAATTTCGGGTAGAATCCAAATTTGGCCCTATTTTGGGTGATGCCCTAGGTTAGATGGACCTAGGTAGACGTTGTCGGGTGTCTTGAGGGTGAGTGCGTGTCTCCGTTCTGACACAGAAAGTCGTGTCGCGGAGCAACGGGCGTTTCATGCGAATTTGGGAGTTTTTGTCGTCGCTGATTCTAAGTGCGCACGCATTTCTGCCACGGGCCTAGAATCGACACGGTAGCACTTTTTCTAGGATCTAGGCATCGTTTAGAGCGCGTGGGTAAATTTTGGGATGATTCCGAGTTCGTTTGGTGTACATTTCAGGAGGTTTTCCGAACCGCACACCACGTGTTCGTCGAAATGACCGAACGGCCATTTCGGCGTGGTTTCCTTGTTTCGGGCTTGTGCACGCGTTGGGCTAGTATTGGGGAGTGTGTGCTAGAGTTTTAGAGTTATATTTTATATATTTTAGGGTGTTGGTGAGTGTCAGGATCGTTGGCCTTGAGTGGGGCGTGTTGTTGTGTGTTGTGGTTGAGTGGTGTTGTGTCTATATATATATATTTATGAGTGTCTATATATATATATATATATATATATATATATATATATATATATATATGTATGTGTGTTTATATATATGTATATTTATTTATATATGTGTGTATTTATATCTATGTGCTTGTGTATGCATATGTCTATGTGTATATATATATATATGTATATGTGTAAGTGTGCTTGTGTGTGTATATGTATATATATATATAGGTATATGTGTATATATATATATTTGATGAGTGTGTGTGTATATATATATATAAATAGGTTCTATATATATATATATATAGCTATGTATATAATTATGTGTGTCTGTGTGTTGATATGTGTTTTAGTGTGTGTGTGTGTAGTAGTGTTTGTGAGTGTGTTAGTGAGTGTGTTAGAGTGTATATATAAGTGTGTATATATATGTATCTAGTTATATATATATAGATATATATGTATGTATATATATATATATAGTGATATATATATACGTATATAGGAGTGTGTGTGTGTGTGTTTGTGGACTGGAGGGGACAGAAACAGCAGGGAGAACAGCAGCTGCTGCTGCACTGCAGCAGCAGCACAGCAACAGCAGAAGCACAGCTGCAGCAGCAGCTTTTGAGCAGCAGTGGCAGCAGCATACGCAGTAGCAGCGACAGCAAATACAGCAAGAGCAGCAGTAGGGTTAGCATATGCAGGGGTAGTAGCTAGTGAGGGAGAGACAGAGATTGATATATATATATATATATATATATATATGTTGATAGATAGATAGATATATCAATAGATAGATAGATAGGTAGATGAATAGATAAATAGGTAAGATAGATAGTATTATAGATAGATAAGTAGATACATAGATAGATAGTTAAATAATTAGTTAGTTGGATTGATAGTTAGGTAGATAAGATAAATAGATAGTTAGATAGATAATAAGTTAGATAGATAGATAGATATATAGATATCTAGATAGGTATTAGATATATATATATCTATATATATATGTATATATATAAATACATATAGTTAGATAGGTAGCTAGATAGTTACCAAGATAGGTAGATGGATAGTTAGACGGGTAGATAGATAGCTAGATACTTAGATATATATATCTATCTAAGATATAGATATCTATATACCTATAGTATAAATATATATATATATATATATATATATATATATATATATATATATATATATATATATATATATATATATATGTATAGGTTGGGTAAGGTAATGGGTATATATGTATATGTGTGTGGATATCTATATATATAGGAATATAGATACTTAGATATGTAAATATATGATAGATATATATATTTTCTAGCCTAGATTAATAACTAGGTATATAATTATTAGCTAGATAGCTAGTTAGAGGGTTTGAGAGCGGTATCTCAATACCTTGAGATATCCAAGGTATTGAGTTTCGAGCGGGGTATTTGAGCAATAGCCTAGAAAATGTATTGGAGTAATTTTTATATGTTTATGTATATATATTTACGCGTGCTAGCATAGATTTTAGCGAGTTTAGGCGGGGTGCGTGGCCTAGGGCGAGGTATCGGATACCGAGGGTATCCCGGTATCTCGATTAAGCGAGTTTGAGAGTTTAGTAGCTTAATGAGCTCGGTTTGACCTAGAATTTCAGGGGCACCCTAGTTTGACCTAGCTTTGACCATAATTGTCCCCGTTGACCGTAAAAGTCAACATTTGACCTAGTTTTGACCTAGAGTTGACTTTTTGGACCGCGGGTTGACTTTTGACCCGAATTTTACCGGTTTGATCCGTTTGACCTAGAATAGCCCTAGAAGCCTATTTTTAATTATTTTATATCAGTTTAACTCCTTAGAACCCTGTTTAATTCTGTTTTTCGTATTAGGTACTTGCGACACCGGTCCGGATCTCGATCCTCATCAGTTGCTCAGGACATCAGGCGAGTACCTACCTCTGATAGTATCCATTTTATGATAGCGTTTATATCACCTGTTCTAGAACTGTAATACTTGATTCTGACACATTGTGACACGAGCTGGTACTAGTGGATCCCGTCATGAGATGCTATCCCCCTTACCGTGTTCAGCGGGTACTCTATCACGTGTATTTCATCATGTGCTTCGGGTATTAATTCTCATGTGCTATTATGTGCTTCTTGTGCTCTCGCCTTCGTGTGCGCGAGCTATTATCATGTACGTAGCATGTTGTGGTTGGATCCAAGAGTATTAGTGGGGGAGGGGAGTAGGAGTTGGTTATATGATCAAAGCCAAACAGTATTCATGTGTATGTCGGTTATGCAACTCACGCATGACGGAGTTATCGTTGTGTTTTTCATGTGCAACCTAAGCCGATCACATAACGAACTTGTACTCAAGGCACTTAGCTAGTATTCATGTTTCTCACCTGCAGTTACTTTTCTACTACTTGTATTGTTCTCCAGTTTACATTGCAGCTACTTTTTGTGCTCCAGCATATATTTATTTCCTGTGCATCTTGTATACTTTTCTATTGCTCGTCATATACACCTTACCATGCATTTGGAGTTGCTTTCAGAGTTATGTACTTCGCTCCAGTCCTGACTGGGCATATTTTTTCCAGAGGATCCTGAGGACTATTGCCCGACGTTCTATGGGCCGGTTGTTGACGACTGTTGTGACCCCGTGATCGAGGAGGAGTGCGCCGAGGAGACGCCATTAGTGCCCTAGTTAGCTAGGTGGGTTTCCTGGGTTGTTCCCAGTGGTTTATTTTGGATGATTGTACTTATTCTTTTGATGCTGTGAGATGTTGTAGCTATTTTGGCCTGTGACTGTATATTTTTGGATATTGTCTTGCTCTCTGTGGTTTGGTTTCCTTCTTGATATCATATCGTGCTTTATTTCTTCCCTTAGTTATTGTGATTGAGAGAATATATATATTGCGTGGTTGCCCTCCTTTTGGAGAGGATTATTCATATATATATTGCGTGGTTGCCCTCCTTTTGGAGAGGTCATGGAGGGATTTTTTGTGAGTTATATAGATAGTTGGTTGACCTAGAACGGACCTTTACAGCGTTCTACCCCCTATTCTGCGGCGTAGGCTGGACGTACCCACGGCTCATGCCCGATTTTTGGGTGCGGTTCGTGACAGAGAGAGAGAGAGAAGCATCCAGAGCTCAGGAAAAGAGTAGCGATCGACGACATTGGCATTGTGCATCCATCCTCTTTCGCCACCTACGAAGCTGCTTTCCGTCTTCCTCGGCACTTCTTCACCATCGTGTAGTCCAAGGGCTAAAGTGATCGACTGCAGATCAAACACCTATAGCAATCATCTACCCAGATTAAATAAATTGTACTCCTATATCCTCGTATAGGATCAAATTGTACAAGTTTGTTTGTAAACCAAAGAAAGCGGGTTTCGTGCAAACCTCGTATTATATATGTTTCGTTCTTTCGTTTAATACCAAAAACAACAGTATAATATGAACAACAAACTCAATCACATTACTACAGCACGATAAGATCTTGAAGAAAGAAGATAAAATATAACACAAGTCTAAAATAGAAATAATCTAACTCAACAATATAATCCAAGTCTCAAGGAGTACGCCGGAGACAAATTCGGTACCAAAAATAATCTGCTAAAATAACTAACTAGATAACTAGTGATTCCGGCTAAACCTTCGGGAATCACAACTGAACTACCAAGTCCAAGTCTGCAGCTACTCACCTTGTGGTCCATAAATGTCGGACACCAGTCCTCTAAGGCATAGTTTGGAAAATATTTTCCTGTCAGAAAGGAGCAAAGTACATCTCAAATAACAGTTCCATTTAATTGATAAGGGCTATAAAATAATAAATATATGATGCTATATATTGAGAGAAGACAATGAATAAGTGCAATGGCATAATAAAGAGACAGGCAATATAGGCAATATAATACAGTCAGTGCATATATGAAATGAAGAGAACGAGGTACAATATCATATACGGGTGATGTAGTATATGATCTAAAATATAGAACTGTAACTATTTTAAGTGTTTGAAATATCAGTCTATCATGTTATCGACTTGGGACAAGATCAGGCTGGTTATATATGATTAGCTATGAATCATGTAAGGTCAGGCTAACCATTTGGTTAGCTATGATACAAGTAGTGGTCAGGCTAATCACATATAACAGCTATGAGGCATGTAATGGTCAGGCCACACCCGACGTGAGATGTGGGGTGAGGTATGATGCATGTAGAGTTGGGTATGATCACATAATCTACTAATATTCCCCCGCCCCCAACTAGTACAGTGGATCCAATCACGACAAGTCACGATACACGAGCAATATCCAATATATCATGTACAAGGTCTAAATATCAATGTCGTGTACAATGTCAATACGATAATCAATGTAATATCTCATGACTGTAGATCCAATCCATATACTAGTCCGTGTAGCACAGTGTTAAGAATCAGATGTAACATTTCTAGATACTAGAATTATAGATATTATCAAATGATTGGAAATTATCAGAGAATATATTCGCCATGGGTCCTTAGCTGGTAATACCAATGTCCTATTCCAGAGTATCGTCTGGATGATCCAACAGCCCTATAGACATATCATAAAATAATACAACATTGTATCATACATTACACTAATCACATAATCAAAAATACACTGAACTCGGGACTACGCTAGGTATGATACTGGTCAACTAGGGTCAGTGTGCGTCAAGTTGCACGGGCGTCGCGTCTGTTATTGTTGTGCAAGACAGACGGTCAAAAATGATATGGGGCTTACCAGTACGTCAGTGTACATGAGGCAGTCCACTATCAGTTCACAGGGTCACATGGTCATATGTAGTTACGGGGTATACGTATTTACACTCGGGCTACCTAGTAGAGATATATATAATATACATAGTATACTCATAATATATTACCACTTAATTACATACATAATATATGTATACACTTAATGAATTTACACTAATATATATTTGTACACATATACATACAAATCAAATTATACTATGTACATATATACATATATTAGAAAGGGTACTAGGGATGCACGTACAATACGTATACATATGTATATATATATATATACCAGTTCGAGAAATACATCATATATATATACATATACTATATACTATATACTTGTATATATGTATATATATATCAAAACATACGTATTAACGTATATTATGCTACATATATATATATGTATAAATATATACCAAAATACATTTTACTAACATATACTATACATATATATGTTTATATGTACCAAGATACGTTTTTAAGCCCATACATATACTAATACCAATACACTAATGAATTTATACCAGTATACATTTTTATTAAATATACTATATGAAAATAAACCAATATACATACATATACACTATTACGTACATATATATATATATTATTGAATACATAAATACTAATACATACATATATACGTACACTCATACACGTATACGCGTGCGTGTACGCGGGGGGGGGGATCGAACCTGCGCACAACGACGACGAAGACGTCGACGATGATGACGATGACGAGGATGATGAGGTGGCTGGCCAGAATGAGCAGCTGACCGGAGCTCTTGCTCGACCGGTGATTCAGCGGGTGGATGCAGCAGGGTCGGCTGTGCAATAGAGGAGGCCGGTGGGGCTTCAGGTGGTACGAGCTACTGTGATGACGAGCTCGGGATGGGGAGGAGAGCAGTGTGTGCAGCGGGGGAGATGGCCGAACTAAGGGGGAGGCTCGGGATGAGTCGTGCTAACTCGCCGGGGAAGATGGGATACAGGGAGGTCGAGCTCCGGTGTGCTCGACGAAGAAGAGAGTAAGTCGGGGTTGACGTGGAGTCGGGTGGATGGTTCCAGCCGTTGGTCGGGGAAAAGGACGACGACGAGGACGTCGGCTCGAGACAGTGGTGTAGCACAGTAGCAACCGGGGGAGTGTGGATCCGGGGCTGTCGAACGGAGGAGATTGGGTTCTGATCAGGCGAAGGATGGCAGCGGTGCTCCTGTCGTTACTAGGAGGGCCGGTCGGGTCACTGCTGTAGCTGTCGGGGGGAAGGAAGCTGACGATGATGGTGGTGGAGGCTCGTGTAGGGAGTTGTAGGTGGTGGAGTAAACTGATGATGGTGGTGGTGGCTCTAATGGTGGTGATAGTAGTGGTGGTTCTAATGTAGCAGCTGGGGGATCGGGGAAGAAGGAGTGGCCGGCTGGGAACGGCGGGATGGGTGGAGGAACGGGCTCGAACGGGGAAGAGATGACCGGAGGTAGAGTTGTGGGTGGTGGTACGGTGAAGGAAGCTGGTCGAGGAGGAGGCTGGGTGTAGGAGGATGGCCGGAATGGATGACCAGAGAGGCCGGATGAACACCGGGGAAGGAGGTGATTCAAGAAGAAGAAGAAGAAGAAGAGAAGGAGAAGAAGAAGAAGAAGAAGAAGAAAGGAAGAAGAAGAAGAGAAATTTCTAATGGTTGAGTGAGGAGAAAGGAGAGAGAAGATGGGGGCTTCCCTAGGTTTGGAGATTAGGGCATGTTGGGAAGGGTAAGGTGATGTGACATTTTATAGGAAATGTGATAGGAGGTGTATGGTGATGATGAGCCCCATTTTGAATAGGTGGCTCAGATTTGTCATGAGGAAATTGGGTTCACACAATGTAGAGAGTGGGATGAGGTTTAAACCGGTCAAGGGTTGAGGGCTTCTCCATTTGGTTTGAACCAATGGGGTGTTGACACCTAATGCAACAATTGCAAATGAGCCCCCTTAAATTTGGGTATTTGCACAGACACATAAAATAATAAAAAATTGGTGGAGGAAATTGTGTTTGGTGTTTTGTAGGGCGAGGGGGTATTGTGTGTTTGGTATGGGCTTAATTAGTGGGGTATTTATATTAAGTCAGAATTAAACGGGATTAGTCAAAATGGTATCCCCAATTTAAATAGAAATAAATACAAGCAGTATTCTAAAATTAATTAGAAATACATGGGACCAAAATTAGGTTGGGACACAAATATCATTAGTGAAGAAGACTCAGAACAGAATATTACCCTAATTTGGGTTGTACAAAAAATGGGTTGAGGTTGTGCACAATTTCGATTGGAACGCACAACGATACAAAGTTGGAATTTATTTAGAGATTAAATAAACGTCCACGATGAATATTGTGCAGCTAAAATAAAGCACAAGAGAGCATAATTATGAGTTACAAAAAGGTCCGAATGGAAGGCGGGCACGTCTAGGGCAAGGTTGTGAAATTTGTTGGAAGACAAAAGATAGGGTAGCGCTCCAAATATCGAAGCAACGGTAAGGCACAACAATTAAATAAAATTACGGTAATTAATCACAATCCCAAATAATTAAATTCTTATTAATACAAATTAATACACAACCCAATAATTCGGTCAGGTGTTCATCTAGTGGGCTTCTAGGTCAAGTCTACCAGCTCAACATTAATGAACACTGTATATATATAATATTATAAATACACATCTCAGGCAATTATTTAAATTAAATACACGCAATATTAAATATATATAAAAAGTCAAAAATACCCCTATTTTTGGAACTTGGTAGTGACACAAGGAGATCAAATCACATACAAATGGAGACCCCACCGCTATTTTTGAGAAGATTCTGAGACAGGCACAGCGGGCAGAGGATGATCTAGATCTTTGTTCCAAGAGGCCGAGGGACATAGGAGGATCCAGTACTGATACGGTTCAAATAAAGCGACCTCATTTTTAGCAGCAGTATCAGAGGCACTTCCAGCAGCCAAGGTCAGCTAGAGCACCGGTACAGCAGATACACCAGATCCAGAAGCCAGTTATTCCTTGCCCATTTTGTAAGAAGCAAGGACGAATGGAATGCATGTTGGACAAGATTAGGCCAGCACTTATTCTGCGGATCAGGAGACCATCAGTTGAGAGCTTATTCTAAAGCTCCAGCTCGTCCGGCTCAGGGCGGAGCTCAGGCACAGAGAGCACCCGCGAGACCAACAGCTAGATAGCAGAGAGGGCCTCCCCTACCACCACAGCAACAACAGTTCGCTCAGAACCAGAAACAGCAGAGAGCTTCCCATCGACAGGGGCGAGCTTTTACCTTGACTGTCGAGGAGGAGGAGCCCATCGGTGATGTTATTTCATGTTCAGTCTATCTTGATTCTTTTCTATCCCATACTTTATTTGATTTCGGTGCTTCACATAGTTTCGTATCTGTATCTTTTGCTCTAAAACATCTCCTTGAGACTGAACCGTTGGCGACAACTTACAAGATCACGACCAGGGGTGGCATTATCCTGGTCAGTGATGTTTGCAATGATCGAAGAGTTTATTTAGGAGGCTAAGATTTGAGCGTATGTCTACTTATAATGCCATTTTTGAGCTACGATATAGTACTCAGGATGGATTGGTTGAGTACGCACCATGCTAGTATTGAATATCGTGGAGGCAGAATTTAATTTTAGGCGCCAAGAGAGCCAGAGTTTGTGTTCATCAGAGGAGAAATGAAGCAGAGCAAGGGAGACTTCTGTGGAGCCATGGTAGAAGAGCAGGAGCCGCCACATCCATTGATTGTAGAGTATATAGACGTCTTTTCGAAAGAGTTGTTGGGGTTGCCTCCAGACAGAGATATGGAGTTCTATATAGACTTGGTGCAAGGCATAGAGCCGATATCATAGCACGTCTATAGAGTGGACAACAGCGAGCTGGCATAGTTGAAGAAGCTGGTGGATGAGTTGCAGGACAAGTGCTTCATCCGCTTTAGTTCATCACCGTGGGGTGCTCCAGTATTATTTGTATCAAAGAAGGATAGGTCGGTACGCATGTGTATCGACTTAAGGGCACTCAACAACCTCACTATCAATAACAAATATCCATTATCGCGGATTGATGATTTATTTGATTAGTTGAGCGGAAATTAGATATTCTCAAAGATAGACTTGAGGTCGGGGTACCATTAGGTGAAAGTAAAGAAGGAGGACATTCCAAAGACAAATTTTAGGACTCGATATGGGCAGTTTCAGTTCTTGGTGATACCGTTTAGGTTGACCAATGCCCCAGTTGTATTCATGAACCTGATGAATAAGGTATTTCATCAGTATTTGGATAAGTTTGTGGTAGTATTCATTGACGATATATTGATTTATTCGAAGACCCCAGAGGAGCATGAGAAATACTTGAGAATAGTTCTGGAAACCCTCAGGAAGGAGAAGCTATATGGCAAGATTTTGAAGTATGAATTTTTTCTGGATAAGGTTAAATTCCTCGGACATGTGATTACAGGAGACAAAATCTCTTTAGACCCAAAAAAATTTCAGTATTTGAGTCATGGTCTACCCTGAGTTCAGTTGCGGAGATCAAGAGTTTTCTTGGATTGGCAGGCTATTATCGAAGATTTATTCAGGATTTTTTTAGGATTGTGGAGCCAATGACTAGACTAACCAGGAAAGACATGGAGTTCGTCTGGACTGAGGATTTTCAGACTGCTTTGTAGGAGCTAAAGAAGAGGTTGACTATAGCTCCAGTATTGATATTATCATCAGGGACAGGAGGATTTTCTATATATAGTGTTGCATCAGGTAAGGGTTTGGGTTGTTTGTTACAGCAGAACGGGAAGGTGATTGCATATGCTTCCAAGAAATTATGCCCGCATGAGAAGCATTACCCTACCCATGACTTGGAGTTGGCAGTAGTTATTTTTGATCTTAAGTTATGGAAGCCCTACTTGTATGGAGAGCGGATAGAGATCTTTACATATCACAAGAGCTTGAAGTATATATTTACTCAAAAAAAGATCAACATGAGGCATAGGCGATGGTTTGAGTTGATGAAAGACTTTGATATTTCCTTGCAGTATCACCCAGGGAAGGCCAATGTAGTCGTCGATGCCTTGAGCAGGTATCCAGTGACTATGTACTTGACGAGGGACAGATATTTATTGGCCGATCTTGATAGCTTTGGTATTGAGATGCTAGTTCCTGGAGTTGCAATACAGATATGGAAACTTAAGATACAAACAAAGTTGATAGACCGGATAGAGCTTCATTGTTCGAGGATGAGTCTATGAGGAGCATCAGAGTGCAGGTACGGATGGGATTGGCAGAGTACTTCAGTATTGCAGATGATGGATTATTGTGGCACAGTAACAGATTGTATGTCCCAAGTTGTCACGTCCCAGTCCCAAAAATACGTAGGACTAGGATACGTAAGCATGCCAGCCACATGTATATGGCATCTCCAATATATGGAAACCATAACCCATGCATACGCTGTATTATGAACAATAATCCACAAGTGGTAAATATGTCACAAGTCACAGGGTATAGTCTAAATCTCATCCACAGAAATCAAATAAAAATAAATAACCAATATCTATGAACTAGATCTCAATATAAGGTATCTAATGATGGTAGTCGGATGGAAAAAATCCACTACCGAACTCGAATATAAAAGCAAACACAATAATATAAGTACAACAACCAACAATCACTGAGACTCGAAGATAGGACTCCTCGAAACATAAGTAACCAGTCCGAATCTGTGCTTCTGCGAATACTTATGAACATCTATACCTGGAAAGGGACTAGGTCCTCAGAGGGACATACCAAGATACATAGAAACATGCCATAAAGTAAATACTGAATAAATAAATGGGTGTGCTAACCATCTAAGTGAATGCAATTTGAGGACAACTTTGAGTGTATGAGAAAGTGTAGGCTAGACATATGCTGACGTAATTGACCAATCGTGACAACTGGCTAGTATATGCCACATATGCCCCTATACAAGGGCGCTATGTAATAACGTCTATCTCCGAAGAGCATGGCATCTGTATAATATATCGTCCATATCGCTCCAAAGAATGTGGCAGTAGTGTAGTATATAATCCATATCGCTCCGAAGAACGTTGCAGCAGTATAGTATATTTCGTCCATATCACTCCGTCGAGTGTGATAGCAGTGTAAAGGAAGTGGGGTGTCCCATACGCCTACTAGTCGTCCTCTCCGCCCAATGATCTATGCATGTTGTATCCACAACACGCTGTAGCTACTACACCGAGACAGAGTGCAAGTATCGATGCCGTAACTCTGGCTCATAGTCTATCGTTAGAATAATAGTCCAACCTTACAACCAAACAAGGATAAGGATTGGACCTTCGTACTACAATAGCCTATGCTCTGACTACTAATAACTGCTAAGTCTTCTAACATGCATCACTATTAGCAGTTATACCCTATCTATCGCACGACCTACACGTACAGGTGGCCAACTGCATACGCAAGTCCGTGCCCTACATGAGACTCACAACACGTGTAAAAAATGTGTCAAGGCCTGGGGAGTCATACCGATAACTCCACAACTTTAGGTGGGTCTACTAGACACTAGGTCAGACACAAGTCCTAACGTCAATGCCTTCGTTGACTACACCCGAATCTCTCTCAGATGCGCACAGTTTATAATATCTAAAACAATAAATATACAACTAAAATAATAACTGAATTTAAACAGTACTACAAGGTAAGGTATAATTGCCTGGCAAGAGAGCTGCAAAGTGTAACCAGATGTCAAACACCAAGAGTCAGAAACTACTGCCTCAGAATGAACGTCTCCGGATGTTAAAATAAATATCACCAATGTTCCCAGAATAAGTGAGATAGCTAGAAAGCGCTACCCTTTCATCCAATTTGGACACAGGGGCAAAACAATAATTTTGGGTCAAAACGGACTACACATGTGGGCCACTTTGCACCAAAAAGTGTGTCAGGGGTAACTGTCTCTAAATGGGACAAATTATAGGTCAAAAAAACTCTAAATGTCAGTACGAACTCAACGGTATGTCCAAATATAGATTCTGGTGAGCCGAACACAAATTCGTCCAAAAAGTCAAATATAGGGCCCGCCAATAGGCAACTTGGTCAACTGTCTCAAAATTGCGTCAAAATTGGGTCACAGGACCAGCGTGATACCACGAGTCCAGTGACGCAAGTTTCGTCCTATTTTGACGAGCGTGCAGTAAATGACGCTTGGTTTTGCAAAAAATTATGATTTGGGGAATTTTTGCGGATACAGGCTGATTCTGACGCGTACACGCGTCCGAATCAGTTTTCGCGAAAGAAGCTGGGCACATGCTCATCATTTGCCCTTTCTATAGGAAGCCGAGGCATGGATGGGATATTTGTAGGAAAAGGCTGGGCAGATGTTTGTTATGTGGCGCAGCAGATCACCAGCTGAAGGATTGCCCTTCAGCACTTGCTCGTACAGCTCAGGGCAGAGGAGCCGCTCAGAGTGGACCAGCCAGAGCACCTGCAGCATAGCAGAGAGGATAGCCTTTGCTGACTCAGCAACAGAAGTTTGCTCAGCACCAGCAGCAGCACCGAGGAGGACAGCAAGGGCGAGCTTTTGCCCTGACCGTAGACGAGGCCGAGCCCGTTGGTGATGTGATCTCAGGTTCTGTTCTTCTTGATTCCATTCCAGCACTTGCTTTATTTGATTTTGGTGCTTCCCATATCTTTGTGTCTGTATCTTTTGCTGTTAGACACCATCTTGTTGCTGAACATTTAGCTAGACTCTGCAAGATCATGACCGGGGGTGGCATTATCCTAGTCAGTGATGTCTGCAGAGACCGGAGAGTTACCTTGGGAGGCCGGGAGTTGAGTGTGTGCCTACTCGTAATGCCACTTCCGAGCTACGATATTGTACTCGAGATGGATTGGTTGAGTATGCACTGTGCTAGTATAGATTGTCGTGGAGGAAGAGTATTGTTTAGTCCGTCGGGTGAGCCAGAGTTTGAGTTTGCCAGAGGTGCAGCGGAGCAGAGCGAGGGAGTCTTCTGCGGAGCCCTAGTGGTAGAACCAAGGTTGCAACATCCACTGATAGCGGAGTTCATTGATGTCTTTCCGGAGGAGTTGCCAAGGTTACCTCCGGACAGAGATATGGAGTTCTATATAGACTTGGTGCCAGGCGCGGAGCCGTTATCCTAGCACGTCTATAGAGACAACAACAGTGAGCTGATAGAGTTGAAGAAGAAGGTGGATGAGCTTCAGGACAAGAGATTTATCATATCTAGTTCTTATCCGTGGGGTGCTCCGATAATTTTTGTGCCGAAGAAGGATGGGTCGATACGGATGTGTATCGACTACAGGGCTCTGAACAATCTCACAATCAAGAACAAGTATCCGCTGCCGCGTATTGATGATCTTTTTGACCAGTTGAGCGGAGCGAGGGTGTTTTCCAGGATTGATGTGAGGACAGGCTACCACCAGGTGAAGGTCAGGAGGGAGGATATTCCGAAGATAGCTTTTCGGACCAGGTATGGACAGTATGGGTTCATGGTGATGCAGTTTGGGTTGACTAATGCCCCGACAGTGTTCATGAATCTAATGAACAAGGTGTTCCATCTGGACAGGTTTGTGGTGGTATTTATAGATGATATCTGGGTGTATTCGAAGACCCTACAGGAGCATGAGGAGCATCTGAGGATAGTGTTGGAGACTCTCAGGAAGGAGAAGCTTTATGGAAAGCTCTCGAAGTGCGAGTTCTTCCTTGACAAGGTTGAATTCCTTGGTCATGTGGTGACTAGAGAGGGGATCTCGGTGGATCCGAGAAAGATTATGTCAGTTGTGGTATGGAGTGCTCCGAGTTCAGTAGCCGAGGTCAAGAGTTTCCTGTGTAGCTCTGACTGAAGTAGCCGGCCAGTCCCAGGTTGAGTCCCTAAGGAGCATCAGGGAGCAGGTTCAGATTGGATTATCAGATGACTTCACCATTGCTGATGATGGTTCATTGCGGCACGGTATCAGGTTGTATGTGCCGAGTGCGTCGTTGCGTGGGGAGGTTCTTCAGGAGGCGCATCGATCCCAGTACTCTATGCATCCAGGTGCTAATAAGATGTATAGAGATCTGAGAGAGCATGTATGGTGGTACGGGATGAAGCGGGAGGTAGCGCGCTTCGTATCCCGATGCTTAGTGTGCCACCAAGTAAAGGCGGAGAGGCAGAGGCCAGGAGGATTGCTCCAGCCGTTAGCCATTCTGAAGTGAAAATGGGAGCATATGACCATAGATTTTGTTTTTGGACTTCCCCATTCTCCAGGCGGGAAGGATGCGATTTGGGTCATCGTAGACAGGTTGACCAAATTGGCCCACTTTCTACCATTCAAAGTGGGTACGTCTACAGAGAGACTAGCAGAGATGTATGTACGCCAGATAGTCAGACTGCAAGGAGTCCCTGTGAGCATAGTATCAGACCGGGACAGTCGCTTTACTTTGCATTTCTGGAGGAGTCTGCAGGCTAGCTTGGGCTTCCAGCTCAAGTTTAGTACTGCATATCACCCACAGACAGATGGTCAGTCAGAGAGGACCATTCAGACACATGAGGACATGCTTCGCACTTGTGTTCTTGATTTCAGAGGCTCTTGGGAGGATCACTTGTACTTGGTAGAGTTTGCTTACAACAACAGCTACCCAGCCAGTATCGAGATGTCATAATTCGAGGCGTTGTATGGACGGAGGTGTCGCACTCCGTTATCATGGGATGATGTAGGCGAGTGAGCTTTGCATGGACCGGAGATGGTGGTTGATGCAGCGGAGAATGTCAAGCTTATTAGAGATAGACTTCGGGTAGCGCAGGACAGGCAGCGGCATTAGGCCGATAGCCACCGGAGACCTTTGGAGTTTGAGGTATAGCTTAGAATCTAGATTTTGTTCTTATGTTTGCTTGTGATTGTTTGTTTGAGATTAAGTGCTGAGACCTTGTTTGTGCTAGGTTAGAGATCTGGTGTTCCTGAGGATTTCTCCGACGCGGAGGACTTATGTTTGATAATAAACGAGAGAGAATATGGAAACGAGATCTTATACGAAAATCTGCCCTTTCTTCGGTGTTTACAAACAAGATTGTACAATTTAATCCTATACGAGGATGTCTAAGTACAATTTATTTAATCTGGGTAAATATTGCTATAGGTGTCTGATCTGTAGTCAATCACTTTGGCCTTTGGACCACACGATATTGAAGAAGTGTCGTAGAAGACAGTAAGCAGCTTCGAAGGTTGCTAAAGAGGGTGGATGCCCGATACCAAAGTCGACGATCCCTTCTCTTTGCCTGAGCTCTGGATTCTTCTCTCTCTTTTGATCTCTTTTCTTCGACCCTTTCTCCTCCGTTTGTCGACCTTCTTTTTCTCCACCTTTTTGCCCCTTTTGACCACTTTTGACCACCTCGACCTCTGTTGATAGAGGTCTCTATTTATAGAGTTTTTAGTGACAGTGACCACTCAGTCGGCATAGTAACCGAGTAGTGGAAAGTACAGCACCCTTTTACACGATGGTTTAAAATAACCAATGCCTGCGTATAGGTGACATTCTGAGTGAGCATGTGACGCGTGTCCAACTAAGCGACAAACGCGTATAGTTGTTGCAAAGATCACGGCGTAGAAGCCACATAGGTAGTTTCCCTTGTGTAGAAGAGGTTGGCGTAGAAGCCAATGACTGTCACTATGGCATAGAAGCCAAGTAGGCATAGAAGCCAAGTATAGGAGCCAAGTATAGGCGTAGAAGTCAAGTAGGCATAGAAGCCGAGTAGGCGTAGAAGCCGAGTGGTCATAGAGGCCGAGTGGGCGTAGAAGCCGAGTGGGCATAGAAGCCGAGTGGGCATAGAAGCCGAGGAGGCGTAGAAGCTGAGTTATGTGGACGTTTTAGCCGGAATTATGGCTCTTGGAGATATAATCAAATCTCTTGCATTAAATGCAGAGATCTGCCCCCATCCTGCGTATTAAATGCAGAGGCTTGTCTTTAAGATTTGCCATCATTCTGCGCATTAAATGCAGATACGCGCCTCTAATTCTGTACGAAGAGTAACTGCTAATGTGGCAGTCTGTTTGCCTTCTGCGGAGCGTAAGAAGCTCACGTCTGCCAGTGTAAAACTGGGCAGCGTATCCCCTTTATATGCTTAAGAGCAGTTGGCGCAAAGGGAATGTCACTAGACGATGGTTTGGTAACATTTAATCAAATCTCCTACATTAAATGCAGAGATCCGCCATTATCCTGCGTATTAAATGCAGATGCGTGTTTTGAAGGCCTGCCACTCGTCTGCACATAAAATACAGAGACGTACCTCGAACATTTGTTAGTATTCGGCGCATTAAATGCAGAGACGTGCCTTGAGAACCTGTCACCGCTCTGCGTATTAAATGCAGAGACGTGCCTCGAGCCCTGTACGAAGAGCAGCTTTTGACGTGGCAGGTTGTTTGTCTTCTGCGGAGCGTAAACAGCTCACATCTGCCTGTGTAAAACTAGGAGGCATATTCCTTTGTATGCGTAAAAGCGGTTTACGCCAAGGAAAGGGCCGTAAATGATAGCCTGGGTTGCAGTGTCGCGCCATCATTATAGCCGGCGCCTGGGTAGTCATGGAGTACTTTTTGTCCGGAGTCAGATGTCAGGTTCACTGCATGATTTGTCAGGTTTATTTTGGGGAATACGAAGCGTCGCTCATACACTTCAATGCTGCATTAAGAGCGGATGAGTTTTACGCCATAAAGGCGATGTAGTACCCTTTTTACGCTGAAGCAGCCTGGACATACTGTATTACGCGGATGGTCCTTGAGCCTATATTTTATGCTGAGCTCAGCGGCAAAGCTCTATTGCACGTTTGATGGCTTTGAGGTCCTCTGTTTATGCTGTCCTGTATCAACATGCTGCGTAGAGTTATCCGGTATATTTTTCATGCTTATACAAGACCCCCTTCAAAGCTTTTAAATTCCTTATAATTTGAAACGCTTTGAATGAAGCATGAACCATTCCTCGGAATTTGAAATGCTCTGAATGGAGCCCGAAATGGTCAAGTTTGACACGTTCTTTCAAGGCTGACTTTATGGCAGAGTTATTAGGGATCGGTGTGATCTCTTTCGCCTATAAAAAGGCTGAGGAGTTAACCTGTTCTTCCCATATTTCCTTCACCACACAGAGATGATGGCCGGAGTTCGTCAGGTCGACTTGAGGAAGAAGGAGACCATGTTCTTCCAGCATGTAAGGAGCCGAAAAAGATGGCATCTTCGGGCAAATGTCCTCTGCAACGATGGATCATAGAAGGATATCATAGCCTCCTTTGCTCGGGATAATCAGCAACTTTGTATGGCGGTTCTTTGGGAGAGAGAAAGGGTCGTATTAGACCATGCAGCTTACAAGCGGTACCTTCTCCCATTACCTATGGACGAGGGCAGGCAAACAAGCTGCTGTCCGAGATTGGGTTGTATGAAATACCTCAACTCAATCTGTCACGGCGCTGGACGCAAAAAAGCAGATTTACCCTGCTTCTTCGTATTGGAGGATGGGTCTAGGCCCAGTTTTGTATCCTCCCACCATTGATCATATGTCAGTCGGTTTGCGGTCACCGACTGGCTGCTGGAGGAGATGGATGAAGAATGTCGCCCATGCGAGAACCTGGCAGAACAGATTCTGGGCGCGATCTTTAAATAAAAATAAGAAACCCTTTTGTAGACGGAATTTCCCTCATATGTAACCATGAAAATGAAGAAAAAACCCTTGTAGACAGGATTTCCTTCATATGTACTCATGATTTTAATAAGATCGTCTTCTTCTTTGCATATGATCATCTTGCCATACTTTGCTGTAAAGTCTGAATATGTGTAGCTTCGACACGTTTGATAACTTTACGCCGACTCTATTTAGAAAGAGTGATAGGTCCTGTCCTGTCTTTTAGGCATAACTAAGGATGCGCAGAAAGCCGCTTTAGCAGTCGAGTGTTTGAACTGTCCTGCTGTTAGGAATGAGGAACCGCGTAGAATTCTGTACTATTTTTACATCTGATAAACAGAATCCTTGTTCAGACCATCGTCTTCAAGAATGATTTCTCGAAAATCCCTTGGAACAGGGCGAGAACTGCCTGTCAAAAACTGAGTCTCCATCTTGAACTGTTAGACGAAATATTCAGACTAGATTCTGGATGAACTTCGAATCGACCCATGAGGAAGAGTAACTTTCAATGTTTGAACTCTGTATGCCTTGGGTACTTGGGGTATTTTGAGGTTAAGGAGGAGTATCTTCTGTGTGAACTCCCATAATTAACCACTTTGAGAATTGTTCAGATGTACTGTACTGGTCTGCGCATTTTTCAGATATACAGAAAGTCGTAGAGCGTGAAATCATAAGTTTGTTGCCTCTGAGCGTAAAAAGCCACCAAGCGTGAGATCATAGATTCATAGCTACTGAGCGTGGAGTCATAGATTTGTAGCCTTTCAAGGGTAAATGCTACCTAGCATAAAAGCATCCGGACGTAAAACCATAGACTTGTAGCCTGTGAGCGTAGAACCGTAGATCTGTAGCTGTCGAGCGTAGAAAGCTCCTTAGCGTAAAAATTATAGATTTGTAGCTTCTAAAAAGAAAATCTTTCGAGCATGAAGTCGTGGATCTGTTGCCTCTGAGCATAAAAAGCCACCGAGCGTGAGATCATAGATTTGTAGCTGCTGAGCGTGGAGTCGTAGGTTTGTAGCCTCTCGAGCATAAAAGCTACCGAGCATAAAAGCATCCGGGCGTAAAACCATAGACTTGTAGACTGTGAGCGTAGAACCGTAGATCTGTAGTCGTCGAGCGTAGAAAGCTCTTTAGCGTAAAAACCACGAATCATCTTCGCACGAAAACTTTTTGAATTCGCTGACTGTCCGCCTTCTCTGAGTAAATAGGCTGACGTAGTCCCCAATCATAACCAAATATTAAATGTAAGATTTGGTTCGAGATTCGAGGAGTCCATCCGAACTCTATATATATCCCAAGTTTCTGAGAGAAAAACTTTTTATCCGTCTTCTGCGAAAGAAAGCTTTTGTCTGTTCGAGTTCTTCTTCGTTTCTTCTCCGAGTCTTCAAAGTTTCCAGTAATGGCCTCGAAACAAGTCTCCTCCTCTAAGGGAAAGAAGGTTGCTTCTTTTTCTCGTTCTTCTGCTCAAGCGGGGGCGACTTCCGTCGGGCACGACGAGTTTATTCTGAACGAAGTATCCCGCCGACTAGCAGTGCACCCGGCCTTAAAGGTAGAGCTTTTGGGACGAAAAAGAACGACTGAAAATCCTTTCGCACTCGTTGTACGTGAACGCGCTAGGTCGTCTTCTGTGCTGATAGTCTCTTCGAGAAAGATGATGCACAAAGATATTTCATCTTTTACGCCCATATTTCTAATGTGTCAGCGCAAAAACTCCATATTTTCGCAGTCTGGCGTAAAAGCTTTGACTGTCGAAAGTTGGCGTATACTATATAATTTGAGTGTCACGTAGGGATGGAAATTCCGGAGTAATAACTCAAATTTTTGGCAGTCTGGCGTAAAGCACAGACTGTCGAAAACTTTGCGTATACTGCCAGTCTTGATTTTTACGCCTTGGAATGGGATTCCAGCGTAATGATCAAGTTTTTACAATCTTGGCGTAAAGCACAGACTGTTTATTTTTCTGCATATGCTACAAGATTATAGAAACTGAATAGTCTTTTTTGCATTTTGCAGTTAACTTGCATGCGTCTCCGCTAGCCGATGTGATGGGTTCTGCCGCTGGGATGCTGCACTCCAACTATCTGGAGGATTTGTCGAACGTGACATTTCCTATCTCCGGGCCCCAGTATCCTGAAGGAAGGGAAATTTTGATATCGCCTCAGGGTGGACGAACGCTGCTGAACATGATCAACGGAGAGCCCCTGACGTACATAGATGGGGACCAATACATAAAGTCGGCTTTCCTCTTCGGGGACATGATTGACAAGCAGTCCCAGACGAAGCCCAAGAAAAAACTCTGGGTTTTCCCTGCCGGGAGCTTGGTTTTGTATCTGCCCAAGATGCCGAGAGACTATTCCATCTCAGCTTTTTTCCATGCTATATATCCCAGGAGGATGTCGTGGACGCTGACTCCTGATCTTCACGGCAGGCCGAGGAAGATATTTCATCTGAAAGGAGCCGACTAGGGGTCGTTTGTCAGCCGACCTACCGGTAATGTGACGATGTTCAGGGGACTGTACCCGGGCAGTGTCCCAAGTGAAGACAGTTTAGTGATCCAGCCGGTCCAATTACTGACTTTTTGTAATGATTTCATGGGGTGCGGGGGAGCATACCCTAAGGTGAACCCTTGTGTAAGCGGGTGGATCACCCCCATAAATCTTCGATGGGCTCGCTTAGCTGATTGGGCCCTGAAGCATTTTCAGATCGAGCTGGAGAGCATTGCTCTATTTGCAGCTGTGAGTGCCACCAGTGTTGGGTTGCCTCTCAACCCCAACCTGTTTCTGGCACTGATGGAGCGATATATCTCGCTCACCGGGACTTTTGCCACTCTACTAGGGGAGTTGGAATTGGCCCTCCACGAGATGGCAGAGATCTTGAGACTGCCGATGGGGGATACTCCATATGAAGAGTATGTTCCCACGAATCGGGAGCTGGGGGATTCAGACCCTCGGGTAGTGGAAGTGTACCAGGAGCTGATGTGCCACTACCTCGCTTGCACCGCTTTTTATGACGAGCCTTCAGATTTGGCTCACATCAGTAAATGGACATCCTACCTCTTCTTTCAATGATCCAGGACTGCTAAGCCGGAGAAGGTATTGGAAGACAAGGATTAGCCTTTGATCCTCTGAGCGTACTTAATGCTCAGGTAGTTGACGATCTCATGGAAGATGCTGGGGCTCCGGACTTGATCCTCGACGAATGGATAGGAAAGTATCCCGTAGGCACCAAGGCCTATAGTTATTTGAGGCGTTGCCGCAGGCCTCTGTCCAGGAAAGCCCAACTGGCTGGCTTCCTCTCCATATGGCTGCGCCGACTGGTGGTACCCGGCATCGCATCTGCGGACCGCATTCACCGCAACACGCTATGGCCTATAGTGCGTCTGGTGTTTGGGGCAAGACTAGGCTTGCTTTCTGCCATGGTATGCCGCATTCAAGCTGGCCTGAGGGCCATGACTGACGGGCTGCTCGCCGATGAAACTCGGCGTGATAGCTTTCCCACGGTAGAATTACCATACCTGTATCTGCTGAGATGGTTAATTCTTCATAACCCCAGGGTTATGTCTCCCAGCTCTGGCAGTAGTTCGGGGGCTAGTTTCTTGTTGAACTACCAAAAATCCTCCTGGAATGTGACCACAGTTATAGACTGTAGGCGGGCGCTGAATCTTAGTCACAGCTGGAAGCTCTTCTGTACTGTTCCCCCTGTACATCTCAATCAGCAGGGGATCAGACTTCAGGACGTAGGCGACGGGAAGACCGTTCTTTCTCTTGAGTCTTTTAATTGGTTGGTCTGCATTAGACCTTTCCACCTACTGTACAGGAGTGAAGACCATTGCTTCTTCGAGCCCTACTTACTTAGTCGGTTTGCCCGGTAATTCGGGTACGATCAGTTGCTCATGGGCAATGTCGTCACCAGCTTCAGGTCCAGGGGTGGACTCATTGATGGAGCAAGAGGATGGCGATATTTTATCATGGGTTGCACTGAGGCAACTTTTACCGTGCCCGTTATTTCACTCTCTATGGAGCTGTGCATTCTCCACTCGTATGCACAGTTCTATGTGGCAACCAACACCTTCCATCGTGATTTTGATATGCATGGAAGTTTTAGGGTGCCTTCTTCCAAGTCTGGAGGAAGAGTCGAAGTCCCCTCGGTTTCTTCTAGCGAGGGTGAGGAGTCCGTCAATCCAGATGAGCCTCTGTTGGCGGTATCGAGGGGTAAAGTACCTCTGCCTACAGGGCCTTTGGTAATCTCAGGGAAGCGAAGGGCTCTTGCTCCAAAGGAGACTTCCCCTCGCAAGAGGAAGAAGAATACGGTTACTCGTCCTCTCCGAATTCCTGGTATTGAGGCTCCCAGAAATGAGCCTGCATCTCCCCATGTCGGGGATGATTCTTTGATTGGAGGTTCCTCGCTTTTAGAGAGGGAACCTCGACAGTCCCGGCTGGCGGTGTCGGAGAATTCCTGCTGGAGGCTGCTATCGCTGCTACCGCTTCCGGTAGTGGAACGAGATTGCCTTCGGGGTCGAGCCAAATGAGGATATCTTTATCCGGATCAGCATCGGGAGAGACCCCTACCGTGTCTGTAGGTGGACCCAGTGAGATTCCAGCCGATGAACCTTGAGGGGATCTCGGCAGAGATTCGGAAGAGTACTTCCTGGAAGAGCACCCCCTTCTCCAGGTATGACAGCTTGCCAAGCATCACTAAGAAATGATTTAGCTGTGATGGCCGCGGACGCGATATATACACCATTGGGCATGGGTAAATATCGTCTTTTATGCCTCTTCTTTTAGGAAAATTAACATTATGCTGATATTAACTTCCTTTTGTCTTCTTTTTTGGGGAAGACATCTTCGGGGAGGGCAGTGTAGATGCGCCCTTTGGCTCTGTGTCAGGTCCTAGCGGCGACATGGAGGTGCCTTATTTTGAAGAGGAGATATCTTCGGGTGCCGGCTCGCCTGGCGAAGAGATTTCGACATCTCTAGAGGAGGACGAGCCTGTCGTTGCGACAATGCCTCCTTTGAGTACGCCGGTCACTTCGTCCGGTGTTGACGCTTCTTCTTTTATCGCACCTCCTGTTCAGGCCAACATCGTCTGCGGTTGTTCTTGGAGGGGGACTCGCCACTATCGCGGCCACTCCCAGCGTCCATTCGGATCTAGCTGCGCTGATCCAGCAGTACACTCGTATCTTCTATGCCACCTTGAAAATGTTAATATCAATGGTGTTGGAGAAGAATTTGGGCTTTGCGTCGCTGAGGAGGTCCTCCCGGGCCTCTATAGTGCCGATCCGAGAATTCAACGACACTGGGGTAGCTGACGCGCTGGAGGAGATAGTTAATGGTTTGGAGCAACCCATTAATGAATACTTGCAGCTAGCTCGAGGCAATATTGACGGTCTCGTTCAAGCTAAGTACGACTCCCTGACTACGCAGCTTGCTGAACAGATGGCATCTCTGAATAAGTCCATCGAGGCTCAGCAGCGGGAGATGGACGAAGAACGTGTCCAATTGGGGTATGTTGTTCCCGAGTTGACCCGGTGTGAAGTCGAATATGAGGAAGCGGCAGTGCAGGCACGCATTTTGAAGGATGAGCTCGTTCGAGTGGAGGCAAAGGTTCTCTCTTTGTCGGCTGCCTGAGATATGCTGAAGGAGCGACGGGCGACTGTTCAGCAGAATCTGACGCATGTGGGTGTTATCCATGCTGATTTTGTGCGGGCTCGGTCCGAGCTAGGTGCTTTGGACAACGATGCGGCAAGGTTGGAATGGGCTCGCGCCGACGTCTTGAACTCCCGGGATGAGAGAATGGTTGCTCTGGCGCAGCAGATTCGCGACCTAACCTCTCCCCCCAAATGATGTACTTTTTTTGCTTTTCCATGTACTTTTGCTCTTTTTTTGGGAATAGTAAAGAGGCTTTCATCTGACTTTGTGGACCCATCATTTTGGAATATAAATGACAGGTTTGGGTGAAAGTGATATCAGAGATAATATGGACGTGATATACTCTCGGTAAGTTTTAACATGACGCATCTATTCAGAGGTAATATGAACATGATAGAATACGATCCAACTAGTTTCGTTTTGGAAGTAGTTTTGTCAGAATGAGGTTTTCGCCATATTCCTCTTAGCAAAGTAGGTTAAACATAGTACCTTTTCAGGAATTTGCCATTGATAGGAGCCATCAACAGGTCTCCATTAGGCTGGCTAACCTGTAAGCGCCGTTTGAGAATGTCGTCTCGATCACATAAGGGCCTTCCCATTTGGGCTGGAATTTGCCCTTGCTTCTGTGAGTAAGAATCATCGGCCTTCTCACAGCTAAGACTAGCTCGCCAACTTTGAACACTCTTTCCTTTACTTTTTAATTAAAAGCTCTGGAAATGCGTGCTTGGTAGAACGTGATGCACTGTTGAGCTTGGAGGCATTTCTCGTCTAATCCTTCTAGCTCTTGAAGTCTTAAAAGGTCGTTCTTTTCTTGAGTCAGCTCATTAGCCACGGCTATCCTGAGTGACGAAATCTGGATCTCGATGGAGAGAACTGCTTCGCTCCCGTAAACTAATAAGAATGGGGTACAACCTGTCGGTGCTCGTACCGTTGTGCGGTATGCCCAGAGACATTCTTCCAGCTTCTCATTCAAATCCCTCTTGTTCGAAGAGATGAACTTTTTCAAGAGCTTGATAATGGTTTTGTTGAAAGCTTCCGCCAAACCATTAGCAGCAGGTTTATATGCCGTAGAGGCCATATTTTGTATCCGATTTTTATCGTAAAATCGATGAAACGCTTGGCTGATGAATTGAGGCCCATTGTCATAAATTATTCTCCGGGGTATCCCGAAGCGATAAATGACGTGGTGCTTGATGAATTTGATCACATTAGATGCCTTCACCTCAGCAAGAGGGATCGCCTCTGCCCATTTGGAGAAATAATCCGTGATTGCCAGTATGAACCGGTGACCTTTGGAAGAAGACGGGTGAATAGGACCAATGATATCCATACCCCATGCTTCGAAAGGCCAGGACGCAACCGTAGGATGTAGATGTTCAGGAGGTTGATGGATAAAGTATGCACGGACCTGACAGGCTCTGTACTGTCTTGCATACTTTATTGCATCTGTGATCATAGTAGGCCAGTAATAGCCCATTCTTCTGATGTGATCCTGTAGCTTAGGCCTGGGTTGATGTGCTCCGCATACGCCGTCGTGAGTTTCACAGATGATCCGCTGTGCCTCATCATCTAAGAGACATCTCAATAGCAGTCCATCGTAGGTCCGGCGATATAGACACTGTGAGGATGCCTCAAAATAGAAGCGTAATGATCGTCTCTTGACGGATACTGCCTCTTTAGGGTCCTCCGGCAAGATTCCGTATGCTACGAAGTCTATAAAGGGACTTCTCCAGTATCTCCTGGGAGGATCTGTGTTCACAGCGTAGCTGCATTCTATGTGAAAGTTGTTTTTCACACAGAATAAATCTCTGCTAAGAAGGATTACCGAATTCTGCCTTCTTATAGGAATAGCTAAATCTGCAGCTAGACTGGCTAGGGCATCAGCTTTTAGATTCTGAGATCGGGGCACATGTTCCAGGAAAAAACCTTTGAATGTCATGGCTATCTCGATCGTTGCTTGGTGATAGGGGATGAGGTCTGGATTCCGGACTTTATATATTCCTCTGACTTGATTGACGATCAGTAGAGAGTCACCGAAAGCTTTCAGAGATTCGACGCCTAATTCTTTAGCGACTTGGAGCCCGATTAGTAGAGCGTTATACTCTGCCACATTATTAGAACAGGGCTCGCTAAGAGAATATGCTCGGTAAATGACGAGCTTATCAGGAGTAACCAGGACAATTCCTACTACCGAAACCACATTTTCCCTGGGACCAATTCTGGAGGCACCATCGAAGAATAGTAGCCATGCATCGCCTTCCATTGCGGAATTACACTCTGCAACTTCGTCGGGAATGTCCTCGTACAGCTTGGAGGCCTCCGGGATCGGATGAGAAGCTAGGAAATTAGCCAATACTTGGCCTTTGACAGACTTCTGAGGGACGTACACCATGTCATACAGTGTTAATAACATCGCCCAAGTCGCAAGTCAGGAATTAAGAACGCTTGGCTTGTTCATCAGTACTCGAAGAGGATTGACCCTGGAGATGATGTGAATGGTTTGGCCTGTGACATAGTGCCACATTTTCTGGATAGCGAACATCAGAGCCAAGCATTCTTTCTCCACTGGGTTGTACCGATGCTCGGCTCCGACCATCATCCTGCTGAGGTAGTAGATAGCCTGTTCATGACCCATATCGTTCTTTTGCGCGAGAAGAGCTCCCAGAGAATGATCCATTGCTCGAACATACATCACGAACGGTCTTTCTATGACTGGAGGCACCAGAACTGGCGGGCTAGTGAGGTAGCGTTTGATATCACCAAACGCTTGCTGACAGGCTTCGTCCCATACGAAGGATACACCTTTCTTCATGAGACGAGAAAAGGGCTGACATCTCCCAGAGAAGTTGGATATGAATCTCCGGATATAATCCAGACGGCCTTGAAATCCCCTGAGTTCTCTCAGATTACGGGGCGATCGCATTTCTAAGATGGCCTTGACTTTATCAGGGTCCACTTGAATGCCTTTGGCGATAATGACAAATCCCAAGAATTTGCCACTAGATACCCCCAGAAAGGACTTTGTAGGATTCATTTTGAGTTGATGTTGGCGCATTAATTCAAATACTGTCTTCAAGTCTTGGATATGATTATCCTTGAGGCAGCTTTTTACAGCTACATCGTCCACGTAACACTCCACTGTCTTGCGCAAATGCTCATAGAATATGTTACTCATAGCCCGTTGGTATGTAGCCCTGGCATTCTTCAATCCGAAGGGCATGACCGTATAGCAATATACCCCCAATGGTGTCCGGAAAGCAGTGTGCTTCTCGTCCTCAGAATGCATCTTGATTTGGTTGTATCCTAAAAATCCGTCCATGAAAGACATACGTTTGAAACTGCATGTATTATCAATCATGACGTCTGTGATAGGAATAGGAAACTCATCCTTGGGGCAGGCCACATTCAGATCTCGGTAATCGATGCAGACACGTACTTTCCTATTTTTCTTCATGATCGGGACAACATTGGCGACCCAGTCAGGATGTTGTTCTTATCGGATGAAGCCGCAGGCTATCAACTTCTTGACTTCCGCTTCGATGGCGTCCATCATATCCGGACGGAACCGGCGTTGGTGCTGCTTCACAGGCTTTGAATCGGGCAATATATTGAGCTTATGAGTAGCCACCTTTGGATCAAGGCCTGGCATGTCTTCATAATTCCACGCAAAGACGTCGACATATTCTTTTATCAGCTAGATAATTTCTTTTCTTTATTCTTCGGAAAGGTAGTTACTGATAAATATCGACTTTGGTGAAAGTTCATCCCCAACGTCAATCTGGGTAACTTCATCTTCAGTGGGAGGTTTTCTCTGTTCGAAGCAAAACACCCATTGTGTATCCATTTGCTGAGCCCAAGCATCATTTTCGAACAGTTTAGATTCTTGTTCGTCTGCTTCGAAGGGATCTGTCACTACCATATTTACTGATAATGTTCGTTCGAGGGCATGAGATGAGTCGGAGGGCATTGAGCCATTTTGAGAAGAGGAAAAGATATCCTCGTTTGACTCAGAAGTTGCAAAGGAGGTGGTATACCCTAACTCGAAACGAGTTCGTTGATAATAGGGATCGTCGTGCAGCGACATTCGTCTGCCTTTTTCGTAGTTGAGACCTGGTTCCAGCTTCAAGTTATAACCCATACTTTGCATGATCTTCAGAGCTTGCAGGCTGTATCTGTGAACCTGTATTTTACCGGTATCATCATCGGAATAATCCTCTTGTACAGTCGATCCATTGCATATGCGGCGAAAGACTATTGAATGCTGACTGCTGCAAGTGGGCGGAACAATGAAGATAGAATCCTCATGTGGTCCATATGTCGTGGTGACATTGGATGATGACGCTACTTCCCACATATGCGAATGATAGGAATCTATAGCTCCCAAGAACTTTTGTGCTATAGGTTCTATATCGTCATTGGGAGAGGATTCCTGGTTCAGAATTTGAGCGTCGGTATACTGGGAAAGAGGATGTTTATTATCATCTGAAACTTCGTTCTCGGTTGCATTTAAATCAATCGGCTGCCTGTTGTGCCGAAGGTTGATGACGAAGGATGGAGGCTTCTGGTTCAAAGTGATCACTAGAGGATCACCCCCTTTTCCTGACCTGGTTTTGTTCAGGTGGATCGCCATAGGCTCCATGGCTTTTGGACGAGTAGTCCGTCCTTTCACCTTGATTGACAGCGGTTGTTCGGCAGAGGGTTCTTCTGGCTCCCAGTGGGATTCCTTCTCTGCCTCGGCTGTCACCTCCTCCGTGTAGTCTTGAGAGTACAACACGGCATCGGAGTAGTAGGATTCTACTCCTCTGAACGGGTTCAGGTCAGCAAACTCCGTTTGTACTATTCCTTGGGCGTCTACATATTTAAAGCATTGATGTAGAGTTGAAGGAACAATGTTGTGGTCGTGGATCCAAGGTCTGCCCAGCAGAATATTATAGGACACCTCTGAATCAATGATGTAACATGGAGCCACTGATCTGAGATTGCCGATCTGGATTCTCAGGCAAATTTTCCCCAACGGCTTACTTTTTCTGGCGTTGAAACCCACGATTGTAGTGGTGGTGTAAGCCAATTCACTGGTAGGAATCCTCAGCAGTCTGAGAAGACTATAAGGAATGATGCTGATTGATGATCCCGGATTTATGTGAATCCGGTCGACTTCCATGGAACCGACGTACCCGGTGTAATAGAGGGGTCTATCATGCCTGTTATATTTTAACAGCATATCATCTTGAGTGAAAGTGATATTAGGGACCACCTCCATCACACTGTGGCATTGAGGACATGCCACTGGTTCTTCGTCAGGGAACTTGAGCTGGGTCAAGTATGCATCCGCCTGCATCAGTGCTTCGCTCAGGGCTAGACGAGTGCCTTGGGAGAGCCTGAGTAGTTCGAAGATAGACAACCTGGCTTGTGTATTAGCCAATTGGGCCAGGATGTCGAAGTTGTACGGCTTCTCTAAACCTTTGTTTTGAATGTTTTTCACAGGTTTGTCGAAACATACTTTCTTTTGCTTCCCTTTGTCCGCCGAAGTTGGTTTCGAAGGACCGACCCCTGGTACGGCGGGCTCTAATTCTGACGGCTTGGTAGCTGAAGCGTCTGCCGGTGCATCTTCCTGGCTGGCTTCATGGTCCTTGAGGTAAGCCCTCCCTGAACGGGTTCCAGTAGCCAAGACCTCATCTTCTGATGCCGAGTCTGCACCAACCATGTGACATGGTTTGCGCTTCGTGTTCTTCTTAGACTTAGCTTTAGCAGCTTGAGTCTCTTTCTCGATTCCGGGCACCAAATATGGATGAACCCATATAATCTCGCCTCGTTGGGTAGTTAGTGGTACCATGTCATGATTTTAACCTCTATCTGGAGGGAGATTAACGATGTTCATCGTCGTCCGAGAAATAGGTATAACACCGTCCGAGATTTCTTGGGGAGGCAGATCGCCAAATTGCAGAGAGATCATATTGGCTGTGACCGTCTTCTCGCTGTTGTGCAGAGTGATGGCCTTAGCATCGATCAGCTCCTGGATCTTCCTTTTCAGTATATAATATGCCTTTGTGGGGTAGTGTATTTACCAATGGAAGATACAGTACTTGGGGTTGTTGGTACTGCCGGCCTCATTGGGCCATCTTACCTCAGGAAGGGTAATCTTGCCGCTTTTGACGAGACATTCGAATATGCTTGGAATATCGTCGTCGTCGAAAGAGTATACTTTAATAGGCCTGGAAGTCCCAGGCTTCGTCTGCGTGGTAGCCACAGTCTTTTGCCTGGATGTGTTGATCGCCAGAGCTTCTTTACCCTTGGTACCCCGAGGATGGTCGATGTTGGAGGATGACCTCTTGCCTTTATCAAAGGCCGAGATTATGATGCCATTATCGCGCGCCTTCTGACTATTATCCTCTGTGGCTACCATTGAGATGATGAACGAGGGCCAATCATGGAACCAATATGGTCCTGTAAACACCGAGATCACGAGGAGAAGGTTCTTCCTGCAGATGTCCACCAATGCTGAGTCTGGACCTCCTGGAGGCATTTGCAAAGTGGCTTGACGAAAACGTTCGATGAAAGTGCAAACATTCTCTTTTTCCTTCTGCTTGACTTCGATGAGAGAGGACATAGACATGTCCATCCCTCCTTCGTAGAATCGTGTGAAGAATAACGCCTTGAAGTCTTCAAAGGAAGTAATGCAGTTGTCCGCCAGACTTCGGTACCACTGATAAGCTACCCCCGAGAGACAGCCTTTGAACACCCGAGTGAGGAGGGCATCGTTACCTTGTAATAACACCATCATCATACTGAAGTAGTTCATGTACTGACTCAGTGATATTTTTCCCTCGAACAAAGCCATAGTCTGTGGTTTGTATCTAGGAGGGAAAGGGACCTCCTCCCAGATAGCGGGGTAAGGTTGGTTGATTCCCAATTTCTTGAGCTGATCTTTCTGCTTCAGGGCATCAAATTAGGCTTTCAACTCTCGTACTGCCTGCATCGGATCTTCAGCCGATAGCGGGACCACGGAGTGATGAGGAATCGATTGCATCGCGACTCCGACGGGAGGTAATACATTCTCCGAGTGAGGAAGCGGAGGAACTGCTGACTCCTGATCTAGGGCGGGCTCTTGGATCGTGTTAGATGGTGGTAAGTCCACCCCCACACGTATCTGAGTTGGAGGGACCGACGCTTGAGCCATAGTAGATGTGTATTGATTCAGCATCACCTGGTGTATGTTCTCCATCATGGATTGTATTTCTTTTAGAGATGTCTCCAGTACAGTAATGCGCAGCTCAGCGCTCCCTGATGGGGAAGCTTCCTCGCGTTCATCTCCAATGGCATAAACTCCCATCTCCCTGGGTGTCATTAAAAGATTAGTATAGGTCTCTGTAGAAGTTGACTCTATAGTTTCAGTATCTGATTCGGGAGACTGGCGACCCCCAGCTTCGGAATCAGAAGAGTACAAAGTCGGTTGTCGTGACCTCAAACGGGTGTTTCAGAACACCCCAGCTTCAGTGTTCCTAAGGAGCTGGTTGAATCTCCTTCGACTCGGAGCTCTAGAGGGATGACGTCTTGAGCCCGATCTTCCTCTAGGTATGTGTGAAGCCATGTTCACCGATGCATGTGTGGGCTCTTCTTCCTGGAAAGAAGGAGAGTAGCTCAACCGGTCAAAAACCGACTATTTTGCTTCAGAACAGCAATAATAAATTACAATCTTATGACTATTACAAGAGTGCTCGTTATGAGGCATAATAGACATGTTGGAAGATCCTCTATCCTTGCGTTTCTGGATCAGGTACTTGCGCAGGTCAGGAAGAGTTATAGAAGAAGAAGACGACTTGTTCCTTCTGTTCACATCAGTGGGCATGCGGATGTTGGGAGCCCTTATTTTCCTTGTGCCTCCTGTATACAACAGGTTGGCCATCTAGGTGGCGGATAATCCCCGAGGAGGGTGTCTTTTCGCAAATTGAGCCTTCTTTACGCTAAGGGGCTTCTCCTGGCATAATTTGGATCTCTGCTCCGGTTGGCGTAAAGCTGAGGATGTCCTCAGTCGGCCGTCAGCCTCTCGCGTAATCCGGAGGGCTGGCAGATTCTTTCCTTGCTGGCGTAAAGGTCGAGAAGTTGATTAGTCCGTCGCTTGCTTTCCCTTGCGTAGATTACAGGGGTCATCTGCTTTTCCGCGAAAGGCAGAAGCATTTTTACGCGCGGAGCGCGTTTGGAATTTCTGACTTGGCGCTAAGGCATTGTCAAAAAGTTTGTCTATTCCGCCAGGGACGGGAGACTGGTTTCTACGCGCAGAGCGCGGTGTAGGCTTCTGGATTAGCGCTGAGGCATTGTCCAAAGTTTCGTCTTTTCCGTCAGGGACGGGAGACTGAATTTTACGCGCAGAGCACGGAGTATACTTCTGGGTTAGCGCTGAGGCATTGCCAGAAATTTTGTCTGCCCAGCCAGAGACAGGCGACTGAATTTTATGCGCAAGGCGCAGAGGGAGCAATGCTACAACCTCATTGGTCGGAGAAATCAGAGAGGTCGGAGAGTCCACAGGAATGGTAGAGGATGTCTTGGGCATCCAGACCTTACGCAGCTTTCTGTTGTCTTGGACTGAGAGAGAGTGAGATCTACCCCCGGTTCGAAACATGTCTCCGTAGGCAGACTAGTCGAATTGGACGACCAGTATCTTCTTCACGAATCCCACGGATACTGCATCGTGTTGAGCAATTGCTTTCTCGTCAGAAGAGAAAGATGTCTCCAGTAGAGTCGCCATCTTGTGTTTGATAATAAGCGAAAGAGAATATGGAAACGAGGTCTTATACGAAAACCTACCCTTTCTTCGGTGTTTACAAACAAGATTGTACAATTTAATCCTATACGATGATGTCTAAGTACAATTTATTTAATCTGGGTAAATATTGCTATAGGTGTCTGATCTGCAGTCGATCACTTTGGCCCTTGGACAACACGATGTTGAAGAAGTGCCGTAGAAGACAATAAGCAGCTTCGAAGTTTGCTAAAGAGGGTGGATGCCCGATGCCAAAGTCGTCGATCCCTTCTCTTTGCCTGAGCTCTGGATTCTTCTCTCTCTCTTGACCTCTTTTCTTCGACCCTTTCTCCTCCGATTGTCGACCTTCTTTTTCTCCACCTTTTTCGCCCCTTTTGACCATTTTTGACCACCTCGACCTCTGTTGATAGAGGTCTCTATTTATAGAGTTTTTAGTGACAGTGACCACTCAGTCGGCATAGAAATCGAGTAGTGGAAAGTACAGCACCCTTTTACACGACGGTTTAAAATAACCAATGCCTGCGTATAGATGACCTTCTGAGTGAGCATGTGACGCGTGTCCAACAAAGGGACAAACGCGTATAGCTGCTGCGAAGATCATGGCGTAGAAGCCACGTATGTAGTTATCCCTTGTGTAGAAGAGGTTGGCGTAGAAGCCAATGACTGTCACCATGGCATAGAAGCCAAGTAGGCATAGAAGCCAAGTATAGGCGTAGAAGCCAAGTAGGCATAGAAGCCGAGTAGGCGTAGAAGCCGAGTGGTCATAGAGGCCGAGTGGGCATAGAAGCCGAGTGGGCATAGAAGCCGAGTGGGCATAGAAGCCGAGTGATGTGGACATTTTAGCCGGAATTATGGCTCTTGGAGATATAATCAAATCTCTTACATTAAATACAGAGATCTGCCCCCATCCTGCGTATTAAATACAGAGGCTTGTCTTTAAGATTTGCCATCATTCTGCGCATTAAATACAGATACGCGCCTCGAATTCTGTACGAAGAGTAACTGCTGACGTGGCGGTCTGTTTGCCTTCTGCGGAACGTAAGAAGCTCACGTCTGCCAGTGTAAAACTGGGCAGCGTATCCCCTTTGTATGCGTAAGAGCAGTTATCGCAAAGGGAATGTCACTAGACGATGGTTTGGTTACATTTAATCAAATCTCCTGCATTAAATACAAAGATCCGCCATTATCCTGCGCATTAAATGCAGAGGCATATTTTGAATGCCTGCCACTCTTCTGCACATAAATTGCAGAGACGTACCTCGGGCATCTGTCAGTATTCGGTGCATTAAATGCAGAGACGTGCCTTGAGAACCTGTCACCGCTCTGCGCATTAAATGCAGAGACGTGCCTCGATCCCTGTACGAAGAGCAGCTTTTGACGTGGCAGGCTGTTTGTCTTCTGTGGAGCATAAACAGCTCACATCTGCCTGTGTAAAACTAGGCGGCGTATTCCTTTGTATGCGTAAAAGCAGTTTATGCCAAGGAAAGGGCAGTAAATGACAGCCTGGGTTGCAGTATCGCGCCATCATTATAGCCGTTGCCTTGGTAGTCGTGGAGTACTCTTTGTCAGGAGTCAGACGTCAGGTTCACTGCACGATTTGTCAGGTTCATTTTGGGGAATACGAAGCATCCCTCGTACACTTCAATGTTGCATTAAGAGCGGATGAGTTTTACGCCATAAAGGCGATGTAGTACCCTTTTTACGCTGAAGCAGCCTGGACATACTGCATTACGCGGATGGTCCTTGAGCCTATATTTTACGCTGAGCTCAGCGGCAAAGCTCTATTGCACGTTTGATGGCTCTGAGGTCCTCTGTTTATGCTGTCCTGTATCAACATGCTGCGTAGAGCTATCCGGCGTATTGTTTATGCTTCTACAGCACTATTCGTTTCGGTGGAGGCGGGAAGCTTAGCCCACGTTTTGTCGGACTCTTCTGTATCCTTGAGAGGGTCGGCGCTGTGGCATATAGGCTAGATTTGCCGCCTACGCTAGAGGGAGTTCATGATGTGTTCCACGTGTCGCTATTGAGACGGTATGTGGCAGATCCCAGTCACGTATTGGATCACTCAGAGAACATGGTGGGCCCTACTCTTTGCTATCCAGAGCAGCCGGTGGAGATTCTGGATCGACGGAAGAAGGTGTTGAGGAACCAGACTATTTCCTTGGTTCGCGTCGCGTGGAGGCATCACTCTCCAGGTGAGTCGACCTGGGAGAGGGAGGATAAAATGCGCGAGCGATACCCTTATCTTTTCGAGCCCTGAGGTATGGTTCTTTTCTTTTCCTTGCATTTCTGTCCTAATTTTGCCTTTTAATTTTGAGGACAAAATTATTTTAAGGAGGGTAGGCTTGTCACTGCCCAATTCTAGAAAATAGGGTTATTTTTTTATATGGTAAATTGTGTATTGTTTATAATTAATTATAATTATATTTAATTAGTGATTGTATTATTTTTCTATTGATTATTTTAGGGTTTTGGCTAGTCTGGACCCTTGTCAGACCCTAGTGGACCCATGTACGACCCAACCAACACCCTTGTGAGACCTATTTTTGGGTTTAGAATTATTATCATATTTTATTTTAGTTAGTTGGGTTGTTTTGGATTAGTGGGAGAGTGTTTAGTGAACCCTATTTTTTTAGCATGTTAGTTTGGAGGGTATTTTAGACTTTAGAGTTAACCAAGCCCTAACCCCCTTTATTTACTACACTTGGCCGCCCCCCCTATTCACAGACCCGAACACACAGCCCCCCATTCTTCTTCTTCACTTCTTCTTCTTCTTCTTCTTCTACTTCTCTCCACTCTTTCTTCTTCTTTTCTTCTTCCAACTTCAAGTAAGTTCTCCATTTCTCCTCTTTCTTCTTATATTATCCATGGATATGAACCATAACCTTTTGATTTCCCCTAACCTAGGTTTTTAGAGCCTAGACTTAGTGTGGAGGCTTGATTTGGAGCTTGGAGCTTGAGGGAGGGGATTTCAAGTATTTTGGAGACTTTGGCCTTGGGATTCCAACTCCCAAGAGGTAAACCCTAACTTTTCTCTTACTAATTGCTCTAATATAGTGTAATTAGTAGTTTAGAACCTTCCTAGACCCTAAGGCTATTATGGGAGGAAGTTGGAACAAGTTTGGTTGTGTTTGGAGACTTTAACATTAGATTTTGTGTCAATTTTGGGTAAAATCCGAGATTGGCCCAATTTTGGGTGATGCCTTAGGTTAGACAGACCTAGGTAGACGTTGTAGGGTGTCTTGGGGGTAAGTACGTGTCTCCGTTCGGACACGTGAAGTCGTGTTGCGGAGAAATGGGTGTTTCGAGCATTTTAGGGGTTTTCATCGTTGTTGGTTCTATGTGCGTGCGCATTTTTGCCACGGACCTAGAATCGACGAGTTAGCATTTTTACTAGGATCTAGATATCGTTTAGAACCCATGGATAAATTTTGGGCCGATTCCGAGTTGGTTTGGTGTGTGTTTCAGGAGATTTTGCGAACAGCACACCACGTGTTCGTCGAAATGACCGAACGGCCATTTCGACTTGGGTTCTTAGTTTCGAGCTTGTGCGCATGTTGGATTAGCTTTGGAGAGTGTGTGCTAGAGTTCTCGGATTATATTTTATATATATATATGTGTGTTTGTGCGAGTAGGGGGTCGTTGGGCGTGAGTTGGGTGTGTTGTTTTGTATGTTGTGTGCGTTGTGGTTGAGTTATGTTTATATATGTATATAAGTTTATATATATATATATATATATATATATATATATATATATGTATGTGTGTCTATATATATATATATATATATATATATATATATATATATATATATGTATGTGTGTGTGTGTGTCTATATATATATAAGTGTGTTTATGTATATCTATATGAGTGTGTGTATTTATATAAATATATGCTTGTGTATATATAGATCTATAAGTGTTTGTATATATATATATATATATATAAGTGTGTGTGTGTGTATATGTATATATATATATATATATATATATATATATATATATATATATATATATATATATATATATATATATATATATATATATATATATATATATATATATATATATTTATATATTTATATGGGTATGTGTATATAAATATGTGTGTTTATATATATATAGATATGTATGTTTGCATATATAAGTGTGTGTGTTTGCGTGTTTGTATGTGTGTGTACTTATATACATAAATATATATGTGTGTATATATATATATATAGTTGTGTATATATATATGTATATATGTTGGTGTATATATATATATGTGTGTGTGTGGTCGTGTGTGTGTGTGGTGTGTCGAGGAGGGGGGAAGTAGCGAGGCAGCGAGGGGGGAGCGTGCCGCAGCGAAGCACGCAGCAGAAGCAGCAACAGCAGCAGCGCCGCGGCAGTGCTGCAGCGCAGCGCGCTCGTGCGAGCAGCGCACAGCAGCAGAACGAGCAGCAGCAGCAGCTGCAGGCGCGCGCGATACCGCACAGCATACTGCTGTAGCAGCTGCAGCAGCAGCAATCCAGCAGCAGCGGGGCAGCAGTTCGCAGTCAGAATGGTGCCGCGTGGCGAGGCTCTAGCAGTATCAGTGAGAGAGGGTGAGAGAGAGCTATATATGTATGTATAGATAGATAGATAGTTTAGTATAGTTAGATAGAAATATATATATATGTAGAGGTATGGGTATATGTATTTGTGTGTGTGGATATATATATATATATATATATATATATATATATATATATATATATATATATATATATATATATATATGAGTGTTTATATATATATGTGTTAGATATATATATATATTAGCCTATACATATAGCTAGGTATATATCTATATTCATAGATAGTTAGCTAGAGGGGTAGTTAGTGAGGTATTGGAGGATATCTCAATACCTTGAGATATCAAGGTATCTCTATCTCAAGGTATCTCAATACCTTGAGATACCCAAGGTATTAAGTATCGGAGCGGGGTTTTTGAGCAATTACCTAGGAATAGGTTTAGAGTTATTTTTATATGTATATGTGTATATATTTACGCGTGCTAGCATAGGTTTTAGCGGGTATAGGCGGGGTGCGTAGCCTAGGTCGAGGTATTGGATACCGAGGGTATACCGATATCCCGAGGAGGCGAGTTTGATGGTTTACTAGCTTAACGAGCTAGTTTTGACATAGAATTTTAGGGACACCCTAGTTTGACCTAGTGTTGACCATAATTATCCCCGTTGACCGTAAAAGTCAATATTTGACCTAGTTTTGACCTAGAGTTGACTTTTTGGACCCCGGGTTGACTTTTGACCCGAATTTCACCGGTTTGACCCGTTCGACCTAGAATACCCCTAGAACCCTGTTTTTAGTTATTTTATATCAGTTTAACTCTTTAGAACCCTGTTTAATTCTGCTTTTCGCAATAGGTTCTTGCGACGACAGTCCGGATCTCGATCCTCATCAGTTGCTCAGGACGTAAGGCGAGTACCTACCTCTGATCGTTTCCATTTCATGATAGCGTTTATATCACCTGTTATAGAACTGTAATACTTGATTCTGACACATTATTTCATGAGCTGGTACTAGTGGATCCCGTCATGAGATGTTATCCCCCTTACCGTGTTTAGCGGGTACTCTATCACGTATATTTCATCATGTGCTTCGGGTATTGATTCTCATGTGCTATCATGTGCTTCGTGTGCTCTCGCCTTCATGTGCGTGAGCTATTTATCATATACGTAGCGTGTCGTGGTTGGATCCAAGAGTATTAGTGAGGGAGGGAGTAGGAGTTGGTTATGTGATTAAAGCCAAACAGTATTCATGTGTATGTCGGTTATGCAACTCACGCATAACGGTGTTATCATAGATTATTCATGTGCAACATAAGCCGATCACATAACGAACTTGTGCTCAAGGCACTTAGCTAGTATTCCTGTTTTCTCACATGCAATTACTTCTCCACTACTTGTATTGTTCTCCAGTTTTACATTGTAGCTACTTTATCTGCTCCACCATGTATTTATTTTCATGTGCATCTTGTATAATTTTCTATTGCTAGTCATATACACCTTACCATATATTTGGAGTTGTTTTCAGAGTTATGTACTTCGCTCCAGTCCTGACTGGGCATATTTTTTTCTAGAGGATCCTGATGATTTTTGCCCGACATTCTACGGGCCGGGCGTCGAGGAGTGTTGTGACCCAGAGACTGAGGAGGTGCCCGTCGAGGAGACGCCGTTAGCGCCCTAGTTAGCTAGGTGGGTTTCCCTAGGTTGTTTCTAGTTGATATTTTGGATGACTGTATTTATTATTTTGTTGTGAGATATTGTAGACTTTAGACTTGGATTGTATTTTGGATATTGTATTACTCTCTTTGGTTCTTGTTTCTTTGTGATATCTTATCGTGCTTTTACTCTTCCCCTAGTTATTGTGATTGAGGCATATATATTTTGCTTGGTTGCCCTCCTTTTGGAGAGGTTATATTGACAGGTTTTGTTAGATATATAGATTGTGACCTAGAACGAACCTTTACAGCGTTCTACCGCCGATTCTGCGGTATAGGCTGGACGTACCCACGACTAATACCCAATTTTTCGGGTGCGGGTCGTAACATCTCTAATATATGGAAACCATAACCCATGCGTACGCTGTATTATGAACAATAATCCACAAGTGGTACATATGTCACAAGTCACAGGGTATAGTCTAAATCTCATCCACAGAAATCAAATAGAAATAAATAACCAATATCTATGAACTAGATCTCAATATAAGGTATCTAATGATGGTAGTCGGATGGAAATAAATCCATTGCCGAACTCGAATATAAAAGCAAACACAATAATATAAGTACAACAACCAACATTCACTGAGCCTCGAAGAAAGGACTCCTCGGAACATAAGTAACCAGTCCAGATCTGCGCTCATGCGAATACTCATGAATATCTACAGCTAGAAAGGGACCAGGTCCACAGAGGGACATAACAAGATACATAGAAATATGCCATAAAATAAATACTGAATAAATAAAGGGGTATGCTAACCATCTAAGTAAATACAATTTGAGGACAACTTTGAGTGTATGGGAAAGTGTAGGCTAGACATATTTTGACGTAATTCACCAATCGTGACAACTGGCTAGTATATGCTACATATGCCCCCATACAAGGGCGCTATGTAATAACGTCCATCTTCGAAGAGCATGGCATCTGTATAATATATCGTCCATATCGCTCAGAAGAACGTGGCAGTAGTGTAGTATATCGTCCATATCGCTCCGAAGAACGTGGCAGCAGTATAGTATATATCGTCCATATCACTCCGTCGAGTGTGGTAACAGTGTAAAGGAAGTGGGGTATCCCATACGCCTACTAGTCATCTTCTTCGCCCAATGATCTATGCATGTTGTATCCACAACACCCTGTGGCTACTACACCGAGACGGAGTGCAAGTATCGGTGCCGTAACTCTGGCTTATAGTCTATCATTAGAACAATAGTCCAACCTTACAACCAAACAAGGGTAAGGATTGGACCTTCGTACTATAATAGCCTACGCTCCGACTACTAATAAATGCTAAGTCTTCTAACATACATCACTATTAGCAGTTATACCCTATCCGTCGCACGACCTACACGTATAGGTGGCCAACCGCATATGCAAGTCTATGCCTTACATGAGACTCACAACACATGTAAGAAATGTGTCAAGGCCTGGGGAGTCATACCGATAACTCCACAACTTTAGGTGGGTCTACTAGACACTAGGTCAGACACAAGTCCTAACGTCAACGCCTTTGTTGACTGCACCCGAGTCTCTCTCGGACGCACATAGTTTATAATATCTAAAATAATAAACATGCAACTAAAATAATAACTGAATTTAAACAGTACTACAAGGCAAGGTATACTTGCCTTGCAAGAGAGCTGCAAAGTGTAACGTCCAGATGTCAAACACCAAGAGTTAGAAACTACGGCCTCAGAATGAACGTCTCCAACGTTCCCATAATAAGCGAGATAGCTCGAAAGCACTACCCTTTCGTCCAATTTGGACACAGGGGCAAAACGATAATTTTGGGTCAAAGCGGGCTCCACATGTGGGCCACTTTGTACCAAAAAGTGTTCCAGGGGTAATTGTCTCTAAATGGGACAAATTATAGGTCAAATAAACTCTAAATTTTAGTACAAACTCAACGGTATGTCCAAATGTGGATTCCGGTTAGCTGAACAAAATTTTGTCCAAAAAGTCAACCGTGGGGCCCGACAATAGGCGACTTGGTCAACTGTCTCAGAATTGCGTAAAAATTGGGTCACAGGACCAACGCGATACCACGAGTCCATTGGCGCAAGTTTCTTCGTATTCTGACGAGCGTGTACTAAATGGCGCGAGATTTTACAAAAGTTGCGATATAAGGAATTTTTGCGGATACGGGCTGATTCTGACGCGCACATGCTTCTGAATCAGTTTTCGCAAAAGTCCATACGTCTGCGTATACCGTGCACGACTTTTGGTGCACTTGGTACGCGACGGGGCGGTCCCGTTTGGCGGGGCGCGCTCCATATCGCAAATTCTAGAAGTTAGAAAAAGTAGATTTTTGGGATTTTTAACTTAGTTTAATTCTACATACAGAAATAATTAAAATATTATACTTTACAGAAATTAATCTTGGTTAGGTGGTCTTCACATACCAAAAAGAAAAACCAAATTCGGATCTCTGTGGTGGGAGATACGAGTCCGTGAACATGGGTAGTTACCTCAATTTTCTGCGATCCAAAAGTTGTCATTTTTTGCCAACTTGGTCATTATTTTCGCCTAGGGTTACGTGCTGTTTGAGGTCAACTAATATACAGATATGGAAGGGGGATAGGTAGTGAACGTACCGGTGAAGACGGAGTCGAGTTTGGTCGAGCGATGGTACGGGAATTGGGGCTTGAACACAGGTAAGTTGTTGTTCAAATCTGTTGTCGCGGGTTGTGCGGATGCAGGGTGGTCGCGGTCATGGAGGCGGGCGGCGCTGGGGCTCCGATGGAGATCTGGTGGTCGGCAGCAGTCGCCCTAGTTGCAGGATGGAGTATAGTGATTAGGGATAGCGTTTGTATGCGATGGTGTTATATAAGAGCGGTGCGGGGGGGTTACTTATACGCCCGGGGGAGGGTTTTGCTGAAGTTGCTGCTGTTGATTTCTTAAGCGGGTGCAGGTTAGTGCTTAATGGGTAGGGTAGGATAGGTTTTAATAATTCCTTAACTAATTTCTTTTTCTTTTTCCTTTATTCTTTCTTTTTCTTTTATTCTTTTCTAATTTCTATTAATCTTTTTAATAAACCATATATATATATATATATATATATATATATAGAAAATTCTAAAATTTTGTATTAGTGCATACCATTAACCTATCAACTGTCCACAAGGTCTCCTACATGTAATTAATTACGGAAAAATTATGGTTGCTCCATAAATCCTCTAAATGCACAATCACCTAGAAATAAAATCTAATAAATTATATTTCTCCTAATTAGCTAATAAATACTATAATTCAATCAAATAATTAAATAAATACATAATACGGTTTTTAGGATTAGGGGTTTTACACGAGTGGAACGTTGTGCTAGAAGGTTCTTCAAGAGGTATATCGATCCCAGTACTCTATGCATCCTGGTGCCAACAAGATGTATAGAGACATAAGGAAGCATGTTTGGTGGTATGATATGAAGCGGGAGGTAACTAGCTTCGTATCCAGATATTTGGTATTCCAGCAGGTAAAGGAAGAGAGACAGAGGCTAGGTGGATTGCTTCAGCCTTTACCCATCCCAGAATGGAAGTGGGAGCATGTGACGATGTACTTTGTTTTGGGGCTTCCGTGTTCTCCAGGAGGGAAAGACGTGATTTGGGTTATCGTGGACAAGTTGACCAAATCAGCCCATTTTCTGTCATTTAAATTGGGTACATCTACGGAGAAGCTCGCAGAGATATATGTGTCTCAGATAGTCAGATTGCATGGAGTTCCTGTGAGCATAGTCTCGGATCAGGATAGTCTAGTCTATACTATATTTATAAATCTATAATTCCCTTATGTGTATGTAATTGAGTTGGGGAGTGTACTGTGACACCATAGTGGTGTTAGTGAGTGTCTAGTTTGTGCAGTTAGCTCAGTATCAGATGTACACCCTCCTGCAGAAGTAGTAGTACAGGGGTATCAGGTTTTTAGCAGCTTGAGCAAGTATCAGAAGAAGTTGCAGCAGCAGCATGAACAGTTGCAGCAGCAACATAAGCAAGTATCAGTAGCAGTTGCAGCAACAGCATGAGCAAGTAGTGCAGCTATAGTCATCTAGGTGTGTATGTGTGTTTGTACTCGAGTTTAAGTGAGTATAGTTAGTTGACTGGGGAGAAGTTCTTAAGAGGGAAGTACATGGGTGCAGGCAAGTGGAGTATCAGTTAGAGAAGGAAGGGATGACGAATTGAGTGTCATGTTCAACACAGTATTGAATGTACTGATACTTATAGCATCAAGTAATTGGGTAATAGTACTTGTGTAAGTGTGGAGTGATGGATAGTTTGCAATGTGTGTGTCCTTGTCGCATAGGTATAGTGGCTTATGCAATACAGAGGAATCGTGTCAGACATATGAGATGGGGGTTTTATTCAATTACAGTATCTATGTTCTTGCAAGATGGGAATATGGCTCAGGTAGTAGCTATTCATGTATAGTAGTAGTTGAATCTTAGCCTCATCGTAGCAACATTAGGTGGCCAGTGAGCTCGGGTAAATCCAAATCTTGGAGTGTACAGTGCACACTTGTGCATTGCAGGTATAGGAACAGTAGCAGCAAGTGGGGATGGTTAGAGGCTGATAGTTAGATAGTTCTTAGCTGGATAGCATATTGGGTATTAAATTATTGTGTGGTTAGGATAGATGATATATTCTATGTGTTGATTTGTTAGTTGATCTAACAGTTGCATGTTAGATTGTGTCACCTTTACTTTTTCACTCAAGGGTAGTTTGGTAATTGACATAGGTAATTTTAATTTAGGGATTGATTGTATTTAATATTTTGCATGCATAATTATTTAATTATTGTATTATTTAAGTATTGTTAGTTGTAGATTTATTTGGACTTGAGTAGTGGACCTAAACATTTATTAGAATGCATGAACCAAACTTTTAGATTAGTTTAGATTGAGCCTATTGAATTAGGCCCATGGATTAGGAGGTTTGATTAATTACAGAAACCATTAGACTAGAACCTTTCTTCCCTAATTAATTTCTTCATTAGAGACCCCAACGAGTATTTGTGACTTTTCACATTGCTTTGGGAGGGGGTTACATGGCCGGCCTATTGAGGAGGAGAGAGAGTGCTCTCATTTTATTTCATCCAAAATTCAAGATCCATAATTTCTTTCTTCCAATTTCTCTCCATTCCCTCATCAATTGTCCACCAATTCTTCACTAATCTATTCCCAAATTCTTTATTGAGGTTTCTACACCAACGATCTACAAGAAGGAAGTAAGAAGAAAGTAGGAGGAGGCCAAGATCTACAAGAAGAGGAGCTACTTGGCAATTAGGAACTTTTTATTGGAAATCCATCTCCCAATAGGTACATTCTAATTTTTTACCCTTCTAATAGACTCTAGATCTGAGATTTAACCATGAGAAACAAACCCACATACATAGGCTACCCATAGGAAGTGGTTTTAGGTTCATTGGAGACCTACGGTGGAAGTTATATCCATTTTGGTACCAATTTTAGGAGAATTCCGAGATTGGCACATGTAGTGTTTGTCATTGGGTCTAATAGATCTAATTGACATTTAATTGTTTGTTTGTGACTAGTGTCGTATCCATAATTGGATACGTATAGGTCGTATCTTATCAATTTGACGAAAAGGGTTAATTTTGGGGGTTTTCCTCCGATACGGGGCCTTGTGCATATCACATTGTGACACGGATACGTAGATACTCTAATTACTAAATGTATTATTCATAATTAGTGTATTATACTTACTCGTGTCCTCCAGGATACGTTTGGTTGTCTGTTGGAGCTGTATCGCAAGCGTATCATAGAGAAAGTGTGATACGGGTGTGGTGCCCTCCACGTGTTTGGTGTTTTGCTCTTATTGCTATATGTGCATGTGTAATTATATATATATATATGTTATCTATGTAATATATATTATAAATAATAGTGTAGTTTATGTTTGGATATATGTGTGTGTCTATCTATGTATAGATTAGTGTTTATGACTATATGTATATGTATATGTATATGTATATATATATGTATATGTATACATATACGTATATGTATATGTATATGTACTTGTCCAGATATAGGTGTGCTTGTATTTATGGTTAAGTGTATATATATATATATATATATGTATTTATATACATATATAGTTGTGATACTTTGATCATACATCTATATGTGTATACGTACATATATATAGCTAGCTATCTATATTGGTGAGTATCTATTGGATATATATATATATATATATATATATATATATATATATATATATATATATATATATATATGTGTGTGTGTGTGTGTTTGTGTGTTATGTGGTGTGTGAATAAGGATGAGGTTGTACGAGAGGGGTTGAACAGCATTATGGTGAGCACTGCTGTAGTGCTCAGCAAGATGAAGATAGCAGTATCAGCAAGGAGTATGAACCACTACAACAGCAATAAGCCAGCTGCAGTGACACTGACTGCAGCAGCCAATGCAGAGTAAACCACAAGGTACAGCACTCCCAGCGACGATTAGTTCAGCTAGGGGAGGCATCAGGATAGAGCATAATGTGCATCGGGCAGATGAGAGGAGTAAACAGCAATTCAATAGCAATGTGCATGCCTGCACAACAACCTGCAGAGCATCAACTGCAGTTGCAGCAATACTACAGCATCCATTCAATAGCAGATATATAGCAAGGCAGCAATTGCACATCAGCATGTAGCACAGCAAAGGCACAACGTATACAGCCTGGTACAGTAAGCAAGAGCAAGGTGCATCACTGCACTTGAGAGGGGCTCTAAGGGGCTTCACTGCACCGCATGCCAGACTCGAGGAGCCACTGCACTCAGCAAGGAGTCGAGTAACTGAAGTATCTGTAGCAAGTGAGCATCAGTGCTCTACACCGCGAGGAGGTACAGTCCCCAGTTTCAGTATTCACTACAGGAGGAGTCTTCACTAATGCACAGTTTTAGCTTTAGTGTTGAATGAGGTATCGAGCAGTATCAGTGAGGTTCAATTTAGGTAAGTTATTGGGTTTAGAGGTACTAGTTGAGGTTTTGGTTAGGAAGTCAGTGTATCAGTTCTTAGATCAAGGTAATTGGTATCAGGGGTTTTGGTTAGTAGTTTTTAGTATAGTTAGTATATATATAACTATGTGTACTAGTTGTAATATTGGTTAATAAGTATTAGATGAGTTAGTTTAGTGTACTAGTTAGAAATAGTAGTTTAGTAGCTAGATTGAAACAGTTAGTATCTACATATATGTTATAGTAGATATATTTATGTTGAGTTAGCTAGTTAGCTACTTATATATATATATATATATATATATATATATATATATATATATATATATATATATATATATGTATATAGTAGTTGGATATTATAGCGTTAGTTATATAGCTAGTATTAGATGGATTATATATATATATTAGTGATGTTAGTGTTGAGTTGCCTTGGTATCACCAAGGTATTGGGCCGATACCCAAGGTATTGAGTTTGGGTATCGTGTTAGGTGTAATACGCATTGGTGCAAGACCAAGGTAACATATTTCATTATTTTAATATAGTTAAGTATCATGACCTGTATATATATATATATATCTAAAATACTATTTTTATATTCGAAAACTTGCTTATCTTAGGATACGGCTCTTTGAGTGCCTTATTGTTTCTTAGTTTAGCTAGTATAGCATAGCTTTATAGTGTATCGACTTAGTGACTTAGCATTAGACTCTTGCAACCTAGATTTTATTGGTTTGACTTAGAAATGGCGTATCGACCTAGAATTGTATCTACTTTACTTATTTTTATTCTTGAACCTTGTATTGATGCAACATACCATATATAGGTTGTGTGATACCAGCTTTGGCATCGAGAGACACACCTTGATCAGGACGTCAGGCGAGTACATTTCTCTGATTATTTTTAATTCATAATATTGTATATATGCATGTTCTAGATTTGTATACATTGATCCTGACATAGTGATTTCATGGACTGGTACTATATGGATCCCGTCAGGAGATGTTATCCCCTACCATATTCACTTGATTCTCTATGTACTTTGTATCTCATTGTGTATATTGGGTATTGATTACATTTTGTCTTCACACACTGCTCATGTTCAGTATGCTTATTCGTGTACACTCATCGCTCATGTTTGGTGGTTATGATATTTATGTACACCCACTGCTCGTGTTCAGTAGTTATATTTTTTGTTCGTAGCGTATCGTGATTGGATCTATCGGTATTAGTTGGGGGTGGGAGAGTAGGAGTTGATTATGTGATCAAAGCCATTGTTATATCGTGTACATTCTAGTTACATACCTCACTTGTAATCCGTCTTACCTAGTCATGTTCACCCAACCCGATCACATAATAAACTTGTATTTTGAGGCACATTAATTAGTTAGATTACAATTATTTCATCATATTGCTAATATTCATATTATTGATCTATATTTTTGTATATTACTTGTATATCTATTGTTCACTCATTTTATTTCATTTTTATATCTGTTTATATGCTCAATTATGTTATTGGAACTACTTTCAGAGGTATGTACTTTGCTCTAATCCTGACTGGATATATTTTTCCAAATGACTGGCTTCTAGAGCAGTGTCCCATATTCTATGGACCGCAGGACGACATACCTTTAGAGGATACTCCTATAGACTAGGAGGACTTACTTGCAGAGCCCGAGGAGGTCTAGTTATATTTGTATTGGATTGTATTAGACTATTCTTTTGGTGAATTTACAATTTGTATTATTCTTTCAGATTGTGGATTGTATCATATTCTTTTCTTCACTATTCCATTCGTGTATTATTCTTCCTCAGTTTGTTTTGTGATTGAGATTAGATATACTTGTGAGATACCATATTGCTCCTCCATTTGGAGTTGAGATGATTGACAGGTACCATATTATATTGTTGAGATGTTAGATAGTTGAAATGACCTAGACAATATTCTACCATCGATTCTGCGGCGTAGGCTGGGCGTAACCACGTACTCGTGCCCGAATATCCGGGTACGGGTCATGACAGATTGATATATTAGTAATCCATCAGTTAGTTATGAGGGCTGATGTTAGAAGGGTTAACTTATAATATTAATTTATTAGTTAGACTATTAGTAGATGGTAACTGTTAGTGTTATTAATGTGAGTTAATAATTATGATAAGTTAATATGTATATACATAATTGTTAGTATGGTAAGTTAGTAGCTGACATGAGTTTCTAGTTAGTATGAATAACAGTTAGTATTTTAGGCTTCATGAGTATATTAGTTAGTGTGTATTAATTAGTATATTACTACTATGATATAGGTTAGCTAGTATATACTCATATCAAATCTTTATAAGATACTTAGAATGACCTTGTATAGCTATTATAAGCTAATATGGACTAGATAATGACTAATTTAGACTTGTAACCTAATATGGACCTAGAAAATTATCATGTTGGTCTTTTTAGCATTATTTCTTTTTATTACACCATTTAACTTGGTATTCCCTAAAAGGATTGTGTGACACCATCTTGGGCATTGAGAGACACACCTTGCTCAGGACCAGAGGCAAGTATATTTCTCTGTTAGTTTTTATTTCATGATAGTGTATATATTACTTGTTCTAGAACTACATACTTGATTCCGGCACAGTGGTTATACAGAGTAGTACTATATGGATCCTGTCAGGAGATGTTATCCCTTACCTTATTCAGCGGGTAATTTTTTACATATATTTTATCATGTGTATCAGAAATTAATTTTAGTGTACTTCGTGTTCACACACTTTTCGTGTTTAGTGTCCCCATATTCGTGTTCGTAATGTGCCTTGATTGGATCCATTGGTATTAGTTGGGGATGGGGGAGTAAGAGATGGTTATGTGATCAAGCCCAAGTGTATTTGTGTATATGTCAATTACATATCACACTTGTAATCGAGTTACCATATTGTATTCGTGTTCAACCTAAACCGGTCACATAATAAACTTGTATTCCATGGCATATTAGCTAGTTTTATCTATTTCCTTATTGCAGTTATTATATTGCCTGCTCTTCATTCCAGTACATTATATGTTCACTCTAGTTTATTTTATTCTGATGATTATTTATCTTATATTCTTTTATATTATCTGTTATATATGCTCGATTATGTATTTGAAACTGCTTTCAGAGGTATGTACTTCGCTCCAATCCTGACTAGATATATTTTTCAGATGATTGGCTTGTGGACCAATATCCTACCTACTATGGGCTGCAGGATAATGTACCATTATAGGACACTCCTTTAGAGTAGGAGGACCTTGTACCAGAGCCTAAGGAGGTTTAAATTATTTGTTTAGACTTGTATTAGAATTTTATTGAGGCTTATGGCATATATATATTATTTCAGACTTGTGGATGTATTGTGACTCTTTCCTTCGTTATTCCATCTCGTGCTTTATCTTTCTTAGTTTTCATTGTGATTGAGTATAGTTTATCATTATCAGATACTATATTGTTCCTCCATTTGGAGTTGAGATGATTGACAGGTACCATATATATATATATATATATTGTATGATATATTTAGATAGTAGAATTGACCCAAACATCATTCTACCACCGATGGTACGACATAGGTTGGGCGTTGCTCACTACTTGTACCTTTATTTTAGGTGCGGGTCGTGACAGTCCGGCTACCTATAGGAAGAAGAATTGACTACTAGGGACCCCTATTATAAATGTTATGGTAAATTTTGTGCCAATTTTGGGGGAATTTCGAGATTGGCACACCATGTGTTTGTCAATAGGTCTAGTAGACCAAATTGACATGTGTTTGGTTGTGTGAGACTAGTGTCATATCAGCAATTGGATACGAGTAGGTTTCATCACTATACTATGCGATACCGTGTGATACAGAACTCATTTTGGGTGTTTTATGCAATTCTCGTTAATTCTTATTATAACTAGTTCTAATAGTTATTATATTATATATTGGATATGTGGAAATGGTTCTGATGGAGAAATTTGGATTTTGACACCTTATTTGGATGTGTATCATAATTTTCCTAAATTGTACTCTATATGTGTTTGATTAAATGCCAATAGTATATCATATAGAGATAAGTATAGGATAGCAAGTATTTATTTATGTATAGATATAGATATTCATATGTTTATGGATATATATATATATATATATATATATATATATATATATATATATATAGTGTGTGTGGTAGTTTATGTATTGGATTTGAAGTGACTGTGTGCTCATGAAGGACGAAAACACACTGTGATCAAGTGATATTACTGTGTGTGTTGCATTCAGGACTGTGAGCAAATCTTTGAGTGATATATAAACAGAGGTTGCATTTCTGTTGTGAGGCACGTGAGTGCACTGGTGTGTTGGAAAGACATGCTCAAGCAGCATGTGAGGCTGCCACAGCAACTGCAGTGTGTGCAGAGTACTTGGCTCGAGCAAGAACTAAGAATCAAGGGACAGACATCGGTATTTACCCTGATGAATATTAGTTTGCATATTATGTTGTTATCAGTGACTAAAGGAGTGATCATTTGTGAGCGATAGGAGAGGTAATATTGGTGTGGGTTTTTTAGGGAGCTAAGATCAGGTACTTCAGAGTTTGCATAGGAATTATAATATGCTAGTGCAAGTTATGCACAGCAGTCGGGTTTGTAACTGCAGGTAGTTGTATTGTAGTATGAAGGTGGCAGCAATGTAAGTATCAGTGGTAAGTGAATTTAGTGAAGAGAGGGTTGATTAGTGAGTGTATGAGAAGGTAAGTGAGGGGGAAGTTCATTGTTTAGTTGCCTGGTTGCAATGTTGTTGGCTTGGACACTTACTACTTGGGCAGTCAATAAGTATATTACTGTTAACACTCTGTTGGAGGCTCGCTTGAGCAAGTAGTAGCTGCTCTTTGGGTATCATAACACAGCAAGTGGGGTGTGTGTGATTTTGATATCAGTTACAGTTGAAGTATCTGGCAGTGGGTATATTATAGGTGTTGAGTGTCACTGTAGGTTACAGAGTTAAGGCACACGAGAGTGCTCAGGTTACACACTGTGTGTTAGTGTGGTAAGACCATGGCTTTAATATTAGTTAAATTGGTTAGTTGGTTAGTTAAGTGTATTAAATTGTGTATGTTAGTGCCAGTTAGTACCAAGATTTTGGGGGTAAATCGGGATTAATTGGAATAGCAACCTGGAGTTAGCCAAGTATTGGAATAAATATATGATATATATATATATATATATATATATATATATATATATATATATATATATATATATATATATGAGTGTATTAGCAAGGTATTGGGTCAGATACATCTAATAATAGATTATAAGTATGAGTTAAATATACTAGTAGCACCTGATATAGCTAAATATTAACTTAGTATCAGTTAGCTAGGAGATACTAGTATATATAATACTTGTCTATATTATATAGTATATTGTATATAGTATCTTTATTTATAATTTATCTAGGATACTCTGGTATCCTAATATATCTAGAATGGTCTAGATACATAGTGTATGGACCTAATAACCTAGAGATGGACTCATACAACCTAGAAGTAGCTAATTGACCTAGTTTGACTGTTTTGACTTAGAATTGGCCTAACAACCTAGAAACTGACTAGTTTCACTTATTTTTATTTTCAAACCTTGTACTGATATTATATTTTATATCTAGGTCCTTGAGACACGAAGACGGATACTGATTTGGTATTCATTGCTCTGGACCAAAGGCGAGTACATTCTCTGACAGTTTCCATTATGTGAAGATTATTATGATTCTGGTTCTAGTATAGTATTACTTGATTCTTGAAACGACACGGATTGATATTTCTAGATTCATTCTCTTGTGACACATGCATCACATACATGTCTGGCCTCTATTTCTGGAATCATCTTCTGGCATCACTTATTTTCTGGCTGGCCTTGTACTTGATCTACGTGTCAACTTTGGATTCATTTGTACTAGTCGGGGCAGGAAAATACTCGAGTAGACATGTAAATATTCCTAACTACTGGAACCACCAACTTCTGGTCTATTCTGGAACGATAGTAGTCGCACACTTACCAAGTGTGCGATAAGCCATATTCACCCCCAGCGGTTTACATGTCGAAACAGGTATTTTAAAGACACTAGTATCATTTATATTCTTGATAGGACTCACTTATATTTATTGAGTGGACTCATTATATTCATATTCTTGCTGTAGCACTGTTCTTAGTTTAGTTTCTCATGTATTTTTTACAGTCTTTATTACCATACTTCTTGATTCTCTATGCTCATTTCGCCATTACTCTCTAGTTAGTAGTTGCTCTATTTACTCCTTGTTCATATTTCATTTTCCTGTATTTTGTACTACTTGCTACAACTATTTTATACTTTTTATTATTTAACTGGAACTGTTGTGAGAGGTATACTTTACTCCAATCCTGATTGGATAACATTTTTTAGAGGATTCGTGTCACTACCACATTCAAAAATATAGGTAATTTTGTCATTTTTATCTATTATAAGTATTGTGTATATTTATTTTAAATAATTGCATAATATGTGTGTGTATATATATATATATATATATATATATATATATATATATATATATATTATTTATAGTGTTCTTTAATGCATGAATTAGTAGACTAGACCTAGAAGCCTACTAGATGAACCCCTAACCAAATTATAGGATTATGGGTTTTAATTCGTATTTTTAGGATTAATTATTGAGGTTGTAATTTATTATTTTGATTTTATTTAATTGTTGTGCCGTACCATTGCTTCGATATTGGGACTGCTACACTAGCTTTTGCCTTCCAACAAATTTTACACCATTGTCCCAGACGTGCCAGTCTTCCATTCTGACCCATGTGTAACTCATAAACACCCTCTCTTGTGCTTTATTTCAGTCGCATAATATTCGTCGCAGACGTTATTTTTAATTCATAATAAATTTAACTTTGTATCTTTGTGCGTTCCAATCGAAATTGGAGACACAATCTTGACCCATTTTGTGCAACCTAAATTATGATAATATTCTATTATGAGTCTTCTATGTCCATGATACTTGGGTCCCACCTAATTTTAACCCCATGTACTTCCAATTTATTTTAGAACACCATTTACATTATTTTTAATTAAATTGGTGTAAGGACCCACCTTAACCCAAAGCTAGACCCAACACCAAACCAAACCCCCACTCACACCCTCAAGACTCATACGAAACACCACACACCCTCTTTAGCCACTACATCACACCAAACATGGTATTTTTCTTTATTCAATCCCAATTCTCACCTTTTGTGGAATTTTTTAATTGTTGGGGACTTTTTTGCAAAAGTGTAATAAAGTGTCACCATCCTATTGGTCAAGGCACATGAAGAACCAACCCCCTCCCTCATTGACCGGTCCAACCCTCTCTCTCTCTCTCTCTCTTCCTTTTGGTTGTACAATTTCCTTCATATTAAATCATGGTCCTTCATTCAAAATAGAGCATCATGTATACCACACACACACTCCTATATATAATCCCTCATCCTAACCCCTTTTCCAATGAACATGCCCCATCCCAAGGAACACATGGACGGACCTAATCCCTAGGCTAGCACACCCTCTCCTCCCTCATGCAAAAACCATCATCCTCCATTATTTTTCAACCACCATCCGCCTACATCAACCCAAATCTACAAAAACCAAAACCCTAACTCTCCATCACCTTCTTCCTCCCCATCATCCCGACCCCATCTCCGACCGTCCTCCGCCTCTGCAATCGCCGAACCTCCTCTGTCATCCAGCCACGTCGACTTCCGATACCAACAGCCACCCACACCGACTTCCCGGCCTCTTCCCCGACATCTTCCCGTGTCCACGCCACCACCATCACCGGCCCACGACTTATCCTTCTCCTCCGTTTTCCCCCTCCGCCAACACACAGCTACCATAGCACCGGTCGATACCATCCCTACCGTATCTCGACCAACTTCCTTCGGCCATCCCCGTATTGACAGTCATCGTTACCATCATCTCCGCCATTATCATCATCTTCATCGCCTGAGTCATCCCCATCATCCACCACCGAGCACCCTGACCCCCGCTCACAACAGCCATCATAGCCGAGCCCCGACTTCTAACCGCCATCTCCTCCATACGGTCCCCGACTGCAGCCCCCGTCGACCTCCTTCCCCACGCTATCGACTTTTCGGAAGCAACCCTAGAGTAGCCGCCACTGCTGCCATCATCTCCCTGCTAACATCTTCTTCCCCGACTCTTCGCCGGACCTCCCATCTCTGACAACCTTGCCATTGCCACACCATCACCCCCGACTTCTCCCTCTGGTCGTCCACCCGCCTGAGCCTCGACACTGTCATCATCATCGTCGTCACCATTATCACCATCATCATCTCACCCCCGCCGGAGCAACCCCGCCACGGCCAACCCCGACTTCCTCTTATCCTCCTTGGCTGAACACAGTCGCTCACCACAGTTTCACCACCACGACCTCCCTCGACTTTCCAATCATCGTCAACATCATCGTCGTCATCATCATCATCAACACCACCGTTCCCATTACCATTTCCAGTCCGGCCACCTTTCTGTCGTACATAGCCGACCGTCGAACTCCTCACCGAAGACGACCCACAGTAGCCTCCCTCGACCCCGTACACGTACAGGTTCGTAGCTTGCCCCTTTTTTCATGTGTACATTGTATGACACGGAGCATTCGTGCACTTTAGTGATAAGTGTATATGTGTGTGTGTGCATGTTTAATAGTAATTAGTATTAATAATAATTAGGTTTAGTAATTAATTGAATAGTAATTAGGTTTAATTTTGCTTGATGGGATTTGGTTATTAGTAGTGGGTATTACATATTTCTATGTGTTGTGTAGACCTAGGTGTATTAATATAAATATATGTAGGTATTGGGTAATATTATGTAATATGTATAAGGTGCTATATATATTTATATATTAAAATATATTTTGGACTCACTGCTTTATGTGTACTCTAACCTACTAGCTGGACCATGTGTTAGTACTACACGAGATTTGGATATTGGACATGTGTTAGAGTTAGTTATTTGTCTTGCTATGTACTATATTTGAGGATATGACACCTGTGCATTTAGACGTGCATAATTGACCCTGCTAGTTGACCAGTTATCACCCCTTTACGTAGTTTCCGAGTGCAGTGTAATTGTGTTTGTGTGTGTGTGCTAGTGTAACGACTGATGCTATATTATATTATAAATATAGGACCTTTGGATCGTCCTGCGAGACTTCAGGAGCAGGACATTGGTATTGCCCGCTCAGGACCACAGGCGAGTACATTCTCTGATAATTTTTGTTCTTTGATAATTTCTATAATTCAAGTATTTAGAAATGTTACATCTGATTCTTGACATTGTGCTACACGGACTAGTATTTAGATTGGATCTTCAGTCATGAGATGTTACATTGGTTATCGTATTAATATTGTACACGATATTAATATTAGACATTGATATTAGACCTTGTAATGTACTTGATATATTGGACATTGCTCGTGTATCGTGATATGTCATGGTTGGATCCACTATACTAGTTGGGGCAGAGAAATAGTTAGTGAAAAATATGATCATATCCCTATCATACAAGTATATAATCATGTTAGTGTTAATCATACACCTCAGTATTATTAGCCAGGCCATATAGCTCTCGTACATGTTCCCAAGCCGATCACCTATCGAAGCTACTATTTCAAACATTTAGAATAGTTACAGTTCTCCATTTCAGTTTATATACTACATCACCCCGTATATGATATTGTAGTTCTTTCTCTTTATTTCATATATGCACTGTGTATACCATATTATCTATATTGCCTGTTCTTTTTATAATTGCTATTGCATCTATTTATTGTTCTCTCTCAGTATATAGCATCATCTATTTATTGTTTTATAGTCCTTGTCAATTAACTGGAACTGTTATTTCAGTTGTACTTCTTTCCATCCTAACTGGAAATATTTTTTCAGACTGCGACTTAGAGGACTGGTGTCCGACATATTATGGACCACAGAAAGAGTAGCTGCAGCCTTGAACCTTGTAGCTCAAGTATGATTTCCGGGAGGTCTAGCCAGGATCACTAGTTATTCAGTTAGTTTCTTTTAGCAGTTTATGGTACCGGATTTGTTTTCGGTATATATTGAGACTTGGATGTTATTGTTTGAGTTAGATTATTTTGTTTAGACTTGTGTTGCATTTCGTTTATTTTTTTCGTTATCTTATTGTGCTTTAGTTCTGTGATTGAGTATTTATATATTATATTGTGATATCTATGTCTCCTTATGGAGTTGGATACTCGTGTGAGATTGATTAGATAGTAATGTGACCTAGACAGCGTTCTACCGCCGATGTTGCGGCGTAGGCTGGACGTACCCACGTACTCGTGCCCCTATACCGGGTTTGGGTCGTGATAATCCAAAAGATTGGTGTCCGACGTATTACGGAACTCAACCCAATAATGGTGCAGACGTGGACCTACTTGTTGTAGCGCCCCGTTCTCCCGGTGCGGAGATCGCGGCTAAGAAACACAAGACGATATTGTTCGATCGGGATAGATTGAATTAAGAACTCGTCCTCGTTATGGATTTGTTTCTTCGGAATCAATTCCCATATTCAGTGGACCGTACCCCCGGGATCGACTTAGCGGCAGAGTCAGGAGGGACCTCTCCGTTGCTATCTTTATTGCCTCGATTTTCGATGTCGCTTGTTGCTTTCGTGCTTTGAGTTGGTTTTGGGATTTGCTTATTTTTCTTGAACGGATTCGATGGTTTTCATTATTTTCGTTCATTGAACTTGCACTTCAATTTCGAGATTGGAAAGAGAGGAAGAAGTATTGATCAAGCTGTTCGTGTGCAGGTGAACGAGCAGTAGGTGGCTTGCGAGCGGAGTCGTGAAGCGCCTCTTTCCTTCTCCTTCCATCAATCTAAGTGAGTGGCTACCAACCCGATTAGCTAGCCCTGCTTCCAAGCTTCGCGCCCTAAAAATCTTCACTCTCCTTTGCCCCGATCAAACGATACCAAGTAATAATAAAAGAAACCAAGATAAAAGAGAATAGACTTGGTTATTATGCTTGTCACCCAACTGTGAACTATTATCATACTGTATGCTAGTTCGTTTATAACTGTTCTATGAATCGTGCTAACTATGGAACACCTTGTATGCATTAAACTGTTCAAGGAGGCTATGTTAAATGAATCATGCAATACCGACTGTCATGTACTACTGTTTGCCACAACTGCATGAACTGTTAACTTAGCAAATATACTGTTCGATCACAGACAACTTGTGCACAAGGTAACTGGTTTCTGCGGACGGTCACTGGGGCACTGGCACCAATCCGGTCCGGACGGAACCCTACTATATAGTCAACTGTACTAGACGAAATGGCTTGTAGCACCACTGTACTTTTGCTGCAAACCATTCTCGTCTATGACTAGTGTCCTTTATGGCAACGCCAGTGTTCCACTGTATATTTAAACCTGTTACATACTAACTTGTGTCTTCGTGGCAGGGAAGGCATGGTAAGTATTGTGCAGGTAATTCAGACGGTCAGGTAAAATCCACCGAACGGTGGCAAGTTCATTTCAGTAAATTTTATATGCTGCTTACTCATAAATGAACTAAGGCAAGATAGAAACCCACAAATATGCATGCTTCATTAAAACAACATGTTGATTGGTATAGTTCGGCTAGCTCGCCTTCACCAGCATGTTTCGATATGCTGACCCTCGTTGAAACAGGTTCTCTGCACCAAGGTGAACCGAGCGAGAAGCCGAAGTCGTCTTCCCGATCCAGTCCAGCTGTTCGCGCATCTTCACCGCGCCCTCGAAGCATTTTGAAGTCCGGAGCTTGCAACTCTTCATACACAAATGCAGCTCCGTGGCAAAGCTATCCTCCAGCCTGGAGGTCCTTATCATTTTGAGTTTATAAAGGGATGTAATATACAGGACTGTTATCTTATTTTGAGTCATCTCTTTTGTAAGCCGTTCGGCATAATAGCTAACTCATTCAAGAGTTTGTAATAGATATTCATTATCAATAAAGAGAACTTTTCCATGTTTCAAATCTGTGTTTCAATTTATCTGCGTACTCTGAATATGTGCTTGCTATGCAAAATACTTTAGCCTTGTGCGGGCGCAACCCCAGGCCCGCACGGCGGTCATGACTCGGGGGACGCCTCGGGGCATGACATAGTGGTATCAGAGCACAGATTCAAAGTTCCTTAGACTTCGTGTTGGAAAAGTTCCTTTAACGATCAAATTCCTGTGCGAACTCTTGAACTCGCTAGGCCAAAATGAGATACGTTCATGCAATAAGTCCATAATACATTATGATCCTAATATAATTTACCTTCTTTTGAAGGAGTGGCTCCAGCGTAATCTGCAGCACAAACACCGGACGAAATGCAACACCAAGGAAGTAGTTCGGGCACTTCGGGAAGTTCAGAGAGCCAGCGAGCCATGCCAAGCATCGATCCCGTCCAACGAATGTTGCAGATGTTGGAGGCAAACCAACAAAGGGATGAGGCTCGCTATGAACGGGCCGAGAAGCGGGCGGAAGAGAGTCAACTCAAGTTTCAAGACAATATAGAAGCACGATTCTCAGTCCAACAGAAGCAGGTAGATACCATGCAGCAGATCGTTCAGACTTTGGCATCCAACCAGTCCGCGGCAACGCCAGCGACTCCGGTGGAATAGCCCGTGCTTGAAGTAGAGACGCCGCAAATTCCAAGGACGAGTGACGTGACTGCCTTCGACTTTGGCAACTTTAAGAAAGTCTGCAATACCCCATTTAACGGGACTGAGGACCCAGTCGTAGCTCTAGATTGGTTGGCCGAACTTGAAGATCACTTCGCTCTGCTAGAGGTCCCCGAAGAGAAGCGCGTCGCCTGCGCGCAACTACAGCTCCGCCTCAACGTACACGATTGGTGGGACGTGCATCGATGATCTCTCCAATTTGATCACGGAGAGGAGGCGATCTCGTGGACGACTTTTCGTGCCGCATTCGAAGAGGAGTATGTACCCCCTCCAGTCCAACGCCAGATGGCGAACGAGTTCGTGCAGTTGCGGCAAGGCAACATGACAGTTAAAGAGTACTCCGCCGAGTTCAACCGACTCTCCAAATTTGCTAGGGCCTATTTAACTGATGTAGCGAGTCGAGCTAGAAGGTTTGAAGGTGGACTACGCCCTGCCATCCATTCGCACGTAGCCGTTCCTCAGTATCGTACAATGCGTGAAGTAATAAATCACGCCCTATCTCTCGAACCACTTTATCCTCACGTTCCTGTCGGTGCTGTGCATACCTACAATCACAAACGCCAAAGCAACGATAGAGGAAACAACGCTGCAAAGCGTCCGAACAACGGTGGCAAGCATGGAGAAAAGTTAGACAAAGTATGCCACTTCTGCAGGCGGCCGGGGCACACAATAGATAAGTGCCGCCTGAAACTTGGGTTATGTTTAGTTTGCGGTGAAGCAAACCATACCGTTCGTGACTGTCCACTGAGCCGCCTCAATAAACGTTGCCCCCAACTGTAGAAGCATGAAAAATACGCTGGGAGGATCTACGCGGCATCTTAATACAGAGCAGCATAAGCAGAGGCCTCCAGAGCCGTCGAACATGCAACAGAGCTCTTTCGCCAAATACAGCGTAAAATATGAGCTCAAAGGACCATCCGCGTAAGTACGGTACGTCCAGGCCGCCCTGGCATAAAAGAGAGTTCTTTATCGCCTCCATGGCGTAAAACTCAGCCGCTCTCAAAGCAGCTTAAAGCGTACGAGGAACGCTTCGTCTTCCCTGAAACGAACCTGTCAAGTCATGCAGTGAATCTGACCCCTGACTTCTGACAAAAAGTGCTGCACGGCTACCCAGACGACGGCTGAAAACGGTGGCAGACCCCTCGGGACGCGCTCCACAGTATGATGGCAGATCTCTGTATTTAATGCAGAGGATTTGATTAAAATATTACCAAACCGTCGCTCACTGAGGTCCCCTCAGCATAAACCGCTCTTTCGCGTGCAAGGGGATACACCGCCTTGTTTTATACGGGCAGACGTAAGCTGTTTATGCTCCACAGCGGACAAACCGCCTGCCACGTAAAAAGTTGCACGTTGCGCAGGGCTCGAGGCACGTCTCTGCGATTGGCGGACAAGGCGGTAACAGTCTTCTCGAGGCACGTCTCTGCGACGGACACACAGGAGAGCTGCAGAACTTCAAAAACATGCCTCCGCATTTAATGCACAGAATGATGGCGGATCTCTGCATTTAATGCAAGGGATTTGGTTATATCTTCAAAAGTCGTGATTTCGGCTAAAGACGTCAACATCAGCATTTTGGCACGGTACGCAGCGGCTTCTACGCCCAGGATCTGTGCCTATTCCACTTCAACGCCCGTTCGGCTTCAACGCCCACTCAGTTTCTATGACCATTCGGCTTCTATGCCTGTTCGGCTTCTATGCCTGTTCGGCTTCTATGCCTATCGGGCTTCTACGCCCACCCGGCTTCTATGCCTACTTGGCTTCTATGCCACGATGACAGACATCGGCTTTTACGCCCACCTCTTCTACATGGGGGATACCTACCTACGTGGCTTTTATGTCGTGATCTTCGTAGCAATTGTACGCGTTGTGTACCTTAGTTGAACCCGCGTCACACGCTCATTCAAAAGATCATCCATACGCAGGCATTGGTTACTTTAACCGTCGTGTAAAAGGGTGCTGTGTTGTCCGCTCCTCGGTTTTTACACCAACTGAGTGGTCACTGTCACAAAAACTCTATAAATAGAGACCCCTATCAATGGGAAAAAAGGTTGACAAATTAAAAGATCGAACAATTGAAGACTCAAAGAAGAGGTCGAACAATTGAAGATCGAGCAAGGATAGAGGAGATCGAGAGAGAGAGAGAGAGGAACCCGGAGCTCGGGCAAAGGATAGGGATCGGCGACCTGGGCATCGTGCATCCACCCTTTTTTGCAACCCCCGAGGCTGTTTCCTGTCTTCTACGGCGCTTCTTCACCATCGTGTGGTCCAAGGGCTAAAGTGATCGACTGCAGATCAGACACCTATAGCAATTTATACCCAGATTAAATAAATTGTACTCCCACATCCTCGTATAGGATTACATTGTACAAGTTTGTTTGTAAACAAAAAGAACACGGGTCCTGTATAAATCCCGTCTTGAATACATCTTCCATTCTTTTTCGTTTTCCACCGCCAACAAGATGGCGACTCTGCTGGGGACATCTTTCTCTTCTGATGAGGAAGTAATTGCTCAACACGATGCGGTATCTATAGGAACCATGAAGAAGACACTGGTCGTCCAATTCGACCAGTCTGCCTACGAAGACATTCTTCGAACCGGGGGTAGCTCTCACCCTCTCTCCGTCCAAGACAACAGGAAGCTACGCAAGGTCTGGATGCCTAAGACATCCTCTACCGTTCCTGTGGACTCTCCGATCTCTCCGATCTCTCCGACCAATGAGGTTGTAGCATCGCTCCCTCCGTGCCCCGCACGTAAAATTCAGTCTCCCGCTACGCGCGATACAGACAAAACATCGGGCAAAGCCTCAGCGCTAACCCAGAAGTATCCACCGTGCCCCGCACGTAAAATTTAGTCTCCCGCTACGCGCGGTACAGACAAAACTTCGGGCAAAGCCTCAGCGCTAACCCAGAAGTATCCACTGCGCTCTACGTGTAGAAACCAGTCTCCCGCTACGCGCGGTACAGACAAAACTTCGGGCAAAGCCTCAGCGCTGACCCAGGAGTATCCACTGCGCCTTACGTGCAGAAATCAGTCTCCCGCTACGTGTGGTACAGACAAAACTTCTGATGATGCCTTAGCGCCAAAATAGAAGTACAGGTCACGCTCCGCACACAAGACGACGTCTGACCTCTACGGGGAACCAGATGAGCGTTGTGATCTCCGCGGGAGAAAACAGGCGGCGGAATGCGTAACTGCTCGGCCCTTACGCCAGCGAGGGAACAATCTACATACCCTCCGGATTACGCAAGAAGCCGATGGCCGACTGAGGACCTCTTCAGGTTCACGCCAACCTGAGCAAATCTCCAAGATACGCCGGGGGTTACCCGCCACCCAGACGGCCAACCTGTTGTACACAGGTGGCGCAGCAAGGGCCATGGTGCCCAACCTCCGCATAACCACTGATGGGAGCAGAGGAAGCAAACAATCATCCTCTTCTGCAACTCCTCCTGACCTGCACAAATATCTAATCCAGAAGGGCAAAGAGAGGGAAACTTCCAATAAGTCTATTACGCCTCCTGACGAGCACTGTTGCAATAGCCATAGAGTTGTGATTAACTGTTGCTGCTCTAATACAAGACGACCGGTCTTCGATCGGTTAAGCTACTCTCTGTCTTTTCAGGGAAAGGAGCCCGCGCATGCATCTGTGAACATGGCTTCACACATGCCTAGACGGGGTTCGAACTCAAGACGTCATCCCTCCAGGCCTCCGAGCCGAAAGAGGTTCAATGAACTCCTCAGAAACGCTGAAGCCGGGGTATTCCAAAACACACGTGCAAGATCATGACGATCAGCTTCATCCTCTTCTGATTCTGACGCTGAGGATCGCCAGGCCCCTGAATCAGATGCTGAAAGCGTAGAGTCGACTTCTACAGCGACCTACACTCATCCTTCGATGACACCCAGGGAGATGGGAGTTTACGCCGTTGAAGATGAACGCGAGGAGGCTTCACCATCAGGAAACGCGGAGCAACGCATCAATACGCTGGAAACATCTCTGAAACAAATGCAATCCATGATGGAAAATATGCACCAGATGATGCTAACCCAGCACGCAACTACCATGGCTCAAGCATCGGTCCCGCCAACTCAGATACGTGTGGGGGTGGACTTGCCACCATCTAATCCAAGCCAAGGACCTGCTCTAGATCAAGAGTCAGTGGTTCCTCCGCTTTCGGAGAATATATTGCCTCCCGTTGGAGTCACAATGCAGCCAACTCCACACCACTCCGTAGTCCCGCCTCCGGCTGAAAATCCGATGCAGGCAGTGCGAGAGTTGAAAGCCCAGTTTGACGCCTTGAAGCACAAAGATCAGCTCAAGAAACTGGGAATCAACCAGCCTTACCCAGCTATCTGGGAAGAGGTCCCTTTCCCTCCGAGGTACAAACCTCAGACCATGGCCCTGTTCGAGGGGAAAACATCACCAAGTCAGTACATGAACTATTTTAGTATGATGACGGTGTTGCTGCAAGGGAACGACGCCCTCCTCACCCGGGTGTTCAAAGGCTGCCTCTCGGGAGTAGCCTATCAGTGGTACCGTAGCTTGGCGGACAACTGCATCACTTTCTTCGAGGACTTCAAAGCTTTATTCTTCACGCGATTCTACGAGGGAGGAATGGACATGTCCATGTCCTCTCTCATCGAAGTCAAGCAAAGAGAAAAAGAAGACGTTCGTGCCTTCATCGAGCGTTTTCGTCAGGCCACCTTACAGATGCCTCCAGGAGTTCCAGACTCTGCATTGGTAGACATTTGCAGGAAAAACCTCCTCCCCGTGGTCTCGGTGTTCACAGGACCATATCAGTTCCATGATTGGCCCTCGTTCATCCTCTCGGCCGTAGCCGCTGAAGACAACAGTCGTAAGGCGCACGACAATGGCATTATGATCTCCGCCTCTGACAAAGGCAAGAAGTCATCTCCCGGCAGCGACCATCCTCGTGGTCCAAAAGGGAAAGAAGCTCTGGCGGTCAATATGTGCAGACAAAAGATTGCGGCAACCACGCAAACGAGACCAGGGACGTCCAGGCCCGTAGAAGTCTACTCCTTTGACGACGAGGATATCCCAAGTATATTCGAGTGTCTCGTCAAAAGTGGCAAGATCACCCTTTCGGAGTTGAAACGGCCCCAAGAAGTCGGCAGTACTGACGATCCCAAATACTGCGTCTTCCACAGATATGTGCACCACCCGACAAAGGCGTGTTACATACTGAAAAGGAAGATCCAGTGTTTGATCGATGCCAAAGCCATAACCCTGCACAACACTGAGAAGACAGTCACGGCCAACATGGTCTCTCTACAGTTTGGCAATATGCCTCCCCAGGAGGTCCCGAATGGTGTTGCGCCTATCTCTCGGACCATGATGAACATCGTCAATCTCCCTCCAGCTAGGGGTCAAAATCATGACCTGGTACCCCTAACCACCCGGCGAGGCGAGATCATGTGGGTTCATCCGGATCTGGTGTCAGAGCTCGAGAAAGAATCTAATGCTCCTAGAGCTGCGTCTAAAAAGAGCTCCAAATGCAAACCATGTGATATGGTTGCAACTTCTGCACCGTCAGACGAGGATGAGGTACTAGCCGCAACCCGTTCAGGGAGAGCTTACCTCAATGACTACGAAGCAAATCAGGAAGGTGCACCGGCGGGTACTTCAGCCACCAAACCTTCAGGACCCGAGTCCGTCATGCCAGAGACCGATCCTGCAAGGCCGACTCCAACAGACAAGGGGAAGCAGAAGGAAGTTCGCTTTGATAAACCTGTGAGAAACATCCCTAACAAAGGTTTAGAAAAGCCCTACAACTTCGACATCCTGGCCCAACTGGCTAATACACCAGCCAGGCTGTCCATCTTTGAGCTACTCAGGCTCTCCCAGGACACTCGTCTAGCCCTGAGTGAAGCACTAATGCAGGCAGAGGCATGCTTGACCCAGCTCAAGTCCCCCGACGAAGAACCAGTGGCGTGTCCCCAGTGCCACAGTGTGATGGAGGTGGTGCCGAATATCACTTTCACTCAAGACGACATGCTATTGAAACATAACAGGCATGACAGGCCCCTCTATTACACTGGGTACGTCGGTTCCATGGAGGTCGACCGGATTCACATAGATCCGGGTTCGTCAATCAGCATAATCCTCCACAGTCTGCTCAGGCCGCTGAGGATCCCTACTAGCGAGTTAGCTTTCACCACCACCACAATCGTGGGTTTCAACGCTGGAAAGAGCAAGCCTTTGGGGAAAATTCGCCTGAGGATCCAAATTGGCAACCTCAGATCGGTAGCCACATATTACGTCATCGATTCAGAGGTATCCTACAACATCTTGCTGGGAAGACCGTGGATCCACGACCACAACATTGTTCCTTCAACTCTACATCAATGTCTTAAATATGTAGACGTACAAGAAACAGTACGAACGGAGGTTGCTGACTTAAACCCATTCAAAGGAGTAGAATCCTACTATTCCGATGCCGTGTTGTACTCTCATGACCACATGAAAGAGGTGTCAGACGAGGCAGAGAAAGAATCACCCTGGGAGCCAGAAGAACCCTCTGTCGCACTACCACTGTCAATCAGGGTAAAGGGACGAACCACTCGTCCAAAAGCCATGGAACCTATGGCTATCCGCCTTAACAGATCCGATTCAGGAAAAGGGGGTGATCCTCTCGTGATCACTTCAAACCGGAAGCTTCCTCCCTTGGTCATCAACCTCCGGCGCCACAAGCAGCCAACTGATGTAAATGCAACCAGAAATCGAGCCCCAGATGATAATAAACATCCTCTTTTCCAGTATGTCAACGCTCTAATTCTGAACCAGGAATCCTCTCCCCATGACGATATAGAACCTATAGCACAAAAATTCTTGGCAGCTATGGATTCCTATCACACGTACATATGGGAGGTAACATCATCATCCAATGTCATCGCGGCATACGGACCACAAGAGGACTCTATCTTCCTCTTCCCGTCTACCTGCGGCAACCAGCGTACAATAATCTTCGGCCGCATGCGCAATCAACCGACGGTCCAAGAGGATCCTCTCGATAACGATACTGAGGAAATGCAAGTCCACCAATACAGCCCACAGGCATTGAGGATCATGCAAAGCATGGGCTACGACTTGGAGCGGAAGCCAGGCCTCAACTACGGGAAGGGCAGACGAACGCCACTGTTCGGCAATCCCCGCTATCAACAGACCCATTTCGGGTTAGGGTATATCGCCTCCTCCAAATCAGGCGAGAATGTCCTTTCCTCCTATCAAGACGGCTCGTCACCCCCCGACTCACCGGACGCTCTCGAACGGACGTTATCAGTAAATATGGTAATGACAAATCCCTCCGGAGCGAACGAGCCAGAGTCTGAGCCATTCGAAAATGACTCTTGGGCTCAACAGATGGATACACAATGGGAGTTCCGCTTCGAGCAGAGAGAACCTCCCACTGAAGATAAAGTTATCCAGATCGACGTTAGGGATGAACTCTCACCGAGGCCAATATTTATCAGTAACAATCTTTTCCCAGCCGAAAGGGAAGAAGTTATTCAACTGATAAAAGAATACATCAACGTCTTTGCGTGGAATTATGAGGATATGCCAGGACTTGATCCAGAGATGGCTACCCACAAACTTAACATATCACCCGATTCAAAGCCGGTGAAGCAACACCAGCGCCGGTTCCTCCCGGATATGATGGACGCCATTGAAGCCGAAGTCAAAAAGTTGATAGCCTGCGGTTTTATTCGGGAGAAACAACATCCCGACTGGGTCGCCAACGTTGTCCCAGTCGTAAAGAAAAATAGGAAAATACGCATCTGCATCGATTACCGGGATCTGAATGCGGCCTGCCCCAAGGATGAGTTCCCTCTTCCCATCACAGACATCATGATCGACAACACCTGCGGTTTTGAACGCATGTCTTTCATGGACGGATTCTCGGCGTACAATCAGATCAAGATGCATTCTGGAGACGAGAAGCAAACCGCCTTTCAAACACCACTGGGGGTATATTGCTATACAGTAATGCCCTTCGGAATAAAGAACGCCGGGGCAACATACCAACGAGCGATGAGTAACATATTCCATGATTATTTACGCAAAACGGTGGAATGCTACATAGATGACATAGCTGTCAAAAGTCACCTCAAGGACGATCATATTCGAGACTTGAGGTCGGTGTTCGAGTTAATGCGCCAACATCAACTCAAGATGAATCCTACGAAGTCCTTTTTAGGTGTATCTAGCGACAAATTCCTGGGATTTGTCATTACCGCCAAAGGCATCCAAGTGGACCCTGAGAAAGTTCAAGCCATCGTAGAAATGCGATCGCCTCACAATCTGAGGGAACTTAGGGGATTTCAAGGTCGTCTGGCTTACATCCGGAGATTCATATCCATGCTCTCCGGAAGATGTCAGCCTTTTTCTCGCCTCATGAAGAAAGGTGTATCCTTCGTATGGGACGAAGCCTGTCAACAAGCATTTAACGATATCAAACGCTACCTCACTCATCCGCCAGTTCTGGTGCACCCCCGTCATAGGAAGACCATTCTTCCTATACGTTCGAGAAATAGACCATTCCCTGGGAGCTCTTCTTGTGTAGAAGAACGATGTAGGGCATAAACAGGCTATCTACTATCTAAGTAGAATGATGGTCGGAGCCGAACACCGGTACAACCCAGTGGAGAAAGAATGCTTGGCTCTGATGTTCGCTATCCAGAAGACGCGGTACTATGTCACCGGCCAGACTATCCATATCATCTCCAGGATCAACCCTCTTCGAGTACTAATGAGCAAGCCAAGTGCTCTTAATTCCCAACTCGCAACGTGGGCGATGCTGTTAACACCATATAACATGGTGTACGTCCCTCAGAAGTCCATCAAAGGCAAAGCATTGGCCGACTTTCTAGCTGCTCATCCAATCCCGGAGACCTCCATGTTGTACGAGGACATTCCTGACGAAGTTGCAGAATGTAATTCCGTGACAGAGAGTGACAGAGAGTGACGCATGGCAACTATTCTTTGATGGTGCCTCCAGAACCGGTCCTAGGGGAAGTGTGGTCTCAGGAGTAGGAATCGTCCTAGTTACTCCCGACAAACTCGTCATCTACCGGGCATACTCTCTCAACGAGCCCTGCTCCAACAACATGGCAGAGTATAACGCTCTTTTAATCGGGCTCTAAGTCGCTAAAGAGCTGGGGGTCGAATCCCTGAAAGCTTTCGGTGATTCCCTGCTTATCGTCAATCAAGTTAGAGGAATATATGAAGTCCGAAATCCAGACCTCATCCCCTATCACCAAGCAACGGTCGAGATAGCCGTGACATTCAAAGGTTTCTTCCTGGAGCATGTACCTCGATCCCTGAATCTTGAAGCTGATGCCCTAGCCAGTCTAGCCGCAGATCTGGCTACTCCTATAAGAAGGCAGGACTCGGTAATCCTTCTTAACAGAGATTTATTCTGTGTGAAAAACAACTCTCACATAGAACGCAGCTACGTTGTATACGCCAATCCTCCCAGACGAGATTGGAAGAGTCCTTTCATAGATTTCGTGGCATACGGGATCTTGCCGGAAGACCCTAAAGAAGCAGTATCCGTCAAGAGGCGGTCCTTACGCTTCTACTTCGATGCATCTTCACAATGCCTATATCGTCGGACCTATGACGGACTGCTACTAAGATGCCTCTCTGACGACGAGGCACAGATGATCATCCGTGAAGCTCACAACGACATATGCGGAGCACATCAACCCGGTCCTAAGCTACAGGATCGTATCAGGAGAATGGGCTACTACTGGCCCACTATGATCACAGACGCGATCAGCTATACAAAATAATACAAGGCCTGTCAGGTCCATGCGGACTTCATACATCAACCGTCTGAACATTTACATCCTATGGTTGCATCCTGGCCTTTCGAAGCATGGGGTATGGATGTCATTGGTCCTATCCACCCGTCTTCTTCTAGGGGTCACCAGTTCATACTGGCCATCACGGATTACTTCTCCAAGTGGGCAGACGCAATCCCTCTCGCAGAGGTAAAAGCGTCTAATATGATCAGCTTCATCAAGCATCACGTCATCTATCGCTTTGGGGTACCTCGGAGGATAATTCACGACAATGGGCCTCAGTTCATCAGTCAAGCGTTTCATCGATTTTGCGATAAAAATCGGATACATAATATTGCCTCTACGGCATATTATCCAGCTGCTAATGGTTTGGCGGAAGCTTTCAACAAAACCATTATCAAACTCTTGAAGAAGTTCGTCTCTTTAAACAAGAGAGATTGGAATGAGAGACTGGGCGAATGCCTCTGGGCATATCGCACAACGGTACGTACACCGACAGGTTATACTCCATTCTCACTGGTCTACGGAAGCGAAGCAGTTCTCCCCATTGAAGTCCAGATCCCGTCACTCAGAATAGCCGTGGCTAACGAGCAGACTCAAGAGAAGAATGACCTTTTAAGACTTCAGGAGCTAGAAGGATTAGACGAGAAATGCCTCCAAGCTCAGCAGCGCATCGCGCTCTACCAAGCACGCATTTCTAGAGCTTTCAATCATAAAGTAAAGGAAAGAGTGTTCAGAGTCGGCGAGCTAGTTCTAGCCGTAAGAAGGCCGATGATTCTTACCCACAGGAGTAAAGGCAAATTCCAGCCCAAATGGGAGGGTCCTTATGTGGTCGAGACAACGTTCTCAAATGGCGCTTACAGGTTAGCCCAGCCTAATGGAGACCTGTTAATGGCTCCTATCAACGACAAATTCCTAAAAAGGTACTATGCTTAATCTCCTCTGCTCGGGTAGAATATAGCAAAAACCTCAATTTTGACAAAACTACTTCCAAAACAGACCTTAGCCAAAGCATATTCTATCATGTCCGTATGACCTCTGAATAAATATGTCCTGCTGAAGTTTCTTGAGAGCCTATCATGTCCATATCACCTCTGATAGTATCTTACCCACAAACCTTAGCCAAAGCATATTCTATCATGTCCGTATGATCTCTGAATAAATATGTCCTGCTGAAGTTTCTTGAGAGCCTATCATGTCCATATCACCTCTGATAGTATCTTACCCACAAACCTTAGTCAGAGCATATTCTATCATGTCCGTATGACCTCTGAATAAATGTGTCCTGCTAGAGTTTCCTGAGAGTTTATCACGTCCATACTACCTCTGATATCACTCTCGCCCAAACCTGTCATTTACATTCTGAAATGATGGGTCCACAAAGTCAGAAAAGAGTTCGCTTTATTCCCAAGAAAGTGCAGAATTACACTGGCAAGAAAAAAAAAGTTGGCAGGTCTAGACGTAGCGACCGCTCGATTGAGTGCAGCGCGACGGGACCTGGATCGTGCAGAAGCTGCCCGCGCAGGTGTTCGTCGGTCGAGGGCCGAATTGTCCCTCAGGGGAGACAACGAAGCTCGGCTGGAGCAGGCCCGCGCCGATACCTTGGCCTACAGGGATGAGAGGATAGCCGTACTGGCGCGGCATAAAATTTTAGTTATTACGCCGGAGGCTCCGCCCCCAGGCGTAAAACTAAAATTTTATAGTATACACCACGTTTTCGACAGTCGGAGTTGTTACGCCCAGAACTGGAAAAACGATGGAGCCCTTACGCTGGCACATTAGAAACGTGAGCGTAAAAGATGAAAACGTCTCCGTGCATCATCTTCCTCAAAGAGGCTATCAGCACAGAAGACGACCTAGCACGGTCACGTTCAACGTGTGCGAAGGATTTTTTGTCATTCTATGTCATCCAAAAGGGCTCTACCTCTAAGGCCAGGAGCGCTGCTCGTCGGCGGGATACTTTGCTCAGGATGAAGTTCGCCTTGCCCAACCGAAGACTCCCTTGCCGGGGCGGAAGAATGGGAAGAAGAACCTACACTCTTTCCCTTAGCGGAGGGGGTTTGCTTCGGCGTCATTTCTGAAAACTCTGAGTGCTCGGAGAAGCAACGGAGAAAAACTCGGACAGACGAAGACTCTCTTTCGCAGCAGACGAATGAAAAGTTTTCTCTCCAAAGCTCGAGATATATATAGGGGTCGGATCGACTCCTCGAATCCTCGGACGGATTCCTCGAAACCCTAACCAAATCTCGTAATTAATAGTTGGTTATGATTGGATGCTACGTCAGCCCGCTACTACTCTCGGAAGACGGACAGTCAACAAATTCGAAGAGTTTTCATGCAAAGCAGGTTCGTGGTTCTACGCTAAAGAGCTTTCTACGCTAGACAGCAACGTATCTACGGTTTCATGCTCGCAAGCTACAAGTCTATGGTTTTACGCCCGGATGCCTTTTTGTGCTCAGTAGCTTTCATGCTCGAGAGGCTACAAACCTACGACTTCACGCTCAGCAGTTACCAAACCTATGATCTCACGCTCGGTGGCGTTTAGTTTACGCTCGGAAGGAACAGGTCCACAGACCCTACGCTCGAAGATTTCTTTCTCTAAACAGGCTACGAATCTATAGTTCTACGCTAAGGGGCTTTCTACACTCGACAGCAACAGATCTACGGTTTTACGCTCGCCAGCTACAAGTCTATAGTTTTATGCCCGGATGCCTTTTGTGCTCAGTAGCTTTCATGCTCGAGAGGCTACAAACCTACGACTTCACGCTTAGCAGATACAAACCCACGATCTCACGCTCGGTGGCTTTCTACGCTCAATAAGCTATGAACTCAGGATTCCCAACTCATCTACACTACGGATCTCTGACCTTCCGTGTATCCAGACGAGTTCTCCAAGCGGTCAATTACAAAAAGTTCACACAGAAGATACTCGTTCTTGACCCAAAGCATCCCAAGTACCCGAAGCATGCAGAGTTCAAACATTAAGAAATTACTCTCCTCGGGTCAAAATTGGAGGTTCATCCAGACTTCAGTCTGAACATCTCGTCTATCAAGATGGCAATTCAGTTTTTAACGGCCAAAGCCTCGACCCTATTCCAAGGGATTTTCGAGAGATCATTCTTGAAGACGAAGTCTGAACAAAAAGTTTTGTTCATCAGAAAAACTCTACGCGGTCCCTCAGTCCTAGCAAAAGGACAGTTCTAAATGTTTGAAATGCTCAACAGCGTTCTATGGACAGGGCCTAGTACTCTTTCTATCAGAGTTAGCATAAAGAATCAGACGTATCAAAGCTACACATATTCAGACTTCACAGCAATATATGGCAAAGACGATCATATGCAGAGAAGACAGACGACTTTTTTAAAGTTAAAATCACAATTACATATGAGGGAAATCCTGTCTACAGGGGATTTTTCTTCATTTTCTGTGATTACATATAAGGGAAATCCCATCTACAAAGGATTCTCCCATCATCATCGGAAGATCGCCCAGAAGCTGTCCTGACAGATTCTCGCACCGGTGCAGGTCTTCCTCTGCTTCCATGGCTGTTCATGACCACCACAGTCATGAACAAGAAGATCCTCCATTCGCCATGGCCGATCCAGTTGAGGTTTCTTTAAACCCAACTCAATCAGGATGACAGATTACGGTTTGTCTGATCTCGTCCGCAGGGGTCTCAGGAAGAAATAAACAGTCTGCAAGCTGTCTGGTCCAATGCGACCCTTCCTTTCTCCTGGTGCAATGCCATATGAAGTTGCTGATTATCCCGAGCAAGGGAGGCTAAGATATCCTTCCATGATCCATCGTTGTAATGGATATTTGCTCGAAGACGCCATCTTTTTTGGCTCCTTACATGCTGGAAGAATATGGTCTTCTTCTTCCTCAGGTCGACCCGACGAACTCCGGCGATCATCTCAGCATGGTGAAAGGAAATGTGGGAAAAAACAGGTTAACTCCTCAGCCCTTTTATAGGCAAGCGAGGTCACACCTACCCCTAATAAATCCGCCATCAAGACCGGCCTGAAAGAACGCGTCAAACTTGACCGTTTCAACGCTCCACTCAGAAACATTTCGAGTTACGAGGGGCCGTTCATGCTTTATTCAAAGCGTTTCAAATTCCGATGAATTTAAAAGCTTTGAAGGGGGTCTTGTAGAAGCATGAAAAATACGCTGGTAGGTTCTACGCGGCATCTTAATACAGAGCAGCGTAAGCAGAGGCCTCCAGAGCCGTCGAACATGCAACAGAGCTCTTTCGCCAAATACCGCGTGAAATATAAGCTCAAAGGACCATCCGCGTAAGTACGGTACGTCCAGGCCACCCCGACATAAAAGAGAGTTCTTTATCGCCTCCATGGCGTAAAACTCAGCCGCTCTCAAAGCAGCTTAAAGCGTACGAGGAACGCTTCGTCTTTCCCGAAACGAACCTGTCAAGTCATGCAGTGAATCTGACCCCTGACTTCTAAAAAAAAGTGCTGCACAGCTACCCAGACGAAGGCTGGAAATGGTGGCAGACCCCTCGGGACGCGCTCCACAGTATGATGGCAGATCTCTGCATTTAATGCAGAGGATTTGGTTAAAATATCACCAAACCGTCGCTCACTGAGGTCCCCTCAGCATAAAACCGCTCTTTCGCGTGCAAGGGGATACACCGCCTTATTTTACATGGGCAGACGTAAGCTGTTTACGCTCCACAGCGGACAAATTGCTTGCCATGTCAAAAGCTGCACGTTGCGCAGGGCTCGAGGCACGTCTCTGCGATTGGCGGACAAAGCGATAACAGTCTTCTCGAGGCACGTCTCTGCGACGGACACACAGGAGAGCTGCAGGCCTTCAAAAACACGCCTCCGCATTTAATGCACAGAATAATGGCGGATCTCTGCATTTAATGCAAGAGATTTGGTTATATCTTCAAAAGCCGTGATTCCGGCTAAAGACGTCCACATCAGCATTTTGGCACGGTACGCAGCGGCTTCTACGCCCAGGATCTGTGCCTATTCGGCTTCAACGCCCGTTCGGCTTCAACACCCACTCAGTCTCTACGACCATTCGGCTTCTATGCCTGTTCGGCTTCTATGCCTATCGGGCTTCTATGCCCACCCGGCTTCTATGCCTACTTGGCTTCTATGCCACGATGACAGACATCGGCTTTTATGCCCACCTCTTCTACACGAGGGATACCTACCTATGTGGCTTTTACGCCGTGATCTTCGTAGCAATTGTACGCGTTGTGTCCCTTAGTTGGACTCGCATCACACGCTCATTCAAAAGATCATCCATATGCAGGCATTGGTTACTTTAACCGTCGTATAAAAGGGTGCTATGTTGTCCGCTCCTCAGTTTTTATACCAACTGAGTGGTCACTGTCACAAAAACTCTATAAATAGAGACCCCTATCAATGGGGAAAAAGGTCGACAAATTAAAAGATCGAACAATTGAAGACTCAAAGAAGAGGTCGAACAATTGAAGATCGAGCAAGGAGAGAGGAGATCGAGAGAGAGAGAGAGAGGAACCCGGAGCTCGGGCAAAGGATAGGGATCGGCGACCTGGGCATCGTGCATCCACCCTTTTCTGTAACCCCCGAGGCTGCTTCCTGTTTTCTACGGTGCTTCTTCACCATCATGTGGTCCAAGGGCTAAAGTGATCGACTGCAGATCAGACACCTATAGCAATTTATACCCAGATTAAATAAATTGTACTCCCACATCCTCGTATAGGATTATATTGTACAAGTTTGTTTGTAAACAAAAAGAACACGGGTCCTGTATAAATCCCGTCTTGAATACATCTTCCATTCTTTTTTGTTTTCTACCGCAAACACCAACAGAATAACCCCTAACGGTAGGTCCTATCCTAAATTTCGGGACGAAACTTCCAATTAGTTGGGTTGGATGTAGCGTCCCGTTCTCCCGGTGCAGAGATCGCGGCTAAGAAACACAAGACGGTATCGTTCGATCGGGATAGATTGAATTAAGAACTCGTCCTCGTTATGGATTTGTTTCTTCGGAATCGATTCTCATATTCAGTGGACCGTGCCCCCGGGATCGACTTAGCGGCAGAGTCAGGAGGGACCACTCCGCTGCTATCTTTATTGTCTCGGTTTTCGATGTCGCTTGTTGCTTTCGTGCTTTGAGTTGGTTTTAGGATTTACTTGTTTTCTTTGAAAGGTTTTGATGGTTTTCAATGTTTTCGTTCATTGAACTTGTACTTCAATTCCGAGATTGGAAAGAGAGGAAGAAGTATTGATCAAGCTGTTCGTGTGCAGGTGAACGAGCAGTAGGTGGCTTGCGAGCAGAGTCATGAAGCACCTCTTTCCTTCTCCTTCCATCAATCTAAGTGAGTGGCTACCAACCCGATTAGCTAGCCCTGCTTCCAAGCTTCGTGCCCTAAAAATCTGCACTCTCCTTTGCCCCGATCAAACGATACCAAGTAATAATAAAAGAAACCAAGATAAAAGAGAATAGACTTGGTTGTTATGCTTGTCACCCAACTGTGAACTGTTATCATACTGTATGCTAGTTCGTTTATAACTGTTCTATGAATCGTGCTAAGTATGGAATACCTTGTATGCATTAAACTGTTCAATGAGGCTATGTTAAATGAATCATGCAATACCGACTGTCCTGTACTACTGTTTGCCTCAACTGCATGAACTGTTAACTTAGCAAACGTACTGTTCGATCACGGACAACTTGTGCACAAGGTAACTGGTTTCTGCGGACGGTCGCTGGGGCACTGGAACCGATCCGGTCCGGACGGAACCCTACTGTATAGTCAACTGTACTAGACGGAATGGCTTGTAGCACCACTGTACTTTCGCTGCAAACCATTCTCGTCTATGACTAGTGTCCTTTATGGCAACGCCAGTGATCCACTGTATATTTAAACCTGTTGCATACTAACTTGTGTCTTCGTGGCAGGGAAGGCATGGTAAGTATTGTGCAGGTAATTCAGACGGTCAGGTAAAATCCACCGAACGGTGGCAAGTTCATTTCAGTAAATTCTATATGCTGCTTACTTGTAAATGAACTAAGGCAAGATAGAAACCCACAAATATGCATGCTTCATTAAAACAATATATTGATTGGTATAGTTCGGCTAGCTCGCCTTCACCAGCATGTTTCGATATGCTGACCCTCGTTGAAACAGGTTCTCCGCACCAAGGTGAATCGAGCGAGGAGCCGAAGTCGTCTTCCCGATCGAGTCCAGCTGTTGGCGCATCTTCACCGCGCCCTCGAAGCATTTTGAAGTTCGGAGCTTGCAACTCTTCATACACAAATGCAGCTCCGTGGCAAAGCTATCCTTCAGCCTGGAGGTCCTTATCATTTTGAGTTTATAAAGGGATGTAATGTACAAGACTATTATAAAGACACTCCCATATATGCTGGAAAAATAAAATAGGCAATAGAGCATCTAGCAATGAACAATAAACAGTGAATACTAGAACAATAAGTAGTGAATACTAGAACAAGTAAATCTGAATAAAGAATAGACATCTCGCTAAGTGTTTGAAATATCAGTTTATTATGTGATCGGCTTGGGACTAGATCAGGCTGGTTATATATGATTAGCTATGATTCTCGTAGGTCAGGCTAACCATATGGTTAGCTATGATGCATGTAGTGGTCAGGCTAATCATATATAACAGCTATGATGCATGTAAATGGTCAGGCCGCACCCGACGTGAGAAGTGGGGTGAGCTATGATGCATGTAAATGTTTGGATATGATCACATAATCTACTAATATTTCCCCATCCCCCAGCTAGCACGATGGATTCCAATCACGACTCCTCATGATGGGGATCTAGGGTGCTAACCCGTGTATCCATAGTGTCGAAATCAAGTATGTAATACACTACAATTTATAGAAGTAATCAACAAAACGAAAACTGTCAGAGAATGTACTCGCCTGTGGTCCTGAACAAAATGTGAGGATCGATGTCCAAAATGGAGTCACAACGACCTATTGGTGGAATATAAATGTCAGATACTGAATTTAAAGGAAATAACATGTTAACTAATTAAGAAATGAGGCTTCTAGGTCATGGCTCAGGCTATACTAGGTTAACTAGTCCATACTAGTCTCACACTAGTTAATACTAATCAACTTGGTCTCATTAGGCCAATTCCAAAAGATATAAGTAACTAGGGTTTACTAGCTAATATGATATGTTTCATATAACCTTAACTATATCCTAACACTACTTCAACTTAACATCTATAACCACATTCACAGTTAAAAACTTCCCAGGTTGACACACATACTGCTCACAGAATAGGTACACAGCACACTAATTCTGGATACACTGAAACACTCAACTGTCCTCTCTGAGACACTGGTACTTAAGTTATCACATACACACACAGAAATACACAGTTTGCTCCTCACCTAACTGATACACATTGCACATACTGAAATTAAATCCTACACACCTAATTTACACTAACACACACTCACTCCTAGACACACTGTGAAACTCACTGCACAAACACAGGTTCTGCACATCTCAGGTATCTAATACACATAGATTCTCACACATTGTTAGTAACTGACACACAGTTATCTAATACCCCCAAATCTCACTGGTCCCTCACTCTCAGAATTCACTCACTCACACACACAGGTACTCTCACACTCAGGTAAACACACACTAGACATTTGCACACACTGATTTGAATACTGGAATGCACAGGTATTGCCTATCTCAGGCTCACTGAATACTCCCAAACTCACTCACTGCTCACTGGTTTTTCTCTCACACTCACACAGCATTCCCTTTCAGAATTCTCATAGCCACTCAAATACCTACACACAGGTAATTCCTTTCCCAGTTGACACACACAGGAAATTCAATAGCCATACTAGATTCACACTGACATTCTACACAAGATACTCACTGATACATTTTGACACAGGGCTCTATACTAAAACTCAAGCTGACTGCACACAGGAACTAATACCCTGAAATTCATACAGGAACACACACTGGTTGCATACTGACACTCAAATCTCAACTCCCAATTCCTGATGCACTGATGCAAGAACACAGTTCCTATAGGTTCACTACACACAGCTACAAACACACCCGACTGCACAGGACCCCCAATGCACACACACACAGGTATCATAACACTAATTAATACACAAGAAAAACCACTCACTGCAATACACACTGGTACCTTAATGCTTCAGTACAAAAACTACACTGATACATTTGTTTCCCCTATTCACTGCTGATACCTACAGCCAAAACCCATGTGCACAAAAACACCCTGCAAACAACCAATACCACCAAATACGCATGCATATATGTGTGTATATATATACCATACATTAAAATAGGTTATATTGAATAGATTAGAAAGTTATTCCCTTAGTAATCATTTTATCAAACATATGCAGTACAGAGAACGAATTTACATACAAACCCATAAATCCTCAAATCAAAACCCTAAAATCGAGTTCAACCCTACATCTATGAGATAAAATCTGCCTACATGTAAACCCCCTAGGGTTAGGGTTCATAAAATTGGGGAAAACCAAACGTGGGTCACCCAAAACCCTAGAATTTCTTAGGTCTTCATGTAGGATCTTAGAAATCGAGATCTACACAAAAGAGGGTTTCCTAATGGGTAATAATCAACAGAAAACAGAATCTAAAAGAACTAAAATTGGATTTTACCTATAGAGATGGTTTCTCCAATGGAAGTTCTTCTTCCCCAAGGTTCCTTGACCCAAGCTCCTTGCTTCCCTTTGCTTTGGAGGAGGAAAATGGAATCCCTAGGGTTAGATTCCGAATTTAGGGTGGGGGAAATGGCTTTTCTAATGGAGGCTAGGGTTTCTTTCTTCATGAAGGAGAAAAGGGTTGAGGGTGGCTCCCTTTTATATTAAAAACTAGGTTAGGGTTCCAAATGCATAGGTTTAGGTTAAACCCCCATGTTAGGTCAATAGGACCTTAATTAACTAAGGTTTAGTCATTCTAGGGTTTGAGGTTCAAACCTAAAATTTGAATTCTAGGATTTCTCTAGAATTTGGTTTTCAAACTAGGGTTTAGTCATTAGGGTTAGTCCTACTGAGTTCTAGGGTTTGACCTAAAACCAAACAGCAATAACAACATATAATTAATTTATAAAACTCAGCAGATTAATTAAATACATAATTATTCAAAATAGTGAAATTACATAATTGCCCTAATCTGGAAATGTGGTAGTGACAAGTCTACCCTCCTAAAAAATTTCGTCCTCGAAATTGGACTGAACTAGAACAAGATTGAAATCAGAAAAGGAAATATACCTCAAGTCTAGAAGAGATACGGGTATTGCTCGCGCATTTCGTCCTCTCTCTCCCAGGTCGACTCCCCTGGAGAGTGATGTCTCCATGCAACACAAACCAGAGGAATAGTTTGGTTCCGCAACACCTTCTCTCTGCGGTCCAAGATCTCTACGGGCTGCTCAGGGTAGCTGAGCGTCGGACCAACCTCAATCTCTGAGTGATCAAGTACGTGACTAGGGTCTGCCACGTACCATCTCAGCTACGACACGTGGAACACATCATGCACTCCCTCTAATGCAGGCGGCAAGTCTAGTCTATACGCCACTGCACCTACCCTCGCAAGAATACCGAAAGGCCCGATGTAGCGTGGGCTAAACTTCCCGCCTCCACCAAAACGAATCGTGCCACGCGTCAGAGAAATCCGTAGGAATACTAGATCGCCAACCTAAAACAAAACAGTCTCAACACGCAGTCTAAACAAACAACACAAGCCAGAAAACAATAATCTATACCTGAAACTCAAGGGGTCTACGGTGGCTGTCGGCCCAATGCCGCTGTCTGTCCTGCGCCACTCGCAGTCTGTCTCTGATGAGTTTCACCTTTTCTGCTGCATCCACGACCATTTCTGGTCCTAGCAAGGCTCTCTCTCCAACGTCGTCCCAAGATAACGGTGTACGACACCTCCGTCCATAAAGAGCCTCAAATGGTGACATCTCGATGCTGGCCTGGTAGCTGTTGTTGTAAGCGAACTCTACCAGGTGCAGATGATCCTCCCAAGAACCTCCGAGATCTAGAACGCAAGTGCGTAGCATATCCTCGAGAGTCTGAATAGTCCTTTCAGACTGCCCGTCTGTCTGAGGGTGATATGCGGTACTGAACTTGAGCTGAGTGCCCAAGCTAGCCTGCAGACTCCTCCAGAAGTGGGAAGTGAAACGACTATCTCGACCCGAGACGATGCTCACAGGAACTCCATGAAGCCTAACGATCTGTCGCACGTACATCTCTGCTAGCCTCTCTGTCGACGTGCCCACCTTGAAAGGTAAGAAATGGGCTGATTTGGTCAAACTGTCCACGATGACCCAAATCGCGTCCTTCCCTCCTGGAGAACGTGGAAGCCCAAAAACGAAATCCATGGTCACGTGCTCCCATTTCCACTCTGGGATCGGTAAAGGTTGAAGCAAACCACCTGGTCTCTGCCGGTCTGCCATTACCTGCTGGCACACTAGACACCGGGATACGAAGCGTGCTACCTCGCGCTTCATTCCATACCACCATATGTGCTCCCTCAAGTCTCGATACATCTTGTTGGCACCGGGATGCATCGAGTACTGAGAGCGGTGTGCCTCCTGCAAAACCTCCTCGCGCAGCTCCCCGCTCGACACACATATCCTCGTGCCGTGTCGTAAGGAACCATCCTCTGCGATAGTAAAGTTGTCCGACAATCCTGTCCGAACCTGTGCTCTGATACTCCTCAGAGCCTCATCATCATACTACGCAGCTCTGATCCTGTCCATCAGCTCGGATTGTATCTGCAATCCCCACATCTGAATCTCAGTACCGGGAACTAACACCTCAATCTCCAAGCTTTCCAGATCAACCAACAAATGTCTATCTTTCGTCAAGTACATAGCCATCGGATACCTGCTCAAGGCATCGGCGACTACGTTGGCCTTCCCTGGGTGGTACTGCAATAAGATGTCAAAGTCCTTCATCAATTCTAACTATCTCCTCTGCCTCATGTTCAGCTCCTTCTGTGTGAACACGTACTTCAAGCTCTTGTGGTCTATGAAGATCTCCACACGCTCTCCGTACAGGTAATGTTTCCACAGCTTTAGAGCGAAGATAACTGCTGCCAAATCCAAATCGTGGGTGGGATAGTTCTTTTCATGAGGGCGTAACTGCCAAGAAGCTTAAGCAATTACCTTCCCGCGCTGCTGAAGAACACATCCCAGACCCTTCCCTGAAGCATCACTGTAGATGGTGAAACCACCTGTCCCTGCTGGCAACGTCAAAATGGGAGCTGTCGTCAATCTCTTCTTCAGCTCATCAAATACGGCCTGGCAATCCTCCGTCCAGACAAAATCCACATCCTTCTTAGTCAGTCTGGTCATTGGCGCCGCAATCTTAGAGAAGTCTTGTACAAACCTCCTATAGTATCCTGCTAGCCCGAGAAAACTCCTGATCTCGGCTACCGAACTGGAGGTAGCCCACGACTCCACGGCCTCGATCTTCTGTGGGTTAACGGAGATTCCGTCACCCGATACCACATGCCCAAGAAATTCAACCTTGTCAAGGAAGAATTCACACTTAGAGAGTTTCCCGTACAGCTGCTCCCTCCTGAGAGTCTCTAAGACCAACCTCAGGTGCTCTTCGTGCTCCTCCGGGGTCTTGGAATACACAAGAATATCGTCGATAAACACCACCATGAACTTGTCAAGGTACTGGTGGAACACCTTGTTCATCAGGTTCATGAATACTGCCGGTGCATTGGTTAAACCAAATGGCATCACCATGAACTCAAACTGGCCATATCTGGTCCGAAAGGCTGTCTTCGGCGTGTCTTCTCTCTTCACTTTCACCTGGTGATAGCCTGACCTCAAATCTATCTTTGAAAACACCTTCGCCCCGCTCAACTGATCGAAAAGATCATCTATCCTCGGCAGCGGGTATTTGTTCTTGATAGTGAGGTTGTTCAAAGCTCTATAATCAATGCACATGCACACTGTGCCGTCCTTCTTCGGTACGAACAATACCGGAGCTCCCCATGGTGATGAACTGGATTTGATGAAGCCTTTGTCTTGTAGCTCCTCAACTTGCTTCTTCAGTTCTGCCAGTTTGCTGTTGTTGACTCTATAGACATGTTGTAAATGGGCTCCGCTCCTGGAACCAAGTCTATAGAGAATTCAACATCTCTGTCTGGCGGCAAGCCTGGCAACTCCTCTGGAAATACATCCAGGAACTCCGCTATCAGAGGATGTGGCAGCTCTTCTTCTTCCGTTCTGGCTCCGCAAAATGTGCTCCTCCTCTGTTCTGCTGCTCCTCCGACGACCTCAAACTCCGGCTCTCCTGGGGGTCTATAATAATCTATAGTAGCATGATGCCTACTCAACCAGTCCATTCCGAGTACAATATCGTACCCCGGAAGTGGCATGACGAGTAAGCTTACGCTCAACTCTTGGCCTCCTACTGACACTCTCCGGTCCTTGCAGTGATCACGGACTAGGATAATACCTCCACCTGTCATGATCTTGCAAGTCCTAGCTAATGGTTCTGTGTCTAAATGATGTCGAAGTGCATAGGATACAGACACAAAACTATGGGAAGCGCCAGAGTCGAATAAGGTAAATACGGGAATACAATCGAGAAGAATTGAACCTGTGATCAAGTCTCCTGCTGGCTCGATCTCCTCGACTGGCATGGCGTACGCTCGCCCCTGGGGTGCACCTCTCTGTTGCTGATGCTGGGCGAACCTCTGATATTGCGGTGGAAGTGGTCCCCTCTGTTGTTGGCCTCCTGGTACGGCAGGTACCCTGTCTGGTCCTCTCTGGGCGGCTGCTCCACCCTGACCTGGACGAGTCTGAATGGTAGGACAATCCCTCAGCTGGTGTGTCATCAATCCGCAGGACAGACATGAGCCCAATCTCTTCCTGTAGATCTCTCTAGTATGTCCTACCTTCCCGCAGTACGCACACTGGATGGCGGGCTGAGTCTGCCTCTGCTGCTGATGCTGGACCTGTCCTCGGGCTGGTGCCTGGTGCTGCTGCTGAAAGGGCCTCTGCTGCTGCTGAAAGTGTAGACGCTTGCCCGGTCCCGCACTACTGTTTGCTCCTTCGGAAATATCGCGTCCCCTCTTGGGCCTGAGGTCCAAGTCGTCCTCGGCTATCTGGGCATCCATCAAAATGCCCACGAAAGTGGCGGTACGACATCCCGACGTGTGAGACTTGATCTCCCTTGCCAGCCCCTTCCTAAATTTCCGGGCCCTATCCCCCGGATCTCTAATCATCGATGGCGCGAAGCGGCTCAGGCGTCAAAACTCCGTGGCATACTCATCGATGGACGAGCTCCCCTGTACTAAGTCATGGAACTGACTCTCCAAAGCTCCCAGGGCAACGTCAGGAAAGAACTTCTCCTTGAAGAGCTCCTTGAAAGCTTCCCAAGTGAGTCCTCCGTCAAGGAGTCTCGGCTCCGTGCGAAACCATGTCAAGGGGATATCGAACATCTGGCAGCCGGCAGCCTCGATCTGAAGGGCCTCCGGAAGCTGCGCCAAACGCAAGTTCCTCTCGATGTCCTCTAGCCAGTCATCGGCGTAGAGTATCCCTTCTGTCCCATTGAACTCCCAAGGCATCATCCTCTTGAAGTCCACAATGGTGCCCGGCCTCTGATGGTGCTGACCAGGATGCTGCTGCTGCTGAGTGACTCTCTCCACAGCCTGGAGAGCCACCTGATGAGCATTCTCCATGCTCACCCTCATCATCTCTATCTGGGCCTGGTGTGCCTCAGCCTGCACCCTCTGGGCCTTTGCCGACGTCGTCTAGGTATCGACCATGCCCTGAATCAAAGCGAACATATGTGCCCCATCGACGGGCACACCTCCTGGATACTGAACTGGTGGTAGTGGTGGTAGAGGCTCCGTCGTAGCTATGGGGACCCTCTGAACAGGTGGTGGAGGACCCCCGAATGCTGAAGACACTCCCACATGTGCTGGAGATGTAGGAGGTGCTACGGATGTCTGTCCGGCAGGACGAGAGGTGGCAGACCTCTCTGACACTGCTGCTCCGAGTCTCCGGGACCTGGTTCTCGGCGGCATCCTGAGGACAGATCGAAAGATTTAATTAAGGCAATAGGCACGATATCATCAAGGAAGGACAGTAATTTCTAAAGGAAAAATCATTAAGAGTAGTATTATAAGAATCAGAATTTCCTAATTGTGATTGAGCATATCCTCGGCCTAATTCCTATTTCCTAAAACAGGCTCGTAGTAATATTCTAAGCGAGCACCACTACGATATCGCTATAATGCAAATCTAGGACTAGACCTGCATGGGCCACCACTAAAAATGTGTCACGACCCGCACCCGGAATTTGGGCATGAGTCGTGGGTACGTCCAGCCTACGCCGCAGCATCGGCGGTAGAACGCTGTCTAGGTCTCAACATAATATATATCCTGTCAATAGTCTCAACTCCGTACGGAGGACAAAGATAATATAATCCACAGTTCTATAAATGTACTCAATCACAAGCTATATGAAATAAATGAGCACGATGAGAATGGAAATAAAGAGTTCTAGTATAAAACCAACCACAATAAATCCAACTCAAATCCTGGGTCTAGATGACCTCACAAAGTCACAAAATAATAAATACAACTCAGTCTCAGCCTAAAACAATAAATGCAGAAAAAGTAATCTAAGAACAGGCAGGTAAGATCTCCTCTAGAATAGGCAACTCCTCTGGGATTTCCGGAGTGAAATCTCCCTCTAATCCTGGGCCGTAATGAGTGGGGCAAAAGTTCTCCAGGTCCTCTGAAAAATGTTATCCAGTCAGGATTGGAGCGAAGCACAAGCACTAACAGCAGTTTCATTAAGTTGACAAAGACTATAAACAGTGTAAGAAATACAAGATGAGAATAAATGCTGGAAATGTAAAGTACTGGAGAAATGAAATAGGCAATAGAGCATCTAGCAATGAACAATAAACAGTGAATGCTAGAACAATAAGTAGTGAATACTAGAACAAGTGAATCTGAATAAAGAATAGACATCTAGCTAATTGTTTGAAATATCAGTTTATTATGTGATCGGCTTGGGACTAGATCAGGATGGTTATATATGATTAGCTATGATTCTCGTAGGTCAGGCTAACCATATGGTTAATTATGATGCATGTAGTGGTCAGGCTAATCATATATAACAGCTATGATGCATGTAAATGATCAGGCCGCACCCAACGTGAGAAGTGGGGTGAGCTATGATGCATGTAAATGTTTGGATATGATCACATAATCTACTAATAGTTCCCCATCACCCAGCTAGCACGATGGATTCCAATCACGACTCCTCATGATGGGGATCTAGGGTGCTAACCCGTGTATCCATAGTGTCGAAATCAAGTATGTAATACACTACAATTTATAGAAGTAATCAACAAAATGAAAACTGTCAGAGAATGTACTCGCCTGTGGTCCTGAGCAAAATGTGAGGATCGATGTCCAAAATGGAGTCACAACGACCTATTGGTGGAATATAAATGTCAGATACTGAATTTAAAGGAAATAACATGTTAACTAATTAAGAAATGAGGCTTCTAGGTCATGGCTCAGGCTATACTAGGTTAACTAGTCCATACTAGTCTCACACTAGTTAATACTAATCAACTTGGTCTCATTAGGCCAATTCCAAAATATATAAGTAACTAGGGTTTACTAGCTAATATGATATGTTTCATATAACCTTAACTATATCCTAACACTACTTCAACTTAACATCTATAACCACATTCATAGTTAAACACTTCCCAGGTTGACACACACACTGCTCACAGAATAGGTACACAGCACACTAATTCTGGATACACTGAAACACTCAACTGTCCTCTCTGAGACACTGGTACTTAAGTTATCACATACACACACAGAAATACACAGTTTGCTCCTCACCTAACTGATACACATTGCACATACTGAAATTAAATCCTACACACCTAATTTATACTCACACACACTCACTCCTAGACACACTGTGAAACTCACTGCACAAACACAGGTTCTGCACATCTCAGGTATCTAATACACATAGATTCTCACACATTATTAGTAACTGACACACAGTTATCTAATACCCCCAAATCTCACTGGTCCCTCACTCTCAGAATTCACTCACTCACACACACAGGTACTCTCACACTCAGGTAAACACAAACTAGACATTTGCACACACTGATTTGAATACTGGAATGCACAGGTATTGCCTATCTCAGGCTCACTGAATACTCACAAACTCACTTACTGCTCACTGGTTTTTCTCTCACACTCACACAGCATTCCCTCTCTGAATTCTCACAGCCACTCAAATACCTACACACAGGTAATTCCTTTCCTAGTTGACACACACAGGAAATTCAATACCCACACTAGATTCACACTGACATTCTACACAAGATACTCACTGATACATTTTGACACAGGGCTCTATACTAAAACTCAACCCGACTGCACACAGGAACTAATACCCTGAAATTTATACAGGAACACACACTGGTTGCATACTGACACTCAAATCTCAACTCCCAATTCCTGATGCACTGATGCAAGAACACAGTTCCTATAGGTTCACTACACACAGCTACAAACACACCCGACTGCACAGGACCCCCAATGCACACACACACAGGTATCATAACACTAATTAATACACAGGAAAAATCACTCACTGCAATACACACTGGTACCTTAATGCTTCAGTACAAAAACTACACTGATACATTTGTTTCCCCCATTCACTTCTGATACCTACAGCCAAAACCCATGTGCACAAAAATACCCTGCAAACAACCAATACCACCAAATACGCATGCATATATGTGTGTATATATATACCATTCATTAAAATAGGTTATATTGAATAGATTAGAAAGTTATTCCCTTAGTAATCTTTTTATCAAACATATGCAGTACAGAGAACGAATTTACATACAAACCCATAAATCCTCAAATCAAAACCCTAAAATCGAGTTCAACCCTACATCTATTAGATGAAATCTGCCTACATGTAAACCCCCTAGGGTTAGGGTTCATAAAATTGGGAAAAACCAAACGTGGGTCACCCAAAACCCTAGAATTTCTTAGGTCTTCATGTAGGATCTTAGAAATCGAGATCTACACAAAAGAGGGTTTTCTAATGGGTAATAATCAATAGAAAACAGAATCTAAAAGAACTAAAATTGGATTTTACCTATAGAGATGGTTTCTCCAATGGAAGTTCTTCTTCCCCAATGTTCCTTGACCCAAGCTCCTTGCTTCCCTTTGCTTTGGAGGAGGAAGATGGAATCCCTAGGGTTAGATTTCGATTTTAGGGTGGGGGAAATGGCTTTTCTAATGGAGGCTAGGGTTTCTTTCTTCATGAAGGAGAAAAGGGTTGAGGGTGGCTCCCTTTTATATTAAAAACTAGGTTAGGGTTCCAAATGCATAGGTTTAGGTTAAACCCCCATGTTAGGTCAATAAGACCTTAATTAACTAAGGTTTAGTCATTCTAGGGTTTGAGGTTCAAACCTAAAATTTGAATTCTAGGGTTTCTCTAGAATTTGGTTTTCAAACTAGGGTTTAGTCATTAGGGTTAGTCCTACTGAGTTCTAGGATTTGACCTAAAACCAAACATCAATAACAACATATAATTAATTTATAAAACTCAGCAGATTAATTAAATACATAATTATTCAAAATAGTGAAATTATACAATTGCCCTAATCTGGAAATGTGGTAGTGACACTATGCAAAATACTTTAGCCTTGTGCGGGCGCAACCCCAGGCCTGCACGGCGGTCATGACTCGGGGGACGCCTCGAGGCGTGACACTAGTTCAGGAGTGATTGCTGGAAGGTCCAATCAAAATTACTAGTATCTTAGTTAGACTTTATTTGCATTTGGTACCGGATTTGTTTTCGGCTTATAGTTGAGACTTGAGTTATTATATTTGGATATTGTTGTTGTTGACATTGTTGTTTATACTATCTTCTATTTTAGTTTTCTTTGTCATCTTATCATGCTCTAGATTCTGTGATTGAGTATGATGTTGCAGTAATTATCTTGTCCTCCTTATGGAGTTGAGATGTTATTGGAGATTATATTGCTTGAGATGATAGATAGTTAGAGATGACCTAGACAGCGTTCTACCGCCAATATTATAGCGTAGGCTAAATGTTGTTCACTACACGTACCCTCACACCGGGTGTGGGTCATGATACGGGTGAATAGAAGATTGTGTGTTCCTAACGATGCAAACCTCAGAAAAGAGATAATTACTGAAGTCCACTATACGAGTTATATTTTACATCCAGGAAGCATAAAATTGTATTGACACCTCTCTACGATATTTTGGTGGCACGGCATAAAAAGGGATATGGAGTTGTTTGGTCGTAATACATGGCTTGTCAGAGAGTAAAGGCTGAGCACCAGAAACTGGAAGGAGAGATGCAAAACTTTGCTATACCGGAGTAGAAATGGGAACACATAACGATAGATTTTATTATTGGTTTGCCAAAGATGCAACAGGGGAATAATGTCGTCTGGGTTATCGTCGATCGACTCACCAAGTCAACTCACTTTCTGCCTATCAAAGTTACTTGGAGTATCGACTGTTTGGTGCAGATCTACTTCAATGAGATCGTTTGACTCCATGGTGTGCCCGTATCCATTGTCACCGATCGAGACAATTCTTATCACGCTTCTGGGAGAGCCTTGAATCAGCAATGGAGACAAAGTTGAAGTTCAACTCTGCCTAACATCCTCAGACAGACATCCAAACAGAGCGGGTAAACCAAATCCTCGAAGATATGCTACGGCTTTGCGCCTTGGACTTGAAGTCAAGTTGGGACATCCATCTACCGTTAGCCGAATTTGCATACAATAATAACAATCAATCCAGCATTCAAATAGCGATGTATGAAGCATTGTATGGAAAGAAATATAGATCCCCTATCCATTGGGATGAAGTTGGTGAACGGCAAATTCTTGGCCCAGAGCTCGTAGAACAAACCGTCCAAAAGATCTGCGTAATCCATGAATGGCTGAAGGTAGCACAGGGTCATCAAAAAGTTACTCAGATATATGCACCGTCGACCTCTTGAGTTCTTAGAAGGCGATCGAGTATTTCTTAAAGTCTCACCCATGCGAGGAGTTACCAGATTTGGAGCAAAAGGGAAGCTAAATCCAAGATTTCTCGGCCCATTCGAAATACTTAAGCGAGTCACCCCAGTCGCATATCAGATTGCCCTACCACCGTCACTATCTGAAGTGTACGATATTTTCCATGTTTCATAGCTTAGGTAGTAAATGTACGACCCGAGTCATGTGGTCGACAAATGATCAATTGGACTTGAAGGTGGACTTGACGTATGTTGAACACCCACTGCGGATCTTGGATCACAAGAAAAAGCTGCTTCAAAGTTGTTCAGTTGCTCTCGTGCGCATGTGTCACTACCGCTTTTTCGGAGAGGGGTATTTTTATTTTTTTCTATTATTGGTAATATTGTAAAATTGGTATTTTAAAACATTATTATATTGAATGATATTTCATAATATTTATTTATGGTACATGTTATAATTATTTATTATATTATTTAGATATTGTTAGCATGTTATATTATTTATTGGACTTGTGTTAGGGGACCTAACTAGACTAGACTTGACTGTTGAACCAATAATTTATTAGTTTAGACTTGAGCCCAATTATTTAGCCATATCCTTAAGTTAAGAGATTTAATTAGCCAAACCATTAGGAATAGAAGCTTCCTTCCTTAATCCTTTTCTTCATGACAAGCCCCAAGGGATAATTTGGACTTTATACATTTCTTGGAAGAGGGGGAAGGTGCCGGCCATAGGGGGAGGAGGAGAGACTCTCTCTCTCTCTCTCTCTCTCTCTCTCTCTCTCTCTTCATTCATTTCAATTCTAGATCTAGAATTTTTTTCTTCCATATTCTTTCATCATACACTAATCCTTACCGAAATTCTCTTCAAATTCCTTCTTTACTCACCATTGGAGACTCTAGAAGCTAGGAGGAGGCAAGGATCTATAATTTGGTGAAAGGAGCACAAGTTGAAGGCTATTGACATCCATTTGGAGGCTTGTATTGGGAATCCCTCTCCTAATAGGTACAATTCAGTTTTTTCCTTCTAATTAGACTCCAAATTTGTAGATTAGTCATTAGGAATCCACTTTTGGACTAGGGATACCTATAGGAAGAAGAATTGTCTACTAGGGACCCCTATGGTGAAAGTTACCATATATTTTGTGTCAATTTTGGAGAAAATCTGATATTGGTACACCAAGTGTTTGTCATTAGGATATATAGATATTTTACTATTTGATTTGGTGTTATGATTCTAGTATCGTGTCCATAAATGGATACGTTTAGGTTATATCATGCCATTTTTGTGATACGGATCTATTTGGGAGTTTTTTCTTCGATACGAGGGTTTGAATATGTCATATTTTGACACGGGCATGTAAAAGAGTAGCTAGCACTTTATATTGTCTTTAATTAGGATATTAGACTTGTTCGTGTTCTTTGGAGTGCATTTGGTGATGTGTTGGAGCCGTATCGCAAGTGTATCATAGATTAAGTATGATACGGGTGTGATGCACTCCACGTGTTTGTTGTTTTATATCCTACTCTATATGATGTTGTATATGTATACTTTAGTTTGTATATGATATATATATATATATATATATATATATATATATATATATATATATATATATATATGTTATATATATATATGTTATATATTATTCTATCTCTGTTTATACTAAGTATTAAGGTATATTGATGTAATGTGAGCATGTGGACTGATATGGGAGTTTATGAGGACTGTTTTGGGAGTTCACTATGACAGCAGGGTGGTGCCACTAATATATATATATATATATATATATATATATATATATATATATAGAGAGAGAGAGAGAGAGGGAGCTATATGCTAAGATACTTAAGTTAATGTGTGTGTGTGTGTATGTGTGTGTGTGTGTGTGTGTGTGTGTATGTGTGTGTGTGTGTGTGTGTGTGTGTATATATATATATAACCTGGTATTGTGTGTCTGATGGGGTTGTGTTTCAGTTCTAGGTTAGAGTGTATCTATATATAGTGATATGTATCATATAAATGAGTATATAGCTATAGTAGTAGTTGTATGTTTTGGATAAGCTAGTAAGTGTGGATGAAGGGATAGGCATCTAGAGGGCAGGCCAATACATGGCCACAACATGTGCGGGAAAACTTGAGTCTGATTCAGTATTAAAATTCAGTTTAGGAGTGCATAGTTTAGGGTGTATCAATCATGATACAGTAGGAGCAGCACAGGTGTTAAGGATCAGGCAAGTTGCCTGTGAAAGGGAGAGATTGTGCACACTGTGGTGAACAGCCGGGTATTTGAAGCTGCTGTGTAAGTAATAGTTAGTTGATGCAAGATAGAACAGCAGCAGGTAAGTGCTTGGTTAGGAGGAGAAGGGATTAGTGCAAGTCATTCTTTGTAAGTAGGTTGGAGTACAGAGCATGAAGTTTCAGTGTCACTGTGCTAAGTGAGGATGAGAGCGGTCGGGTTTATGACTGTCCAGTGTGGACTTTACACAGTAGGACAGTCAGGTCAGCAGGCAAGATGGGGAAGGTTTTGATCTCATTTAGTATAATAGTATAGTAGTTAGAACCTTAAGTTAAGTTATATATGTATGTTAGAGTTGGATTAGTTAGCCTTTTGAGACATTAGTTAAGTTAGTAAATGTCAATTAACTAGTAGAAGATTAGAGATAAGTTAGTTATTGTTAGAGTATTAGAGATGAGTTATATATATTAAGTATTAGTATTATCTGTTAGAAGTCATAAGTTAGGATTATTTAGTTAAGTTTAAATAGAGGTTAGTTAGTACGAGTTGGATATATATATATATATATATATATATATATATATATATATATATATATATATATATATATATATATATATATATATATATATATATATCAGCTTGTTAGTGAAATATTAGCTAAAGTCTAGTATTACCTTGGGATGTACAAGGTAATGTTAAGGTAATTGGTTTATACTCAAAGTATTAGGTATTGGTGTCAAAATGGGTTTAGGTAGCGTTATACCAAGTTGGCTCAAAGCCAAGGTATCCACCTAGTATTAGTTAGTATTGAGATAAGGTATATATTATACTTATATATTATATATATAATATATAGTATATTGTTAGTGCGTATCTTATGATACGAAATAGTATTGATACCCTAGTATCCTAATATAGCTAATATAGCCTAGTTGAGTAGTGTATGGACCTAATAACCTAGAGATAGACTCATACAACCTAGAAATAGCTAGTTTGACTAGTTTGACCTAGTTTGACTATTTTGACCTAGAAATGGCTTTATGACCTAGAATGGAACTAGTATACTTATTTATGTCACTACCATATTTTCTAGGAAAGAGTATTTTTGTAATTTTATATTTAATTAAATATTGTGCATGATAAATAGTTATTTGTTGTATTATTTAATTATTGTTAGATCTTAGTTATTTATTTTAGATATGTGTTAGTGGACTTAACTAGTTGAGTTTAGACTCATGGACCAACATGTATTAATTTAGCCCATTTAGAAAGCTCATTGCTTAGGAGGATGATTAAATTAATTAAACCATTAGACTAGAAGCTTCCCTCCTTAATTATTTCTTTATTAGAGGCCCCAAGGGGTATATTAGACATTATATAGTGACTTGAGGAAGGGGAAAGGGGGGGGTGGCCTATAATAGAGGGGGGGAT